>JAAALK010000080.1:86300314-86401327 GCA_019279435.1 Zizania palustris | reverse complement strand
CGGTTTTGAGCCGAAGAGTCAAAGCCCTGGGCCTTCGCACCACCACCTCCGGAGTGGATCACCACGGCTTCGAGCTACTCCGAGCTAGACCACCGTCCGTCCGTGTACCGAAGCCAGCATGGCCGAGCACCTCAAGTCCTCTCACTCGAAGCTCACCTTCGGAGTACCACCTTCGAAGTCCCTCCTTCGTCCAAGGCTCCGCATGAAGCATTCCATGAGCACTCCGTCGCAGTGCCTCTCCGAGCACACTCCTCGACGAGCTCACCCGGACATGCCTTCGATGCACCTCGACTTATGAGACCTTCGTCGGGTAACTTCGAGTGTCTCCCTCCGGAAGCACAATTCGAACTCCTTGCCTCCGCAGAGGACTTGTTCCACCAACTCCGAAGTCACTCCATTCGGAGTACCTTCGAAGTGCCTCTTGTCCGAGGACTTTATCTCGGAGTACCTTCAGCCGGAGCCACGCTCCGCACTCTCTGCCTTCACCTGGCACGCCTCCGACCCGAGGGACCGACCCGGACCACCTTCGCAGCCACCGTGACGGAGCTCCCCCGCTCCCCTGGCATCAAGCCTCCTGCTTGACCCCAGGTTCACCCGGCTCGAACCCTGTCCGTCGCCTCCGAAGTCCCTGCGCACCACCGACAAGCAAACCAGTGTATCCAGTACTCCGGAGACCTCTCCGGGTTAGCAACCTTCGGTACACACTCCGGTGTACCGCCCAAAGTACCGAAGCCTTCGGTACAAACCCAGTCATCGTGTACTTGTCGGACCCCTCCGACGAGTACACTCCGCTGCAACAGCTGCAGCAAGCAAACACCGAACACACTCCGGTGAAACACCTCCGAACACCCTTCGGAGGTACCACCTCCGAAGCCCCTTCAGAGGTACCCTTCGAACAGAGGGTAAATAATCCTGTCAATCACTCATCACATACACCGAAACCACCCTTGGTTTCTCAATAGGACTCCTAGAAAATTCTGGGCTGAGGCCATGAACACTGCTTGCTACATCTCAAACCGAATCTTCTTGCGCTCAATTTTAAATTTGACATCTTATGAGCTGCGTTTTGGGAGACAGCCCAAGGTTACTCATCTTCGAGTTTTTGGCTGTCGCTGCTTTATCCTAAAACGTGGTAATTTGGATAAATTGAGTCGCGATCTTCTGACGGGATCTTTTGGGTTACACTACACATGGTCATTCTTATCGTGTTTATAATTTAGAGACTAACACTGTCATCGAGTCATGTGATGTGACTTTTGATGAATCAACCCCCTCTGTTAGTTCTGCTTTTGAACAGGCAAATGAACACGACATGGAATAGACCTTATTCGAAGACGAAGATCCCGGAGAATTCGAGGATGAACCCCTACTACCCTCGACATCAACCCCCGAAGCTGACCCCGCTTCAACTACTTCGGCACGAGGTCCCGAAGCGACTACCTCAACATCGGTCATCTTGGACCACTCCAACGCACAAGTTGAGGGGGAGACTGCATCTCGCCGCGAGGCTCCACACCATGTTCAAAGGATGCACCCTCCCGAGCAGATCATTGGTGAGCTTGATCAAAGGGTAACACGTTCTCATGCTCATTTCACTAATTCTGCTTTTGTTGCTTCTTTCGAACCTTTAGATGTTAGTCATGCACTTTCTGATTCTAGTTGGATCAATGCCATGCATGAGGAACTTGAAAATTTTGAGAGAAACCAAGTCTGGGCTTTAGTTGATCCTCCACCAAATGTTCATTTAATTGGTACAAAATGGATTTTCAAAAATAAACAAGGGGAGGATGGGACTATAGTTAGAAACAAGGCTAGACTTGTAGCTCAGGGCTTTTCTCAACTAGAAGGGATTGATTTTACTGAAACTTTTGCACCTGTTGCTCGCCTTGAGACCATTAGGATTTTGCTTGCCTTTGCGACATCCCGGGGATTCAAACTCTATCAAATGGATGTCAAAAGTGCTTTTCTTAATGGCTTCATAGGTGAAGATGTTTATGTAAAACAACCCCCTTGTTTTGAAAACCCCAAGTACCCACATAAAGTCCTTAAACTTCATAAGGCTCTTTATGGACTCAAGCAGGCCCCTCGGGCTTGGTATGATAGACTTAAGTCTTTTCTGCTTGAGCGAGGGTATTTGATGGGCTCTGTTGATAAAACATTGTTTACTCTCAAGCATGGCAAAGATTTCCTCCTAGTGCAGATTTATGTGGATGATATCATCTTTGGTGGCTCCTCTCATGCTTTGGTTGCCGAGTTTGCAGATACCATGAGCAGGGAATTTGAAATGTCTATGATGGGTGAACTCACCTTTTTCCTTGGTTTGCAAATCAAGCAAAGCAAACAAGGTACCTTTGTCCACCAGACAAAGTACACCAAGGACCTGCTCAAGAAATTCGACATGTCCGATGCGAAGCCACTCGCTACTCCAATGGCTACTTCTGTAGCATTGGACCCTGACGAAGATGGAGAAGCCGTAGATCAGAAGGAGTTCCGGAGCATGATCGGCTCCCTCCTCTACTTGACTGCCACGAGGCCGGACATACACTTCGCTGTGTGCCTGTGCGCTCGTTTTCAGGCTTCACCACGAGCTTCGCACCGACAAGCGGTAAAGCGCATTCTAAGGTATCTCAAACACACCCTTGAATTTGGCATATGGTATTCAGCATCTTCATCTTTATGTCTTCGAGGTTATTCCGATGCGGATTTTGCTGGGTGTAGAATTGATAGGAAGAGTACCTCTGGTACTTGTCATTTTCTGGGTACTTCACTGGTTTGCTGGTCTTCCCGCAAACAGTCTAGTGTTGCACAATCAACGGCTGAGGCCGAATATGTTGCTGCAGCTAGCTGTTGCTCTCAGATTTTGTGGATGGTTTCCACTTTGCGGGATTTCGGGTTAGATTATAAGAGTGTTCCACTCTTCTGTGATAACACTAGTGCTATTTGTATCGCAAACAACCCGGTTCAGCACTCCAGAACCAAACACATTGATGTACGGTATCACTTTCTCAGAGATCACAATGAGAAGGGTGATATTGAACTTCAATATGTTGATACCCAACACCAGCTTGCCGACATTTTTACAAAACCCCTCGATGCTTCTCGATTTGCGTACTTGCGTGGGGAACTTGGCATTTGTCATCCTTACGGCATTTTGTGAGGAGGAGCTGTTTTAGATGGATGTGCCTTTGTCTAATTGTGTTGAAATTGCATTTGCATATTTCGCACTTATATGCCTGCTTATAATTCATGAAATCATGTCAGCTCAGCTCTTTTTAATTCATCTGGAACATTCATGTGCATGGTGTTTTATTTTCAAAATCAAATCGTGCTCACTGCTTAGTCTTGAATCTAGCATGTTTAAGCAGGACTGCTTTAGCTATCTTTTATCTGCTTGATAGCAAGACACTGTTCATTGGATGCTGAAAATTGCAACTTTAAAAAAAATTTTCTACATTTTCATGGATATTCATAAAGTACCAAACAATTGGTTCACTTGGTTAAATTCAAAAAAAAAAACTCCATGATTTGCATGCTTTAAGTGAAAAGATCCAGGTGGGTTTGTTTGTCGCACTACCCTATTCTAGACTGCTTACCATTGCACATTGGTCTGAACTGGAATAGCGTAGTGTATGCCAAAATCTATGCCTTAAGCTTCTTATGGCTTTCATGCCTAGGCTTGACCGGATTGGAAAGTATAAGGTGGACAAACAAATAACCCCTGGCACTAAGAAAAGAACAACAAAATTCATTGATTATCAAGTTTACTTTTCAAGCTCCATTTGAACTGGACTTGTCTGTCTAGAGTAGAAATTGACTAGCTTTGCGCAGTCCTTGCTCTTACTTGTCTAGTTTCTTTGACTAAGTGGTGATGCTTTTATTTCAAAAATGATCAAATCACATGCTTCATCATGCTTTTAGAGAATATTAATTTGAGCTGAGCCCATGATCATTGGTGTTATGGTTGGCATATTTGTGCTTCATATGTCTTTGCCATTCTGCTCAATTTGAAGCTTTGCATCTTTTACATGCTCCTTGATGCTTGCATTGCCAAAGGAGGAGAAATTCCTCGTTCTCTGGCGCAAGAGGTATAAAATTCCAAAGGGGGAGAATATTTGACATAAAGGGGGAGAAGGTTCTTTTTGCCAAAGAGAAAATTTAACTCAGGGGGAGTTTTTATTGCCGAAGGGGCTTTTCACTCATGTAAGAAAGGGGGAGGAAAATTCTTTTGTCAAGTGACATGATTTGGCTCTTTTCTGAGTTTTTATGGTCACTTGTGTGCTGAAAATTTTTAAATTTTCTTGAGCTTGGATTTGGTTGTCAATGCACTCATCAAGGGGGAGATTGAGAAACCAAGGGTTGGTTTCGGTGTTTTGTGATGAGTGATTGACAGGATTTTACCCTCTGTTCGAAGGGTACCTCCGAAGGGGTTCGGATGTTGTACCTCCGAAGTGTGTTCGGAGGTGGTTTCACCGAAGGGTGTTCGGTGGCTGGTTGCTGCAGCTGTGCAGCGGAGTGTGCTTGTCGGAGGGGTCCGATAGTACGCGATGACTGGGTTCGTACCGAGGGCTTCGGTACTTTGGGCGGTACACCGGAGTGTGTACCGGAGGTTGCTAACCCGGAGAGGTCTCCGGAGTACTGGATACACTTGTCTGCTTGTCTGTGGTGCGCAGGGACTTCGGAGGCAACGGACAAAGTTTGCAGCAGGTGAACCTGGGTCAAGCGGGAGGCTTGATGCCAGGGGAGCGGGGAGCTCTGTCACGGTGGGTGCGAAGGTGGTCCGGGTCGGTCCTCGGGTCGAGGCGTGCCAGGTGAAGGCAGAGAGTGCGGAGCGTGGCTCCGGCTGAAGGTGCTCCGGGACAAAGTCCTCGGAGGTGAGGCACTTCGAAGGTACTCCGGATGGAGTGACTTCGGAGCTGGTGGAACAAGTCCTCTGTGGAGGCAAGGAATTCGAAGTGTGCTTCGGAGGGAGACATTCGAATGTACCCAACGAAGGTCTCAGAAGTCGAGGCGCATCGAAGGCATGGTCCGGGTGAGGCTCGTCGAGGAGTGTGCTCGGGGAGAGGCACTGCGACGAAGTGCTCATGGAATGCTTCATGCGGAGGCCTTGGACGAAGGAGGGACTTCGAAGGGTGGTACTCCGAAGGTGGGGCTTCGGAGTGAGGGAGGCTTCGGAGCAAGGCTAGCTCCGGAGTGTGGTTGACTTGAGGTGCTTCGGCCTGCATGGCTTCGGTACACGGACTGACGGAGTTCGAGCTGTGTGTAGCTGCGAAGCCGTGGTGGTCCACTCCGGAGGTGTTGGTGCGAAGGCCCAAGGGATTTGACGGCTTCGGCTCAAAACTGTCAGTGTATCGGAGACTGAATTCGGTGAGGCGAAGGCCACCAGGCTCAAGGCTTCTCGCCGAAGCTACCGCACCCTCGCGTGCGAAGGGAGGATTCCAGAAGGTCAAAGACTACAAAGGCTGACACTGTCTGTTCTGTAAAAGGCTGACACTGTCCCCTCTGCAAAGCTGACAGAGAAGCCTCCAGAATAAAGGTGGACTACCTTTTGTACCCCTTAGTTCTGTAGAGACAAATCCTTTGTAAACCCTAGGGGTAGTGTAGTCATTTCCTTTGGGTGAACCATGGGCTATAAATATGGGGGCTCGGTAGGTAACATTTAACACTTTGAGCATTTACTGTTGAGCTCCTGTAGCCACACACTTCGTTGTACTTCATCCAGAGTTCAATTTATTTTGTGTTCCTTGTTCAAGCGGCGAAGCCCTGCGTCTTTGTGCTTTTTGCTTGAGCTTGCGTTACATACTTCGCTAGTTGTAGTGCACCGAAGCCTGTCTAGGCGAAGGTTGTTGGTTCTGCGAAGTGTGTTTTCAGTGTGCTGTCGCTCTGTGTAACTTGAGGCCAGACCACACAGCTTACTAGCGAAGCCCTGTTCGAAGCCTGTTTTGCTTCTTGTGTCGAAGCCCTTAGCAAAAGTCCATTTGTGTGCGTGTAGACCTTCATGTACGAAGCCCAGCACCAGTTGCTGTTGCCAAGTACTTGATCGGAGTCCTCAAAGGGCTGTCCACTCTTGCGAAGGGTGAAGTGCAAAGCCTGCTCGAAGCACCCTGTGTGTGGAGCCTGCACTGACTTAGCAGAGTAGATTTTCGAGGGTTGTTAGTGGAGCGAAGTCTTCTAGGCTTCGAACTTTTGCTCCTGCGAAGCCTGTGTTCGGAGCTGTCGAAGTACCTCCGAACCAGACCTTCGAAGGTTGTGTTCGAAGCCTGTTCCGCAGAAGACAGAACCAAACCGAAGGCTAGTTTTTAGCCGGAAATTTTAAAAGCTCCCATTCACCCCCCTCTGGTCGCCGTTTCTGGTCCAACAAAATGTGAGAATGATTACCTTCTCTCCGTGGTGGAAAAATGCACTGAAGGAAAGGGTAGGATGGATTTTCTTTTGGCTAAAACTAAACTGTGTGCTAATAGGGCAGGGTTAGCTCTCAGGTTGGGTTATGAGAGAACTACTCCAAATACTTTGAGCGAAACTGTGTTCTCTCCTCCCACCACCCTTGAGAAAGAGAGAGCCCAGTTAGACAATGATCAAAAAGCCAAGAATCCTACCCAACCTACAAAGAATGCTCTTCGTTCACCAGATGAACCTCCTCAGCAAAAATCCAAGAAGATTGTGAGATTTGCGCCTTAGACCCATGCTCACACCCAAGAGAGTGTATCACTGCTCCTATTGTCATCGGGTGGGGCACTTGGTTGGGTTTTGCTTTCATCGTATCAGGGATGAACGACGTTCTTTCACGATGGACTTTCAGGACATGCATTACCCATCTTTATGTATGCATGAGTCTGCTTTTCGTTCTTATCCTGATTTTGAGGCCCCACATGGTTTTGTGAGTGATTTTGCCCCTCATGGTGAACACCATGCTTCATATGGTGCTAGACCATGTGTAAGAGGCTTTGAGTTTCGACAGGTTGGGAGACAGTCGTCGTTTTCCAGGTTCGTGGTTTGTAGGTAGATCACGCACATTTTATCATGGTTCATATCCTGTGCATGATAAGTCTACTACTTTGCCTGGTTCTTGAATTTTGTGATGCTGGATTTCAAAATAGTTTTTAACTCACCCTCTCACTAAGCATTCGAGAGTTTCTATCATGTTTTGAGGGGGAGTTGTGTAGCATTGCATGAGCTTTTGTTATATGATTAATTGCTTTTACAAGTACATGCTTTGTAATGCCTTTGAACTATTGCCTTTAATACTGTTGACTATACTTGGCATGTTTACTTCTGATAATTATCATGAGCATGGCTTTTATTTATGAAAATTTGAAAATGGTCACTGCTTAGTCTAGAAACAAGCATGAATTGGTTGAGTGTTTTTCCTATCCTTTACACTGCTAATAGCTAGGTCCTTTTTCTTGGATGCTAAAATGCAACTTGATCATCATTAAAAATATTGTGCTGAAAGTTAAAATGAATGAAAATGAAAATAAATGAAAATGAAAATGAATGATATTCATGCTGTTGTGTGCTAAAATTGAAAAGATCTAGGTGGGTTTACTTTGTCGCACTATTTTGTTCTGGACTGCTTACCATAGCACTTTGGTAAGAACCGGGACGTTGTAGTGTATACCGAGATTATTGCTTTAATATTCTGATGGTTTCAACCTAGACTTAGCATGGTCGGTTAGCATAAGGTTCACATGCAAATAACCCCTAGCACAAAAATATAAAAAATCGAATTCATTGCATATCAAGTTTGCTGAAGCTCCTTGTTGTGGGATATGCTTATCTGGTGTGTGCTTGATTAGGTTTTGCACTTCATGCCTTGCCATGCCTAGTATGCTAGTTTGAGTAGTGATGCTTTTATTTGCTAAAATATGAAAATGCTTGCTCATGCCTTTTGTTTAGATGATATTCACCTGAGCTGGTCATACAATACTTTTAGATGATATTCAAGGCGAATGCTTGTTTGTACTGTATTTGCAGTTTCTCATGTTTCAGAAGCTCACATCTCTACTTTACCCTCACTCCCCTCTTTGCATATTTTTATCTCCTTGATGCTTGCATTGTCAAAGGGGGAGAAATAGTTTACATGATGCTTTGGATTTTGGATTGATTGGTTAAGGGGGAGTAATGGCTTTCATGTTGCATTGAGATGCTTTTGCCTAGCTTTGCATAAGGTTTATGCCCAAGAGAGATCTTTTACCAAGTGACATGTTTTTTCTTTTTTATGAGTTTTTATGGTTACTTGTGCGCTTAACTTGAAACCCTCATCGTGTCTTTGCTTGGGGTTGTCAATGCACTCATCAAGGAGGAGATTGTGAAACCAAGGGTGGTTTCTATCTGAATGATGAGTGATTGACAAGGATGAGCATTTGAGCGATCGAGTGGTTGGGTGATGGTTTGGGTGCATCGAAGGGTTCGATGTACAAATGAGGATTGGTTGCCGAGGCATTCGGTGGTGCGTTGCGTTCTTGTTTTGGCTTGTCTTGAATGTGCAGGGTGCAGATGCTGACCAACTATCGACAGCAAGTGATTGAGGGTCAAGTGGGGAGCTCGATGCCAGAGGATCAGGGAGGCCGGGCGAGGTTGGAGAAGATCTCAAGAGTGCATGAAGAGACCGAGCAAGACTTGGACGGACGGATGGAAGCGACGGCATGATGACCAGGTCTGCGAGAGGGAGGCCAGGGCAAGCATTCAGGTGGCTCGAGGGGATCGAGAGCGGAAGTGGCTTCCTGGCGCTCGGAGTCGCAAAACGGTGTCATGAGTCAAAGTGTTGAGAGGCTTTGTCGGTTTTTACTGAAAACCATCGAATCACTAAATGTTTTTAAATACAATAAATAGGAGTTTAAGTTTTAGTTTGAGTATTTTAGTTTTAGTGTAATCTTTTAGTATATTTTTAGAATGGTCTTATTCTGAAAATTTATTGAAAGTTGACACCTTTTGTAATTTTGTTTTTAGAGTCAAATAGAGGCAATTTCCAGGATATTTATGTTCTGAAATTGCAGAGGGGTTATTTTGTAAAAGTACCTATCTTGAAGGTCCCTTTTTAAGGGCCTTCTTCTCCAACATTCGGGAGCAACCAGAGAAAACAAAAAATTAGAATAATAAAGTTGGTTGGTTCTTTTTGCTCTCTAATTCAAGAAGAATTGTTGCTCTTTTGGTTTTTCGGATGAGCTACAACACGCGATCTTCTAGATTCGCTACAGCGGCAGGAAAGATTTGCCGGATAGCTATAGGAACTGCCATTCCTTGAAAGCATCGGCAGCATCAACAAATCTTCAGGAAGCGGTACCGAAAAGGGTATATTTCTGATCTTTGCTCCGGATAGTTTTTGATAAAAATTGTGCTTAAGTTTCTCTGAGAAGCATCTGTTCATTCTGGTGTCTTCTGGTATTATGTTGATTTGTTCTTCTTCTTACTTTGAGTTGCTGGTTTTGCCTACTGGCCTGAGTTGCTTGTTTCAGCCGATAGAAATGATCCAGTCAGTACATTTTTCTAACTGTTGCTAACTCAATAAGAAACTTCATGAGCCAACGCTGCTTTCTGGAATTACTACAGTGATCAGTGATCATAAATCCACCACTGAGAATCGCTTGGAAGATCTACTGATTAGCTAATGTTTTTGGTCTTTTTGCCTCAATTTTCTTGATGGATGCACTGGATTGTGATGTTATTTGGTTTTCGTGTGAAATGCCGAGCATGTTCATGTTGCATCGGGAGTGATTACCACTGACCATCTTTCTACTGTGCTGAATTTCTAACAAAAGCTAGCGTTAGTGTCCCAGAATTGTTACTGCAGCACTGCGCAGCTGTAGTCAGGAACTTGGTCTCTGTAGGAAGCACAACACCGGTTTCCTTTCTTTCAGTTTGGAACTTGTTATTTTGACATTCATCTTGATTGTTTTTGCATCTTGGTTGATTGTTCCTAGTGTTACTGAAGATATAACAAATCAGTTAGCTGGTGTTTAAGTGAATTAGTCACTTTGCATAGTTTTGATTCTAAACTCCTAGAAGTACTTTATCTACTCTTTTCTGCTAGTGAAGTTTGTCTATTTCTGTTGTGATTGAATTATATTCTGGTTCATCTATCTTCTGCTACCAGTCACTGAAATATTGCTAGTTGTTGTCAATTGAATGGTGGGATTATTTTCTTTTAGAGAAGGTAATTGTACTGTAGCTAATCATAGTTTTTGATTGATCTGTTATTGAATTTTGTTCAGAATATCCCGAATTTTGTAGTTAAGTGTTCAAGTTATTCTCCACTATTTACTTACCTTATATGATACAGTGTTTGAATTACACTGGATTGATTTAATCTGAATTCAGATCTGTTAACTTGACACTAGAACCTGTTCTGTTTTGGCTTGGTTACTTTGTATTCACTGAAAGTGCTAAGCTTGCAATTTAGCAATATTTCAGAATCACTATCTGCTTGGTATTGATGTTTGCTGAAAAAGAATTGTGTTGAATTATATTGCATATGTGTGTGGAAATAAGTTCATGTACCTGAATCTTATGTGTAATTTTATTGCTAAATTACCAATACTATTTATACTGAAATTCAATCACCAGAATTAGTCTCTGTCACTTTTTCACTGATCTATTTTAGAATGCTAAGCAGCTGAGTTCCTGTTTGATTTCTTGAGATATGAAATAGATTTCTCTAATTTGTGACCAGTGAATACTTTAGAATGATTAAGTACTCTTTGTGTTGTTGACAGTTCATTATGAGATAATCAGACTCGTTATCCATTTTTCTGTACTATCATCTATTGAGAAGATGAAATCAGTTTTCTGAATTTGAATCTAATAATGCTGATTGCTTGAAATTTGATATAGTCTGTTTATGAATATTGTGATTGAATACTAAACATATGCTATTGATCAAAAACTCTATTTTGCTGAATTAGCTCTAGTCTTGTAAGAGAGTTTGATCTGAATTGTTAAGTTCAAATCTTCATCTTCTTGATTCAAGCCTTGAGTTTACAACCAAGTGTACTGTTCATTGTTCAGAACATCGATTCAAGGTGATTAAATATGATCAGAACAGATTTAAAGTGAAAAGTTGTGGTTTCAAACATTTTTCTGAACTTTCTGAACATTGACGCCATTTCATCGACCGATTGAGAGAGTCAAAGTTTCAAACGCCGACTTTATGAAGTAGTCAGCAACTCAAACTCCGAATTGGCTATTTCGGTATTTCAAACTCCGAATTCCTTTGAACTGAGATTTTGAATCAAGTTTTTTTCTCTCTTTGTACTGTTTGAAATTATTGCATAATAAGTTTTTTGAAGCTCCATGTTTTTGGTCATGCTTATTTGGGTAGTATTTGCTAGCTTTTGTACTTCATGCTTTACCATGTTTAGTATGCTAGTCTAAGTGATGATGCTTTTGTTTATCTTGAAAATGCTTGCTCCCGATTTTCTTTGGATATTATTCATCTGAGCTTATCATACAATACTGAGAAACCAAGGGTTGGTTTCAGAGTCTGTGATGAGTGATTGACAGATTTTACCCTCTGATTCGAAGGGGTCCCTCCGAAGGGGTTCGGAGGTTGTTTCACCGAAGGGTTCGGTGGGTCTGGTTGTTGCAGCTGTTGCAGCGGAGTGTGCCTGTCGGAGGGGTCCAATAGTACACGATGACTGTATTGTACCGAAGGGTTCGGTATTTTGGGCGGTACACCGGAGTGTGTATCAGAGGTTGCTTACCCGGAGAGGTCTCCGGGGTACTGGATACACTTGTCTGTTTGTCTGTGGTGCGCAGGTGACTTCGGAGGCGACGAACGGTTCGTAGCAGGTGAACCTGGGTCAAGCGGGAGGCTTGATGCCAGGGGAGCAGGGAGCTCCGTCACGAAGGCTGCGAAGGGGTCAAGGTCGGACCTCGGATCGAGGTGTGCCAGGAGAAGGCAGTAAGTGCGGAGTGTGGCTCCGGGTGAAGGTACTCCGAGACGAAGTCCTCGAGGCGAGGCACTTCGAAGGGTACTCCGAATGGAGTGACTTTGGAGTATGGTGGACCAAGTCCTCAGCAATGAGGCAAGGCGTTCGAAGTGTGCTCCGGAGGGAGGCACTCGAAGGTATACCCGACGAAGGTCTCAGAAGTCGAGGTGCATTGAAGGTATGGTCTGGGTGAGGATTGTCGAGGAGTGTGCTCGGGGAGAGACACTGCGACGAAGTGCTCATGGAATGATTCATGCAGAGGCCTTGGACGAAGGAGGGACTTCGAAGGGTGGTACTCCGAAGGTGGGGCTTCGGAGTTAAGCAGGCTTCGGAGTGAAGCAGGCTTCGGAGTGAAGCTGACTAGGCTGACTTTGGAGTGAGGCTGGCTCCGGAGTGAGGCAGGCTCCGGAGTGAGGCTGACTTGAGGTACTTCGGCCATGCATGGCTTCGGTACATGAACTGACGGAGTTCGAGCTGGGAGAAGCTACGAAGCCGTGGTGGTCCACTCCGAAGGTGTTGGTGCGAAGGCCCAAGGGCTTTGACGGCTTCGGCTCAAAACAGTCACTGTATCGAAGGCTGACTTCGGTGAAGCAAAGGCCGTCAGGCTCAAGGCTTCTCACCGAAGCTACCGTACCCCTCGCGTGTGAAGGGGGGCTTCAGAAGAATCCAAGACTGCAAAGGCTGACAGCGTCTGCTCTGCAAAAGCTGGTGCTGTCCCCTCTGCGAAGCTGACAAAAGAAGCTTCCAAATAAAGTAGACTACCAACTGTATCCCCCTGTTCTGATGAGACAAAACCAGTGTAAACCCTAGGGGTAAAGTAGTCTATTCACAGGGCTGAATAGTTCCTATAAATAGTGGAGGCTGGCTAGGTCACATCAACACTTTGAGCAGTCATTTTTGAGCTCTTGTGCTAGCCGCCACATACCTTGTATTCAGATCTGTGAGTTCATTTTGTGTTCCCTATTCAAGCAATGAAGTTTTGATTCTGTTTTCATTTACTACTTGAACTTGTATGCGTACTTCTCTGCATGCTTTGATCTCTCTCTGTTTCACTTCTTTTGAGTTCAGTTTGTGCACTGAATCTTTTCTGGAGAAGTGTGTGAGAAGCCTGTTCGTGAGAAGTGTGCGTTTTTCAGTGTATGTTCGCTCCGTGTAAACTGGAGGCTAGACCTCTCTGATTACTAGCGAAGCACAGCTTGACTTGTGTCGAAGCCCGTTTTCTTCCCGTGTCGAAGTCCTCGGCGAAGTCTGTTCAGTGTGCATTTAGACCTTTGAAGTGCGAAGCCTGCTTGAAGGCACCTAGTGTGCTGACCTTCACTGACTTAGCAGAGTTGATCGAAGTCCTCAGAGGGATGTCCGCTCTTGCGAAGGGTGAAGTGCGAAGCCTGATCGAAGGCACCTAGTGTGCTGAGCCTGCACTGACTTAGCAGAGCTGATCGAAGTCCTCAGAAGGAAGTCCGCTCTTGCGAAGGGTGAAGTGCGAAGCCTGCTCGAAGGCACCCTGTGTGCGGAGCCTGCACTGACTTAGTAGAGCTGAATTTCCGGGGTTGTGGGTGGAGCGAAGTCTTCTTGGCTTCAAACTTTTGCTCCTTGCGAAGCCTGTTTTCGGAGCTGTAAAATACAGCTGAAACAGAACTTCGAAGGGTGTGTTCGAAGCCTGTTCCGCAAAAGACAGAATTAAAACCGAAGGCTATTTTTAGTCTGAAATTTTAATAGCTCCCATTCACCCCCCTCTAGTCGCCGTTTTCGGTCCAACAAATACTTTTAGACAATGTTCAAGGCTCCTACTTGTTGTGTATTGTAATTGTTTTAAATCATGTTTCAGAAGCTTGTATATACATTCATCCTCATATTTCTCTTTGCATCATTTGTTACCATCTTCATGCTTGCATTGCCAAAGGGTGAGAAATAGTGTCTTGCTTTTGCCAAATAGGAGGATCTTTTGTCTAGGGGGAGAATTTTAAAAATCAAGTGACATGTTTTTTCTCTTTTGTGAGTTTTTATGGTCACTTGTGTGATGAACCTCAAAATTCATCTTTATTTCTTTTGGGAGTTGTCAATGCACTCATCAAGGGGGACATTGAGAAACCAAGTGGGTTTACAGTATGGTTTTAACTTAATGTTGAGTGATTAACAAGTTTGCCTAGTTTAATGATTTGGGTGTGTGTCTACCTATTTGAGTTCACTGAGGGTATCAATATGTGTTTGCATGGAGATTCATGTTTTATTTGTCTTAGTGTGTGCATGGTTGAGATGTGAGTTAACTATCAACGACAGGTGATCAGGGTGAAGTGGGGAGCTTGATGCCAGATTGTCAAGAATGCCGGGTGAAGTTGAGGAAGATCTCAGGCGTACACGTGGAGATTAAGCAAGACAGATGGACGGATGATCAAGACAGCATGTTAACCAAGTCAGTGAAAGGGAGGTCAGTGCAAGTGACAAGGCGACTCGAGAGATCGAGAGCGGGATAGACTTGCTGGTAGGCGAGTTCGTGGATTGGTGACACGTGTCGGCGATCTGGAGGACATTGTTAGTTTTGGCTCAAAACAATTAGATTGAGATCGAAGTGTCCTGAAGAGAAGTCGTAGTCACCACGAAAGCTTCGATTCGGGACAAACTACCTTTAGATAGGATTTTAATTTTTTTAGTCATGTGGGCCTTCGAGACTGTAAAAAAGCATAGATGTATTTGTGTATTTTCCTATTTTTTAATTGCTTATAAAAGGCCACCAAGTCCTACGAGTTATACTATCTCATTCCAATGAAAAATATGATTTCACTTTTTGGTATTTCTTCTACCTACTACTTGTGTGTTCTTCATTTCTTAAAAAATATCCTGTCGCTGTTGTTCATCTCATACCGCCGCTAGTTTCTCCTATCGAAGCAGCCATCCATGCATCTACAGTGCTATGCGGTTATGGTTTTCCTCGGTTTTCTCCTTCTCTGAAAAACCGAAGTTGGTTTTCTGGAGGAGTTCAACTCAGAGCATAGTGCGCATCGCTGGCATCTAGTTTTCCCTCGGTCTGGTTTTCTACGGGATGTGTGGAGCGGCGCAGGTAGCCAGTTTGCGCATGTGTGTGGTGATGTGCTGCATTAGGAGCGGAAGCGGTGAGAACCAGGTGGCAGGACGTGTGCCAGACGCTATGGTCGTGCAGAATACTCGGCACAGGGATTCCAAACTACTGACGTGTGGAGCAACACACGAACTAGCCACGAACAGTAATCTAGTTTCTCGATCTTTGTGCACGCATAGTTTTATTCCTGATTAATTCATTTGCTCACTACATTCACTTTAGATCGCACTGTATATTCATATATATATATATATATATTTGTGAGCACATTTTATTTCCAACATTTATTTTGTCTAATTAAATGCATTAAATATTGTGCTTATCTCATATCTGTTGAACTGTCTATGAACTGTGGTTATTTCCCATGCACTTGTTGAAATCACTGTGTTCTCTTGAAATTCTTTGAGATATTCCATCTAAACTATGAGTAGTCCTTTTAATCTACCTTGTGTGCTTCGGATTTGTGTCTTTTTAATTAGGACATCGGTTGGTTTTTGAAGGCTTTATTATTTTAGTGCTTGCGATCTCTAAGACTGTCACATTATTTTATATATGTCTGGAGAGTGATAGCACTAGCTTTCTCTGGAATTTTTTTGTGAAATTTTATTTGTTTCCGCTAATTTGTTTAGAGGAGCGTTGGGTGTTTAGAAAAGACCATAAATTTGAAAGAAATTGTTGATCCTCCTATTCACCCCCTCTAGTTGCCTGCTTTGGTCCTATAGCTATACTAACCAAAAGGGTAATAGCAAATATGTAGAGGAGGAGCGTTTCACCAAGAGTCGGTGCAACTATGACTGGTGGAGAAGAGAGAAAGCTCTTGAGGTCAGCGAATACTTGGTCAGCCTCTCACATCCATGTAAAATTTCCCTTTTTCATCAGCTTAAAGAGAGGCATGCCACGCTTGCCAAGTCAGGAGATGAAATGCCCAAGTGATGTCATATAGCATGTGAGGCACTAAATATTATTAACACTTCTAAGTTTAGCCATATTCAATATTGCCAAAATCTTCTCTAGATTGGTTTCAATACCTTGACTACCGACAACAAAACCCATAAGCTTTTCGGTGGGCACCCCGAATGCACATTTATCAGGATTGAGCCGACACCTAAACTTACGAATGTTATAACAATGTCTTGGATATCTCAGATTAAATCTTCTGAGCATATGGATTTGATGATGACATCATCCACAGTGTGGTCGATCTTGTCAGAAAGGCAACGTTGAATAGTATGTTGATATGTAGCCCCTGTATTCTTGAGCCCATAAGGCATTGATGTGTAGCAATAGTTGTCGAATAGGATGATGAGTGATATCTTCTCTTGATCTTCTTCCTTTATAATAATTTGATGATACCTCGAATAACAATTTAGGAAGCAGAGAAGAGAGTTGTAGGCTGTAGAGTCAACCACTTTGGTCAATGCTTGACACGGAAAAGGATCATTAGGGCATCGTTTATTGAGATTAGGGTAATAAATGAACATTCTCTATTTCCCATTTTTATTTTTTAAAAGGAATGGGTTGGCTACCAAGTCAGGATGATACACCTCCTGGATAAACCCAACCACTAACAGGTGGATAACATCTTCATTGATCATCTATTTGCGCTCTTGAGTGAATCAACACATCTTTTGCTTGACCTAGCGTGTTGGTTGGGAGACATGGAGTTTATGCTTGATAAACTCCCTTGGCATGCTTGGCATGTCAAAAGGTTGCTAAGCGAATATATCGATGTTGGCATGGAGAAAGTTGACGGGTGCGCTTTCCTATATAGGATACAACGTAGTTCCATTCAGTGCCATCTTAGAGGGGTCGACGTGGGAGAGCTGAATGCTCTTGTATTCAATCGGTGAGGGCGCCACTCCCTAGGTTTATGTCATGGAGGTTGGGATCTCCATATTTGTGGTCGGTGTCATCTTAGCCACTTGGAATGTCTTCTCCATCTAGATGAAAATGTACGCCAGTTCTCCCAAGGCAAGCCTATTCTACTCACATGCATGAGAGGTGGAAAAATCACCCTTTATTGAAATGGACCCACCTAGTCCTAGAATCTTAAGGACCAGTTAAGCATAATGGGGTATCGCCATGAATTTGATGAGGGACAACCGCCTGAGCATGGTGTGGTGGGCGGTCTCAAAGTCAGTGACATCGAATTTAACATGTTCAATCCTATATTTGTCCCGAGTGCCAAACGTCACTAGCATGGTGTAACGTCCTGATTTTTATCAGACGTTATAAATAAAATAAAGTAATTAATAAATGAATTTGAAGAAAGTGAATCAGTGCAAAGCGATAAATAATGATGCTAAAATATGAGCTAATTTTTTTCAAAATAAATTGCAGCTGGAGTATTTTTTTCTCAAAATTCTCCTTGCTCTTAATTGCGTCCCAAATATTTTCTAAAATTTTTGGTGAAAAGAATTAATTAAGATATAATCAATATCATTTCATCCCAAAACTCTAATGCTAATTGAAAAAATATGTTTCAATAAAATTGTTGTGTGAATAAAATATATGATAAATTATTTAAATTTAAAATAATGTGAATCCAAATCAAATTCATTTAAAGGAGTTGTAATAAATTTCACCCACCTCCAATCAATTTAGATTTTAATTTCATTAAGGACTTTGCAACTATAAAAATAATCCACAGTATTTCAAGGAATAACTTTAATAAAAAAGTAATTAAATCTCTTTCTCTTTATGGTCGAGTATGAATCTTCATCCTCGACCATATCTCTCTTTTCTCGTTGTAAAACCAGAGGAATCGATTATTTGTTTTCATCCGTAAAGTTGAAATCATCTTGTCCATAAGGCAATTTGAATTCCATAAAAATCCCTTTTTAAATCCTAGTTTTCTTTGAAATCCAAAATCCTTAAATTTGTTTAAAATTTCGAACTTATAAAAAAATGTCTTTTATTCTCAAATATTCAAATCTGAATTTTCAAGAAAATATTTTTCCTATTGTTTTTCATCTCTTTCTTTTTTCCTTCTCTCTTCACTATCTTTCCTGGCTGCCTGTGTGTCTTATTCCCCCTCTAGTGAGGGGGAAATTGCAGATATGCTCCAAAGTACATGTATACTTGCAAAAATGCCCCAAGGTTGATGATTGTTGAAGAATTGACCCATAGTTGAAAGGATTGAATGCATAATTACCCCCTTGTCCATTTTCCATAGATTTTAATAATTTTCTGCCACTTTTATCATGTGAAATTCCCTATATACCCCTATGGATTTGTTCAATCCATCTTAACATTATCATTCTCCGTTTGTGCACCACCACCTTGTTGTTCTCTCGTGAGTCACCACCACCGAGCGTCAGCTGCTGCACGCACCAACTCACATGCGGTCGCGTCTTAAGCTGTCTCCCTTGCACGGTCCGGTGTCCCAAACTGCCCCCGCATGCTTGTGTTGGAGGTCGCCGCTGGCTCCCACGTGCCCAGATCCAGAGCCACCTCCCCTGCGCGAGCCTGTGTCCCACACCACCCCGCACACACACATGTCACAGGCCACCACCAGCTCAAGCGTGCTCCCTCCGGTGTGCTCCCACCAACGTGCCCCCCCCGGCATGAGGTCTCGTGCCAAATCACACCCCTGAATGCCCGCATCCACCACTGCGTTTAGGGAAGCCACCAGCCAGGTGCCGACGACGGTGCTGGAAGTCTACAGAACAAATCAAGGGTACAAAGCTAATTTCACATGATAAAAGTGGCAGAAAAAAATTAAAATATATGGAAAATGGACAATGTGGAAATTCTGCAATCAATCCTATCAACTATAGGGCAATTCTTCAACAATCATCAACATTGGGGAAATTTTGCAAATACACGTTTTCTTTGGGGGCATATCTGCAATTACCCTCTGGTCACATCCCTCCTGTTTCTCTACAAGCATCTCCCTTTCTCTCCTCCTCCGTAGGCGCATCCCTCTCCACCTCTTTAGCCCAGTCGATGTTGCTCCCTGGCCCACCCTTCTCCTCCAGACCGCTTCACAGCACACCACATGCCCTTGCGCAGCCACGGAGCCATAGCCTTGCTTCTACCACCGGCCTTTTGTCTCCACTGCGCTGCCGGCGAGCTTCTACCATCTCTCTCTTGCTGAGAGCCCACTACTACCTCGTTGCTTTGCTTGCCACACCCAACGTCCCCTGCAACTTCTGCCTCAACCTCAAAATATTAAAAGGAAGAAAGCAGGACAATAGATGAAAAATGTTGTGTTATCTCCTCTATTGCAGACTACCATATTGCCTTCTCTACCACACTATGTATGGACTTTCTCCATCTCCTCTCTTTATTGGTTGATAATTATGTGTTCCGCTACACCATTAATCATTGTTCCATTCTTGCACTAGTGTTTCCAGTTGCTGGATGTTTGACCATTGTAAGATCATCGTTCTAATTTATCTTCCTCATCGCCCCTCGGTAAGAATCCATCTTCCCATCAATTTAATCAAATTTCTAAGATTATATTATATCAATTTGTTCTGGTTCATTCATTAATCATATCATCAATCTCTCATCATATACCTCATTGATAATTGTTGATTTCAATCTATTATCCTTTTGTCCCCTATTATCATATTCCAATCAATTAAATCGTTGCATCCATCATGTAGCTTATTCTGTTATGTCGTTGCGATACCTATTAATCATGGTCTGATCTAACCTTATAACATTTGTATATTTGTCATATGTCTTTGAATGCCATAGCTTGTCATTATTTTCTCGTTTTTCTATATGGCATCATTCATTGATTCTGGTCTATCTCCTCATTCATCGATTCAAATCTATCTCATGAAACCATAACCATAGTTTGCCATTCATTAATTCCAATTTGTGTTAAGCCATCACCTTTGTTTGTCGTTCCTTCATTCTAGTTCATATCATTGTTCATCGGATCCAGTGCATGTCATTCCTTTGTTCTCCATCCCTCTTCTTAATTAACCCTCTAATTAATGAGAATATTCTATTGTCATGTTTATCTAGTTTTTCTTAGAGTTTTTGTCTTATTTTATGTGCCGTGTAGAAAAACGTGCTCGTGAAGATTTGAAGGACCTCGTGCAACACCTGGAAGTCTTCGTTCAAGAGTAACTAGTTGTGCCATTGTTGTGGCCTATGGGGTAGCTTATTCCTAGACCAAAATTCTTTCTCGGCAACGCTCTCTGCCTTGAAATCAGCTGAGCTCTTTATTTTGATAAATTGGTCCTAATTCTCCTTTTTCAAGAACGGGTACTTTATGAAGGGCTCAAGATTTTTGGAAATGAATTTTGAGACAAGGCTGCTTTTATAGGACCTCCATAGCTTAGATATCATCTCCATGACAGTCCATATAGCTGCTACCTTTGTGCTATAGGAAACTCGAGGTAATTGTTGATCTCATTTTATAAGGGTGTAGTCTTTTGCTCTCGACTGAGATCATTGAACTTCCCTAGGGTCAACAAGACCCTCTTGTTGATAGAAAAAAATGACATTAATGGTCAAAATTGTCAAAATATCGTTTTTTGGTAGTTTGGGACAAAAATGTGACAAGACTTAGCAAAGGACGGTCCAACCGGCCATGTAGGGCTGGTCTGACTGGCCATGTAGGCGCGGTCAGACCGTCTATATGGGTCCAATCAGACCGGCCCAACCCGAGTCCGACTCCAATTGGCTGATTTCAGGGTATTTTTATCCCTAATTAATTTTGGATGACTTGGAAGCCGTGTATACTATAAATATAGGCAAGGCTGATTCAAGGAGACCCCCCCTCCAAAACTCTAATAGATCCAATCTATTATTCCTTGAATCGTACGTTTACATTCAATTTACTTTCTTGCCATAAATTCAATTTAGTACGTCCATCTTCATGGGTTTGTGCTGTAAGCTCTCCGTCCGCCGTGTCGTAATCACGGTAAGTCCTTGTCGGTTCGCTCGTGAATCGTCCGTTTCATCAATGTAATAGATTTCTATCGTTTTATCGTTTTTAACGGTAATTCGCTCCCTTGGCCAATTTACCTCTTGTTTCTTGGTGTTTCTTGCAGTATTTTATCTCATCTTCTCTGCCAAGAAGTTTTAGAACCATCTAGTTACCCTAAGATAGCCGTCAGAGTTCGGAGGCCGCTTTCCCGAAGGTCGCCGCTCCGGTCTGACTGGCTTGTGTCGTGTCGTCGTCAGGCGCACCGGCACACCTGGGTCTGACCGGCACCCCGAGGCTAGTTCGATTGACCCTATGAACATCAGAGCATTCGCACAAAAGTGTCTCGCCGGAGTACCCCCTCGCGTCGGACCCCCTTCGGCGATGTACCCTCGGTCCGACTGAGACCCCGCCGCCGGTTGGACCAGATGCCCAGTCGGTCTGACCGCCCAGAACCCTTCGATGGTACACTTCGTACTCGGACGCTGAAACCCTTCAGCGGCACCCTTCGTGCGTTATCGGTTGGACCGGGGTATACCCTTCGGTTTGACTGACCAAACACTGGAGCCCCATCGGCCGACACTCCGCACTATGTGTACTCTGAAACCACACACACAGAAATCGCATGCACGTGAGACACATAACACTTCGTTAGCAAAAACATAAAGTAGAAATTCGGGTTTGCACAGAATGAAATGAACCGTAGAAAACTCAACACAAACAGTGCAAGTAATATAGATACAAGTTCATGCAATCAATGAAAACAAAATAGAAATTTCATTGTAAGAAAAGGGAACACAAAAACTCACAAAATCCGAGTACAAATCATGGCGGCTGATTCAAGGCTACAATAAGTACAGAAGATTCTAAAAGTGAAGTGCACAATCTTGCCGTGGACCTCAACCTGCTTGTCTATTTATAGGCACAACTCAGACCCGCGAAAAGGCTACTTGTAACAGGCCAAATTTTCAAAGGTAAAAATAAAATTAATAAATATACTTTTCTGGAAAAATGATTATTTTGGATTTCCTTTAAAGCTGAAAATGTCCAAATAAATAAATATCTAGAGAAATAGTGCAAACCAAGATCTGAGAAAATTATGTTATGTTCCTAAGACCAAGATACAATTTTGAGAATTTTTACAAATTTTTACAACTTTTGCTGCTAGCTCATAATTTTTAAACTATTTTCAGCAATTATTTTTATTCAGAAATGAATTTAAATAGTATTGGGCTGCTCCCCTCCATTCCTCTCTCCCCAGCCGGCCCAACCCATTCACCCTGCGGCCCTCTCACAGACATGTGGACCCTGCCTGTTGGCGCACTTAGCCACTCGCCCGACCACCTGGACCACCTATCAACCCCTCCCCTCTCTCTACGGAAAGCTCCTTGGCCAACCTGTCGGCGACGACCGTTACCCCACACGCTCACTGACCGGTGACCCATCCTATCAGGTTTGTCTTCCTCGCGTCGCCATCGCCCCAAGAACTCCGCCTAAATCCCTCGCCTTGGATTCGCCTCCGCCGTGGGCCCAAGCTCCAATTAACGCCCGGGAGTTGATCGCCATAATCTCCCGCACTTTTCCCTCTAATCCCCTCACGATTAATACACTTAATAGCCGTAATCAACCTCGTCAGAGTTACACCCCTCTCGGCATTCACGGTGCCCCAGCCTCTCCCCTCGCCACTGATGCACTATAAAAATGCTCTCAGAGCACCGCATCCATCCATGCCACTCCTGCCTCCCTTAGCAAGATTAGAGTACTCGCATTGCTTGTTTTGATGCATCTCCCCTGTTCCGCCTCCATCCACCACTCGCCTTCGCCAGAGTCCGTCCCCATCATCATCATCGACGACACCTCTGTGACCGCCGTCGCCTCTCCAACCCCGGCCACCTCTATGTTCAAGCTCGTCACCGCCGGAACACCATCACCGACGAGCACCCGAAGCTACGCTGCCGCCTCACTCATCACTGACCTCAACCCATTGACCCCGAGCCTCATCTCTGGTACCCCCGTTTTCGCGGTACTCTCCTATTTCCATTTCCGACCTTAAATCTGGCTGTCGGTCATCGCTGTCGCCATTGTGGTCGCCACCACCCTCGGCCGTCGCTGGAGAAGACGACCAGCGCGGGTAATAACCCTGTGCCATGTCAGATCCCGTCTCGGCCGCATGATCCCGATAGGACGGAGGATATTACTTCGCATTCGAGATTTAATCTCAGCCGTCCATCTGGATCGAAGGGGTATCAACGCATCTCAGATATCCATTTTCATTTAAAACCCGCCGGCTCACAGCACAGTGCCATGGACCCAGTTCACCGTGGACCTGAGGCTGAATTAGGATTTAATATAAATTCCAGAAATGTTTTAAACTTTAAAATAAAATTGGAGAAATCATTTTAAACTTCAAAAATTCATAACTCCTTGGAATTAACTGTAAAAATTACGATTTCAATTTCAGGAAACTTGTCTTTTTATTATCTTCATGTTTATCCAATAAAATTCATATGTTTATACTAAACTTTTATATGGTTTTAATTGGAATTAAAATAAAGTCCTAGGAGTTATTTTAAACTTCAAAAATTCATAACTTCTTGTAATTAACTTTAAATTTTACCATTCAAATTCCAGAGAGTTTATCCTTTTATCCCCTACCTGTTTAGACAATAAAACTTATATGATTGTACTGTCAGTTTAATTGTTTTTAATTGTTTATTTCTTCTCGTTTTGTGTGCCGAGAAGAATACTACGCCGTCGAGGAGTCAGAGTATTTTCCTGAAGTCTCACCTCCATCCTTTGCTGAACATGGCAAGTCACCAACCCCATTTTTGAGCATATTGAACCCAATTTTTAATTAAGTATCGCTAAAATCCATAGGTTATAATTGTATTAGTAAAATCAAACGCCATACAATATATTTATCAGATCCCCGACCTTGATGTGCAAACACAAGCCATGCTATCGAGCCTAAATTCTTTGTCACCATGATACTTACTATTGTAGCAATTGCGTTAGCTACAGCACAGGTTTTGTATGTGTGTATACAATGTGTAGAATGAACCTCGAAGGGTTCTCTCAGAGGGAGAAAGGATTTATACTGGTTCGGGCCTCCCCTGGGGTATAATAGCCCTACGTCCAGTTTGTGGTGGATTTGGCATAGTATGCCTCGGTGTGGAGAAGTGAACTCCAGGGTCTCATGGCCCTCTGGAGAGTGTGTCCTGTTACAAGGGCTTGGCCCTACTTTTATAGGCACGCAGGCCAAAGGAAAAGACCGAGATGCCCTCTATGAGCCCTAGGCTCATAGGGGCAAAGAGGGGAAAAGGAGCTAGCTACGGTACAAAAGTGCTTTACAGCTTTACAGACGTGTCAGGTAATGTCACATCTTGACCAGCTAAACGACAGACTATGGGAAAAGGGGCCCCTGGTACAACTTCTACACTATAGCGGGGCGTAAATATCTTCTGGGTTCAGAGTAGGGCCGGAGCTCTTCAGGCAGAGGCTGCAAGGGAGGCTTCGAAGTGCACTCCGAAGTGGGCTTCGAAGTATGCTCTGAATTGGGGCTCCGAACAGGGGCTCCGAACCGGGGTCTCGGAACCGGGGCTCCGAACTGGGGTCTCGGAACCGGGGCTCCGAACCGGGGCTCCGAACTGGACCTCCAAACTGGGCCTCTAAACTGGAGCTCCGAACTGGGGCTCCGAACTGGGCCTCCGAACTGAGGCTCCGAACTGGGCCTCCGAACTGGGGCTCCAAACCGAGGTCTCGGAACCGGGGCTCCGAACTGGGGTCTCGGAACTGGGGCTTCGAACTGGACCTCCGAACTGGGCCTCCGAACTCGGGCTCCGAACTGGGCCTCCGAACTGGGGCTTCGAACTGGGGCTCCGAACTAGGGCTCTGAACTAGGCCTCCGAACTGGGCCTTCGAACTGAGACTCCGAACTGAGGCTCTGAACCGGGGCTCCGAACCGAGGTCTCGGAACCGGGGCTCCGAACTGGGGGTCTCGGAACCGGGGCTCCGGACTGGGGCTCCGAACCGGGCTTCCGAACTGGGCCTCCGAACTGGGCCTCCGAACTGAGGCCTCAGAGGCTGGCTCTAAGGAGCTCCGAAGGGAGCGTGAAGGTTAACTTCAAACAAGGCTCGAAGGCTAACTCCGAACAAGGACCAGAGGCTAACTTCAAAGTTAGCCTGAGACTTAGCATCTGGCAATCTTCAAGGGATCTTACCGCTTCGCTCTGGAGGGCTCCGAAGGGGTTTGGAGGGCTCGCTCCAGAGGGCCTCGAAGTGAACCTTGGGACTTGGAAATAATTTCTTCAGAAAGGAACAGGCTTCGACAGTGTTGGGCTCCGGGACGAAGGCTGTCGGAGGCTGACGTCATTTGGCCCCTGTTCAAGGGAAACTTATTCCCCCAACAGTAGCCCCTCACTCGCGGGCCTTCAGGATGAAGGGGTGCGTGCGCCCTTGGGACAAATGACCAAAATTACAACTTCGGGGACAACAGGCCTTCGGAGCTTGGACCGAAGGTGACTTCAAAATTCGCAGGTAATAATTGCCTACGTCAGCTGTTAGAATGACCTTTGGGAGATCAACTGGCTCCGCAACGGCTAGAAAATTGACTGTTACCCCACGCTGGGCCGCTTCACCTTAGCTGGAGGCCCACCTGCCAGTGGGTTCGGCCCACGAACCGTCGGAATTCTTACCGCCTATAAATAGGGGTTTACCGCGTGCGGCTTTGGCACGCTCTCATTTGCTTTCTTCTCAGCACCTTGCATCCTTCGCTCTCTTCTCCTCCTTGGCTTCGCGCGAAGCACCCCTCGCTAGCTTTAGCCCCTCGCGCCGAAGTCCCACAAAAATGCCGAAGAAGGCAACTTCGAAGGCCCTGGCCTTGGGCCCGACCTCTAGCTCCGCCCAACTACAGGCTGCGGAGGCTGCGGTAGCGAAGCCTGCACCGAGGCGGCTGGGGCCGAGGGACCTTCGGACGCCATCCGACAAATTTGAGCAAACACTGGAGATGAGGGCTTCGATCTCTACAGAGGAGTCCGTCCGGAGGGCCTGCGAGGGAAGGATTGCTGCGAAGATCCACCTTAGAGTGCTAGAGAAGACGGAAGCCATACCAAGACCTCGGGCTGACGAGGTGGTGCTGTTCGAAGCCTTCTTCGATGCCGGCCTCAGGCTGCCAGCAGTGGGGATGCTGAGTGAAGTCCTCAAGGCTTACAACCTCGAGCTTCCTCAGCTTTCGCCCAACACCGTGGCGAGGCTTGCTGTCTTCGAATGGGCCATGAGGGCCAAAGGTTGCGAGGGCCGTGCAGATGTCTTCGTCGCCCTTCATGACGCCAACTGCCAGCCGAAGACGAGAGAGGGCACAGACTGCGTCAAGAGGGCTTTGGCCTTTGGCAGCGCAAACTTCTAGCTTAGGAGGGAGTTCCAAGACTCCTTCCTGGCGAGGGCGGTCAACAACAAATGGTACTCGAAGTGGGATCAAGAGTGGTTCTATGCCTTCGTCGGCGCGAACTCTCCCCTTCGGAGTACCAATGCCCTCATCTCATACCGGCGTGAAGGGGTGGTGAAGACCAGCCCGGACACCCTTCGCTCGAGGATCTCGCTCCTTCGGAGGGTTGCCGCGAAGATGAGCATGAGGGACCTCGCGGAGGAGTTCATCACCCTCTGGCTCAGCCCCCTTGCGCGCTCTTGGCTGGAGGGGCTCTTCCAAGCTTCGGGCCGAGGGGGCCTAAACGAGCTTGCCTTTGAACGCCTCTGTAAGGCTTTGAAACCTTTCCACTTTCATACTTCGCCAAAAACTTCATTCTGACTTGAATCTTTATGAAGCTCATCTTGGAGTGAGGACTCTGGAGGAGGCCATCACGGTGGTTGAGCATGTTGTTGGGGCTCCAACACTGGAGGAGCAAGCTCAACGGCTAGCTTCGGTGGGGTCCTAAGAGCACTGGAACAGGGTGTGGACCTTGCTTGGCTACGAAGAGGTCCCTGCTCTGCCGGACTTCTCCCACCTCGTAGCTTCGATGGCCAGAGCCAATAGGAAGAGAGGGGATGATGATGAGCCCGAAACTTCGAGGGCTAGGCCGGAGGAGCCCGCGACCGAAGCTCCTGCTCCGGAGGAGGCAGCGGAGGAGCCAACAAGTGCTTCGGCTACCAAGAAGGTAGCGAAGGGGGTTTCGACACCGACGACTTCGAGCGCGAAGGCCGCCGCGCCTCCTCCAGCTATTGAGAAGGATTGGGGGCACACATTGACCCCTCCACCTTCGAAGAAATCTCTGATGAAGGTAAACACTTCAAACATACTTTTCTTCAATACGCGGATTTTGACTTATACTTTTTTGCAGAGGAGGATGCCGGTGCGAGGCCCACCGTGGCGAAGCCTGCAGAGGACGACATCGGTGCGAGGTCTACCGCGCCGAAGCCAGTAGAGGCCTCCGACAGCAGCAGCAGCTCGGAGTCCGACAGCACCTCGTCTGAAGAAGACGGAGGCAGTGGCCGTGGCGAAGGGGACCCTCAAAGCGACGAGGACGTTGATGTGGTGGAGCTAAGCCCGGCCATGCCGAAGCCTGCGCATGCGGTTGCGGTGGAGGAGATTGTTCAGCCTCTTCGGCCGAAGGGGGCTTTGACTGAGGCGGCCATCAACAGCTTCCACGAGGTCTGCGTAGCTGCAGAGGCAGGGGACTTGGTGGCTCAACTCAGCCACTCGAACCCCATGGAACTCTTCATCAACGCGAACAAAGCCCTTATATAGGTGGGCAAAGTCCTACACAGCCTTCGAGTTAAACTTTAGTCTTCGATCAACACTTATGATTTCTTGAATTCTTTTAGGCCTTCGCATTGAACGCAACAGCTTCGACTTCTGCGGACAGGCGGATGACGCGCCTGGCAGAGGAGAAGGAGGCCCTTCGATGCGAAGTCTTGGTGGAAGCCGAGAAGCGAAGGCGGGCCGAGGCTTCAGCCGATGCGGCGAGGGGCGAGGCCGGGATGGTGAGGGCGGAGGCAGAGGCAGTGAAGGCTGAGGTTAGCAAGGCTAAGGAAGCCTTGGCCTCAGAGATGGATAGGCTCCGCACGGAGCTCAAAGCTGCGAAGGATGCCGAAGCCCGACAGGCGAAGGAGAACTCCGAACTCCGCCACCGGGCTCAGTCACTTGAGAACTTCGTTGTTGACAACCTCGACGAAGCCACTCTGAGCCTGACCGAGGTCCTACAACAAATAGGGACCGAATGTCGGGCTCCGGACTTCGGTGATCTGGATCCAATTGGGGACTGCGCCGCATTCTTGAAGGTGGTGGCTTCGTCGGCGGAGCAGTCTCTGAAGGGCTTCGCCTTTATGGCCGACCGAGTGGTGGGCCAAGGAGTGTTGCAAATGCTTCATGACGCGGGGTGTAACCACCTCGAAGCAGCAACCTCCGCGACCCCAGTGGCCTCCGGGGGCCAACACTTGGTGATGCCTCCGACAGACGTCCGCGGAGCCTGGCGATGGCTTCAGGAGCCTTAGAAGGCCCAAGGCTGCGAAGCAGTCCTCGAGCTTCAAAAGGCCCTTCGCCTTCGCTGAGTCAAAGCACTTGCTTCGCCAAATCGGCCTTCGACATCGACGCCTCCGCCTCCGAAGGTCTAGATCTCCTTAGGCTCCTTGTAATTCTTAGTTGTAGGCTTTGTAAATACTTTATCAGTTTATTAATATGAATGCGGGGGTGGTTTATACCTGCCCAGGATATGTCTCCGAATGTTGACTTCGAAGTACTTGAGGACTCTGAAGAACTCCGCCAGTTATGGGCGGTCCTTGAAGTAGCTAGGTCCGAAGGCCCCCCTCGGTATAAACTTCCGAGGGGGCCTAACGGCGAAGCCTTCCCCGAAGTAGCTTAGGATCTGCTAGCCATTGTGAAGACAGAGTCCTTTCGGAGTTCTTCATTTTTGCCTTCGCAACAGGTCTTGGCAGGCGACGAATCTTTAGACTTCTCTGCCTTCGACACGGCACCGCCTGCCTCGCAATCTTGGAGCGACCTGCAAAGTGGAAGACGAGGTCTGCGGGCTTCGGAGCCTGGACGAGCCAGATGTGGGAGAGCAGGCTCCGACGAGGCTTCGTCCAGCAGAGGGGGCCCTGGCCGAAAGAAAGGCAAGCGAGGGTTGGGGCCTCGCACTCGATTTTTCTTACGCTTAGATACAGACTACTCGTAGTTTTGTTCTCGAAGCATATTTGTAACATACTTCTCAATTATCATTCAATGAATGGAGTTTATTGTATTTGCATACTTCGTCTGTATGCTTCGCATTATCTGATGGCTTCGAATGTTTTAGCTTTTCATGCTCGTACTGCATATTATATTCGCACACCTCGCATACATGCTTCCCCCCTTGCTCGTGGCAGCTAGGGACTTAGCCGTTGCTGGTGCGGGCAATAAAAATGCGAAGGGGTGCGCCTTTTGGCGGCTTCGAATGCTTAGAACACATCAAATGAAGGCCTCTTTTGGGCTTCGAATGCATTAATTTGGAGCGAAGCAAGGCTTCAGCGTAGCCAAATTAAGCGAACCATGCTTCGACATGCTAGGATTTAGATGCTGTGCGTGAGCAAGGCTTCGAAAATGGACTTATATTTTAAGCGAAGCATGACTTCGACATTCTTAGGCGTATATTAGATTTTGACACGCGAAGCAAGGCTTTAGAGCGTGTTTGGATAATGGAGCAAGGCTTTTGAGCTTGATTCTGTAATGAAAATGGATATTTGGTGTGGATTCACCGAACCTGTGATAATGTGAGCCACCTTCGGCTCTGAGCCACCTTCGACTCTGGGTCACCTTCGACCCTGGGATGCTTCGGGTATGGAACTCGGAATCCCTACGATGCTTCGGGTACGAAGCTCGGAATCCCTGGGATGCTTCGGGTACGGAACCCGGAATCCCTGGAAGCATCGGGCCAGTGGTCCGGAGTCCCTGGACGCATCGGGCCATGGCCCGGAGTCCCTATTACTGCTACGGGCCCGGAGGCGCTATGTAGCCTTCGGAGGGATGCTCTAGATTTTGTAAGGCGAAGCGAGGCTCAGATTTTATACAAGGCGAAGCAAGGCTTCGGGTTTTTGATAAGATAAAGCAAGGCTTCGGGTTTTTGATAAGATGAAGCAAGGCTTCGAATTTTAAGGCGAAGCGGGGCTTCGAATTTAATGCGAGGCAGGGCTTCGATTTTATATCAAGGTAACTGTAAAACTGTACATCGAAGTGGTACTTCGGATAGCGTACATACCTCGTTGAGTGGCTGAAAGCTTGTCTCGTAGCCCCTTGGGCTTCGACGGCCTTCGACACACCAAGCAGAGCCCCTTGCTGAAGGGCGAGCTCCGAGATGTGAAGGATGTATGTGTGTATACGATGTGTAGAATGAACCTCGAAGGGTTCTCTCAGAGGAAGAAAGGATTTATACTGGTTCGGGCCTCCCCTAGGGGATAATAGCCCTACGTCCAGTTTGTGGTGGATTTGGCATGGTATGCCTCGGTGTGGAGAAGTGAACTCCAGGGTCTCATGGCCCTCTGGAGAGTGTGTCCTGTTACAAGGGCTTGGTCCTGCTATTATAGGCACGCAGGCCAAAGGAAAAGACCGAGATGCCCTCTATGAGCCCTAGGCTCATAGGGGCAAAGAGGGGAAAAGGAGCTAGCTACGGTACAGAAGTGCTTTACAGCTTTACAGATGTGTCAGGTAACGTCACATCTTGACCAGCTAAACGACAGACTATGGGCAGAGGGGCCCCTGGTACAACTTCTACACTGTAGCAGGGCGTAAATATCTTCTGGGTTCGAAGTAGGGCCGGAGCTCTTCAGGCAGAGGCTGCAAGGGAGGATTCGAAGTGCACTCCGAAGTGGGCTTCGAAGTATGCTCCGAACTGGGGCTCCGAAAAGGGGCTCCAAACCGGGGTCTCAGAACCGGGGCTCTGAACTGGGGTCTCGGAACAGGGGCTCCGAACCAGGGCTCCGAACTGGACCTCCGAACTGGGCCTACGAACTGGAGCTCCGAACTGGGCCTCCGAACTGGGCCTTCGAACTGAGGCTCCGAACAGGGCCTCCGAACCGAGGCTCCGAACCGAGGTCTCGGAACCGGGGCTCCGAACTGGGGTCTCGAAACCGGGGCTCCGAACCGGGGCTCCGAACTGGACCTCCGAACTGGGCCTCCGAACTCGGGCTCCGAACTAGGCCTCCGAACTGGGGCTCCGAACTGGGGCTCCTAACTTGATGAGGACATCACTTCACATGATACACACATGGAGCCTCCACCTACAATTCAACTACAAGGACCAATCCACTACAACAAAACAGGCAACTTCCATCGGCCAAAGCCGACGGAAGTTAGCCCTTTCCCGACGGAAGAAGCTAACTTCCGTCGGCAAAAGGCTAACTTCCATCGGCCTTTGACCGACGGAAGCGAGTAGACGGAAGTTAGCTAACTTCCGTCAGCCGCCGACGGAAGTTAGCTAACTTCCGTCGGCCTCACGTGGCCGACGGAAGTTACCAGGAAATCGGTAACTTCCGTCGGCCAAATCCTAGCTGACGAAAATTACTTTTTTTTTTCTTTTTTCTGTCGACGGGCCAATAACTTCCGTCGGCTAATGTTGGCCGACGGAAGTTAACTAAAAAATCCAAAAAAAAGAAAATTTGCAACTTTGCTGCTCTGATATAATTCACATATGTACTATGCTTTTAGCACTCAAATGCATAAGATATAAGCCATTGGTACGACTATTATAAGAAAATGCTAAAAACACAAGAAGAAAAGATCATTCAGCTTCAGGAGTGATGCTTGGAGTTTTGTCCACTCGTGATGAAGCATCGGCGGCCACCGGGAGCGAAGATGTCCTGGACATTCTGGAGCTGAACATGATGCATATCGACTGGGTACAAAGAACCTTGTCGTTAGCTTGCAATACAAAAAGGTTCACAAAATAAAATTTACAGATTTACGAGTAACATAGTGTACATAACTTGTATTTAAGAAAGCATTTGAAACTCTCAACTTCAAAAAAGATCAAGTCCTAATAAACTACAGAACTAACATATTGTAGTGGAAGGCCTATTACAAACATAGCTCCTAAAGGCATAAAACAGTTCTACCCATCGTCAAAACCTGATGAAGTAAGGGAGCATTTATCAGCTCCCTTACTTCAGGCACCAACTCCTGAAAAATAACAGAAATTATTGTTGTTAGCAACTTTGCTCTGTAGTAAAGAAGGAAACCGATCTAGTTTCAGACAAGAATAACATGCTGTGAGAAAGGCAAAAACAAATAGTTCAATCAAGGATGAACCTTCAGTTCCGCACGATCAAATGAAACAAGTGCAGAGAATCCACCATAGATAGCAACATATTGTGGAGCAATGACTTCCGGAAAGCTCTTCCCCAGGTATGGTCCTGTTACTATAAACTCCCCATCTCAAAGCTAACCACGATCAGAGTCAGACACATCTAAAGAACATGCTCTGAGGTCATTGCGTAATCGCGGATCCTTACATAGGCATTCAAGGCATCTAGAAATTTTGCCGAGGGAATAACAGAAGTCACCAAGGTCGTTGAAACCCATCAATCAACCCATCAGGATGCCCTACTTCATCAGGTTAGTCTGCAGTTGAGGAATTTTCAGAACACACCCCGCTGCATTTTTTTTATCAATCACGCACACTACAATGCTCGTTCATTCAATTGCGCGGAAATAGCAATAGATAAGTGGGTGAAATTTAGGGTTTCGGTACCATGTAGCCATGAAGGTTTCTCTCAAGCTTCTCTTGGCGCAGCCGGGAGCGGCAGTCCACGGCGTTGGTCCAGTTCCGGTTGAGAGCATAGCTTGGGCCCAGGCAGCCGTCGGAGGGCCGCCCCTTAGCTCCTCCGCGCGTGGGCGGGGCAAGGTGACGACGACGTGGAAGCGGCGGTCAGGGAAGCGCACGGAGGTGGTGCGGAGGCGGCGGTCAGGGAGGTGGCGCGGAGGCGGCGGCCGCCCTCTCCTCCTCCGCCTGCCGCATGGGGCTCCATGGCGCGTGGAGGCGGCAGGAAGCCGGGGAGGCGGGCGGAGGCGGCGGGCGAAGGCGCGCAGAGGCGGCGGGAAGGCGCGGAGGCGGCGGCGACTAGGTAGCGTGGAGGTGGCGGCGGGGAAGAGGAGAAGTGTGCGGTGATGGGAAGCGGAAAAACCTAGGGTTAAAAGAAGGCGCGCACGCCGGGAAAAAAGAGGGCACGGGTTGGGAAAAAAAAGCGCGCTGCTGGAAAAGTAACTTTCGTCGGCCACATATAAAGCCGACGAAAGTTAATTTTAACTTTCGTCGGCTTTAATATTGGCCGACGGAAGTTACAGCTTTTATTCCGGGCGGGGGTGGAAGCCTTTTAACTTCTGTCGGCCACAGTTAAAAGCCGACGGAAGTTAAATTAACTTTCGTCGGGGCTTGTAGGCCGACGAAAGTGAATTAATGTCCGTCGGCTTTTCCAAAAACCGACGAAAGTTAAAATTGCCGACGAAAATTTACTGTTTTCTTGTAGTGATCACACGCGCCCGTGCCCGTCGCTTGAACCATGAGGTTAATTCTTTCCTTAGCAACTATGTTAATATTTGTTTGGACGGGATGCTACTGAATACTAGCGATATTTTGTTGCTTAGGAACATGGGATATGGAATAGAAGAATTGGAGTTGAAGACGGAGTCGCACGGATGATTTGAAGTCAAGAATTCGCTGGTTCGGACTACATCAACCATCCTGCACCAAAATGGGCATAACTTCCTCATACGAAGTCCGATTGGCGCGTTCTTTGACTTTTTGGAAAGATGAGGAGAAGACGGATCGTTTGCCGTTGGTTTCACCTCATTTGGAGTCTCGAGTCGTCCTGTGTATTTAAAAAAGTCCTGCATGACAGAACTGGGCCGTGTTGGCCCATAGTCTGAGTCTGTACGTCTTCTAGCCCACAGCCTGTGTCTGTTCGCCTTCCACAGGCCGCCTCCCTATATATTCTCACGCCAGCCGCCGCTAGGGTTAGGTTTTGCTTTGTTTGCATCTACACTGTTGTGTTTAGATCCCGCCTCTTGCACCGGACCGATTGGCTGCTGCATTGGCATTTGTGAAACCTCACCTTATCATCGTTTGTCTGTGATTTGGCATTCGACTTGTATCCTTCCTGTTCTTGCTTGTGTTCTTGGGTTCGCTTGCAGGAATTAGCCTTCGTGGCGAGGTCAATCGCGTCCTACGTGGTTGATAACCAACGGAGACAGTGGTGTAACGATTGCAAGGTTTTGATCCGCCGGACCGGAGCCTTGGATCGCCAACGTCGAGATTCTCCACCAACCCAAGTTATCCTTTACCTAGCGGAAGATTGGGACCATTCACCCATCAGTTGGTATCAGAGCAAAGGTTTCCCGTTAGGTAATCTTGATCTGCTTTTATTTTACCTAGAGTCCAGAAAAAACCGCACCAAAAAAAATCCCCACGGAGAACCCCTTTGTGCCTTGCGATTTTAATTTCAGTTTTAACTTTGTTGAGTTCATGTTCTTGGTCGAGTCTTGTTGCTGGTTTAGTAATCCCTTTGTGTCGTTTGAGTAGTAGTTGTTCTTGTGTCTCAAAAATTCCCCACCGAAAAACCCCCCTTCCGCAACCCTATTTCGTTTTTCCACATCGACTCTTTGTGACCCCCCTTCAGTAAAACAGGCATAACTTTTCGCTCGTTTGGTAGAAAAATCTGAAATTTTTTGAGCGTGTTCCTGACCCAATGTTTGTGGTTCATGAACCACCAAAAGCTTCACCCAAGAAGCCTATCTGGGTTCCTAAGCCCAAACACCTCCACTCTTCTCTAGACTCTCTTCCTGGACCATCTCAACCCAAGAAGACCACACCAAACACTACCAAGCCCAAACATCCCAAGACTCAACTACATCCCAAGAAGCCCACCTATCACTGTGAGTACTGTCAGAGAGACGGGCATCTTGCGGAGTTCTGCTTCAGGAGGAAGCGGGTTGAGAGAGCAGAGAGGGCTCGTAGTGATCAGGAGCAGTTCTACCAGTAGGGTGGTAGACTGCGTGTTCCTCGGCGCGGGGAGAGGCTGGAGGCCAGGCCGCGTCGTGTAGGTGGTGGTAGAGGAGACGGCTTTCTTGCCCGTGCTCCAGTTGGTGGTGTCCGTTCCGGCAGAGTTCCAGACCGTGTTGGCTACGGTTCTGGACCTCGTGGCCGCAGGGTTAGGCAAAACCAAGGACCGCGCTTTGAGCCGCGTTTTGGTCCAAACTCTTTTGATGGTTTTCGCTTTCCATCTTTTGAGCAGATGGCTCGACACTGGTTTAGCTCTTTTGCTAAACCTGGTGCCGAACCATTTGCTCCCACTTACAGACACTGATTGTGCAGGACCGGGGACTGGAGGACGTTTGGATCATGGACTCAGGATGCTCTCGCCACATGACGGGACATCGCAGATGGTTCTCCAGTCTCACTCCCCTGAGCTCCAAAGAGTACATCACTTTCGGGAACAGTGGTCAAGGGAAAGTAAGTGGCATAGGCTCAATTAGCATTTCAGATCATTTCTCTTTAAAGAATGTTGCTTTAGTTAAAAATTTGAACTTCAACTTGATTTCTGTGTCGCAACTTCTTGAGGATGGTTTGGAGGTGCGCTTTAAGAAGGGCAATTCATCTGTGGTTGATTCTAGAGGGTCTTTGGTTTGTCAGATTTTACCTTTCGGTAAAGTTTTTCGAATTGACTTCTCTAGTTCTTTTGGCCCTTCTCGCTGTTTGATTGCTGGATCTTCTTCTGAGCTCTGGAAGTGGCATAGGAGGTTAGGTCACTTGAGTTTTGATCTGCTAGTCAGGTTGAGCTCTATGGACCTCATCCGAGGATTGCCCAAGCTTAAGATGGAGAAGGATCTAGTCTGTCATCCCTGTCGTCATGGGAAAATGGTTGCCGCTTCTCACGCACCTGTGACTCAGGTGATGACTTCATATCCGGGCGAGCTTTTACATTTGGACACTGTAGGTCCAGCTCGGGTACGCTCAGTCGGTGGGAAGTGGTATGCACTTGTAATTGTTGACGACTTTTCTCGATTCTCATGGGTTTTCTTTTTGGAGTCTAAGGATGAAACTTTTCAATTTGTCCATGACCTGATTTTGAAGCTGAAGAATGAGAACAATGGTCGGATGCGAGCAATTCGCTCCGACAACGGCTTTGAGTTCAAGAACTCTCAGTTCGTCAGCTTCTGTAGTGATCAGGGTCTGGACCATCAGTTTTCTTCTCCTTACACTCCCCCACAGAACGGCGTTGTGGAACGAAAGAACCGCACGCTAGTTGAGATGGCCAGGACGATGCTCGATGAGCACAGGACTCCTAGGCGTTTTGGGGCTGAAGCCATGAACACGGCTTGCTATCTGGCCAACCGCATTTTTCTTAGAGCTTACCTTGGTAAGACATCATATGAGTTGCGGTTTGGCAGACAGCCCAAGGTGAGCCACTTGCGAGCGTTTGGCTGCAAGTGCTTTGTGCTCAAGAAGGGAGGGCATTTGGACAAGTTTGAGTCTCGTTGCTGGGATGGTGTTTTTCTTGGTTATGCATTGCATTCTCGAGGCTTCTGTGTTTGGAACCTCGAATCCCAGCTGCTTGTCGAGACTTGTGAGGTTTCTTTTGATGAGTCCTTGCCTTCTTTGACTCCTTCTTTTGAGCTTTCTAGTGATGATGAGCTTGGAGAGTCCATCTTCGAGGAAGATGAGGATACTCCAGCTGCTGATGAGGGTGGGCCTTCTGCATCCCCCACAGAGCCCACACCTTCTGAGACTTCGACTGATGATGAGGGCGGACCTCTGATCACTTCTTCCACTACGATCGAGCCCCCTCAGTCGAGTCCAGAGGTGCCAGCTGCTGACTCCGGTGAGGTGACTTCGGATCACCAGGGAACCCGAGCAGTTCAGCGTGATCACCCGTCAGAGCTCATCATTGGTGATTTGACTGAGAGAACTTTGCGTTCTTCTGCCTCTCTTGCTGTGTTTGCTGAATCTGCGTTTGTTGCATCTTTTGAGCCCAGAGACATTTCTCATGCTCTTTCTGATTCCAATTGGATTAATGCTATGCAAGAAGAGCTTGAGAATTTTGTCCGCAATCGGGTTTGGACACTAGTTGAGCCGCCACCTGGATGCAACCCCATAGGTACCAAGTGGGTATTCAAAAACAAACAAGGTGAAGATGGGGTTGTGGTGCGCAACAAGGCTCGACTAGTTGCCCAGGGTTATTGCCAGAAGGAAGGTATTGACTTTGAAGAAACCTTCGCTCCTGTTGCCCATCTTGAGTCCATTCGTATTCTTCTAGCTTTTGCCGTTTCGAAGGGTTTTAAGCTTTTTCAAATGGATGTTAAGAGTGCTTTTCTGAACGGGTACATAGAAGTGGAGGTTTATGTTAGGCAGCCCCCCAGTTTTGAGAACCCCAAGTTTCCTCGACATGTCTTTAAATTGCACAATGCTTTATACGGGTTGAAGCAAGCTCCCAGGGCTTGGTATGACCGGTTGAAGCAGTTTTTGTTGGGGAAGGGCTTTGTGATGGGTTCTGTGGATAAAACTCTTTTCTTGCTCAGAGATGCTTCAGATTTCTTAGTCGCTCAGATTTATGTGGACGATATTATCTTTGGCGGTACTACTGATTCTCTTGTGTCCAAGTTTTCTGAGCAGATGCACAGTGAGTTTGAGATGAGCCTCATGGGTGAGCTCAAGTACTTCTTAGGGCTCCAGATCAAGCAGACCAAGGACGGCACCTTCATCCACCAAGGTAAGTACACTCGTGATATGTTAAAGAAGTTTGACTTTGGTGGTGAATTGAAGCCGCAGATGACCCCGATGGGCACTTCTGGGGGTCTGGACAAGGATGAGAGCGGTGTCAAGGTCAATGAAAGGGAGTTTCGAGGGATGATCGGTTTGCTACTGTACCTGACGGTGACAAGACCGGACATACAGTTCGCTGTGGGACTTTGCGCGCGTTTCCAGTCTTCACCTCGCGCGTCTCATCGGCAGGCTGTCAAGCACATCTTCAGGTATCTCACTTATGCGCCCGATCTCGGTCTTTACTATTCAGCATCATCATCTCTTGATTTATCTGGCTTTTCGGATGCCGACTTTGGTGGGTGCCGGTTGGATCGCAAGTCGACTTCCGGTACTTGCCAGTTTCTTGGTTCTTCTTTTGTCTCTTGGTCTTCTCGAAAGCAATCTGGAGTTGCTCTTTCGACCACAGAGGCTGAGTACGTAGCTGCTGCTAGCTGCTGCTCACAATTGGTTTGGATGATTTCCACTCTACGAGATTTTGGGTTGTTCTTTCCTACCAGGATTCCATTATTTTGCGACAGCACCAGTGCTATTAGTGTAGGGAAAAACTCGTGTCTCCATTCAAAGACCAAACACATTGATGTGCGCTTTCACTTCTTGCGGGATCAATATGAGAAAGGTGTCATTGACCTTGTTCATGTTGATACCCATCATCAGTTGGCTGACATTTTCACCAAACCCCTAGATCAGTCTACTTTTGAGCGTTTACGAGGGGATTTGGGTGTTGTGTATCCTTTCTAGGATATTTTGCGTCAGTTTTCCTTCTTCTTTACTCTTTTCTTGAGTCTTTTTGTGTGTGTTCATATCATACATATTCACATATCACACTTTTGAGCCTGCTTCTGTTATATGATTGAACTGCTTTACTTATTCTAGCTGGTACATGCTTTTGATTACTTGTCGATGATCATGCTTTGCTTCAGTTCAAATGATATGTCTGATATCTGTCATATGCGTGGCTTTTATGCTTTAAAATTGAAAAATGATCACCATTGCTTCTGGTAACTAGCATGCGTAGGGTGAATGTTCTTGCTATCTGTTATATGCCTTGTAGCTAGTTTCTGACTTAGATGCAAATATGCAACTTGGACATCTTTCTGCTTTAAAACATGGATACGTGCTATAAAAATGATGAAAAATCAAGAAAAATGAAAATTCCATGCCTTTTTATGCATACCTTGAAAAGATCCAGGTGGGTTTGCTTTGTCGCACTGCATTGTTCTGGACTGCGTACCATAGCACTTTGGTATGAACTAGGACAGTGTAATGTATGCCAAGACCAATGTCTTAAGCTTCTGATGGTCCAGTTCTGGCCTAGGCTTGACGTGGTCGGTCAGCATAAGGTTTGACATGCAAATAACCCCTGGCCACAATGAAAAAGGGAAAAGAAAAAGCTTGAAAATTGAAATGATAACAAGTTCGCTGAAGCACTTTGTTTTTGGACAATTCTTATCTTGGTAGATATCAGTTAGCTTCTGCATCTCACGTTTTACCTTGCTTGTTTACTGGAACATGTGGTGATGCTTTTGTTTGCAAAAACTGAAAAATGCGTGCTAAATGACTTTCTTTAGATATCATCTGTTGCACTGATCATGCCATGTGTCTTAGACAGTATCTCTTTTGCTATACCTGTTAGATGTTGTAACTGCAGTCAATCATATCTGAGAAGCATGCTTTCTACACTCCACCTGCACCCCAGTTGCATTCACTGCATATCTTGAGGGGGAGTTGCATTTCAGGGGTAGTCTGTGTCTCTTTTGAGTGCTTGATGAGTTCACTTGTCAACAAGGGGGGGAAAATTTGGGATCAGAGTTTAAGGGGGAGTTCTTACTCTGTTGATATCCTTGTTGTTCTGAAATCGCACTCATTTTGAGTTTTTTTTGTTTTGTTTTGATTAACCATAATGACCGCTTCTTGCTTTTGTTTGGCTTTTGGTCATTAAGGTTAAACTTTTACCTTATTTTTTCTTCTTCTTTGTTTTCTTGTGTTTTGTTTTCGTGTTTCCACATTTGTTCGCAGGTGCTGAAGAGCTGAGAAAAGAGGAGTGTTGACAATGCACTCATCAAGGGGGAGATTGAGGAGCCATGCTGAATAGCGTGGGCCTCATGGCTCCAGAAGTGATGAGTCATTGTCAATGATAGTCAAAGAGGACTGAGGAAGAGAAGAGATCTGCTGTTTCATGGGCCGCGTGTGACTCAGGTACACGGGCAGCGAGCGACTGTCAGGCAGAGGAGGCTGCGAAGTCGGGCTGGCCCAATCCGGGTGCATGGGCCAGAAGCAGTAGAAGACCCACTGGGCTGTTGACCAGGACTGACTCAGGTACACAGGCGGTGAGCGATTGCCGGGCTGAGAGAGCTGCGGAGTCGGGCCGGCCCAATCCGGGTACTTGGTGCAAAGTCGGTGGAGGCTTTGTCAGTTTCGGCGCAAAACTGACAACCATCGATCTTGTATCCGACTGTCCAGAAGAGAAGCCGTAGTCGCTACGAAAGCTGAGCTTCCGGATAAGTCATCTGTAACTCTAGTCCCACAGTCAGTCAGTTGTGTCTGTAAGAATTCCTAAGGGTAGTAGAGTCTTTTATTTATTTTTGAGTTTGTAAAAACCCTAAGGGGCTGGTAGAATATTCCTAGTGTTGGGCTGCCTATAAATAGGACCCCAATCCCTAGGGTTTGGACTACCCTTTTGGCTGAAATCAAATCCACTCTATTGGGTCACTTTTTGTCTCTTGCCTCGTCTCTCTCTTCTCTTGTTCCCTGCTTGCGCTGCCAGGAAGTTTTGCTCCTGTGTTTAATGTCTTGCTTTTAATGTTGCAGTAAATGCCCCATTTCCTTGTGTGCAGTATCTGCAAAGTTTTTAATGGCTACATTTCATTAGCATAGCAAGTTTTCCCGTGATTTTTGAGGCTTTGGAGGCTTCGGCTGGGTGTGTTCTTCACTCTAGTAGTACTAGTTCTTGCTGTTGCAAGTAGTACTATTTCCTTGCAGCTACAGTGTTCTGTGCAGCTTTTCACCTTCTACTGCACAGCTTTTTGATCGAAGCTGACAGGGTCTATTACCTTTTCTGGCTATGTTTCTGGCGAAGCCCTTCTCTGATTCGAAGCCCCTCAGCTCCGTGAGGCAGGCTTCGATCTAACATCTTCGAAGGCTTCGTTCGATCTTCGATCTGCGATTTGCGTTCTGTGTTGCTAAGCTTCGAAGCATTTTCTGAACATCAGCATCGCTTACTTCGAACGATAGTGCGAAGGGGCTTCGGCTCTATCTGTTCGAAGTCCATACTTCGACAAGTTTCGAAGTTTGGGTTCGAAGCTTGTAGCTCCGCTAGGCCTCGCACTGTCTTCTGTGGCGTGTCACCCTTCGCCTCTCTTTTCGGAGCTTGCTCTTTTCGAAGGTAGAGCATTGTCTTCGGACTTGGTTTTCTGTCGTGTGGCAGGCTTCGCTTCTCTGTTCGAAGGTCGTTCATCTGTTTGTTGTGTTCGAAGTTCTGTGTTTGAAGGTTTGACTTTGAAGCTGTTGGTTCGAAGCTGTGTTCGAAGCTTTGTCTTCGAAGTACACACTTCGAAGCAGGCTCCGACATTTGTCATACTTCGCTTCGAAGCATACTTCGCTTCTTGCCACTTCGAACTAGACTAGAACCAAACACCTTCGGCATCTTCAACATGCTTCGCAACTGACCTCCGAAGCAGGCTCCGTCTCCAACCTCCGAAGCAGACCTCGACGTGCGAAGGGGGCTTCGCCAAGTTCCGAACAGGAGACAAATTTGGACAGTAACTTCTCTTTTCATCTTACACATACTTAGATCATTTCATTGAGAAGTTTAGGCCTGTTACACCTTGTTCATCTACCTAGTTGCACTACTTTAGTTTTACACTGTTTATCATCAGTTGCTTCTAGGTTAGAAACCTTTAGACTTAGGCCTTCTGTTTATTTTCTGCTGCGTAGTCTTTTGAGGTGCGTTGGGTATTGGGAACAGGCCATTGATTCGAAAGAATTTTTTAAGGCGCCCATTCACCCCCCCCTCTGGTCGCTACTTTCGGTCCTACATTTGTTCTCTAGTGATGGCTAGTTGTGCCGAATCGGCGCTAGGGCAGGGCTTCCGATTTCTTATGCTGCAATCGAGCCATTCGACTGGCTGGTTTTTCCGAGGCATGGGTTTTCTTGGGGAAGGCGCTCGTCATTTGGGTGAAGTGAGCGAGCCACGGGGAGCTGAGTGTGTGACCGCACAGCGGTCGGAGTGGAGAACCACAAGGCGACGGTCCGTGGCTTCAACACTAAATTTCAAGTGTGCGCCATGATCTTCTCGCCTGATCATGCGCATAGAGGTTTGCTTGTGCGCAAGCACAGTTATAGAAGTAGGGATGCGTTCTGTTAATTCTTCCCTATTTAGCCTTGGTTTCTGCACCAGGTTCTTATACACAGGTAGGTGAAGGTATAATTTCTATACATCTTTATTTGTCAGATTTTAGTGTAAGATTTATTTAATCTGATAGGTATTTTTGTGTTGAAATTATTTAATTAAATACTAGCTTAAACTTGTGATGGTTTATCTACATGTCTAGTATTTGATTAAATACCTGTGAACTGTGAATATCTCCCATGTGTCCAATTAAATTTCTATGATTTCTCATGATGATTATTGATTTGTCATCCAATCTGTGATTTGCGGATATGACTCCATTTGGGTGATCATTGATCGGCTCACCAGGGTAGCTCACTTCATCCCCGTCAAGACGACTTATAGTGGCCCAAAGCTAGCGGAGTTATACATGGCGCGGGTCATGTGGTTACACGGAATCCCAAAGAAGATAGTATCTAATTGAGGTAGCCAGTTAACCTCCAAGTTTTGGAAGAATCTTTAGGAAGAGATCGACACCCAGCTAAACTTTAGTACGGCGTACAACCCCCAGACGGATGGTCAGACTGAAAGAGTAAACCATATACTAGAAGACATGCTCAGAGCCTATGCCATAGATTTTGGCGGAATGCGGGACAAGAGATTTCCCTATGCTGCGTTCTCATACAACAACATCTATCAAGTCAGTTTACATATGTCCTCTTTCGAGGCATTGTATGGAAGAAAGTGTCGAACACGGCTACTATGGGATCAGACTGGATAAAGTGGTGGGACAACTACCTTGAGTCCCAGCCCGAGGATCACGTAGTCACTTGGGCAGAATTCTCCACCTCCTTCTGAGCTGCCCACATTCCTGTTGGAGTCGTGGACCAGAAGCAACAAGAATCCATGACTTGCAGTAGGGAGGCAAGTCAGTCAGAGAGTATCTCCGGTGGTTCGAGCACCGGAAACGCCCGCCCGGCTCCACCTGCTCCACCAACTCCATCAGCTCCACTAGAACCGCCGAGGACAACACACTGAGGGACCGGAACGGCAAGCCAGTTGTATGTTTCAACTGTCGTAAGGAAGGACACTACTCCCATCAGTGTCCTCACCCCAAGCAACCCAAAGGAGCTGCTCCCAACCTGGCGATCCATGCCTGCATCAACCACGTCACCGCTGGAGAAGCCCAGGAGACTCTAGAGGTTGTCCTCGCTATGTTAACTACAAACTCCATACCCGTAGTAATCTTATTCGACTTGGGAGAAACCCACTCCATATCCAAAAACTTTGTGATAAATAATGGACTAGAAGTACTCCAACTACCCAAACCTTTGGTAATTGCCACCCCGGCAACCAAAATTTAGCCACCTTTTTTAGCCCAAGGACAAGGATAGAGATCCAAAGGGTATTATTTTGGGCCAACCCAATACTTATAAATTGCAATGGCCTAGACCTCATCCTCGATATGGACTAGTTAATGAAGCATAAGGGAATGATAGACTGCGCTAGCAAGTCCGTCGCCATAACTAGCGAGAATGGAATCACCATCACCTTTAAGATGGCCACCCAGAGTATGCGAACGTCTTTCTAGATGAACTGCTAGAAATGCCACCTAAGAGGGACATTGAATTCAGGATCGAACTCGTCCCCGGAACCACGCCCATCTCCAAGCGACCGTATTGGATGGCCACAAACGAGTTGGCCAAAGTGAAAAGTAACATTGAATAGCTCGAGCAGAAGGGATATATCCGACCGAGTACCTCACCTTGGGGTGCACCGGTCATATTTTCCATGAAGAAGGATAAGACAAAGAGGATGTGTGTGGATTATAGGGCTTTGAATGATGTAACCATCAAGAAAAAGTACCCTTTACCATGGATCGATGACCTGTTCGATCAACTCAAGGGATCCTTAGTATTCTCCAATATCGACCTCCAATCGGGCTACCATCAACTTAGGATCAGAGAAGAGTAAATCCCCAAGACCGCATTCACAACCCGATATAGCTTATATGAGTATACAGTGATGTCGTTCGGACTCACGAATGCCCCCGCATTCTTCATGAATATGATGAACAGCGTCATCATGGAATTCTGGGACAAATTCATCATAGTATTCATCGACGATAGCCTCGTCTACTCCAAGAAAAAGGAGGAAAATTAAACCGGTCTCTGTGTGACCTTGGGAAAGTTGCGGGAGCATCAGTTATATGACAAGTATAGCAAGTGCGAACTCTGGTCGTCCGAGGTGAAGTTCCTAGGACATGTCATATCTGCCTGAGGGAAAGCTGTGGATCCGACCATCATGGAAGCAGTAACAAACTGGTTGTAGCCCAAGAATGTATTGGAGATCCAGAGTTTTCTAGGACTGGCTGGATAATACCGGTGATTCATCTGAAATTTTTCCAAGATCGCCAAGCCCATGACTAGATTGCTATAAAAGGAAGTAAATTTCAAATGGACTCCAGCCTATGAAGAAATCTTCTAGACCCTCAAGAAGAATCTTGTATCAGCCCCGATGTTGACACTGCCGAACATCCAGAAAGACTTCCATGTCTACTGCGATGCCTCTCTCCTTGGAGTAGGGTGTGATCTCATGCAAGACAAAAAAGTGGTATCATACGCCTCTCGGCAATTGAGACCGCACGAGCATTATCTTATTGGTAACAGATGTGAAGTTTTCACTGACCACAAGAGCCTCGAGTATATATTCACCTAGCCCGACCTGAACCTCACACAAAGAAGATGGTTATAATTAATCAATGATTATTACTTAGGCATCCACTACCATCCAGGGAAGGCAAACGTGGTGGCTGATGCTTTAAGTCAGAAGGGATACTGCAATGCCCTCATGATACGAGATCAAGCCCCTTTGATATACGAAGAAATGGAAAGGCTGGACCTAGGAATCACTACCAGAGAATACCTCGCCATCCTAGAGGCACGACCTGTCTTAATCTACCAAATCTGCGAAGTGCAGAAAGAAGACCCCGACATGGCAGATATCCAGAAGAATATGAGGAAGGGAAAAGCCCCAAGCTTCTCCGAAGACATAGTCGGCACTATATGGTTCGGAAACCAGTTGTGTGTGCCCAACCAACTAGAGCTAAAGGTCCTTATCCTCAAGGAAGCCCATGAGACCCTGTACTCCATACATGCTAGTAGTACTAAAATGTAGCAGGACAAGAAGGAGAACTACCAGTGGGTCAGTATGAAGAGGGAAATCACTAAGTATGTAGATAGATGTGATACCTATCAGTGAGTCAAGGTAGAGACCTAGAGACCTATCGGTTTATTACAGCCCCTCAAGGTCCCCCAATGGAAGTGGGAAGAGGTAGGAATGGACTTCATCACTAGACTACCCAGAACACAAGACAAATATGACTCCATTTGGGTGATCATTGATCGGCTCACCAAGGTAGCTCACTTCATCCCCGTCAAAATGACTTATAGTGGCCCAAAGCTAGCGGAGTTATACATGGTGCGGGTCATGTGGTTACAAGGAGTCCCAAAGAAGATAGTATCTAATCGAGGTAGCCAGTTCACCTCCAAGTTTTGGAAGAATCTTCAGGAAGAGCTCGATACCCAGCTAAACTTTAGTACGGCGTAACACCCCAGATGGATGGTCAGACTGAAAGAGTAAACCAGATACTAGAAGACATGCTCAGAGCCTACGCCATAGATTTTGGCAGAATGTGGGACAAGAGATTTCCCTATGCTAAGTTCTCATACAACAACTATCAAGTCAGTTTACATATGTCCTCTTTCGAGGGATTGCATGGAAGAAAGTGTCGAACACGGCTACTATGGGATCAGACTGGTCAAGGAAAGAGTGACCAAGAATCGAGTGGTCTGTTTCTACAAGGTTCAATGGAGTAACCACCCCATTGAAGAGGCCACTTGGGAAAAAGAGGAAGACCTGAAAGCCCAATACCCGGAGCTATTCTAGGATCCTTCCAAATCTCGAGGATGAGATTCTCTGTAAGGGGGATAGGTTTGTAACACCCCTAATTTTTAAAAGGTAAAAATAAATCCTGAAATAATTAATTTCCAGAAAAAAAGATTATTTTGATATTCTTTAAAGCTGAAAATGTCTGAATAAATAAAATCCATAGAAATAACTCTAGTCATGGTTTGAGAAAATTATATTATGATCTTAAGACCAAGATATATTTTTAGAATTTTTATAGATTTTTAGAACCCTTGCAAGTAGATCATAATTTTTAAACTATTTTCAGCAATTATTTTTATTCAGGAATTAATTTAAGCAGTGATGGGCCGCCCCTTCCTTTCTCTGTCTCCAGCCGGCCCAACCCTTTTCTCCTGCAGCCCCTCACTGACAGATGGACCCTGCCTATCGGGGCACTCCGCCTCAAGCTCGAGCCCTGGCCCACCAATCAGCCCCCTCTCCTCTCTCTATGCAAAGCTCTCTGGCCCACCTTTCAACGCCGACTGTTACCCCACATGCTCACTGACCAGTGGGCCCATCCTGTCAGGTTCATCTTCCTCGCATCGCCATCGACCCAAGAGATCCAGTCTAATCCCTCGTCTTGGATTCATCTCCATCATGAGCCCAAGCTCCGATTAACGCCTGGGAGTTAATCGCTGTAATCCCCCACACATTTCCCCTTGCATCCCCTCACAATTACTCCACTTAATCGTCGTAATCAACCTCACCGGAGTTACACCCCATCTCAGCATTTACAGCATGCCAGCCCCTCCCCTCGCCGTCGATGAACTATAAAAGGCCCCTTGAGCACCGCATCCAGCCACGCCACTTCTGCCTCCCTTAGTCAGAATAGAGTGCTCGCATTGCTCGTTTTCGCGTTGCTCCCCTGTTCCACCTTCGGCCGCCACTCGCCGTGGCCAGAGTCCATCACCACCATCATCGACGACACATTCGTGATTGTCATCGCCTCCCCGACCTCGGCCACCACTCCGTCCAAGCTCATCGCCACCAGAACACCATCGCCGAAGAGCACCCGAAGCTACACCACCGCCTGACTCGTCGCCAGCCTCAACCCATTGACCCCGAGCCTCATCTCTGGTACCCCCGTCTTCGCGGCCCTCTCCTATTTCCATTTCCGTCCTTGAATTCAGCCGCCGGTCATCGCCGTCACCGCTATGGTCACCGCCACCCTCGGTCATCGCCAGAGAAGACAACCGGCACGGGTAAAAACCCTGTGCCGTGTCGGATCCCGTCTCAGCCGCACGATCTCGATCGGACGGAGGAGATTATTTCGCATTTGAGATTTACTCTTAGCCGTCCATCTAGATCGAAAGAGTATCGACGTATCTCAGCCGCCCGTTTTCATTTAAAACCCAACGGCTCACAACACAGTGCCATGGACCCGGTTCACCGTGGACCATAGGTGAATTAGGATTTAAAATAAATTCTAGAAATGGTTTTAAACTTTAAAAATTCATAACTTCCTCAAATTAACTCAAAATTTTACCATTCAAATTTCAGAGAGTTTATATTTTTATTCTCTTCATGTTCATCTAGTAAAATTTATATGTTTACACTGAACATTTTTATTGTCTTAATTGGACTTTAAAATAAAAATTAGAGAAATCTTTTTTAGCTTCAAAAATTCATAACTCCTTGGAATTAACTCTAAAAATTACCATTCCAATTTCATAAAAATTGTCTTTTTATTATATCCATGTTTATCCAATAAATTTCATATGTTTATACTGAACTTTTATAAGGTTTTAATTGGAATTAGAATAAATTCCTAGAAATTGTTTTAAACTTCCAAAATTCATAACTTCTTTGAATAAACTCTAAATTTGGCCATTCAAATTTCATAAAGATTATCTTTTTATTCTCTACATGTTCAGCCAATAAAATTTGTATGATTGTACTGTTTGCTCTATTGTTTTTAATTGTTTATTCTTCTCGTTTTACTTACCTAGAAGAATACGACCTCGTCGAGGAGCCCGAGTATTTTCCTGAGGTTCCACCTTCATCATTTGTAGAGCAAGGCAAGTCACCAACCCCATTTTGAGCATATTGAACCCAGTTTTTAATTAAATATCGCTAAAATCCAGAGGTTATAATTGCATTAATCCAATCAAATGCCCTGCAATATATTTATCAGATGCCCAACCTTGATGTGCAAACCCAAGCCATGCTATCGAGCCTGAATTCCTTTTCACCAGTATACTTAATAATATTAGAAGTGTCCAAAGTATCGACACAATTGCTATAGGATTAAAAATGAGTCGTAGATACTTGGATTATGATATATGATCCCCGTATTTATCTCTCCCCTGGTATTCTGTTGGTCTTGGAACTCGCTAAGTATGTTAGCACAGTGGGTTCCGGGTGCAAGCGAGGACATTGGTTAGTCAAACCCGGGGCACTATAAGGACCGGTCTGCGGGATCCGTTGCAATACATTTTCGTACGAACAACAAGTCTAGTGGGTAAGTCTTAACTAGAGGTATGGGATGTTCCAACTCGAGACACTATGTGGAGGGGTAAGTAGCACAAAAGGGGGCACGATGTTGGTCTAGTGCACTGGCACACCGGCGAAACCTATAGTGTGTGTCATTGGGTTGGAGCGCTTCATGCTAAAGGTTTCAGCATGAGTTCCTATGACTTGGGTCATCTGAACACACTACGGTGTGCAGGAATAAGTGTCTTGTGGTTATAGTGGTACACCTCTGATCAGAGTATAAATCTTTTCAAAAAGTCGAGCCCACGGTCAAGTGCGGGTTGCGTGAAATCCCATAGTTAGTGTCTGCTTGAGAAGTGTTGCATGTTGATTGGTCATGTAAGGAGCATTGAGCGAGGAGGGCTGATGTTGCATCATTCATGATTTAATGATTATGTATGATTAAACCTGACTCACATTAAAGGCTGTAAGATGAAACTGTACTTTTCCGCACTTTAAACCAGTACCTTGCATTATTATTGCATTTCTCGGTGGTATGTTGAGTACTTTTTTACTCATGCCCGTTGGAAAACCCACTTCAGAGACGACGTACTATGACGAGGATGGGATGGAGTAGCAACCTAGTCAAGGTCGCAATCTTGGAGGAGATGTTCGTCTAGATTATTATTTTCTTAGTTTCTTTTATATTAACACTTGTGTAGTAATGTGGTCTGCGAACCACGAATGGTTTACGTATGCACGTCGTCGTGTTATGAACATCTCATGATTATTGATTTTCCTTGGAATTTCAATAAAGTATGGGTTTTATTAAATCCGGGCGCCACACTTTCTCTAGGATTTTGCTGTAAAATTTTATTTACTTCTACTAATTCCTATAGACGTGTGTCGGGTGTTTAGAAGAGGCCATCATTTTGAAAGAATTTGTTGAAGCACCTATTCACCCCCTAGTCACCTTTTTTGGTCTTACACGTACTCGTATGACATCTTCTTCGTTACTAGCAGTGAATCCCCCATGATTTATATTGTATCGGCGCCGACTTCTTTCAGTAGTAGTAACCCTTTCAATAATGCTTCGTATTCAGCCTGGTTATTGGTGGAGAAGGATTTGATAGTGTGCGAATTCAAATGGTGTCCCCTGAGGGGAGATGATCACCAGTCCTATACCACATCAATGTCGGCACACCGATCCATCGAGGAACAAAGTCCATGATGTCGGCTCAACATGAGTCAATGCCTCCCCCCTATGTTGGACTATCAAATAGGCTATTACTTTTCCTTTTACTGCCTTGGCCGATTCATTCCTGAGGACAAATTTACTGAGGGCAAGGACCAACTTTCCGATATGCCCCTTCAACAATGGGGCCGATAGCATATACTTAATGGCATCGGCCGTACAAATCACCATGCATTCGGACGATAGCACATAGTGTCTTAGTTTTGTGCATGAGAAGTGTACGCATAGACAAAGCTTTTCCACCATGGGGTAATGGGTCTTGACGTCTAGTAATCTTCTTCTGATGTAGAAAATCACCCTCTCCTTCTTGTTAATCTCTTGTACTAGGACCGATTCGATGGCTTGTTCATCGGTTGACAAATATAGCCTGAATGGAACCCTTTTTGCGGTGGCATCAGCATTAGCAGTAAGGCTAGATACTCTTTGATCTTGTCAAATTCCTTCTTCTATTATTTCTCCCCATTTTAATTCGTGGTCAGCTTCAACATTAATAGCAGAGTGAAAGACTCTATTCTCCTCGAGATATCAGCTATTAATCTCCAGAGAAAATTTATCTTCCCGATCAGTGACTACAACTTGGTCTTATCGACAGGGGTTAGGTATTCTTGATCGCTTCAATAATGCGTTGGCTTATCTCAATTCCTCTTTCATGCACAATAAAGCCAAGAAATTTCTCCGTCAAAACACCAAAAGCACATTTCTCGGGGTTCATCTTTAGTCCATATTTTCTAGCTCTCTCTAGGGCCCGGCGTAGATCGGATACGTGGTCTTGGGTACTACTTGACTTTACCACGACATCATCTATATATAATTCCACCAATAGGTCGATCATGTACTTGAAAAGTTAATTCATGGCCCTCTGGTAAGTTGCTTCGGTATTATTTAAGCCGAAGGTATCACTACCCACTCGTAGAGTCCAATAGCTCGTGTGCACCAGAAGGAAGTTTTGTGGATGTCTTCATCAGCGATGAAAATATGATTATAGCTCCCGTTCCCGTCCATGAATATGATAATATTGTGACATGATGCGGCATCCACCAGTAAGTCTGCGATCAGCATTGGTTATTCATCTTTTGGGGTTGCTTTATTCAGATCTCTAAATTACACACATATTCTAAGCTTCCCACTTTTATTCCATATCGGTACAATGATGGATAACCATTCCGTGTTTCATCTCAGCCTTATGAATCTCGTATCATATAGCCTTGTCACCTCATCCTTGATATCTGGATATATTTCTGCCTTGAAACACCAATGCGACTAATTATATGGCTAATACCCTTGTTTTATTGGGAGTTGATGTTCTACAATCGATCGGCTTAACCCTGGCATCTCATGATACTCCCATGTAAAGCAATCCCGATACTCTCGGAACAATATGATCAACTCATTTTTTATTTTGTCAAGTAGTTGGGCACTTATGAAGGTCGGCCTCGGTCTGTCACCAGGTCTTATGTCTACCTCCTATAGCTCATCGGTTGTGGTGAAACCTTGACCGAGTTTACCTTCTACCTCATCCATGCCGCCGTCAAAGGGTAGGCCTAGGCTGCTCATTGCTGATTGGTTTAATTATGTCATTCGATATTCCGAGGAAGTTACCATCCTAAGTCGTGCCAGATAGGCAGAAAATTCCTTCTATCTCTTATGTCGATGAACCAGCTAACACCAGTCATGGATGAGTGATTCGAAACAAGTCCCACTAGACGCGCCAAAAAACATGATGGTGTAGATTTTAGTCGCATGCGTGGCCTGAGAGATCTGCTTAACTCTAGTGCAGGTCCTATAATCTTAGAAAAAAGAAAGTTTTGAGTATGCCAATCAGTTTGACCCTGTAACTGATAAGGAATCATAAAGGACAATGTTAATAGCAACACCGATCGGCTATCAAGCTGATGAGTATGGTGTGAGGAGCCATGCTGAAGAGCGTGAGCCTCATGGCTCCAAATGTGATGAGTCATTGTCAATGGTAGTCAAAGAGGACAGAAGAAGAGAGGTGATCTGCTGCGTCTGGGCCACGTGTGACTCATGTACACGGGCAGCGAGCGACTGTCGGGCAGAGGGGCCGTGAAGTCAGGCTGGCCCAATCCGGGTACACGGGCTAGGAGCAGCAGAGGATCCACTGGGCTGTTGACCAGGATTGACTCAGGTACACAAGCGACGAGCGATTGCTGGGCTGAGAGAGCTGCGGAGTCGGGCCGGCCCAATCCGGTACCTTGTGCAAAGCTGGTGGGCGCTTTGTAAGTTTCGGCACAAAACTGACGACCGCTGATCTTGTATCGGACTGTCCAGAAGAGAAGCCGTAGTCGCTACGAAAGCTTAGCTTCCGGATAAGTCATCTGTAAATAGGAGTTTACTATTTTGTTCTTAGGCCCACAGTCAGTCAGTCGAATCTGTAAATATATCCTAAGGGCAGTTTAGTCTTTTCCTTTTATTTAAGCGTCTGTAAAAACCCTAAGGGGCTGGTGGAATATTCCTAGCTATTGGGCTGCCTATAAAAGGGGCCCCAATCCCTAGGGTTAGGTCACCCTTTCAAAAATCACTTTTTAATCAAGAGATTGTGTCATTTTGTTCTCTCTGTTCCCTGCGTGCGCCGCCAGGATTCTGTCCTATTCCTAGTGAGTTCATCCGTTGTTTTTATTTTTGTTTTCTCGCACACGGTACTCCTGCTCTTCACGAAGTCAATTGAACTGTGTTTATTTCATAGATTTTTTCATGTCTTGTTTTGTGTGCGTTTGTTGGCTGAAGCTTTCTAATTCTTGCGGAAACACCTGGTTTATTCCCAAGATCTCTTCTGCTTGCGAGGTTCCTGTAGCCAAGTAGTACCTAGTTTTTGTCTTGCTGCTGTGTGTTAGACTTGTCTGTTCATAGGCTGCAGATGAGTTCTTTATTGGTATTTTATGACATGTTGTTCTGATCGAGAGAAGGGAGTATGCACGTTTGTAGAAGGTTCATGCGAAGGTTCAAACTCTGCTGATAATCCTGGTTCGAAGCCTTTCTGTTTTGTGAGGCAGGCTTCGAGCACCTAGCACGAAGGCTGTTTTGAGCAAAGTGTGTATGAGGTGTGCGTGCTGGTGGCTTGATCTTGAAGTTTACAGTTTTCGAAGAATGCTACAGAGCTATGGCTTTTAGACTTCGGTTCGAAGTATGAATAGCTTCGGAGCATGACACTCGAGTTGGTTCTGCTGCTGACAGCTTTTGGCTTTGCTTTCCTTTCGAAGCTTGTTTCTCTGTGAGTTCTATGTTCGAAGTACTCTGTTCGGGGTATAGGCACTAAAGACTTGCTTTCGGAGGTACTTCGCTGTAAGTCATCGGAGTTACAGTTTAGTTCAAAGCTTCGAACTTCTTTTTACTCCGCAAGTGAAGTACTGGTTGAGTCGAAGTCCTCTGCTTTCTTGTGTTTGGATACTTCGCTGTTTCTTTCTTGCACCGTGCGAAGGTACTTCGACTGCAGGCTTCGATTCGAGTTTATCGAAGCTAGCTTCACAGTATACACCTTCGCACAACATCTTCGAAGCACACTCTAGCTCGACACCCACAAAGCTCTGGTATTGCATACTTCAACAGACTCCGTTAGCATCCGACTTCGCACAACACCTCCGATCAAGCTTCGACAGTCAGCACTGCACATTGCACTGCTTCGACACTCCGAAGCAGGCTTCGACACTGCAAAGCAGGCTTCGACACTGCGAAGCCTCATCAAGTACCTTATTGGAGACAACTTTGAACAGTAACTTCTCATCTCTATTTACGTGCCCTCAGATTATTTGATGTGATGATGAGTTTCTCTGTACTTTGATCTATCCATGTTTTGACTACTTTGTTTATCTGGCTATTAGCCCTGTTGGTGTTTCTTGTCTAGGACACCGGTCGTTTCTAGGATAGATACATTTAGTATTTGGTGATCTGTTCACATTTTGCTGCTATGTCTTTTGAGGTGCGTTGGGTGTTGGAAGCAGGCCATTGATTCGAAAGAATTTTTAGGCGCCCATTCACCCCCCCTCTGGTCGCTACTTTCGGTCCTACATGGTGAGAATAGAATAAATAGGAATAAATGTGCCTACCGGCCATGGGACCGATGACCATGCCCATGCTATTAGGCGGAACTCTCTATCGGCCGATAGGATAACATCTTTGCGAATCATAGCTGATGAGCACCTTTCATATAGGGATGGGGCATAGCGTGGAAATCGAGATAACCTATCGGCTTGTAATCCGATAAAAACTAAAGCAAACATGCCAAATAACATATTAATGTCATTAAGTCACCGTAATTCCAAGATTGGACCTAACCGAGACAATCACTAATCACGATAAATCAATAATACTTCAACGCATCAAGCATACTTTATTTAGATGAATGGTACATAGCATGAACATGACACAATAGATCAAGATGTAAGACTTAACTAATGAAGCCTTAAACTATGACACCTAATTCGCAACAATCGAAGAGATCAATGCTGATGCAGCCTTAGACCTAGCAAAATATACCAAGATAAACCTAGTAGTCACACCAATTGGGTCGATACCTCAAGAGATCGATACGATGCAACATTGAAGGACAAACCTCGAGTGATGTGACCATCGGGGTGGCGGGACTCACCTCTTCGCTGGAGATCAAGATGACACAGCTCGGTTCCAAGTGCCAAGTGTCGTCATGATAAACCTTGGGAATCCAAGGGTGGTGATACGCTGAAAGTAGTAGTTTGTAGGGATTGATTGTGTGTAAACCTAGCTAATTAGATACATATTTATAGTCCGGAGATTTGCCATCCAAGTAATCCACATTGTAATTGATTCTGGATCATCATTATCTTCTCTCTCCTTCATCGGCTCCTTCATGTCTGGTCATATTGTAACAATATGGACGAGCCTCTTTCATCACATTTGACCGGTCCCCTCTTCGACTTCTGTTGACCGTGTGGCTTCCCTGGTGAGCTTGAGTCATACTAAATATTGGTATCAATTGAGGCACACCAATTAGGTTATTTGAGTCTGTGTACTGAACACACTACCCTGCTACTTCCTCGCTAGAGTAACCTTATGTGATTCAACCCTCAAGTGAAGAATGATTCGTAACATACTTCTTTAGAACACCCATGTATCTCTAGTACGAGTAGATCTATTGCAAGAATTATTTTTTCTCTAGTTCAGCTAGCATTGTTGGGTCAAGTACTTTTTGTCAAATTGCATTGAAGAAAAAACACAGACTCATTATAGCCTCTCTTACCCCTACTGGTAAAACATTTCTTATTCCGACAACAATCTTCTGTGTCAGCATCACATGACAATCGTGAGTCTTTATTCCACCAACCATCTTAAGCTCCTTCAAGTTGACAGGTTTGCTGATATTCGACAAGTAAGCTGATAGAACTTTAATGGTATGCAAGAATTCACAAAACTTCTTCCTAGAAATGGTGTTGCAATATGGAGGCAAGAACTTTCCTCTATCTGCCTGCTATGAATGTAGCTACGGTTGTAAAACCATCTCAAGTTCTGTTCTAGTATTCTCATGATCTTTTGTTTTGCCTGACATATTTAGCATTATTCTATGTAGACTATCTTACATATTTTTCTCAGTGTGCATTGTATGAATTGAATGTAAAACATCGAGGTCATGCGAATATTCAAGCTTCGACGAAATTGACTTCTTGTTTCCCATTCCATCACAACTGTTGGGATGGTATTTTTGCTTACAACATACAACATTTATGTCCTTTACCTATTCATATACCTCTGTGCCTCTAAAATGCCTAGATGGTCCTCCTTTCTATACAGAGCCATCAAACTACAACTTCATTATTATGTATGGGTATTTCATTGGAAGAAAACATCGATAGCGCGTGCATACTATTTTCTTATAATGGTTCAACAATGTGCTCGATGATTCAATGTAATTGCATAGTTGTTTAGGATCAGAGATCAAGTTTGATAACATGATAAATTTATGTTTCTTACAAATACATGATGGAATGTTGTATATAGACAATAACAAAAGACACGTATTGTGCATACTGCTCATGTTAGCTAAGGGGTTCATGCACTACATACTCATGGCAAATCTAATATTCCGGCAATCATTAGCAAACCATGGAAATGGGGCATTCATTATTCTCCACTAAGTAGAATGTATTGTGTGCCATATCATTGAGTCATTCTTATGGCCCTCTTTGTGCCACCTCAATCGTTTAGACTCATTGGCATTTGCAAACATCTGCAACAGATGAGGTATTTGAGAAACCAAGTTGAGATATGTCTTGGTTTTGTTTGTGTTGAGTGATTGACAAGTATATGCGCTCCGAAGGGGTTTACCAAAGTGCTTGATATTCTTGAGTTGTGCACCAAAGTGTACAATGAAGGGGTTACCGAAGGGATCAATATTTGGTGTGTCCATTGAAGGGTGCAACAGAGGCTTTACCCCGAAGGGTTATACACCGAAGGGTTTGGTGTATACCGGAGGGTGGTGCAAAATTTTTTTTGCATGTCTCGTGATGTCCAGGAAGTGGATGCAACTTGGCTATCAATAGCTAGGGATCAGTACTAGGTGGGAGACATGGTGCTAGAGGATCAAGGAAGTTGTGTGAAGTCAAGTGTGGTTAGAAGGGGTGTTCGCATGCTCTCTAGACGGACGGTCTCAAACACAAGTGCACTAAGCACCGTCAAGCAGACACTCTGGAGATATGCTTCAGACGGAGGTATTTTAGAGGGGTAATTCAAAGTTGTGGTCCGGAGAGACACTTAGAAGGGTGGCTGATGAATACCTCCAACAGGAGGCACTATAAAGGTGTGCTCCAGTTGGAGGCATTCTTCGAAGGACTTCGAAGTATGGATGGCATGTCGTGGCTTCGGCCATGATGACTTCGATATACGAATGGACGATGGTCAAGCTGGGAGAGCTATGAAGCCGTGGTGGTCCACTTTGAAGGCATGGCGCAAAGGCGACAAGGGCTTTGACACCTTCAACAAAAAACCGTCACTCTTGAAGTCAAGACTTCGGTGCAGCGAGGCCTAAGGGTTTTAGAGTCTGCAACTAGAGTCAATTTGGCACTTCGTTAAGTGCTACGAGGCTCCATCGAAAACAAGCCAGAAAATTTGACGCACCCCAGAACTTTGAATAAAGTGTAAAATATGACTACATACTTGTAATACCCCCTGGACTGTGTGAGTCCAAAAATCTATAAACACTAGGAGTAGGGTAGTCACTTCGCATGTCTGAGTAGGCTATAAAAGGATTGGTAGGCTGAGGTCTAGGGAAACCCTTTCAGCACACATGTGCCTAGGTTTAGAACCTTCTACTTTATCATTCATCATAGAGCCAGTCGCCACACTTTGTACTCAGAAGCTTTTAGTGTTCCCTGTTCTTGCAATGGAACTTTTGTTTGATCTCTGATCATTGATTTTTTCTTGGAAGAACTTGTATTGGTTAATATTCCATTCATGAGTTTATCAATTAATGTTCCATGATGTTCCATTGCCTTGATGTGCTCTCAACATGTCGCTTTAACCATGTAAGTATTTCAGTAACTGAATAGAAACAAATTTCATGGTGTAGCATACATTGTTCAAATAAATAAAATATAAATCTAATATAGAAAACATGCACCTTGGGTTGTTTATTATAAAGAATATGCATGGTAATATCACAGCCGATGATTTCCTCATCAAGAAGAAACAACTCTGCGATCTATGAGAAACTTGTTTCTCCTTGATTATTTCTATCGCCTTGTGTGAAATCCTGAAAATCCATGGACAAGTTGAAATTTCGTGTGCTTTTCTTTGCACTAGCGGTACTTGGGCGTACTTGGGCTCTGATATGTACTCGGAGGCCAAGCCTAAAAAATACACTAGCTATTGTACCTTGCAAAGTGTATTCTGCAAAGTCCTTTTCGAAGCCCTCTATGAAGCTTTAACTAAGTGCACAAATCTGTGTGAAGCATAGTGCAAGTCAATAGTGCTAGCCCATGAAGAACCACCCAATCGCCCGATTCAGCACTCGAGAGAAGATTCGCCAGAGTGATGGAACTCCAATGGTTGGCCCTAGGATCATCAAGTCGACGGTTACCGTCATTAAGACTGCCTTAACCATTGCAATTATATTTGTCGATAAAAGGCTGTTATGCGACTATTTCTGCAACCATTAGTACGATGATTAAATTCTTGTAACGCCCAATCCTTCTCATATAAAAGGATTCGGGGAGGCTCTAGACAAAAGGCCAGGCACACACACAACATACACAAGCCCCACACCGACACATAGACTCGCCACACAGATACATACGGACACCCTGAGGAACTCCTCTAGGTCTTCCTCGATTCGCCAGTTCGACTTGGCTCGAGCAATACACACACGAGAGTAGGGTTGTTATCCTCCGAGAGGCCCAAACCAGGCAAAAAATACCCCCAGTATCCACCCTCTTATTCTTTTTCTTCCTCACAAATCGAGGTAACCATCGGTCCATAGTCACGACTCCCATTTCTACCTAAACAAATCATACTATGGGTACCCCCGTATGCTTTTGTTGTTCCCACATAACGACACCTGGCACGCCAGGTAGGGGTGATGAGTATTGTGACCAGACCATGAAGGACTTCCCGGCCGCTAGGCCTCCCACTCGGGAGCAAATGCGCCTGAGTGGTGAGACGCCAATGGTTAGCCTAGGGCCATCCGCCCAACGGGTATCTCCAATCAACGCCAATGGTTACCCTCAATATTGACGTCTCTATGGCAGTCATTAGTGCCATTTAGAGGCAGTTATGATGGTAGTTATGTGGCTGTTTCTGTTGGCTATCGATGTCATGATTATTCTTGTAACTCCCCAATCCTTCTTATATAAAAGGATTAGGGGAGGCCCCGAGAAGGGCACGTTTGGATCACATCCTAGCACACTACACTACACAGCACAACGCTGAGACCGACACTGAGAGATCGATTCATACAGATACCCCCATTAATTCATACGCACACAGGAGTAGGGTTATTATCCTCCGGGATGCCCGAACCTGTCTCTAAACTCCCTCGTGTATGTCTACTTGTTGTATTTACCCTTATCCTACCCCAATCGGTTGGGGTAACCATTGAATCCATAGACACGACTCGTCCCATCTATTGGTAACAAATCACACTACGGGTACCCCCTTGCAGGCTTGGCATTCCCACACAACAACAGCTAGCACGCTAGGTAGGGGTGGAGTTTTGTGGCCTGCTAATCGAATCGATGGCCATCATATGCAAGTTCAACACCAAGGTGCCCTAGGGAACAATCTTTTCTTTCGGAAAATTAACATTCGTCAGCGACTACATGAACCACCTGGTTCCCACCACTGCTTCATTGTGGGCGAATGCTTCGCCTGAACCGTTGGTGACACCTGATTCACCGACAACTCAGGACCTGCGGCAAACAACTCCACTGAAGACACTCTCTAAGGATCGCCTGTCGGGGTCCTCCGACACCTCCGTGGACTTCATCATCTTCGCCAACTCTGGAGGGCGCACCATCCAGCGCCGACGGTTCTTCATGGTCACCAACTACTAACATCGTCAACCAACTTCGCCGACCACTTGGGATCCTCCCACAGTTGCCGTCATGGTAATCGCAAGAGTTGTCTTTGAGGACGATCTTTCTGATGGTGCCGAGTCAAGAGCCCATCTTTGAGAACACCGGAGGCGGAACTCCGCTAGGCACGATTGGTGTGCTAGGGCTTAAGAAGGAACAGGAGTCCAATGACAAGATGGACCCGTTGTGTACACCGTGGCCTTTGAAGGTCATGACTGTGTATCGAACGCATACTGCCAACCTCGTCTCCATCGAGAAAGCCCTAGCGATGTTGTCTGACACGCCTGAGCTCTAGAGGGCCTGTGCTATGACCCAGACCACTATGGTACAACTAGTGGAGCCTCCACTCTCTTGACTACCACCATCGCCATCTCATAGCTGCCACTATCGGCTGTCTAGGCCGGGGAAGCGTGGACGACCTAGCAACCATTGAAGAAGCTCGCTCATTGTAGACGTCCACCAGATCATCAACAGCCGCATCAATGCCCGCAACCTCCTTCTTTGTCAACAACAAGGACATGAGTGGGGGAGCCGTGTTGTCACGATCAAAACGATCGCGACCATGGGGTCCCGAATGAAGGCCATGCCGACTACCATGGCCTTCGCCATGATGGGTTCCTCGCCTTCTCCACACGGCTCCAACATGTCTAGTGGCCACGTGTCACATCCCGATTTTACATAAAACCGGGACTTCATTGAAATTCCATAGAAAATCAATAATCACTAAGATGTTCATCATGCGACGACGTACATACGTCAAACATTCGTGGCTCATAGACCGCATTATTACACAAAGGTTAAAATAAAAGAAACTATGAAAATAATAAACTTGATGAACATCTTCTTCATGGTCGCTTCCTTGACTGGGTCGCTACTCCAGACCTCTGTCTTCGTAGAACTCGTCGTCTAAAAGGTTTAGTCAACGGGTATGAGTACAAAAGTACTCAACAAGACACCGAGAATACAATAGTAATGCAGGGTAATAACAAGGGAATAATAAGGATTTAAAGTGCGGACAAATACATTTTCAAGTTGCAGCATTTAATGTAGTAAAATTTAATTGTACAAAATAATAGACATGAACAATGCAACATATCCTAACTCGAGTAGTATAGTCAGCCCTCCTAGCTCAACAGTCCTTATATGCCAATTCATTATACCACACACATAAATGTAGACTAACTGCTGAGATGTCACACAACCCACCCTTGACCGTGGGCACGATTTTTTTGAAAAGATTTAAACTCTGAACAGAGGTGTACTACTATACCGACAAGGCACTCATCCCAGCACACCGCAGTGTGTTTAGATGACCAAAATCACAGAAACTCATGCCAAAACCTTTAGCATGAGACGCTCAAATTCGATAACACCCGCTCTAGGTTTCGCCGGTGCGCCAGCGCACTGGACAACGTCGCACCCCCTTTTGCGCCTCATCAGTACAAGTCACCCACAGGTACTACTTGACCAATATCAAAATGGTGCCTCAACTTGGAACATCCCATACCTCCAGTTATGACTTACCCACTAGACTTGTGGTTTGTACGGAAGTGTATTGCAATGGATCCCGCAGACCGGTACTTATAGTGCCCCGGGTGCGACTAACCAATGCCCTCGCTTGCACCCATAACCCACCATGCTAACATACTTAACCAAAACTCTGAGACCAACATGATACCATAGATGAGAGGAATAACAAGGATCATATAATAGAATTCCAAGTATATATACGACTCATTCTCTTTTTAGCCTATAGCAATTATGTCGATACATTGGACACTATCTAATAATCCTAGATATAAAGGTGACAAGGTGTTTAGGCTCAATAGCACGGCTTGGGTTTGCACATCAAGGTCGGGGATCTGATATTTATATTGTAAGGCATTTAATTTGACTTATGCATCTATGATCTATGGATTTTAGCAATATTTTCAATAAAACCGGGTCAATATGCTTAGAAATGGTGGTGGTGACTTGCCTGGATTTGTAAATGGAGATGGAGGAACCTCAGGAAAATAGTCCGACTCCATGATGGTGTCGTAATTTTCTCGGCATGCAAAATGAGAATAATAAACAATTGAGAGAAACAATAAAACAAACAGTACAAGCATTTTAATTAAATTGGTTAAAGTTGTAGAGAATTAAAGGAGAGATTTTCTGGAATTGAAATGGTGAATTTTGGAGAAAAATGGAGAAGATAGGAAATTTTAAAGTTTAAGAATAATTTTGTTGGTTTTCTTTTGAATAATAAAGAGTACACACATATCAATTAAACTAGTAAAAATGTAAAAGAAAAAGAGATAAATTTTATGAAATTTGAATGGTAAATTTTAGAGTTAATTCCAAAGAGTTATGAATTTGAAGTTTGAAATGATTTTTCTCAAATTTTATTTGAATTCCAATTAAAACAATATAAAAGTTTATTATAAACATATAAATTTTATTGATGAATGGGAAGAGAAAAAAAATAAACTTTCTGAAATTTGAATGGTCAAATTTGGAGTTAAATTGAAGAATATATGAATTTTTGAAGTTTAAAACAATTTCTGAATTAATTTTAAATCAGAAATAGTCTTTGGTCCACGTTGAACCGAGCTCACAGTGAACCGGAGTACTGTGTGCGTGGACCGGATCCATCGCAGCCATTGGATCGTGATCGGACTCGCGCGGGCGATGAAGGGGCGTTAAGTGACAACGGATGGCATAGATCGCCTTATACCGGTCAACGGGGTCTGACCGCATCTAGGCGCTCCAATCTGAGATCTGATCCTGGCCGCTCAAAGTCAATTCAATGTTCAGGATTTAATCTGGCATGACACGGGAGTAAAAACCATCGCGGCTGTCTTCTCTAGCAACGACAGAGCATGACGGCGAGCACAACGGCGATGGTGAAGGTCTAGGTCATGATCTGAGGACGAAAATGGAAAGAGAATAAAGGGGCAGTCATGAAGGTACCGGAGACGAGGCTCGGGGATGGCTTGACGGGGGCGGGTGACGAGTGAGGAGGCGGCGTGGCGTCCGGGTCGATGGCGACAGTGGTCCTCCGGCTATCGGTAGTACCCACAGGGCGGTTGCCGGGGATGAAAAGGTGAAGGCGATCACAAAGGGGTTGACAGCGAGGGTGGCGATGGGCTCCGGCGATGGCAAATGGTAGCTGGAGCGCTGGTAGAGGGGGTGGTGAAAAATGGCACTATGGAGCTCGGGATTGCGGGGCTGAGGGATTTCTGGACGCGAGGTAAAACAGAGGAGGGGTGGCCCTTATAGGGGCTCATCAGAGGGATAAATGGAGGCACTATCAGAGAAAACCGAGAGCAATTGCTCATCAACGCTGGCAAGGTGGCCATGCAAGGCGAGCGAGTGAACCTGGATACGATCGAGCCTGGGAGCATAGGGGAAAGGATCATCGGAGATCGGGGGACATTAATTCAGGCTCAATTTTAGGAATGGCGCGTGGCAGTGGCGGAATTCAGTGGCTAGGGCATCGGCCGGCATCGGGGGAGCGAAAAGGGGATGGTCCTCATGGGGAAGAAACACCTGGTAGGTGGGAACGATTATCAATGAGCGTGGGCGGTAGCGGGCCGAGCGGGCGGCGCTGATAAGCGGGCCCTAGCGGTGGTAGAGGCGAGGCGTGAGTGGCTGCCAAGTGGGACCAGGTAGGCCATGGGGGTACGTGAGAGATATGGGGCGGCACCGACATGTGGGTCTCGTATGTCAGTGAGGTCATCTCTGGATTGGGCCAGGCTGGAGGGAGAAACGAGGGAGGCAACTCAAAGGTATTTAAAACTATTTTTCCAATTAAAGTAATTCCAGAAATCCATTTATAAAATATGAGCTCTCAACAGAGGTTATAAAAATTTGTAAAACTCCTTAGAAATATACTTTGGTCTTATGAATCCAACATAAATTTCTCAGCTCAAAAATTGAATTATTTCTTCAGGTTGTTTATTTCGACATTTTCAATTTATTCAAAAATAAAAAATAATCCTTTTCCTAGAAAAATAAATTTTCTCAAAATTGTCTTTTTTGTCCAAACCTAATTAATTGACTTCAGCGAAGTAAAATTTTTGATTACTTTATTTTATTCTTCCTTAAGGTTTTCCAATTAATCCAACCATTTTATTATCCAAACTCAATTTATTCATCTAAAAATCCTATTTTCTCAAATTTATTTAGTTTAGAAAATTTAGGGTGTTACACCACGCCACTTCTGACCGACTAGAATCGCTCCATACGACGGTAAAACTGATCCATCTCAATGGTTGCGACTATAATACACCATCATTCGTGTAGTAAGAGGAGATTCAGACGTCATGGTCAACTACCTCCTAGTTATGTTGTCCGCTTCGGCTCTCAACTGGCTGATCTCACTCCCCAAAGGCTCCATCAACTCGTGGGACAACCTGTGAGACGTCTTCATCGCCAACTACCGTGGAACGTGGCAAAGACCCGCCTCTCGGCATGATCTACGCCAAGTTCACCAAAGAGGAGAGTGCCTGCAGGAGAACATTCGCCGATTCTCCGAGAAGCGATACATCGTTGCCACCATCACCGACACCGACATTATATCTGCAATCCAGGATGGCTTGAGGAAGCTGTCCGAGTTGTTCTGCCACCTAATCATGTATGCACCAGCTAATCCTGGCTACATGATCACCGTCGCCGAACAATTCACGAGTGCCAAAGATGCCGAGCGGGAGTAGATGCCCCCGAAGCCGCGTGACAACATCGATGATCAGAAGGCGAAGGAGGGGGGCACCGATCACTCGTGGCCCACCAGTCACCCATGGCATGCTGATCGCCCACCTTCAAGGATCGCACCGACCATGGTTAGCCTTGCCATCCCGACAGGAAGAAGAAGGAGAAGGAGATTATGATCACCAATCACGGAACTCGACCACGAGGCTGAAATGATGCAACCTTGAGGAATCTACTAGATAAGCTTTGCATCCTTCACCCTAATGGCTATCACACTACTCAGAACTACTTTCAATTGCAGAACAAGATGGTGAGAGAAACTGAAGTGTCCAGCTGACCCGACAAGCGTTGTCGGGACATCGACGAATGAAGACCCGAAGATACCAAAGATAAAGAGGATGCCTCTCCTAGGAGGAATGACTTCTAGGAGACGCCCGAACAGTCTCCATGATATTTGGAGGCACGGTGGCCTCTGAGACGAAGCGTCAACAAAAGCTTATGACTCGACATGTCAACGCCATCTGCACCGAGGCGTCAAAGCACCTCCGGTTGTCCGATGTTTCAATCACCTTCGATCATTGGGACCAGTGGACAGATGTCCCCAAAGCCGGCCGCTTTTCGCTCGTCGTCAACCCCATCATCCTAAAGGTCCACCTGAAGAGGGTATTGATTAATGGAGGAAGCAGCCTCGACGTCCTATTCAAGGGGACACTGAGGGCTCTTGGCATCGATAACTTGGCACTCCAGAAGACTGACACTCTATTCTACAGGATTGTCCCAAGGAAGGTGCCCCTTCCCCTCAGCATGGCCACCCTACCGGTGATGTTAGGTGTTCGGGACAACTACCACACCGAACACATCAAGTTGTACATTGCAGATTTAGAGATCGTGTATCACACCGTCCTTTGAAGATCTTCGCTCACCAAGTCCATGGCAGTTCCCCACTACACCTACATTGGTCCTCAAGATCCCAAAACCACGTGAGGCCTTCTTCATGAAAGGAGACGTCGCCACCTCGCATGCCTATGATCAAGATAGCCTTGCACTATGCGAGGGCGTGGACGTGTTGGTCCGCATGACGGAGATGCTTCAAGATGCCATGACCGCATCGGTCGACGGACTCGAGCTCCCGAGTTCTACTCCATCGCTGACTACATTGACACCATTGTCAGCTGAGTTCAAAAGTATTCATCTATCAGAAGATGACCCCTCCAAGACAGATATGATCAGGGTCGCACTAGATCCTAAATAGGAAAGTGTGCTCATCAACTTCCTCCATTCCAACGCCGACATCTTCATTTGGCAACCCTCCGACATGTCAGGCATACCCTAGGAGCTAATTGAGCATGAAGTCCATGTCGACCCGGCTGCTCCGCCAATTAAGTAGAAGATGTGTTGTTTCACACAAGACCGCAAGAAGCTCATCAAGGAAGAAGTCACCCGCCTCCTAGCGGTCGGCTTCATCAAGGAGGCATAGCACACGGACTAGCTAGCTAACTTGGTCCATGTGCAGAAGAAGAGTAGAAAATGGAGAATGTGCGTCGACTACACCGACCTCAATAAACGATGTCCGAAGGATCCATTCCCACTACCACCCATTGATCACATCGTCGATTCAACCGTCAGCAGTGCCCTCCTATGCTTCCTAGATTGTTACTCAGGCTACCATCAGATTGGCCTAAAAGAAGAAGACCGCCTTCATCACGCTGTTCAGTGCCTACTTCTACACTTCCATGGCTTTCGGGTTGAAGAATGCTGGATCCACTTACCAACGGGCTATTTAGTGTTTCCTGGCCGATCATATCAGTCGCAATGTGGAGGCTTAGGTTGATGATGTGGTGATCAAGACCAAGCAACCTGAATACCTAGTTGGAGACCTCCAAGATATGGTGAATAACCTCCACAAGTTTTGCTAGAAACTCAATCCAGAGAAGTGCGTGTTTGGAGTCCCGATGGGAAAATTACTCGGCTTCATCGTCAAGCACCGAGGATTTGAAGCCAACTCGGAGAAGATTTCAGTGATCCTGAACATGGCTATGCTTGCCGACGTTAAGTACGTCCAGCGCCTGGCCGGTTGCATGACTTTCTTGGGCTAGTTTATTTCATGGCTCGGGGAGCGGGGGATGCCATTTTTCCAGTTGTCGAAGAAAGAAGACTTCACTTAGATTGAGGAAGCGGACCGAGCGTTCGTTGACCTGAAGAAGTTCATAATGTCTCTGCCAACACTTTCTGCACCGATAGAGGAGGATTCCCTCCTCCTCTACATTGCCGCCACCACGCATGTGGTTAGCACTGACCTGGTCATCGAGCGACCGGAGCAAGGGCTCGCCTACCCGGTTCAATGGTTGGTCTACTTCATATCATAAGTCCTGGGGCCATCAAAGGTTCGATATCCCTAGGTGCAGAAGCTGTTGTACACCATCCTCATCACCATTTGGAAGCTCAAGCACTACTTCCAAGCCCACCTCGTGGAGGTGGTCACCGTGTTCCCACTCGGTGGCATCTTGAGAAATCGGGACGCTGGCCAGCGGATCGCCATATGGGCCATAGAACTCAGAGAATACGCCATAAACTTCAAGCCCAGAACTGTCGTCAAGCAAGCACATGCTGACTTCATCGTCGAATGGACCGAGTACTAGCTACCAGCGAAGATCGTAGTCGAGAGATTTTGGGCGCTACATTTTGATGGCTCGTTCAGCCTAGAGGGGGCGGGTGCCAGAGTGCTCTTGACATCTCCCCAAGGTGAAGAATTAAAGTACGTCCTCCGTGTGTGCTTCACCACATCGAACAATATGGCTGAGTACGACACCCTGCTCCATGGACTTCGCATGGTTGTCTCCCTCGAGATTCCACGACTGCTAGCGATCCGAGACTCCAAGGTGTTTATCAACCATGTGAACAAATACTGAACTTGCGTCAATGAAAAGATGGATGCCTACTGCTAGGAGATCCGCAAGCTGGAAGGCAAGTTCGACCACCTGGAGTTCCATAATGTCCCTCAGGAAAAGAACTCGGCCGCCGACGCGCTGGAGAAGCTCGGATCATCAAGAGCGGCGGTTCCTGGAGGGATATTCCTTCAAGAGATGTCAAAGTTGTCCATCAAAGAAGAAAGTTCGCAGCCTCCTAAAGCTGAAGCTACATCAATCATCATAATTACTACTAGCGAAGAAGAAGAAGATTGGGGATGACCACTGATCCATTTCATCCTCACTGAGAAGCTTCCCCAAGATAAATATGCAGCTATTCGGCTATACAAAAGGAGAAAGAATTACGTCCTGATTGGGTCGGAGCTATTAAAAAGTGGTGCATCCACCCGAGTATTATTAAAGTTCATTAACAAGGCCGAAGGGCATAAGATCCTTGAGGAAATCCATGCTGGCACCAGCGGGAACCACATTGGGGCCCTCACGCTGGTCTGCACGGTGTTTCGGGCCAGATTTTATTGGCCGACGACCAACTCAAATGCTCGCCGATTGTTACGCAGTTGCAAAGGGTTTCAGTTCTTCTCCAATCAACATCAACACCACCTCCCTGCACAAGCTCTCTAAACCATACCATCATCGTGGCCATTCGCTTGTTGGGGGCTGTACATGGTGGGGCCCTTCTCGAAGGCACCATAGGGATATGATCGTCTTTTCATGACCATCAACAAGTTATCCAAATGGATTGAAGTCATGCCGCTGAAGGTCAGCACAACCAAAAAGGTAGTGGAATTCATTCAGAGCATAATCTACCGGTTCAGAGTCACGAGTCAGATCATTACAAATCTTGGGACTCAGTTCACATCCAATGATTTTTGTGACTTCTACGAAGATCGATGAATCGAATTCAAGCACGCCTCAGTTGCACACCCTTGGGTAAATTGATAGGTCGAGCATTCCAATTGAATGATTCTACAAGTTCTTAAAGCAAGGGTGTTTGATCCTCTGCACAAATATGGCAGCCACTGGATGAAGGAGTTGACCGCCATAATCCAGGGGCTCTACACATAGCCCAACAGGGCCACTGGTCAGACCCTGTTCTTCTTGGTGTATTGGTCGGAGGCCATCCTCCTGGTGGACATGCTGCATAGAAGCCTGAAGGTGCTTCAATATATTGAAGGCGCCGCCAAACATACTCGGGAAGAAGACATCGACAGTCTGGAAGAAGCCCGACTAGCTGCTTTGTTGCAAAACATCCGGTACCAGCAAGGCCTCTGGAGGTATCATGATTGGAATGTTCACCACGCTCTTTCAGAGTGGGTGACCTGGTCCTGCGCCGAGTCCAATCGGTAGTCGGGACCCACAAACTCTCGGCTCCATGGGAAGGACCCTTCATTATTGTCGAGGCTATGCACCCTAGATCCTATCACTTGATGCGAGAAGATGGCTAGAAGCTGGTGAACTCCTGGAATATCGAACACCTCAAGTGATTTGATCCCTAAGCGAGATAAGTCTTTGATATTATTTCATAATAAAGACACTTGTGTTCCTACACGTACATTGTGTTTCGTAGATTTTAACCTCTGGCCCATTCTAGTCTCGATGTCACGATCCGCTTTGGCTCGGCTACAACGTGACTTACTGCCTCCACTCTGGTTTCGTGATCACGATCCGCTCTGACCTGGCCTTTACCAAGATGCATCTGTTGTAGTCTTGACGTCACGTGATGAGGACATACCTACCAATGATACAAGTATACATGAATACCAAGATCCAATTATTCGAGTTCGAGCAGGACGATTAAATCTCCAGGTCAACTCGTTTCTAAGTATCTTAGTATATTATCTTGGGAAAAAATTACTACCTAATATTGTTATTATTGTTAGGAACCATGGAGATTATGAAAATCACTTGGAGATAAACAAAGAGTTGGAGAAGAACCAGGAAGGACGTCCAAGCCAATTTGAGAGTCCAATCCAACTACAATTCGTGTCTAACTCGGATTCTAGGAGGAGCGTGCACGAAAATCATCGCCCAGGCCGCATACAGACTCCGTTTTTGACATTCCACCCAGCCACGTAAATATAACTTAATAACCTTTTCAATGCCTCTAGTTTCATTGCAAAATTCGTTCTAGATCAACGGGAATCGTCAAAACAAGATAGAGTCTAGAATCTGTCAGCATGCGTGCGTCCAGTTGAGCCCATTAGGCGTGCGTCCCAAACTACTATATAAGGTGTTTCTACAGCCATCTAGGGTTTTGGGGTTTAGTTTACACGTTGCTTTGATAGCCGCCGCTTCGCCGGATTTGTATGTGAACCCCAATTCGCAGATTCGAATAGAATTTTCAATTCAATTGCGTTTTCTGCGTTCTTTCTTGTGTTCTTCGATTCACAGGCAAGGATTAGCCTTATTGGTGAGGTCAATCAGGCTGTGCTTGGTTGATAACCAATGGAGCAGTGGTGTAGCGATTGCAAGGGCTGATCTCATGGATCGGAAGCCAGATCATCAACGTCGAGTTCTCCACAAATCGTTGTTTATCCCCCACCTGACGGAAGATCGGGCACCCCTCCTCCATCAAGTGGTATCAGAGCTTGGTTTACTGTTAGGTTAGTGTATCTTAGATTAGATTGATTTCATATTCATCCCATAGTCCATGAAAAAGCCAACAAAAAATTTGTAGTCATAGGTTTTTCCCAATCCAAGACCATCCCTAGCCTTTGCATGTTTTCGTTTCAAAGTCTGTAGTATTGAGTTTGTGTCCTTGGTCAAGTCCGTCTGCTGGTTAGTATTGTGATACCTCTTTCTAAATCCCTTATACTAGCCACCACCCATAAATCCCCTTTGATTTGCAATTCACGTCCGAACTAGAACCTCAAAACCCTGATTTATACTGCCTCTAATAAAACAGTCATATCTTTTGCATACGGACTCCGAATAAGGCAAATAAATACATTTTCAAAATCTACAGAAAAAGTTAGATCTAAGATTTCCTAGCTTGCTAGGTTTTCCGATTTTAGTTTTTCCAAATTCGGCCGGAAAGATCGAGTTTTCCAGCCCCGAAGTTTCTTGCGCAGATTTTTCAGCTCATTTTTTATTTATCTACATAGCACTTCTTTGCAGCAAAATTGTATCACATCTTCTTGGTTTGTCTTGTTTGTGCTCCTAGTAAAAAAATAAGTGTCAAAAAAAGAGTTCAAAAAAAGAGTTAAAAAAGAGTTAAAAAAATATCTAAAAAAGAAGAATATCGAAAAAAGAGGAGCACTTAGGGATAAGCTTGGAAGATATTAGTTTTGTGTGGTGCTGTTTTTGGTACTGTTTTGTGCTGATTTTATCAATCTAATTGCCATCCTTTGAGCCTCAACCACTCTCTCATTTAATCCTTGTTGTCATAGGGATGACATTCATACCAGCAATTAGTACAAGTACTCTGGACATTTATTTAATATTACTATTTGTTTCTGAATCGTGTTCCACCATATAGATTACTCTTATTTAACCGCCTAGACTCCACATATATACTTCTGATCAGTGCAGCTTGAGTCTTTGCAATCGTATACCACTCTCTTTGGAAGTCCACAACTAGTCAAGAATTGTGCCATGACCAAGATTGTGCCATCCACTGCACTGCAATGGTAAGAACCTTGTAAGATTGTGGTAAGATGCTTGAGTGTGAGCGAGAATACATTCCACTACCTAATAGTTGATAGGGCTAATATTTTTTCCAAGTGTTTTTCCTTTTCTACTAACCATGGCAGTTATGGAAGGTGCGACAAATCATAATCATGGTAACAATGTTTCTTCTATTAGAAGTAAGTTTACCATCCCATCTTTTTATGGTGAATATGATGCTGAAGAATACCTAGATTGGGAGATAACCGTAGAGCTTAAATTTAACTTATATCTAGTTCCTGAACAACATAGAGTTAAAGAAGTAACTAGTATGTCTAAAAATCGTGCTTTAATCTAGTGGGAAGATATAAGTGAACTTCAATTACAACCTGATACATGGGGTCATTTAAAAAGAGCTATCCGTTGTAAATTTGTCTCTCCTTCTTATCATCGTGAATTGTGTAAGAAACTACAATGCTTAGTTCAAGGTAATATGTCTGTGAGAGAGTATTATGCTGAGCTTCATGAGAGCATGACCCGTTGTGGTGTTGTTGAGCACTCGGAGGAAACAATGTGGCGCTTCAATGGTGGATTGAGGCATGAGATTCAAGATATCATTTATTATAAAGAATTTAGTACTCTTAGTCGTTTGTTTCATCTTGCCATCATTGTAGAGAAAGAATTGCAGGAACAACAATACAAGGCAAGAGACTCCTATCCACTACGAGTGATGAGCACACCGGTACTAACCAAGCCTTTCTCTTCTTCAAGTGTTCATCATGCATCTGCACATGTACCTGCACCAACATCAACAAGCATATGGCCTTCCATCTCTACACGAGTTGAGGTGTCAGGTAAAAAGTCCTTACAGGTACCCGTTGAGGTTGCTTCATCAGCTGAAATAATAGAACACCCTTTGCAATTTGATAATGATGCACTTCACCATGATAGGACTAATAACTATACCGTGGTGCATGATAATGTGAAATCTACTTTGTTACTTTCAACGTCTGATGAAATTGTTATATATGATATTGAGACAACAACTAATGAGAGAAAACAACTTGATATTAGATCTGAAATTCAGCATGAAATCAAATTAAAAGATTCTTCTATCATTGCACATAAAACTAATTAAACTAAAATTCATAGTCAAGATGTGTGCTATGTTGTGATTTGTGAAACTGCTTATTATTCTTTTACTAATATAGTTTATTCTTTGCCCCTAGTTATCACTAAGTATTTATCTCATATTGAGCTACATAAGTGTAAATTTGATATGCCTCCCGAGATTTTATTCTCTGTTGAGTTACATAACTATAAACTTGTCTTGTCTCCCAAGTCTTGTGATAGTTCCACATTTAATGTTGTAGAATTGAAACCAACCATGGGAGCAAACGATGAGTATGATTCGAGGACGACTCTATTTCAAGAGGGGGAGAATGATGAGAACATCACCAGTTGGGATAGGATAATGATTGTGAGGAAACAAGTTAAGGTGCATGTTTTTCATGTTAGATTTAATTTTTATATATTTGAACTTTAGATGCTATACCAGGAGATGCATTCAATTTCAATTTTAGAAATATTTTCTTCGATTAATAGAAGAGATGCATGTATATGGAACTCTTGTATTATCATGGAAGTTGATTGGGGACCAATAGACGTTGAGTCGAGGACGACTCCAAATCAAGAAGGGGAGGATGATGGGGACATACCTACCAATGATACAACCATACATGAATACCAAGATCCAATTATTCGAGTTCGAGCACGATGATTAAATCTCCAGGTCAACTCGTTTCTAACTATCTTATTATAGATCAACAGGAATCGTCAAAACAAGATAGAGTCCAGAATCTGTCAGCATGCTGTTTTCTGCGTTATTGGGCCTTTGGGCCGTGTATCCAGTTGAGCCCATTAGGGGTGCGTCCCAAACTACTATATAAGGTGTTTCTACAGCCATCTAGGGTTTTTAGGTTTAGTTTACATGTTGCTTTGATAGCCGCCGCTTTGCCAGATTTGTAAGTGAACCCCAATTCGCAGATTCCAATAGAATTTTCAATTCGATTGCGTTTTTCTGCGTTCTTGCTTGTGTTCTTCGATTCGCAGGCAAGGATTAGCCTTCTTGGTGAGGTCAATCAAGTTGTGCTTGGTTGATAACCAACGGAACAGTGGTGTAGCGATTGCAATGGCCGATCTCGTGGATCGGAAGCCGGATCGTCAACGTCGAGTTCTCCACAAATCGTTGTTTATCCCCCACCTGACGGAAGATCGGGCACCCCCTCCTCAATCATCACGATCCACTCTGGCTCAGCTACAACGTGATTTACTGATTGCCTCCGCTCTGGCTTCGAGGTCATGATCTGATCTGACTCATCCTTTTTCGAGATGAACATTCGCCACCACATTAGCCGATCAGCTATGACCCGCTCTGGCTTTGCTATTGTCGAATCGAAGATATATCATGTTCCTCTTCGCTTGAACTCTCGAAGTACAAATCTTGATCAGCACTCGGGCATTTGCGAGTGAATCACTCTGACTAAAGCAACCATGATCTGCTCTGGTGTAGTCATTGCGAGGGTCACTCATTTGCCTGGTGCTCTAACGACCACTATCTTTGGCCGACTATTGATGCTCACCTTTGGCCGAACGTGATGCTAATGGTTCTAGACAACGTGCATGTGGCTAGAGCTCCCTACGTTACACAGACCTTAGCTACATCGATTAAGCTGGGACAAGTTTTGAACACAGTCGGACAAGAAAGCAAAGGCTAAGAATAAAAAATTGTTATTACATTCTGATTAAATGTACATGTACAATGATTTCTTCTACTCTATTTCCATCTACTCAGTAGGATCAGGGGCAAGAGGCAGCTACCTAACAACTCCCTGGGGTGAGCTGCCATCCAAGAAGCCAACTAGCCCTAGTACATCGATAGGCAAAGCCGGCCGGTGAGGTCTGGGACGACCACGTCGCCGCCAAGATCAGGCGTCGTGCCCAGGAAGATAGGACATCGCCATCTCAAAAGAACCATACCGTATGGCCTAAATGACGACCGTGCGGGTGGTCTCTAGAGTGGCATCCCTCCATTACTTCCTGGAGGGGTGTCCAGAGAAGTTATTCCGACTTCTCCCAACCGTCCTGAGCCTCGGTGGAGGCCATGGTCTTCCTCCTTGATAGTAGTGTGTCATTGGAGCCGCAAAACCATGAGAACACCTCCCACATAGGTCCTCCATAAGGTCACCGCATGGGCTTGCAGCCCCATCTTCAAGACGTCGGTGATCTTCAAGAAGGAAAGAATGATCAAGACTCTAGCAGTGAAGGTTGATGAAGAAGTCTACAAGTGAAGATTCACTTACTCAAAGTCTAGAAGCTCTTCATAACCCTTCAAGAAACTATCACACCATGCCATCAAAAGTGTTGAGCCCTCTAATGAGGAAAAGAGTCAAGGCAGAGAATATGATTTGTTCTATGGTGTTGGAGAAAATAAAGCCAAAGGGCCCTATTTATAGGCCCAAGCAGTAGGCGGGGAGACGAACTACCAATGCGCTATTTAAAGCGGAACCCCACTGATGATGCACTGAAGATCACCCCGCCAATCGCCATATCGGGACGGTCAATATCCCCTGCCATGCAGGAAGGATTCGCCGCCTGACGCGCTCATCGCCTTAGTGTCATTTATGGCTTCGCCATGATTTTCTCCACCAGACTCCGCCAAGCGGAATTTGGGGGATTTAACAATCCCACCAATGCCATGGCTTGGGGCCGCCAAGATAAGTCTCCAATTTTCCATACTTCAAATTTCAATTTGATACATCATTCAAATCTGGGATTTGTTTACTTATAACCATGATTATTGGAGCAGTAGCATCTTTCTCTCACTTGTACCCATGATCCACTCTGGCTGAGTCATTGGAGGGCCCCTCTGCTCCCGAGATCTTAACAAATTTGTGGCTCTTAAGCATTCCCCTTGGGACCTACAATAATGGTCTTCCTACTCTATATCTATGATCAGCTCTGGCTGAGTTAGTGATGACCTCCCCATAATGCTTAACGACTGCCCTCTTTTGGCAGTCTCCTTTATGGGATTTTGTGATCACTCACTTTGTATCCACGATCAGCGCTGGCTGAGTCGGGACAACCGAATTATGGTAGAGTTGCCTCTTTTGGTTGGTTCCTGTGTGAGGAATCTAGTGAGGATCGTCACTATGGTTCAAGGTTATGATGAGTGATTGACGGGGTTTGTCATGGGGTTTATGTGTGGATGTTTGGAGATGTGTGTTTTTCTATGTTTGCCTCATGTGTGCAGGCATGAGATAATCGTCAACTATCGATGGTAAGGGATCAGGGTTAGACGGGGAGTCTAATGCTAGATGGTCGAGGGTGTCAGTCGAAGTTGAGAGTGGACTCATGAGGAACCTAGTGAGGGTCGTCACTATGGTTCAAAGTTATGACGAGTGATTGACAAGGGTTTTTGTCATGAGTTGTGGTTGGATGTTTGGATACGTGTGTGTGTCTATGTTTGTCTCGTGTGTGCAGGCTTGAGATACTCGTTAACTATCGATGGCAAGGGATCAGGGTTAGATGGGGAGTCTAATGCCAGATGGTCGAGGGTGTTAGTCGAAGTTATGAGTGGACTCAGATGTACACTTGGAGATCAAGCAAGACATGTGATGAAGGTTGATCAAGACGAAGTGTCGGTTGAGTGAGCGAAAGGGAAGCCAATTCAAGTGAAAAGGCGGCTCGAGGGATCGAGAGAAGTAGATACTTGCTGGTAGTCGAGTTCGCGGACTGACGACGTTCATCGACAATCAGGAAAGCTTTGTCGGTTTTTGCTGAAAACCGTCGAATCACTAAATGTTTTAAATTCAATAAATAAGAGTTCAATTTTTATTTGAGTATTTCAGTTTAATAATGTAAACTTTTGGTATGTTTTTAGAATTATCAAGTTCTGAAAATGTATTAAAAGGGTGAGTCAAGTTGTATTTTTTTCTAGAGTCAATTAGGGGTATTTTTTAGGATATTTTATTTTGAAAATGCTCAAGGGTCTTTTTGTAAAAGTGTCTTCTAGAATGTGCCTACTTAAGGTCCTTCATCCCTAGGTTTAGGCTGTTACATTGAATGAGGTTTTTAATGAAAACACCAGAAATTCTCTACGGATGAGCATCCCTTATCCGCTACAGTAAAATCGGTACTATTGCTCGTAATGTTTCAACTAATTCCTGCGCTGCTGAATAGCTCTCAGTTCTTCTGATTTTTCCATTGGAATCTGCTGGGACACCTGACCATCCGCCTCAGGGATTGAATTCAAGGATGAACAGCTACCAGCAGGTGAGTTCTTGTACATCTATACTTAGTTTCCCTTGATGAAATAATTGATTGCTATTTTCTTGAGAAGAGCTGAAGTCAAGTTCTGTGTTAGTGCTTATACTGAATTTGTTTTGTGAGGTGATGAAATAATTGGGCAAATGCTATAGGATCTGTTATTCTAATTTCATCTTGATCTCTGAGTGGGTACTAGTCAAGGTATCATATGGTTTAGTTGAGAAGACATTGGTCTGTTTGTGTTACCCTTTTTCTATTTGATTAATCTGTGTTCTTTCCTGCTGTGTGAAGTTGACCAGTTGTTTGATTTGTAATAGTGTTGGTTCCTTGTTGTTGGATCAACCTGAGTTGAAGCAAAATACTGCTCCTCTAGTATTTTTCAGTTGCTTCTGATCATGAAATTTTTGGACTACCTGCTTTGCTATATATTTTCTACAATGATTCCGGTGTCTTGAAGTTTTTACAACTTGGTCTAAAATTTCTAGTCTATCTACTTCATATTGAGAGTTGTGGCTAATAACTTCTAGTGTCAGCTTTTTGAAGAATTGAGTGATTCAATTGTATTTGGATTTTTCAGTTTACTGACAGAATGTTTTATCAAGAGCTCAAAGTCTTTATTCTTCAGATTGAATACTTGATGAGAATACTCTCAGAGAATGCCATATCCATGTTTTGTGCAAATCTGATTTAAAGCATCCTTGAAATCAATTGATTGATCTGTGCTAGTGTTTCTGATTCTTTGTTTATTGCTGAGCTTTATACTCTGATGCACTGCATTGAACTGAAATGTTGCAAAGTACTTTTGAATTCAGACTTAACTGAATCTATGCTATGCCAATTCTGGTTTCATCTCAATTCTGGTCTGATGTGTCACAAATACTCTAAAAATGAGAACTGAGCTTCTTATTACTTTTGTCAATCTGTAAAAGTTGAGAGTCTTTTCTATGAACAGTTTGGAGGATCAATTGCTAAGATTCAGAGAATCTAATTCAGTGTTTACTGTTGTTGATCATGCTCTTGTAGTTTTCCTTTATGAAGAATATCTTCTAAAAATACTCTGCAGTGTTATCTTTTCACAGGGTTTTGAATGCTGTTGCTAATGACAACTGAAATATTGTGCATTAACCTGTAGTAGTACTAAACTACATGTTATCTAAAATTTTACTTAGGTCAGTTTAAAACTTGTAAACCATTCTGTTTAGTAGTTAAACAGTTTTCACTGTTCTTCATTTAAGTTTCAGTTTAGTACTCAATTCAGCTCTGTTTTGATTGGAACTCTTGTCTGTATTGAAAAGGAACAACTGTTTTCAGCAAAAAAATTGCCAAAGATTTGATGTGAGTTCTGCTATGTACAAAGTACTTTCTTTAGGATTCTGTAATCTGTTGATGAACAATTTTGCAGAAAATACTTGAGTTGTTATTTCTGTTGTATACAATATACATTCTTCAGGTTCTGTAATCTGTTGATGAACAGCTTTGCTGAAAATACTTCTGCAAACTGAGTTGTGGCAATCTGAATCAATTCTCTAGATAGATTTATGAGTTTAAGTTGAAACTGTTTTTGTTTTTCTGAAAGTCTTCATTCATTACATACTGAAAATCATTCTCAAACAAGATTTTGTGTATCTGCAGTTGAATATTAGTATCAGGTTGGAACTATTCAAGTGATCAAATGAACTACAAATCATTGATTCTTGATATATTGATCTAGAACTGAATTACTTTATACTGTTCATCATCTAAGTTTCAACAAGATTTGACTTGTGTACTTCATTTTCATAGTGGCTAATTTGTGAGTCTCTTGTAAGGTCTGTGATTTTCATATACATCAATTGAGTTTGCTGATTAAAGTGTTGTTCTGCTACAGTAATTGCTGATCTGAATTAATTGCTAACCTTTCTAATTAGCTACAGTAGTTGTTGAGTCAAAATGATCTCTGAATTTCATTGGAGTTTAGTTTGCCTTCTTGATTCTTGAACAAGTTTTTGGTGTTTTAAATTGGTTATAAAGCTTGTTTCAGAATAGATTGTAGAGGCGTCTATTCACCCCGCCTCTAGTCGACATTCCGATCCCACAATTGGTATTAGAGCCAGTTAGATTGCCAGTTAAACTTAACCAATTTGTGATCCTTGTGGCGACATGGACAAGAACTCTAGGATTCCGATGTTTGATGGTCGAGACTACGCTTATTGGAAGGTGCGCATAGAGGCTTATTTATTGAGCCAAGGAAGTGCTATTTGAGACATTGTTGATTCCCAATATGTGATACGTGAAACTCGCACCCCAGAGACTAAGAAGTCACAATACGATTGTAATAGCAAAGCTAGAAACATATTGTTCATCAGTCTGAGTTGCAATGAGTTTGACAGGATCCAGCACCTTAGAACTGCACGTGAGATCTGGACGAATTTGAGAACATTTCATGAGAGCACTTCTCAGATTAAGGACAGGAGGCAAAGCACTTATAACCAAGAATACCAAATGTTTCTGCAACACCCCGACGAATCTGTAGATGCCATGTTTGCACGATTTGATGGAATTGTGAGTAACATGCGCTCCACTGGGACGTTAGCTTACTTAGATCATGATAGGGCGATCAAACTTCTCTATGCTCTTGATCGTATCATATGGGATGTAAATATCTCAAACATTGAAGAGTCCATGAGCTTTGGCACTTTGACTTGCGATGAAATTTTTAGTAAGCTTAAATCCACTGAGATCGCCAAGGCATCTCGTTCTAGAATTGGGAACTCTTTGCCACAATCCATGGCACTAGTTTCTAGTTGTAACAGTGGCACCTTATCTGGAGGTAACTTCTCTAGTTTTTGTGCTTTGTCTGGAGGTTTTGCCTTGTCTTCTTTGGTCTCTATCACAAAAGAACAAGTGGACACATTGGACGATGAAGAGCTTGCTCTTATAGTCAAAAAGTTCACTAGATTCTGTTGACATAGAAATGTGCCCCTGCACTTGGGTCAGTTCGACGATCTAAAAGTGTGCGGATACTTAGGGATAATCCTATGCATAACACAATACTGACATCATGTTCCGACTACCCTTAACCATGGTAAGGGGGGTGGAGTCGCTAGGTAATCAGATAAAAATAATCCAATTAGCCGAAAGATATATAATAAACAGAACAAATCAGCAAGCCGAGTGGAGCCTGACTGATTTGAAGTATAGTGCGAAGGGTGTCCCGCCGAAGGGTACCTTTGGTGTTCGGACTGATCTAGTCGAAGATGAAATCCGAACCAATCTGGACGAGACAATCACCTCTGAACAGTAGGGTTCGACGTGAAGTCTCTGATACAGTAAGATACAGAATAATGACTTAGGCGCAACACGCGGGCATAACTTCGTCGGACGCGGGGTGCGAGTGTGGCAAAGCCTATCGTGACGAAGCCTATTGCAGAGCATTTTGGCGTGTTGGACTTGGTCAAACTGACAACAGCGTGATGGTCTGGCACGGGCGGTCAAAGTAGTACTCTCACTGAGGGGTGTTCTGGCAGCCTTCGAAACCAATCTCTCAGGTTCGGACACCTCCGGCAAAGTTGCTCCGAATGTAGAAACCTGCAACAGAGTAGATTCGAAGTACCAATTCGTCCTGAGGACTAAATTCTGCTAAGTGTTGCACTAGGGGCGAAGGTAGCAATCTGTTACGCAGATTAGCGGATACTTCACAGGAGAACTAACAAGGTGATAACAATCTATTACGCAGATTAACGGATACTTCACAAGCGAAGTAACAAGGATTACCACTATTCCGAAGTGGCCGGTGGAGGGCTTCTAGGCAAACCCACGAAGATTGTAGAAAGTAAAGGTAAAATAAAGGTACGGTTCAAAGCTAGGGATTTGTGGTTGATTGTGTTGGGGGGTTCTGAACTGGCCTCACCCCTATATTTTTAAGGGCTAGACTTATAATCTCTAAACATAATCTGATAAGATTTGGATTAATCACTTGAGGTGATATAACTTAGTCAAAATCGAACTGAACTCTATCTCTGCCCGAAGTGGGCCCTCGGCCAAGCCTACCGAAGCCTGCTCCTTGGGCCGAAGCTTTGGTGGATTGGGCCTTCAGCCAGACCCACCGAAGCCTGCTCCTCGGGCCGAAGCTTCGGTGTGGTGGGCCTCCGAAGGCCTTCGGACCAAAGGTTGCAGACTCGTTGAAAGCTTCCGAAGCCCATTGCTCTGTGGGCCTTCGGCCCTGTAGGGCTTTAGCCCAACCCGGGACAAGTGTATTTTTGGCCCAAATTATCAAAATTAATATTTTGACAATCTTAACCATTAATGCCATTTTTTGCTATCAACACAAGCCCCCCGTGCCTTTTAGTGAACTAAGCGAACTAAAAGCACAACGGGCTAAAGACAATACTTTTCATATCGACCTTTCGACACCTCTCAAGTTATTTGCCACACACTTGGGAAATACCTTTTCAATTATCTACCATTCAAAGCTCTTCGAAACCGCTCTCCTTGCAGAGACTCCAACACATAGGCATTGCTAGGAGCGATTTCGGCTCCTTTGAAAGGACCTTCCCAACTAGGTGACCATTTACCAAATTTGGGACTCTTAGAACCTAAGGGCAAAATCGTCTTCCAAACCAAGTCACCTACTTGAAATGATTTTCGTTTAACCTTCCTATTGTAGGCTTTAGCTACTCTCCTTTTGTCTATTTATATAGCTTCTAAAGCCCTCAACCTCTTATCGGTCACTTCTTCTAGATTGTCCTTCAAAAGAGTCTCATACTCGTCGACCGATAAGCCATCTTGCTTTAGAACTCTTAAAGAGCTAACATCCACTTCTATGGGTAGAACAACTTCTTGTCCATATACCAACTCATATGTACTAACTTTGGTGGCACCGTGCTTTGCAATTCTACAAGCCCATAGTGCCTCGAAAAGCACTTCATGCCACCTCTTAGGGAACTCTTCAATTTTCTTCTTAATGAGCTTAATCACAGCTTTATTACTAGACTCGGCCTAACCATTAGCCTAAGCATAGTATGGTGAATAGTTTATCAACATAATACCATAATATTCGGCAAAGTCTCTCACTTCTTTAGAAACAAATGAACTACCTTGATATGCGGTGAGAGTTTGAGGAATGCCAAATCTATGTATGATATGCTTCAAGATAAAGTCGAGAACCTCGTTGTGAGTCATATTATTGAGAGGCACGGCTTCGGTCCACTTGGTGAAGTAGTCTGTCCCCATCAACACAAACCGATGCCCTTTTGAAGGAGGGTGAATTTGGTCGATGAAGTCTAAACCCCAACCTCGGAACGGCCATGGTTTGACAATAGGGTTAATTAATGAAGCATGAGCTAACTGAATATTGCCAAACTTCTGACACGCTTCACACCCTCTATAATACTTAAAACAATCCTTAGTCATAGTCGGCCAGTAGAAACCCGCTCTCTTGAGCATCCAACTCATTTTCTAGGCTGACTGATGAGTGCCACAAAGCCCTTCATGGACTTCTCCCATAGCCACCTAGGATCATTCATTGTCTAAACATTTTAACAATACTCCATCAATAGTTCGGCGATATAGTGTATCATCTAGCGATATGAATTTAAACGCTTGTAGCCGAACTTTCCGATCAACTCTTTGACTAGGCTCTCTTAAATACTGGGCGATTTGAGTTCTCCAATCGCTCTTACGGGCATCCGAAGGGTTTGCTAGCTGATACACTAGAGTGACGTTCAAGCTACTAGTTTCGGAGTGCCCCCCGAGCCCTTCCTGCTTCTGTCGAAGCCTGGCTGGACTGGCTAGACGAAGTGGGTCAGGTCAAAGACCCCTGCCGGAGGGTTCGGGTTCCCGAAAACCCTCAGCACCCAGGGAACTTCGGCACATGGGCTCCGGCATGCCAAACCCTTCTGCAGACAGAGTACTCCACCCCTAGGGCTCTAGCGCACAGCAGTCTCCGGTGGCCAGAGGGGTCTGACCCGGAGGGTTTGGCAGCCCCCACGTCTGTGTTAAATTATTGGCTTCGGCAGTGAGAGAAAACATCGGCCTTTCTCGTACATAAAATTTTCCTTTCCTGACTTGATAGCCACATGCTTGCTGAGCCAAATCATTTGCAATGGAATTGGCCTCACTTGACATGTGAGAAATTTTGAAGTCATCAAAAGTAGCGACTATGTCTAGGCATTTATCCAAGTAGATATTTAGCAACCTATTAAAACATTGAGCACTCTTAGCCACCTATTGCACTACTAACAGAGAATCACCATGCACATGAACATGTTTAACACCCATGGATTCCAACAATTCAAGCACTAGTAACAAAGCCTCATATTCAGCTTGGTTATTCGTAGAGGGGAATTCCAAATGAGCCGAGGTTTCAAAATGCGTTCCACTAGGCGATATAAGAACCAGTACAATACCTTGGACATTTTTGCAAGCTGAACCATCAAAATAGAGTTTCCATGGTACTACCTCAATTAGAGCAACATTGTCACTTCAATTGACATCTATGTGGTGAATAACTACAATGTTAGCTACAACTTGGCCCTTCATAGCTCTTAGGGGTTCATAGGCCAAATCGTATTCAATCAAAGCGTAAGCCCACTTTCCGATTCTTCCACTTAGAATCGGCTTTTGTAACATATGTTTTATAACATCGGTTTGGCAAACAACAACACATGTAGTAGGGAGGAGATAGTGGCGCAATTTGTTACATGTGTAGTAAAGCGATAAACATAAGCGTTCCACAAACGCGTACCTAGTTTCGGGATCTAGTAGGTGGCGGCTTAAAAATATGATAATGTACTACTTTCCCTCCACCTCCTCGGTTAGAACGGCCCCGATCATGCTATCTTTGGCAGCGATGTACAGCCGAAACAGAATCCCAGATTTGGGTGCTCTCACCACGGGTGGTGATGACAAACACTCTTTGATCTTTTAAAAGGCGCGTTGCTGACTTGCCCTCAAAGTGAACTAGGCTTCATTCTTTAGCCGGAGTATGGGAACAAAGGCGTCAATCTTTCCATAAAAGTTAGATATAAAGCGACTCAAATAATTCATCTTGCCTAGCAATTTCTGCAAATCTTTCTTGCATGTCGGCGGTGCAGAGTTTCTAATTTTCTCAAGCCTCTTAGGATCAAAATCTATGCCCCTTTCATGAATCTTGAAGCCTAAGAACTTGCGTGCCGACACGCCAAAACTGCATTTGAGTGGTTCATTTTTAAGCCATACTGCCGCATCCTATCAAAAGCGACTTTCAAATTGGCTAGATGGTTTCCCATAGCGTCCGATTTGACCACAACATCATCGATGTAAACCTCTAACATAACTCCTAGCAAGTCATGAAAGTTCAAGTTCATAGCACGTTAATATGTTGTGCCAGCATTCTTTAAACAAAAAAAAATGATCGATTCGAATAAACTGACAAAACCAGGGCATCGAAAGGCTCTCTTTTAGATGTCCTCTTTGGGCATAAAGATTTGATTATAACCAGCATTGCCATCAAGAAAATTTATTCCCTTGTGTCCTGAAGCATCATTGATTAGCATGTCGGCTATCGGCATTGGATACTTGTCTTTCAGAGTGGCCTTGTTCAAATCCCTGAAATCAATACAAACTCGTATTTTGCCGCTCCCCTTCTTTTCTACAGGCACAATGTTAGCGACCCATTCCGCGTACCTCCATGGCCTAATAAATTTAGCTTTGAGCAGTCGCTCCACTTCTTCTTTAACTCGGTCATAGACGGCTGAATTAAAGCATCGACGAGGCTGTTTATAGGGCCTAAATCCGGATTTGATAGGTAGCCGATGCTTCATGAGCTCACGGCTTAATCCTGGCATTTCGCCATACTCCCACGCGAAACAATCGACATAAGACTGAAGCAAATTTATTACTTCGACCTTCTCATTAGGCTATAACTATTGGTTTACAAAAGTCAGTCTCAAGATGCTACCATTGCCTATGTCAACTTCTTCTAGGGGATCGGCCGACGCGAAACCTTGTCCTAATTTCTCTACTCCGCTAAAGTCCTCAATGGCTTTGGCAATACCGTCTTTACTAGACCGATATTGCTCTACATGAGACTTTAGCCAATCTAGATTACTCTTGCTAGACATGACCACTAATTTAGAAATAGTGGTGCTACACCAGCCGGCTTTACATACACTGGTAGAAAATGTTCTTTCGACATGCTAACAAAGTCGTAATCCGAAAGATCTCTACCCGATAGACACTCTACCTTATTGTGCACAGCGTCAATGGACACATCGGCCAATGCTACTTGGGTTGAAGTGTCCGTAGGTATGACTTCAACTTCATCGCCGTCCCACTGAATTAGGCACTGGTGCAATGTAGAAGGAATGCAGCAATTTGTGTAAATCCAGTCGCGCCCAAGCAGCACACTATAATTACCTTGCACATCGACGACGAAGAATGTTGTTGGCAATGTCTTGTTGCCTACTGTCAACTCCATGGAGAGCACACCTTTCGCCTCAGAACTCTCGACGCTGAAGCTATTGAGCATCAAGTTAGTTTTCTTCAGGTCATCCTCGTCCCTGCCAAGTTTCTTCAATAGCGAGTAAGGCATTAGGTTAACAGTGGCACCACCGTCAACAAGCATCCGGGAGATCGGCTTTCCGTCAATGTGACCCCTGACATAGAGAGGCTTTAGATGGCGAGCCGAGTCCTTGGTTTTCTCAAAGATAGCACTGCACGGGCTGAGGTTCAACTGAGCAACCTCGGCCTCCTCCTGTGGTAGGGAGAATTCGGCAGGTAGCATGACGGCGTTGATGTCCATTTCCTGGGGCGTGGGTCCCTCATAGACGGGTGAGTAATCATCGTCGAGAATGTCGTCTTCGTCGTCGCTCGGACTAGGTGCTAGATTGGGCATATCAATTGGCTTAACCTTCCATGCTTGTCTCGTAGCTGGTCAATGATGAATTTCTTCAAAGATAGCTTCTCGCTCGACCTCGGATTTCTTCTCGCGCGTCTCCTTTGCTCGTAGGCATTGCAGACGCCTCTTCTGTGATTTGGACATACCTGGAGGTGCCCAAGATGGTTGTGGCTTGGTACCCGGTGTCACTTCCTGGTTTCTGTTAATTTTGGCCGAAGTGGTGCTGTCCAGCTCGGCATCACACGTTTTGAAATTGGAGGGGCCTTCGCTGCAGACCCCAGAATTCAGACAGGTCTTGTTCGGCCAATCATACTAGGCTCTGGCGTAGGCTTCGGCCGGAGTAAGAGACAAACCTCTGCCAGGCATCGGTGAAGGGGCCTTTGGGATTGGGACTTCCTAAGACCCTACTCTGACTGTGATAGCTTTGGACTCCCTGTCCTTTGCCTCTTCACATACTTCGACGTCATTCTGCACGAGTCGATTCGGAGGTATCATGTACAGCCTATGGATGACGCCTCCTCCGCTGTGTCTGCTTGTCCCTGCCAGACATAATTCTTTGAAGGAAAACAAGGAATAATGTTATGTTCCGGAGGGTACTCCTGTTGTAATACGTACAGAGCAAACGGAGTCCCTGCCTAGTTGTATGATGGAGGCATCGGCGGCTCCAGTGGGCTTGCCCACTGTGAGCCAAACCCGTTACCCAAGGGGGTTCGGCATAGTCGACGGTGTCTCAGACCATATCAATGAGGGGTCCTGCCAGGCCGGAGGTACGTTTGGCTAGTGTGAGCCGAAGCCTCCTGTCGAAGGGCTCGTCTAGAGTGGTGCAGGGTTCGGCCATTGCGGGCAGAACTCGCTCTGCGCGGGATTCGGCCACCGTCGTCCGACGCCACTGTACTGGGGGTTCAGCCATTGAGGTCCGAAGCCGCCATAGGGAGTGTTAGGCCATTGTGGCCTGAAGTTATCATGCGGAGGGCTCGGCACACAGCGGTCCGAAGCCACCATGCAGAGGGTTCGGCCACTATGATCCGAAGACACCCTCCAAATGCCCTGGCCCCTTTGGCTGAATTAGTTTTTTGGTGCGGGGGTCTGCCTCCTTGGCTTTTCTTTCGTGTTTGTTCAACAACATTTGATAAGTCGCCCTCGGTTTCTTGCGAGCCCTAGCCGAAGGAGATGTACTAACATTCTTCTTCCACACTCCCACTTCAGGACTTTTAGGTATGAGAGTGCGTGTTCGTGGTTCTCCAACAATCACTGCCTTCCCTGTAGTTGATTCAGCCTATTCTGGCCGAATCAACAATCTTTTCTCGTCGAGGTTGACGGTGTTGATGGTAAAGGGGTCTTTATCTAGCTTCATCTTTGGATTGTGTTCTATCTTCAATCGTCCTTCCTCTATGGCAGATTGAACCTGTCATCAAAAAACATTGCAGTCATTAGTATTATGCGAATGCAAATCATGCCACTTACAGTATGGATGTTTCTTCAACTCATCGGTAGATGGAATGACTTGGCACTTTGGCAGTCTGAGAAGCCAGTTCTTCAAGAGGAAATCAAATATATTATCACACTTAGTTATGTCAAATGAGTACTTGACCTCACTAGGTCGATTCTTGGTGGGATGCGGTCGTAACTCGGAGCAAGTGATAGTCTTATTCTTAGCATTCCAAACCCATTCGGTCGCGTACATGTCGGCTAAATCCTCTTCCTCTTCTGATTCCTCCTCATCGGAGTGTTCCATGACGTGGATTTCGGTCCTAGGCTTGTTAAATGTCTTAATAAACTTTTTATCTTTAACTCGGCCTTCCTGGACTAGAGCCTATTGCAAGACTTGGCCAACTTCTAAAAAGTGCTGGTTGTCTAGTCTCTCCTTAATCTCAGAATGCAGCCCGCTAAAAGCTAAATCCGCCAAATCCCTCCCTGAAATATTGAGACTAAAACATCGGTTTCTAGTATCCCTAAAACTCTTGATATACTCAGAAACGCTCTCGCTAGATTTTTGCCTAACCGATGTAAAGTGTGAAAGCGTAAGTTCTGTTTCACCCGTGTAAAAGTAGTCATGGAATTTTTGTTCTAATTCGGCCCACGTTTGGATGGAGTTTGGCGAGAGCGCCAAAAACCAAGTGAAAGCGGTGCCAGATAGTGAGAGAGAAAATAGTCTAAGCTTTAAAGCGTCCGACCAACTAGCTTCTCCACACTATGCTAAAAATTGACTAACATGCTCTAGTGTGGTTTTGTTACCCTCATCATCGAATTTGGTGAATTCAGGAACTCTATAGCCGCGAGGGTAAGGTATTGTATCAAAATGATCGGGGTACAGCTTCCGGTAAACCCTAGCTTGACCCCTAGGCACGAAGCCGTTGCACTCCCTAAACAGTGCACGGATTCGCTCCTTAATGTCATCTTGACCCGCTGCCTGCGCACGTCTCTTATGCGGGGGCACGACACGCGGTGGGATGTCAGTGTGTCAGCCATGGATTCCCTCCTCATGCACTAGTTGTGCATCGTTCTCAAGCCTATGCGCTTGTGCATGTGGTGCGAGTAGCATGGGTAAAACCGATGTCAGCGCAGGTGGAGGCGGCGCATCGTAGGTGGTGCTAGCTTGACCGTAAGCATAATGACTTGTCTCGGCCATGGGTATCAAGGATGGAGATGTAATGGTTTTGCCAGTACTACCGTCAGTTCTGCTATAAACGTGACTTATCGGAGGTATGCTAGCAATAGGGGCTGATGGCATGGCCACGGTAAAGCCGAACCTTCTAAGTGTCACTTCTACTCTAGAGCTAACTACCAAATCTAAACGGTTGGCTAGCGAAGCGTTAATGGCTTGGTCTACTGATGCAGCTAGCTTCTGCTCTATTTTTAAAGAAGATAAACGAGGCGATACTGGTGTTAACTGGATCCGAGCATGGTCGGCGACGTTGACATCACGCTTGATGAAGCCCGTGTGTGTCTTGACATAGATCCCAAGCATTAGGTCCTAGAGTGCCTTAATTTTTGCCTCGATCTCTGCTCGGTCTTCTGCGGGAATATCTTCAAGGGTAGGTGTCATGATGTTGCGGTTGTTGATATTTGTGCCTCCCATGGGATCCGTCGGTGATGTAGATGTAGTAGTCAATGTAGATGCACCCGCAGCCAATGTAGATGTACCCGTCATGCTGGTGTAGCCTTCCCCAGCGGAGTTTCCAAAAAGTGTGTTGACAAAGAAATGTGCCCCCGTACTTGGGTCAGTTCGACGATGCAAAAGTGTGGGATACTTAGGGACAAGCCTAAGTGTAACACAACACTAACGTCGCGTTCCGACTACCCTTAACCATGGTAAGGGGTGGAGTCACCTGGTAATCAGATCACACAAAATAATCCATTTAGCCGAAAGAAATATATTAAACAGAACAAATCAGCAAGCCGAGCGGAGCCTGACTGATTCGAAGTATAGTGTGAAGGGTGTCCCACCAAAGGGTACCTTCGGTGTTCGGACTTGTCTGGCCGAAGATGAACTCCAAACCAATTTGGACGTGACAATCACCTCCGAATGGAGTGGTTCGGCGCGAAGTCTCCGATACAGTAAGATACAGAATAATGACTTAGGAGAACACGTAGGCGTAACTTCGTCGGATGCGGGGTGCGAGCGTGGCGAAGCCTGTCGTGACGAAGCCTGTTGCGGAGCATGTTGGCGTGTGAGACTTGGTCAAACCGACAACGACGTGACTGTCTAGTACGGGCGGTCGAAGTAGTACTCTCACCGAGGGGTGTTCTGGCAGCCTCTGAAACTAATCTCTTAGCTTCGGACACCTCCGGCAAAGTAGCTCTGACCGTGGAAACCTGCAACAGAGTAGATTCGAAGTACCAATTCGGCCTGAGGACTGAATTCTACTAAGTGTTGCACTAGGGGCAAAGGTAGCAATCTGTTACGCTGATAGCGGATACTTCACAGGCGAAGTAACAAGGCGATAACAATCTATTACACAGATTAGCGGATACTTCACAAGCAAACCCACGAAGATTGCACAAAGTAAAGGTAAAATAAAGGTATGGTTAAAAGCTAGGGCTTTGTGGTTGATTGTGTTGGGGGGTTCTAAACTGGCCTCACCCCTATATTTATAGGGGCTAGACTTCAAATCTCTAAACCTAATCTGATAAGATTTGGCTTAATCACGTGTTGGGATATAACTTAGTCAAAATCGGACTCAACTCTATCTCTCCCGAAGTGGGGCTTCGGCGAGGCCCGCCGAAGCCTGCTCCACGGGTCGAAGCTTCGGTGGAGTGGGCCTTCGGCCAGGCCCGCCGAAGCCTGCTCCTCGGGATGAAGCTTCGGTGTGGTGGGCCTCCGAAGGCCTTCGAGCCAAAGGCTGCAGACTTGTTGGAACCATCCGAAGCCCATAGCTCTATGGGCCTTCGGCCCTGTAAGGCTTCGACCCAACCCGGGACATTTGTATTTTTGGCCCAAATTATCAAAATTAATATTTTGACAATATTAACCATTAATGACATTTTTTGCTATCAACAGATTCTACAATGATAGAAGAGATCAAAGAACAGGAGGCTCTCGAGGGTGTTTTGAGTGCGGTGATCTTAATCACATTAAAGGAAATTGCCCAAAACTGAAATCAACAAATGAACAAGAACATAAACATCAGAAAAGGGACAAAAAACCCTTCTTCAAAGGAAAGAGAGGAAAAGTGGCAAAAAGAGTGGCTAGAGCATTCATGGCTGCACTTAGCGACATCGACAACACCTCAAGTGAAGAACCAAGCTCTGATGAAGAAGAACCATGCAAGAGTGAAGAAAAGAAGGAAAAGACGAAGGACCTAAATGGCCTCTACTTCATGGAAAATGACAAGCACAACAGCGATGAGCTTGACTCATCTAAGGTTAATTAGTCTATCACTGGACTAGTTACTTGTTCAAAATGATGAATTACATGATGCAATTATTTCACAAGATAGACTGCTCGAACTTGCTGCTAAAGAACGCAAGGAACTAAAACTCAAAATTAAATCTCTTTCTACTGAACTTAATTTTTTGAACTCTAAGTCTAAAATTGCTGAATGTGAGTCATGCCTTGTTGTTATGGATGAACTTGCTCAGTTGCGTCTGATTCATGCACAAAACCTTGGAAAACATGAAAATATTCAGAAGCAACTTTTGGAGGTGGATTCTAGTCCCTGTGTCATCAATGAATGCTTGAATTGTTCTTTACTTGTTGAAAGCATTAATCGGAGAGATAAGCATGTTGATGAGCTTAAGGCTAGATTGGAGAGTGTTGAGTGTTCTAAGGATGTGCAGCCATCATGTTCCACCTACATAATCCGGAAGGACCAACTCAACTTCGCTAGAGAGCAAGTAGAAAAACTCAAGTGTGAGAATGATTACCTTCTTTACATGGTAGACAAATGCATTGAAGGAAAGGGTAAAATAGATTTGCTTTTGGATAAAACAAAAATGTGTGCTGACAGGGCAGGGTTAGCTCTTGGGTTAGGTTATGAGAGAACCTCACCAAATACTCCAAGCCAAATAGTGTTCACTCTATCTACTACCCTCGAGAAAGAGAGAGCCCAGTTAGACACCTCAGAAAGCCAAAAATCATACCCAACCTAAAAGGATAATCATTCCACCACCCAAGACAGACTCCAATGAAAAACCTAGAAAAACTGTGAGGTTTGCTCCAGAAACCTATGAAACTACACACAAGATAGTTTTTCATTTCTCTTATTGTCATCGTGTAGGTCACTTGATTTGTTTTCTATCGACGTGTGAAAGATGAACATCATGCTCATGCTTTAAACTTTCATGTTTATGCTTCACTTGATTTGCATGATTATGGTTATCATACTTATTCTAATTATGAGGTTCCACATAGTTATATGAGTGGCTATGCTCATCGTGGTTTATATCATGCTCCGTATGATGATAGACCACGTAGGTGTTTTGGTCCAAACCATTTTAGGAGACCTCAACACTTTGCAAGAAGACCTCGTGTTCAGTATGACTCTCATCCTACACATTCTCTTACTTTACATAACCCTCGAGTAGTTCAGTGCTGGATACCTAGGCACTTTACTTCAAAACCTAGCACTGAGTACTCGAGATCTTCCATCTCTATTTAGGGGAGGCATGGAATGCTGGAGGACAAGTGGATTATTGATTCTGGTTGTTCACGCCACATGACCGGAAAGTCATCATGGTTCTCCAACTTCACCTCACCCAAGCAACGAGAAAACATTACGTTTGGAAACAATCGCAAAAGTAGAGTGAAAGGCCAAGGTATGATCAAAATTAATGAAAATTTCTCTCTCACTAATGTTGCTTTGAGGTATGATCAAAACAATTTACTTTCTGTCTCACAATTGCTTGATGAGGGCTTTGAGGTTCACTTTTGTCATGATGCCTCTCATGTGCTTGATTTTTCTAGTGCTTTCATTTGCAAAATCTTGAGAGTAGGGAGAGTTTTTGGAGTTGATTTCTCTGAGTCTTTTGGATCTTCTCATTGCCTTTTAGCTGAACCTTCTTCTGAGCTTTGCATGTGGCATAGGAGAATAGGGCACATGAGCTTTGATCTTCTTACGAGATTGAGTTCCCAAGGACTCATCCGAGGATTGCCCAAGCTAAAATTTGAGAAGAACCTGATTTGTGCTCCATGTCATCTTGGAAAAATGGTTGCCGCCTTGCATTCCCCCATAAACATGGTAATGACTGAGCGACCCGATGATCTTCTTCACATGGACAAGATTGGTCCATCCCGGGTTAGCTCATTAGGCATAAAGTGGTACGTTCTTGTTGTTGTTGACGACTACTCTCGTTACTCTTGGGTTTTCTTTCTTGTAAGCAAGGATGAAGTTCTCATACACTTTATGAGCTTAGCATTGAGGCTATTCAATGAACTTCCTAGTGCAATGACAGCTATTTGAAGCGACAACGACATTCAGTTCAAGAATAGCTATTTTGTAGAATTTTGTCTTGAAGATGGAATTAAACATCAATTTTAATTTCTGCACCTAGAGTACCTCAACAAAATGGTGTGCTTTAGAGGAAAAATTGCACACTTCTGGAGATGGCTAGGACGATGCTCAACGAGCATAGGACTCCTAGAAAATTTTGGGCTGAAGCCATGAGTACAACATGCTACATCTCCAACGGGATCTTTTTGCGCTCTTTGTTGAATGTGACGTCTTATGAACTTCGTTTTGGGAGGAAGCACAAAGTAACTCACTTCAGAGTGTTATGATATCGTTGCTTCATCCTAAAGCGAGGTAATTTGGACAAATTTGAATCACGTGCATCTAATGGGATATTTTTGGGCTATTCTTTGCATGGTCACTCTTATCGTGTTTTCAATCTTGAATATAACACTATAGTTGAATCTAGTGATGTGTCTTTTGATGAGACTTATCCATGTGTTAGTACTGATTTTGAAATTGCAAGTGAGCACGATATGAGTGAAATGCTTTTTGAGGAAGAAGAACCATCAGATGGTGAAGATCTTGATGTTGTACCACTATTTCCCTTTACGGCATCTCCAGAAGCTTCGTCTACTTCAACAAGAGGACCTAAAGAGTCTACTTCTGGACGCTTGGATCAAACTTCGGCAAGAGTTGAGGGGGAGATTCTATCACAGAGAGAAGCATCGCTTCGTATTCAAAGAATGCATCCTCCGGATCAGATCATCGACGAGCTAAATGAATGAGTAACCTGATCTCATGCTCATTTCTCTTATTATGCTTTTGTTGCAAATTTTGAACCATTGGATGTTAGTCATGCTTTGTCTGATGCGAGTTGGATCAACGCCATGCATGAGGAACTTGAAAATTTTGATAGAAACCAAGGGTGGTTTCGGTCTGGATGATTAGTGATTGACAAGGATGAGAGTCTGACCGGTTGAGTGGTTGAGAGTGGTTTGAGTGCATCGAGCGTTTCGATGTGAAATGGATGTTTGGCTGCCGATGATGTCGGCGGTGTGTTGCGTTCTTGTTTTGGCTTGTCTTGTATGTGCAGGGTGGAGATGCTGACCGACTGTCGATGGCGGGTGATCGAGGGTCGAGTAGGGAGCTTGATGCCGGAGGATCAGGGAGGCCAGGCAAAGTTGGAAAACATCTCAAGAGTGCACGAAGAGACCGAGCAAGACTTGGATGGAAGGCTGACAAGATAGCGTGTCGACCGTGTTTGTGAGGCAGAGGCTAGGACAAGCATTCAGGAGGCTCGAGGGGATCGAGAGTAGAAGTGGCTTGCTGGCGCTCGGAGTCACGAAGCGGTGTCACAAGTCGAAATGTTGAGAGGCTTTGTCGGTTTTTGGTGAAAACCGTCGCATATCTAGTTTTGTTAATTTTAATAGTTTGGAGTCTTTTTACTTTGAGTCAACGTGTAATAAAAGATTGTGAGTCTAGAGTTAGTGTACTCTTTTGGTATATTTTTCAGAATTTTCTAATTCTGAAAATATATTACAAGGAATAGAACTTTTGTGTAATTTTCAATTCTAGAGGGTTCTTTTTAGAAAATACCCCCCATGGTTGGCCTATAAATAGGGGACCATATCCATGGGCAGGTGAGAGATTTTTGGCTCTTCTTTTTGCTGAACCAAATATCAATTTCATATATTTTCTGTTGTTTTTGCTCAAATCTGCGAAGCACTATTCATCATCCGAAAATTGAACAGTACAAAAAAGAAGAAATGTTTTGGGCGCAGGTATGCAATCTGTGGCTGAATTCGTTTTTGTAATGCATTTTATGGTGAATATAGTGCAGAAGTTGATGTTGATGTTTATACAACTTTTGTTGAGGATGATTTGAATGATCCATTTTCGAAAGTTGCAAGTGATTTATAAGATTCCTTCTTATATATTTTGCTGATCAAACAAGGCATCACAGTTCTGGAATTTAACTCTCACTCAAATAGTTGTGTTTGTGTAGCCCTCTACATATTTGATGAAATGTTTCTTTAAGTGTTCATCAACATCATGGCTGATTCTTGGGTTGTTTCTTGAGTAATATCATGGTTGAAGGGATTCAAAGGTATTCCATAACCCTTTTTGCAGAAATTGAGAATTAATCCTTTCTACCATTTTGTTTTGTTCCTGTAGAGAGTTCTGATACCAGATTAGTTTTTTTGTGTGATCACATTTGAATACGATTTTTGAGCAGTTTTTGTGCTGATTTTGGTTCGGAGTTCTTCATAGATTTTGATGTTCAAGTTTCCAGGGTTCCATTTGTGAAGTTCTCAAAAGTTGTTTATCACTTCTGCATGTATTTTTCTGCCCAACAAAGTACCTAAATGATTCTGAACACTTGTAATTTCTGCTGAGTACAATGTTCTGTTTTTAGTCTGGATTCAATCTTTGAGGAAATGTTTGATCTGTTTTGGTACTGTTTTTGGATCCATGTTCTTCATAGCCTTTGAAGATCAAGTTTCCAGGGTTCCATTTTGGGAATTTGCAAGAGTTTTTGGCCACTTCTACATATATTTTTTTGTCCAACAATGTACCTAAACAATTATCGATCTTTGAGGCAAGTCTTGATCTATTTTGGTACTGTTCTTGGACCTGAGTTCTACATAACTTTTGTTGTCCATGTTTCAACGGTTTCATGTTCGAAATTTTCAGAAGGTTTTGACCACTGGTTAATATATTTTCCTGTCCAATAAAGTGCATAAAAAGTTCTGAAATCTGCTGATTTCTGCCAAGTTTTGTGTTATGTTTTCAGTGTGGATTCAATCTTTGAGGCAATTTTTGATAAGTTTTGGTTCTGTTTTTGGACCTGAGTTCTACATAACTCCTTTTTCCAAGTTATAAGGGTTCCATGTTTGAAGTCTACAGAAGGTTCTGAATAGAGCTACATATTGTTTTTGGCTCATCTATATGCTATAAAAATTCTGGAAGGTGGTCATTTCCTGAAAATCTTGAAGGCTCAAAGTTGAATCTAGAATTATTTTTCTCCCTTATTTTTCTTTCCCAGCTTGCCGATCATGTGTTGCCGTATGCAGTGATGCTTTTCACCATCTGTGCAAATTCAGTACTGGTGATCCCTCAATCTATCATTTGACATAATATCACATAGGAGGGTGATAGCATATGTTTTTATCGGAGTCTTTACTACATATGCTTCCACTTGTTCTTTTAGAGGTGCATTGGGTGATTTGAAAAGGTCGTCATATTCTCAAGAATTTGTTGAGGCACCTATTTAGCCCCCCTCTAGTCGCCATTCCAATCCCACAATTGGTATCAGAGTCGGTTAGATCACCAGTTGACCTTAACCGGTTTGTGATCCTTGTTTTGGGGACATGGAAAGGAACACCAAGATCCCAATGTTTGATGGTCAAGATTATGCTTATTGGAAGGTGCGCATGGAGGCTTATTTGCTTAGCCAAGGAAGTGCAATTTGGGACATTGTTGCATCCCAATATGTGATACCTGACACTCGTACCTCAGAGACTGAGAAGGCACAATATGAATGTAATAGCAAGGCTACAACATTCTTTTTATCTGTCTGAGTCGCAACGAGTTTGACAGTGTCCAGCACCTTCGGACTGGACGAGAAATTCGGACGACCTTGAGTACTTTTCATAAGGGCACTACCTAGATTAAGGCTAGGAGGTAGAGCACGTATAATCAAGAATACCAAATGTTCGTGCAAGGCCCAGGCGAATCGGTAGATGCCATGTTTGCGTGCCACTAAGACTTTGGCTTACTCTGACCACGATAGGGCGATCAAACTTTTCTATGCTCTTGATCGTAGCATATGGGAGCTGAAGATCTCCAGTATTGAAGAATTGGCAAGCTTTGACACTCTGACTTGCGATGAACTCTTTAGTAAGCTTAAGTCCATCGAGATTGCCAAGGCATCTCGACCAGGAGCTGGAAAAGTTTTGTTCCTTCAATTGTTTTGGTTTCCAGTCCTGGCAGTGGTACCTCATCTGGAAGTAGTATGTCTGGAATTTGCGCTTTATCTAGGGGTTTTGCCTTGTCTTCATTGGTCTCTATAACAAAAGAACAAGTGGACCCATTGGATGATGAAGAGCTTGATCTTATAGTCAAAAAGTTCAATAGGTTCTACAATGATAGAAGAGATCAAAGAAGAGGAGGTTTTGAGGGTGTTTTGAGTGCGGTGATCTTAATCATATTAAAGCAAATTCCCAAAACTGAAAGCAAAGTATGAACATGAACACAAACACTAGAAAAGAGACAAAAACCCCTTCTTCAAAGTCAAGACAGGAAAAGTGGCATAAAAGAGTGGCTAGAGCATTCGCGGCTGCACTCAGCGATATCGACAACACCTCGAGTGAAGAGCCAAGCTCTAATGAAGAAGAATTTTACGAGAATGAAGAAAAGAAGGAAAAGACGAAGGACTTCAATGGGCTTTGCTTCGTGACCAATGATAAGTACAGCAGCGATGAGCCTAACTCATATGAGGTTAGTCTATCACATGACCAATTACTTGTTCAAAACGATGAATTACATGATGCAATTATTTCAAAAGATAGACTGCTTAAACATGGTGCTAAAGAATGAAAGGAACTAAAGCTTTAAATTGAATCACTTTCTACTGAACTTCCTTTGTTGAAGTCTGAGTCTAAATTTGCTGAATGTGAGTCTTGTCTTATCATTATGGATGAACTTGCTCAGTTGCATCTGATGCATGCTCGAAACATTGAAAAACTTAAAATGTTCAGAAGCAGGTTTTGGTGGTGGAGTCTAGTCCTTGTGCCATTGATGAATGTTTAAACTACACTTTACTAATTGAAAGCGTCAGTATGAGAGATAAGCATGTCGATGAGCTTAAGGCTATATTGGAGAGTGCGGAGTGTTCTAAGGATGTGCAGCCGGCGTGTCCTACCTACGTCACCCTTAAGGACCAAGTCAGCTTTGCTAGAGAGCAAATAGAAAAACTGAAGTTCTCACTTTGACTACTGTTGACAATCACTCATCACATCTGGAGCCATTAGGCCCATGATCTTCAATATGGCTCCTCAATCTCCCCCTTGATGAGTGCATTGTCAACACCCTCTTCATCAACTCTTCGAAACCTGCAAAACACGTGGAAACACGAAAACAAAGCACAAGAAGACAAAAAGAAGAAAATAAAATAAAAGGTTTAACCCTAATGACCAGAAGCCGAACAAAAACAAGAAAACACTCATTATGGTTAAACAAAAATAAAAACTCCAAACGAGTGCAATCTCAGAATTGTTAACAGGGATATCCAAAAGTAAAGGGAAAAGAGACTAAACCTCCCCCTGAAACAAATCAAGAGAAAGCCAAAACTCCCCCTAAACTCTTCTAAAAGATCAAGTAACCCAAAATTTCTCCCCCTTGTTAACAATTGGACTCATCAAGTGAGACTAAATGAACTCTAAAAAGACACACACTCAAACTCCCCCTGAAATGCAGCTCCCCCTGAAATTATGCAATGAATGCAACCAAGGTGCAGGTGGAGTGTAGAAAGCATTCTTCTCAGATATGATTGACTGCAAGTACAACATCTAGAAAGTATAGCACAAAATACTGTCTAAGACACATGGCATGATCAGTGCAAATAGATGGTATCCAAATAAATTCATTAGCACACATTTTTAGATTTTTGCAAACAAAAGCATCACCACATTTTCTAGTCGACAAGGAAGGTAAAACATGAGATGCAAAGGCTAGCTGATATCTACCAAGATAAGCATTGTCCAGAGCAAAGAGCTTTAGCAAATTTGTTATCTTTTCAATTTTCAGGCTTTTTTCTTTTCCTTTTTCATTTTTGCCAGGGGTTATTTGCATGTCAACCTTATGCTAACCGACCAAGTCAAGCCTAGGCCAGAACAGGACCATCAAAAGCTTAAGACATTGGTCTTGGCATACATTACACTATCCTAGTTCATACCAAAGTGTTATGGTATGCAGTCTAGAACAATGCAATGCGACACAACATACCCACCTAGATCTTTTCAATTAAGCATACAAAGGCATGTATATTTCATTTTTCTAATTTTTGTCATTTTATAGCAAATTTTCCATGTTAAAGCATAGATGTCCAAGTTGCATATCTGCATCTAAGTAAGGAACTAGCTACCAGGCATGTAAAAGATAGCAGAAGCATTCAGCCTACACATGCTAGTTACGAGAAGCAATGGTGATAATTTGTCAATTTTAAAGCATAAAAGCCATGTATATGATAGATATCAAATATATCATGTGAACTGAAGCAAAGCATGATCTTTGACAGGTATTCAAAAGCATATGCTAGCTAGAATAAGTAAAGCCGGTCAATCATATAACAAAAGCAAACTCAAAGTGTGATATGCATGATATGAACTCACGTGAAAAGACTCAAGAAAAGAGTAAAGAAGAAAGAAAACAGACTCAAAATATCCTAAAAAGGATACACAACTCCCAAATCCCCTCGCAAATGCTCAAAAGTAGACTGATCTAGGGGTTTGGTGAGAATGTCAGCCAACTGATGATGGGTATCAACATGAACAAGGTCAATGACACCTTTCTCATATTGATCCCTCAGAAAGTGAAAGCGCACATAAATATGTTTGGTTTTTGAATAATGACATGGGTTTTTCCCTACACTAATCACGCTGGTGCTATCACAAAACAAAGGTACTCTGCCGAGAAAAAACAACCCAAAATCTCTCAAAGTGGAAATCATCCAAACCAATTGTGAGCAACAGCTAGCAGCAGCTACATACTCAGCCTCTGTGGTAGAAAGCGCAACTCCAGATTGCTTACGTGAAGACCAAGAAACATGCGAAGAATCAAGAAACTAGCAAGTACCGGAAGTCGATTTGCGATCCAGCTGGCACCCACCAAAATCAGCATCAGAAAAGAAAGATAACTCAAGAGATGATGATGCTGAATAGTAAAGACCAAGATCAGGCGCATAGGTAAGGTACCTGAAAATGCGCTTGACAGCCTACCCATGAGATGTGCGTGAAGACTAGATGTGCGCGCACAGTCCCACGTCAAACTGAATGTCCGGTCTCGTCGTCGTTAGATACAGCAGTGATCCGATCATCCCTCGATACTCTCTCTCGTTGACCTTGACGCTGCTCTCGTCCTTGTCTAGGCTCCTAGATGTACCCATTGGGGTCATTTGAGGCTTTAGATTTCCACCAAAGTCAAACTTCCTCAGCATATCCTGAATGTACTTGCTCTGGTGGATGAAGATGTCATCCTTGGTCTACTTGATCTGGAGCCCTAGGAAGTACTTGAGCTCACCCATGAGGCTCATCTCAAACTCGTTATGCATCTGCTCAGAAAACTTGGACACAAGCTCATTAGTAGAACCACCAAAAATAATGTCGTCCACATAAATTTGAGCAATCAAGAAGTCTGAGCCAACTATGAGCAAGAAAAGAGTATTGTCCACAGAACCCATCACAAAGCCACTCCCCAACAAAAACTGCTTTATACGATCATACCATGCTCTAGGGGCTTGCTTCAGACCATATAAAGCTTTCTGCAACTTGAAAACATGTCGAGGAAACTTAGGGTTCTCAAAACCTGGGGGCTGCCCTAACATAGAACTCCTCCTCTATGTACCCGTTCAGAAAAGCACTCTTGACGTCCATTTGAAAAAGCTTAAAACCTTTAGAAGCAGCAAATGCCAAAAGTATGCGAATAGACTCAAGACGGGCAACAGGGGCGAAGGTCTCCTCAAAATCAATACCCTCCTTCTGGCGGAAACCCTGGGCAACTAATCGAGCTTTGTTACGCACCACAACCCCATCTTCACCTTGCTTGTTCTTAAACACCTACTTGGTGCCTATGGGGTTGCATCCAGGTGGTAGCTCAACTAGTGTCCAAACCCGATTGCAAACAAAATTCTCAAGCTCTTCTTGCATGGCGTTTATCCAATTTGCATCAGAAAGAGAATGAGAAACATCTCTAGGCTCAAAAGTGGCAACATACACAGACTCAGCAAAAACAGCGATTGAGCCAACATGAGAACGCAAGGATCTCAAAGTGAGATCAACGATGATGAGCTCTGAGGGTGATCACGCTGAACTGCTCGGGATCCTAGGTGATCAGATGTCACCTCACCGGAGTCAGCAGCTGGCACCTCTAGACTCAACTGAGGGGGCTCGATCGAAGTGGAAGTAGTGATTAGATGTCCACACTCGTCCTTAGTCGAAGTCTCTGAAGGTGTGGGGTCTGCAGGCTATGCAGAAGGCCCACCCTCATCAACAGCGGGAGTGTCATCATCTTCCTCGAAGATGGACTCTCCAAGCTCATCATCTCCAGAAAGCTCAAAAGAAGGAGTAAGTGAAGGCATGGAGTCATCAAAGGAAACCTCACACGTCTCGACAAGCTGCTGGGAGTCGAGGTTCCAAACACGGAAGCCTCGAGAATGCAAAGCATAACCAAGAAAACTCCATCCCAGCAACGAGACTCAAACTTGTCCAAATGCCCTCCCTTCTTGGGCACAAAGCACTTGCAGCCAAACGGTCACAAGTGACTCACCTTGGGCTGTCTGCCAAACCACAACTCATATGAAGTCTTACCTAAGTAAGCTCTAAGAAAATGTGGTTGGCCAGATAGCAAGCTGTGTTTATGGCTTCATCCCAAAAGCGCCTAGGAGTCCTTTGCTCATCGAGCATCATCCTAGCCATCTCGACCAGCATGGGGTTCTTTCGTTCCACAACGTCATTCTATGGGAGAGTGTAAGGAGCAGAAAACTAGTGCTCAAGACCATAATCACTACAAAAGCTGACGAACTGAGAGTTCTTGAACTCAAAGCCGTTGTAAGAGTGAATTGCTCGCATCCGACCATTGTTCTCATTCTTCATCTTCAAAACTAGGTCATGAACGAACTGGAAAGCCTCATCCTTAGACTCCAAAAAGAAAACCCACGAGAATCGAGAAAAGTCATCAACAATCACAAGGACATACCACTTCCTACCGACTGAACGTACCCGAGCAGGACCAACAGTATCCATGTGTAACAACTCTCCCAGGTATGAAGTCATCACCTGAGTCACAGGTGCGTGAGAAGCGGCAACCATTTTCCCATGATGACAGGGATGGCAAACTAGATCCTTCTCCATCTTAAGCTTGGGCAATCCTTAGATCAAATCTCAAATGACCTAATCTCCTATGCCACCTCCAGAGCTCAGAACAGGATACTACAATCAGACAGCGAGAAGGGCCAAAAGAACTAGAGAAATCAATCTAAAAAACCTAACCGAAGGGTAAGATCTGCCAAACCAAAGATCCTCTAGAATCAACAACGGAAGACATGCCCTTCTTAAAATGAAACTCTAAACCATCCTCAAGAAGATGCGAAACAGAGACCAAATTAAAACTCAAGTTTCCAACCAAAGCACCAAAGCAACATTCTTTAAAGAGAAATGCTCAGAGATTTGAATTGAGCCAGTGCCATGTACCTTCCCTTGATCACTGTTCCCGAATGTTATGTACTCCTTGGAGCTCGGGGAAGTGAGG
>JAAALK010000080.1:86224761-86300214 GCA_019279435.1 Zizania palustris | reverse complement strand
TGCCGAACACTGCACCTGGCTGACAACCATCTCCAGACGATCACTCGATTTCGATAGCTCTACGAGAACAAAGAAGAATTATGCTCCTAGTCTGCGGATGAAAGTATTGAAAAATTGATATGTACCAAGGGCCTGGAGGACAAATTGCACGTGACGGACACAAAGCTCCCCTCGGAGATAACTCGACGTCCATGGCGTCTAGCTGCTCTCTCATTTCAAGAGTTGTGTCCTACGCGGATACCCGAATTAATATATACGCCAAGGTATGCAAACATTTTGCATGAAAACTTACCATCGTCTTCTGGCCATGGTACTCGATCAACTTCAACCGCTTGGCCATGGACACCGACCATCGCCGAGCACTAGCGTGCCCAGAAGGCGGTGGCACCGAACCAGCCGTAATGTGAGTGGAGTGCTCCTTCCCTGTCATGGTGGGCTTCGCTGTGGCCACCCTCGCGGTCCTTGGTAGGTCCTCAGACCTTATTGGCGAAAAAGGGTAGCAACAAGCCGCATCACCCGCAATTTGGCCCACCCACAGGTGACCTCGTCGGTGCCGTGTAGACCACAATGGTGGTGGTTGGCTCAACGGCAGCGATTACCTCAACAGGGCTAGGGTTATGCTAAGGTGATCCTCTGACCCTGTGAAGAAAAAGATACAGTGGTGATCATGAAGAGTTGTCCGGGAGGATCAACTACATCAACAAAATGTCCTCACCACTCCGATCACCAGAACACCACCATCCTCATCCATGAGTTCAGTCCCACAAAGGAAGTAAAGTCAGTCCGGAGAGCTGAGCGATGTGGTGATGGAGACGGAGTGGACGTCGAGGATGATGATGTCGTGACCTCAGCCACCCTAGGCGCTCTCTCAGAGGTGTCCAAGTTGGTGCCTAGAGATGAAGGGTTCTTCGGAGGACCATTAGCCTACCTCCGCCTTGCCTCTGACTGGGAGCAAGCCTCTTTGCTCTTCCTTATCCTGCAAGGTGCACCGCCATCCGGCACAGCATGCTTCTTCCTGACAATGCAGGGGTGCTCTAGCAGTGGAGCCTGAGATATAAAGGTAGCCTGACCCTGCATAAGTTCACATTCAAGACATGGAGATTGATCGCGACTTCTGCCAACGAAGAAACATGAGGAAACAACATAACCTCCGGTCGGGGATAATTGAGTCAAAAGGGGCGGCAGTGGGTGGTGCTTTGGGCTTCGACCTTGCTGTTGAAAATGCTTCATGTCCTCGCCACCACCTCTTCCAATGGAAACACCTCAGCCGACTCCCTAGTCAGATCATCGAGCCCCGAGAACTCATACCCGGGGTGGAGCCACTGCTTCAGTGGCGCTATCCGACGAAGATTCCTCTCTCGAAGATGACGGATCATGATCACCAACTCATCGACTATGTATCGGTCGGTCTAGGTGGCAAACATCAGTGGCACTAGGTCAATCTCCGGACAAAGGGATGGCTCATGGTTGGCCACATAAAACCAACCCGAGTGCCACCCCTTGTTGGATGAAGGTAGTGGGACAGAGATGTACTCTACTGCCTTCCCGTTGCGGAGCTGAAGCCTACACCCGCTGACCACTTTGCTCCGAAGAGATCGCAAGAAGAAGAAGTGACAAAAAAGATTGAAATGGGCATCGACCCCTAGAAAATACTCACACAACTTGACAAAAATAGTAATATGAATAATGGAATTGGGATTCAGATTACAGAGAGAAATGTCATAATAATGAAGAACACCACGAAGGAAAGGATGCGTTGGCATCCCAAAGCCACGAAGAAAGGAGTCGAAGACCGCAATCTTCTGGGTACCAAGGGACGGAAATGTCTAGCCGCCGGCCACTCACCATGACGAGATAGCCTTAAGCGGGATATCTCCCCTATCCTCTAGCGCCTGCACCGCTTATTCTCCCATGGAGGAGACGCGTAACACTTCCAGGTGATCCACCGGTTTCCGAGGAGTGCTCGCCGCCACTGGAATCTTGGATGCTCTTGCCAAAGGTTTCAAACTGAACAACCACTAGGCTTTGCGATAGCAAACAACGCAGTTGCAGTGCTAGAAACTTTTGCGAGGCGCTAGGAGATCAAAAGACGAAGCAAAAGATAAAGTATTACTTCAAAGTGCACTAGGGGAAGTTACTTATAACTTTACTCCCGGCGGTTCCCTGTCCTGAAGCGTCACGACCACCAAAGCAAGCAGTTTGGAGAAGCACTATTTTGCCATCAATCGCTTTGGCACAGATGCTAGTGATCTCTCAGGGGATCGTGATCTGTGCCCCGGAAGATGAAGCAAGTGAAAACAAAGTGAAGCGATGGCACCAACTATCATCTCCCCGCGTGGTAACTTCCGCTCGTAGGGAGCCTGTATGGTTTTAAAATCAACTACTACAATGGTAAACTATCGCGCCCCGATTTAATAAATCAGGACTTTATTGAGATTCCATAGAAAATCAATAAAACAAGACGTTCATCATGCGACCTCGTACAATACGGGCAATCATTCACGGTTCGTAGACCGCATTAATACAAAAGTGAATAAAGGTGAAGAGAAACTAATAAAATAAGGGTCCTAGATGAATGCCTCCTTCCAGTCTCGCCTTGACTGGGTCGCTACTCCAGACCTGCATCCTCCTCGTAGTAGACGGGCTCTGATGGTGTAAGTCAACGGGGTGAGTACAGGAGTACTCAGCAAGCCACCGAATGCAAATATAATGCAAGGTAATAACAAGGGAGATAGTGGCTAGTTTTGTGGAAGCGAGTAATTTGTAAAGCAATTTAATGTGAACAATTTATTAGTACTGAAACGTAAACATGTGTATGCATCATCATCTTCTAACTCGACGGGTATAGTCAGCCCCACCTCGCTCAACAGTCCTTACATGCCATGAATAACTCAACCATTCAAACAATTGTAAACTAACTGCGAGTAGTCACACAACCCGCCCTTGACCGTGGGCTCGGATTTTCAAAAAGATTAAATTACTCTGATCAGAGATGTACCACTGTACCCATAAGGCACGCACTCATCACCTACACCAAAGTGTAACGAGATGACCCATTTCACGGGAACTCGTGCCAAAACCTTCCATATAGTCCTCCCCGACTCAACAACACCCTCTTATAGGTTTCATATGGTGTCCCGACGCGTCGGAGCCCCACCATACCCCCCTTGAGCCTCGTCGGTACAAGTCGCCCGTTATGGTGCATCGAGTCGGAGTATTCCATACTTCCAGTTAGGACTTACCCATTAGACTTGTGGTTGGTACAGAAGTGCTTTGCAACAGATCCCGCATACCGGTCCTTATAGTGCCCCGGGTGCGACTAACCAATGCCCGAGCTTACACCCGGAACCCACCATACTTATAACTTAGCCAACTCCAACAGAGTCCAGAGATGAGAATAACGGGGAAATTCATATATCAGAATCCAGCTATCTACGACTCATTCTTTTTATCCTATAGTAGTTGTGCCGGTACATTGGGCACTAGCTAATAATTTTATAGTAGAGTGACAAGGAGTTAAGGCTCAATAAGCATGGCTTGGGTTTGCACACAAGGACGGAAATCTACTAAATATAAGTGTAAGGCTTGATATTGGACTAATTCAATATTAACCTATGAGTTATAGCAATATTTTATTAAAACATGGGCTCAATAATGATCAACTGTTTCCACAGAGGTGGTCGCTGACTTGCCTTGATCAGCAAATGGGGATGGAGGAACTTCGGGATAGAACTCCGGCTCCTCGACGAACTCGTAGTCTTCTTGATACGGAAAAATAAACAATACATTCAATAAACAGATAAAAATCCACCAAATAATAAACATACATTCTGTATTAATAGTTTGGTATAATAAACATACATGGGCTCAATAATATTCTGAAGTTTGGTATAAAACAGTAAAGCTTAACGTTTTAGGGTTTTTCCTAATTTATTTTCTATATTAATAGTTTTAACCCTACGGGGTTTTTATTCATTTGTTTATTAAGAATATTTTGGGTAACAGTAACATACTGTTTCTATGGCATAAATGTGTAGAGAATATTATGCTGATTTTAACAAAATTTGAATGGTGAAATTTGGAGTTAAAATGAGCAAGTTATGGATTTTCAAAGTTTAAACTATTTTCTGGATTTTTATTTAAATAGAAAATGGGATTTAGTCCACGGTGAGCCAGGCTCACGGTGGACTGGGCCACTGTGCGCGTGGACCGGATCAACCAGATCTATTGGATCCAGATCCAATGATCAGGCGCGAGGCGGGTAGCTTTAAATGAAATCGGACGGTCCAGATTAAAACATAGCGAACGGGTACGCGTGGACGCACCGGATTGCTTCGGGGTTTTTAAGTTATGATCGATGGCCGAGAGGCCTCGATACCACTTTGGGTTTGATCGACGGCCCAGATTAAATCCCAAAGGGATTTAATCCATGCGCTTCGATCGCGATCGTGCGGCCAGGAAGGATTCCGGCACGGCACGCGCTAAGGGGGTTTTACCCACTTCATTCTCGGCTCCGGCGGTGTAACGGTGAGGAATTCCGGCGACGTCGTGGGTTGAACGGCGATGCTAAGGCCAAAAATGGAACCAGTTATGTGAGGGGAACTCGGGCGTACCGGCGGTGGTGGCGGCGGCGAAGCGGACGGCGACCGGCGTCGACGAGGGGCGGAGAAACCGTTCGGGTTCGTCGGCGGCAAGGCGATCCGGCGGTCTTCTCGACCAACGGAGGCGTGGCCGAGGACGGGCGGGCCTCTATGGTCACGTAGGTGGCGACGGCGAGGGCAGCGGTGGCCTCGATCGTCGGCGAGCGGTGGCTGGAGGCGGAGCAGAGCTAGAGGCCGAAACTTTGCGCCGGAGCTCTGGAAAGCGAGGGCTTGCGCTAAGGCGGTGTGGGCAACGAGCGGTGACCGGAGGGGGTTTAAATAGGGGCTTCGCCGTCGTTTAAACAGAAGGGAACCGTGGAGATCTGAGGGGATTCCTATTTTGCGCCGGTGGGCTTCCATGTGCGCGCATGCTTGCTGTCTAAGCCGAAGACGCGTGGGGATTAGGGGGAAGGTGATCGCCGGTGCTCGGGATCGACGAGATCGGGCGGCCGGCGGCGGGATATGGCAAGGGTGTCGTCGGAAGGAAAGGGGAGCGATCACCTTCCATCGGGGACGAAGGTCCTGACAGGTGGCCCCCACCTGTCAGCGGGCGAAACAGAAAAGGAAGGGCCGACAGGCGGGCCACGCGTGTCAGAGAGAGAGAAAGGGGGCGGCGGAGGCTGACGGGTGGGCCGGCGGAGCGCGGGCGCGGGAAGGAGAGAGGGGGAACGCGCCGACAGGCGGGTCCCACTAGTCGGTGTCACGCGGTTGGACTGGGCCGGGCTCGGGGTACTTTGGGGGTTGAGGCCCATTTCGATTTAAAAAATGTTTTCTGATTTAAAATAAGTCCAGTAATTCATTTATTTGATTAAGGGGTGAATCACTATTGATAAAAATTTGGAAAAATTCCTAAAATTATATTTTGGCCTCTAGTTCATCTCATAAAATTTTCAAGTCCAGATTTTAAATATTTATCTCTGTTTGGCTTTAATAGGGTTCTTTATGGGTTTTTCTTTAATTATAATTTCCAGAAATCCCTTTAATATTATTTTTCTTTATTTTATTTCCTTTTTAATTTTTAGTGTGTTACAATCCTATCCCCCTTACAGAGAATCTTGTCCTCGAGATTCGGATCAATCCTCGAATAGCTCAGGATGTTGTGCCTTGAGTTCATCTTCTTTTTCCCATGTAGCTTCCTCTACAGGATGATTGCTCCACTGCACTTTACAGAAGCGGATGACCCGACTCCTGGTGATCCTTTCCTTGACTTCCAATATCTTGACAGGCTTTTCCACATAGGTCAGATCCTCTTGAACATCCAACTGTTGTAGATCCACTTGATCTGTCGGGACGCGAAGACACTTCTTTAGTTGAGACACATGAAACACATCATGCACTCCGGTTAATGAGGGTGGTAGTTCCAACTGATAAGCAACTTCGCCTTGGCGTCGAACAATGGGAAATGGTCCAACATATCGAGGGGCCAACTTTCCTCTCATGTTAAACTGTTGAGTACCACGGAGAGGCGTAACTCGAAGATAGACATGATCTCCCTCTTCAAAGGCTAGGACTCAGCGTCGATTGTCCGCGTAGCTCTTCTGTCGTGATTGGGCTGTCTTGAGTCGGTCTCTAATGATCCGTACCTTCTCTTCAGCTTCTCGAAGGATGTCCATTCCGAACACTTGAGATTCACCAGTTTGATCCCAAAGTAGAGGCGTTCGGCACTTACGTCCATATAGGGCTTCAAAAGGAGACATCTAAAGAGTGGCTTGATAGCTGTTGTTGTACGAAAACTCAGCGTACGGTAAGCTCTTGTCCCAAGTGGCTCCAAAATCCAAGACGCATGCCCGCAGCATATCTTCCAATATCTGATTCACCCTTTCAGTTTGTCCATCTGTCTGAGGGTGGTAGGCAGTGCTAAAGTTCAATCTTGTTCCCATCTCTTCTTGAAGGTTCTTCCAAAAACGAGATGTGAACTGACTTCCTCTATCGGACTCTATCTTCTTGGGTACTCCATGAAGACATGCAATGCGGGCCATGTATAGTTCTGCAAGCTTAGGGCCACTAAAGGTCGTCTTGACGGCTATGAAATGCGCTACTTTCGTGAGTCGGTCAATAATCACCCAAATAGAATCATATCCAAGTTGGGTCTTTGGGAGTCCGGTGATGAAATCCATACTGATTTATTCCCACTTCCATTCAGGTACTTTCAATGGCTGTAACAGTCCTGCAGGTCTCTGATGTTCAGCCTTTACTCTTCTACAGGTGTCACACTCGGCGACGAACTGAGCAATCTCCCTCTTCATGCTAACCCACCAATAACATTCCTTCAGGTCCTGGTACATCTTGGTACTTCCGGGATGAATGGAGTATAGAGTTTCATGAGCTTCTCTCAGGATAAGGGTCTTTATCTCCGGCTTATCCGGTACACATATCCGGGTTCCAAACCATATGGTGCCATTCTCGTCCTCTGAAAATCCTGGGGCTTTTCCTTGTCTCATGTTCTTCTTAATGGCTGCTATATCCGGGTCTTCTAATTGAGCTTCTCGGATTTGTTCAAACAAGACGGGTTGAGTCTCCAAGGTGGCTAGGTATGCTCTGGTGGTCAACCCGAGATTCAACTTTTCCATCTCTTTACATAACAAGGGCGCATGATCCTGAATCATAATGGCTGTGCAATATCCCTTGCGACTTAATGCATCGGCTACCACATTTTCTTTTCCGGGGTGGTAGTGGATACCTAAGTCATAGTCCTTTATTAAGTCCAACCATCGTCTTTGCCTCAGGTTGAGGTCTGGCTGCGTGAAGATGTACTTCAAACTCTTGTGATCCGTAAAGATTTCGCAGCGGTTTCCGACCAAATAATGCCTCCATATCTTAAGGGCGTGCACTACAGCGGCTAATTCCAAATCGTGGGTCGGGTAGTTCAACTCATGAGGTCTCAACTGACGAGAGGCATAAGAGATAACCCTTCCATCTTGCATAAGAACACATCCCAATCCTTGGCGAGATGCGTCGCGATAGACATGGAAGTCCTTCCGGATATCTGGTAGGGTCAGTATGGGTGCTGACACTAGACGAGTCTTGAGAGTGTGGAAACTTTCCTCGCATTCAGGAGTCAATTCAAACTTCGCTCCTTTCTGCAGTAACTTAGTCATTGGTTTGGCTATCTTAGAAAAATTCTCAATGAATCTCCGGTAATATCCGGCCAAGCCCAGAAAACTTCGTATCTCAGATACGTTCGTGGGTGGCAACCAATCCGTAACTGCTTCCACGGTGGTAGGATCTACTGTAATACCTTGTGCAGAGATAATGTGTCCAAGGAACTTCACTTCCGCCGTCCAAAATTTGCACTTGCTGTACTTGGCATATAGCTGGTGTTCCCTTAGCTTTCCTAAGGTTAACCGGAGGTGAGTCTCGTGCTCTTTCTGGTCCTTGGAATAAATGAGGATGTCGTCTATGAAGACCACGATGAATTTGTCCAGATACTCCATAAATACCTTGTTCATCATATTCATGAAGAATGCAGGGGCATTGGTTAATCTGAAGGACATAACCGTACACTCATATAATCCATAACGGGCGGTGAAGGCTGTCTTGGGTATATCCTCTTCTCGGATCCTTAACTGATGGTAACCAGATTGCAGGTCGATCTTCGAGAATACCGTAGCTCCCTTCAGCTGGTCGAAGAGATCATCGATCCGAGGCAACGGGTACTTGTTCTTGATGGTCACTTCATTCAAAGCGCGGTAATCCACACACATACGCTTAGCGTTGTCTTCTTTCTTCTCGACAAAGATGACGGGGGCACCCCATGGCGATGTACTTGGTCTGATGTAGCCTTTCCTCTCGAGATCCTCTAACTGCTGCTTCATCTCAGCTAACTCATTGGCGGTCCATCCGGTATGGTCACTTGTAAATAGGGGTAGTCCCAGGTACCAAATCAATCCTGAACTCGATGTCCCTCTTGGGTGGCATCCCTGGTAAATCCTCTGGGAATACGTCCGGGTATTCACTGACTACCGGTATTTCCTCCAAGGTAATCTGATGTAGTCTTGGTCTTCCTGTCTTCATACTTGGCATCTGGAATGTGACGGCAGTCCCTTCTTCACTGGTCAAAGTCACTTTTCTCTGGGCACATTCTATTACTCCTTGGTGTTTATTTAACCAATCCATCCCTAGAATGAGATCCAAACCTTGGCATTCTATTAGGATGGGGTCGGCCAAAAATATCGTGCCTTGGATATCTACCCATACCCTTGGACTAAAGGAATAGGCGAGGGTTTGTTTGCCTGGGGTAGCTATTAATACTGGTCTGGGTAGTTCACTTATGTCTAGGGCATTTCTTTCCACAAAAGCAGTCGATATAAAGGAGTGCGTAGCTCCGGTGTCAAATAATACCACTGCAAGTGATGAATATACCATAAACTTACCCATGAAAATTCCTGGGGCGGCCTGGGCTTCTTCAGCGGTGACGTGGTTGACTTTGGCGCGGACGGCGCGGTTCGATGCGACGCCTTGGGTACGCTTGGGATGAGGGCACTGGTGAGAGTAGTGCCCCTCTTGGCGGCAGTTGAAACATACCACAGGTTTGCCGTGCCTGTCTCGCAGAATCTCCGCCTTCTTGGCCGGGGCGGCTAGGGCGGCTGGTGCGGCGGGAGCGGGGTGAGGTTGTCCGGCTCCGGTATTGGCGGCAGGTGGTGCCGGACGATACACCGGGCGGGGGTGGTACTGTGGCGCTGGTGGAGGAGGGGTGAAACGGGGTCTCTGGGCCATGTGCTGGTTCTGCTTGAAGGCGATCATCCTTTTTCTCTTTAGGTCGACCTTGTTCTGCTGGGTCTCCTGAATAATAGCTTTGTTTACCAACTTTTGGAAGTTAGCGAAATCTCCGGAGATAAGCTGTAGAGACAGCTCATCCTTCAGTCCCCGAAGGAACTTAGCCTGTCTGGTCGCATCTGTACGGACCTCCTCAGGTGCGTACCTGGCCAGTCGGTTGAACTCATGCAAATATTCAGTTACAGACCTGCTCCCCTGCTGCAGGTCTCTAAACTCTTGTTGCTTCTGAGCTATAATGCCATCGGGGATATGAGCGGCACGGAAAGCAGCCGAGAACTCCGCCCAAGTATGGACGTGTCCCGTCGGGCAAGGTCTCGCGCAGATTGTCCCACCACTCTGCGGCGGGACCCTGGAGCTGGTGGGTGGCGAAGGCCACCTTCTCCTGCTCAGTGCAGGTCAGGAGGTCGAGCTTCTTCTCGATGGTCGTCAACCAATCCCCAGCCTCCATGGGGTTGGTGGTGCTTGAGAAGGTCGGTGGGTGGACTCGGAGGAACTCCGAGAGTTGGGGGGCGGGAGCGGGAGCTGGAGGGGCGGGTCAGTGGCAGCTCGGGCTATTGGTGGAGGCGGAAGAGATGAGCCTGCTGCTCTTGCATCCGCTGCTGTTGCTGCTGCATCTGGTTCAGAAGGGCTGAGACCAGCTGGTTTTGCATGGCCATCATCTCAGCCAGAGTGGGGTGATTGGCAACCGGGGCTTGCCTTTGCCCAGTTGCTCCCCACTGAGGCAGGTTTCCATTATCTCCTCTGTTCTGAGGAGCGTCGGAGCCTTGGTTGTTCGACATCCTGAGGTTTCCAAAATAACAATATCTTTAAAGGGGGAACACTGCTAAACTTTATTTAAAAAGGTCATTCTTGCGATTACATTTATTGTCTTTTATTTAGTTCTTCACTCATGCCGTATATTTGACATGAATGGCAATACAAACAAGTAAAAGAAAGCAATCAATCGTAAAACTACGTCTATGGTAGCACAGGGGATGGCTCGATCACGGGCTCGATGGAGACGGCCGGGGAGGTGGAACTGGAAGGTCCGGCGGGAGGTGCGCTGCGGGGAAATCCTCTTGGGCCTCACGGTGCGGATCCGAAGGGATTTCCGCTTGTGAGGCGGAACAGGTGCTATCTCCTCAATGTCCTTCTTCAGTTCTTCAATCTGGTGGCGGAGCTGGGTATTGACCATGGCGCCATGGCGTAGAAGCTCGTTCTGATGCCTCAACTCCTCTACCTCGAGGGTCAACTGGGGGTTCTGCTGTACTTGCCGACGGAGCTCTGCATTCTCGCGATTCAGGTTCTCCGAGGTATGGCGGTAGAAGTCGATCGTGTCATGCTGGCTGTCTGCATCAAGAATGGCCTCGGTGTGGAGGTTGTCCATGGCCTCCAGAAGTCTCATGGTGCGTGCGATGGCGGAGTTGCTCTGCGTGAGGGAGCTGATGTAGATGCTGCGGTGACTCCCGGGTGTGCGCATGGGCATGAAGCGGTAGATGGTGTTGTGGAGGTGGCAGTCGTAGACCAGTCGAAGCTCAGCGAGTGCCTGAAGAGCGGCGCGCTGGCTGGCCACCACAAAGGAAGGTCCTCCGACTCCATGGGTGTAGAAGGGTGGCTGCGTGGGGGAGGGGCGGATAACAACCGTGACCTCGCAGTAGCTTTCGCTCGCATCGGGAAAGATCCCGTGGAACGCGGGCTCATGGGGAAATCCCAAGAAGTCGACGAGCACGCGAAGCTCTCGGATGAATCCAGCCTCGTCACGAAGAGTCCCACTCATGGTATGGACCGGCATCTACAAAAGAGAGAGATTTTTGTGAAACTCGGGAAGATGAGAAGATAAACAGTTTTGTGAGAAAATATGGTCAATATAAGTCCTAAGGTCAGGTCTGTTTGGCTTCCTACAGTCAAGTCGGCTCTGATACCATCTTGTCGCGCCCCGATTTAATAAATCAGGACTTTATTGAGATTCCATAGAAAATCAATAAAACAAGATGTTCATCATGCGACCTCGTACAATACAGGCAATCATTCACAGTTCGTAGACCGCATTAATACAAAAGTGAATAAAGGTGAAGAGAAACTAATAAAATAAGGGTCCTAGATGAACGCCTCCTTCCAGTCTCGCCTTGACTTGGTCGCTACTCCAGACCTGCATCCTCCTCGTAGTAGACGTGCTCTGATGGTGTAAGTCAACGGGGTGAGTACATGAGTACTCAGCAAGCCACCGAATGCAAATATAATGCAAGGTAATAACAAGGGAGATAGTGGCTAGTTTTGCGGAAGCAAGTAATTTGTAAAGCAATTTAATGTGAACATTTTATTAGTACTGAAACGTAAACATGTGTATGCATCATCATCTTCTAACTCGAGGGGTACAGTCAGCCCCACCTCGCTCAACAGTCCTTACATGCCATGAATAACTCAACCATTCAAACAATTGTAAACTAACTGCGAGTAGTCACACAACCTGCCCTTGACCGTGGGCTCGGCTTTTCGAAAAGATTAAATTACTCTGATCAGAAATGTACCACTGTACCCACAAGGCACGCACTCATCACCTACACCAAAGTGTAACGAGATGACCCATTTCACGGGAACTCGTGCCAAAACCTTCCATATAGTCCTCCCCGACTCAACAGCACCCTCTTATAGGTTTCATATGGTGTCCCAACGCGTCGGAGCCCCACCATACCCCCCCTTGAGCCTCGTCGGTACAAGTCACCCGCAGGCTTGCCCCTTGCCCCCTCCACTATGGTGCATCGAGTCGGAGTATTCCATACTTCCAGTTAGGACTTACCCGTTAGACTTATGGTTGGTACAGAAGTGCTTTGCAACAGATCCCGCAGACCGGTCCTTATAGTGCCCTGGGTGCGACTAACCAATGCCCGAGCTTGCACCCGGAACCCACCATACTTATAACTTAGCCAACTCCAACAGAGTCCAGAGACGAGAATAACGGGGAAATTCATATATCCGAATCCAGCTATCTACGACTCATTCTTTTTATCCTATAGCAGTTGTGCCGGTACATTGGGCACTAGCTAATAATTTTATAGTAGAGTGACAAGGAGTTGAGGCTCAATAAGCATGGCTTGGGTTTGCACACAAGGACGGAAATCTACTAAATATAAGTGTAAGGCTTGATATTGGACTAATGCAATATTAACCTATGAGTTATAGCGATATTTTATTAAAACATGGGCTCAATAATGATCAACTGTTTCCACGGAGGTGGTCGATGACTTGCCTTGATCAGCAAATGGGGATGGAGGAACTTCGGGATAGAACTCCGGCTCCTCGACGAACTCGTAGTCTTCTTGATACGGAAAAATAAACAATACATTCAATAAACAGATAAAAATCCACCAAATAATAAACATACATGTTTATGGGTGTTGTTATGTGAATTAATATTTTAATATTCTGAAGTTTGGTATAAAACAGTAAAGCTTAACGTTTTAGGGTTTTTCCTAATTTATTTTCTGTATTAATAGTTTTAACCCTAAGGGGTTTTTATTCATTTGTTTATTAAGAATATTTTGGGTAACAGTAACATACTGTTTCTATGGCATAAATGTGTAGAGAATATTATGCTGATTTTAAAAAAATGAATGGTGAAATTTGGAGTTAAAATGAGGAAGTTATGGATTTTCAAAGTTTAAACTATTTTCTGGATTTTTATTTAAACAGAAAATGGGCTTTAGTCCACGGTGAGCCAGGCTCACGGTGGACTGGGCCATTGTGCCCGTGGACTGGATCAACCAGATCCGTTGGATCTAGATCCAACGATCAGGCGCGAGGCGGGTAGCTTTAAATGAAATCGGACGGTCCAGATTAAAACATAGCGAACGGGTACGCGTGGATGCACCGGATTGCTTCGGGGTTTTTAAGTTATGATCGACGGCCGAGAGGCCTCGATACCCCCTTCGGGTTTGATCGACGGCCCAGATTAAATCCCGAAGGGATTTAATCCATGTGCTTCGATCGCGATCGTGCGGCCAGGAAGGATTCCGGCACGGCACGCGCTAAGGGGGTTTTACCCTCTTCGTTCTCGGCTCCGGCGGTGTAACGGCGAGGAATTCCAGCGACGGCGTGGGTTGAACGGTGATGCTAAGGCCAAAAATGGAACCAGTGACGTGAGGGGAACTCGGGCGTACCGGCGGTGGCGGTGGCGGCGAGCGGACGGCGATCGGCGTCGACGAGGGGCGGAGAAACTGTTCGGGTTCGTCGGCGGCAAGGTGATCCGGCGGTCTTCTCGACCAACGGAGGCATGGCCGAGGACGGGCGGGCCTCTGTGGTCACGTAGGTGACGACGGCGAGGGCAGCGGTGGCCTCGATCATCGGCGAGCGGTGGCTGGAGGCGGCGCAGAGCTAGAGGCCGAAACTTTGCGCCGGAGCTCTGGAAAGCGAGGGCTTGCACAAAGGCGGTGTGGGCAACGAGCGGTGACCGGAGGGGGTTTAAATAGGGGCTTCGCCGTCGTTTAAATGGAAGGGAACCATGGAGATCCGAGGGGATTCCTATTTTGCGCCGGTGGGCTTCCATGTGCGCGCATGCTTGCTGTCTAAGCCGAAGACGCGTGGGGATTAGGGGGAAGGTGATCGCCGGTGCTCGGGGAAAAGGAATCTGGGCCCGGATCGACGAGATCGGGCGGCCGGCAGTGGGATATGGCAAGGGTGTCGTCAGAAGGAAAGGGGAGCGATCCCCTTCCATCGGGGATGAAGGTCCTGACAGGTGGCCCCCACCTGTCAGCGGGCGAAACAGAAAAGGAAGGGCCGACAGGAGGGCCACGCGTGTCAGAGAGAGAAAGGGGGCGGCGGAGGCTGACGGGTGGGCCGGCTGGAGCGTGGGCGCGGGAAGGAGAGAGGGGGAACGCGCCGACAGGCGGGTCCCACTGGTCGGTGTCACGCGGTTGGACTGGGCCAGGCTCGGGGTACTTTGGGGGTTGAGGCCCATTTCGATTTGAAAAATGTTTTCTGATTTAAAATAATTCTAGTAATTCATTTATTTGATTAAGGGTTGAATCACTGTTGATGAATATTTGGAAAAATTCCTAAAATTATATTTTGGCCTCTAGTTCATCTCATAAAATTTTCAAGTCCAGATTTTAAATATTTATCTCTGTTTGGCTTTAATAGGGTTCTTTATGGGTTTTTCTTTAATAATAATTTCCAGAAATCCCTTTAATATTATTTTTCTTTATTTTATTTCCTTTTTAATTTTTAGGGTGTTACATAAACTCCCGGAAAGAAGATGATTTGAGACTAAAGCTCATTCTCCAAAGGAACTTCAGCCTTAGGGGCTGCACTCGGTAGGAGCACATAGGTAGTGCAGCGATCAAAAGAATGGCTACATCAAGGGTACTTGGAGCTATTCCCGCCCAATTCGAGCACGTTACACGCCCAAAAGAGCTTGGGAGCTACTGTTGGGGATAGATCTAGGGTACCACACCGAGTGGTTTCACTCGAACCACTGACTGCTAGCTAGGCCGGCCCATGAAGGACTTCCCGACCGCTAGGCCTCCCACTTAGGACCAAATCCATCTAAGTGGTGAGACGCCAACAGACAGCTAGGGGCAATCCACCCAATGGTTATCTCCAATCAACGCCGACGGTTACCCTCAATATTGACGTCTCTATGGCAGTCATTAGCGCCATTTAGAGGCAGTTATGCTGGTGGTTATGCGACTGTTTCCGCTGGCTATCAATGTCATGATTATTCTTTTAACTCCTAGTCCTTCTCATATACAAGGATTAGGGGAGGCCTTGAGAAGGGCACGTTAGGATCACATCCTAGCACAATACACTACACAATACAATGTTTAGACCGACATTGAGAGATCAATTCATACAAATACCCCCCATTCATCCATACACACAGATGAGTAGGGTTATTATCCTCTGGGAGGCCTGAACCTGTCTAAAAACTCCCTCATGTATGTCTCCTTGTTGTATTTACCAGTATCATGCCCCATTCAGTTGGGGTAACCATCGAATCCATGGACACGACTCCTCCCCTCTACCGATAACAAATCATACTATGGGTACACCTTGTAGGCTTGCCATTCCCACGCAACGACAGTAGGCCCGCCAAGTAGGGGTGGAGTTTTGTGGCCCACTGATCGGATCGATGGCCGTCATCTACAAGTTCAAAACAAGGTGCCCAGGGAACCATCTTTAATTTTGGAAGGCTAACTTTTGTCAGCGACTGCATGAACTAACTGGTTCCCACCACTGCTTCATTGCGGGTGAAGGCTTCGCTTGCGCCGTTGGTGACGCCTACTCCACCGACAACTCAGGTTCTGTGGCGAACCATCAACTTAAGACAGTCTCCAAGGATCATCTGGTGGGATCCTCAGACACCCCCATGGACTTTGTCATCCTCGCCAACTCTAGAGGGTGCATCGTCCATCGCCGATGGTTCATCATGGTCACCAACAACCGAAGTCATCAACCAACTTCACTGACCACTCGGGCTCCTCCAACAGTTACCTTCATGGTTCCCATGGTTGCCATCATGGTGCTGAAAAACGCCATATTCGCCTTCGGTAGTTTGATCTTCGTCAGTGATTGCATGAACCAACTTGTTCACACCGAAACCACCGCCTCACTAAAGAGAGCGAAGGCTCCACCCACGCCATCATCATCACCCGCTTCACCAAAAATTCATGTGCCACGGCGAACTACCCCGTAAAGGGTGCTATCAAAGGATCACCCACATAAGGTCATCGACACACCGGCTGACTACGTCATCTTCGCCAACTTCGGAGGGCACACCATTCAATATCGACAGTTCACCATGGTCCCCAGCGAGCGACCTCGCCGATCGCCTCAGCCAACTCGCTGAACTTTTCCGCGGTTGCCATCATGACAATTGCTGGGGTTGTCTCGGAGGATGAACCTTTTGATGATGTTGAGTCCAGCGCCCATCGTGGAGAGCGCTAGCAGTGGAACTCCGCTAGTCACGATTGGGACACAGGGGCTTAGGGGGGAGCAGGAGCCCCTAGACATGATGAACCTTCCACATACACAGTGGCCTTTGAAGGTCATAACGTGTACCGAATGCTTATAGCCAACCTTGTCGCCATTGAGAGGGCATTGGTGATGCTCCCCGACACGCTTGAACTCCAGAGGACCCAGTCTATGACACTACGGAAAAGATACCAGAGTCGTCACCTTCTCACCGACCCCGATCAATGGCGCATGGCTCGCGCTCTCGGCCATCCAGGCTAGGGGAGCATAGTCACCGAAGTGACCACAGAGGAGGCTCATATGTTTGGGACGCCCGACATATCATCAACGATCAAATGGACCCTCGTAACAATATCATTCGCCGGTGACAAGGGCGAGAGTAGGGGTAGCTGCGTCATCATGAATGATACGATCGTGATCATGGGGACCCAAATGGGTACTGCGCTGACTACAACGTCCTTCACCACGATGGCTTCCTCGCCATCTTCGAGCGGCTGTGACGTGTCGAGTGGACACGCCACATTTGACTGATTTGAATTGCTCCGTACGAAGGTAAAACCAACTGATCTCAATGGTTGCAACTATATTACACTACCATTGGTGCAGCTAGAGGAGACCTAGACGTCATGGTTAATTACCTCCCCATCATGTTGTCTACCTCCGCCATCAATTGGTTAGCTTTGCTCCTAGAGGACTACATCAATTCTTGGGATGAATTGTGCGAGATCTTCATCGCTAACTACCGGGGTACATGGCAAAGGCCCGCCTCCCGGCATGACCTGCGCCAAGTCCACCGAAGGGAAGGAGAATCTCTGAGGGAATACATACGCCGATTCTACGAGAAATGCAATGTCGTCGCCAGCAGCTCCGACGGTGTGGGATCGGAATGGCGACTAGAGGGGGGTGAATAGTCGCCTTGACACTTTCTCGCGAATGTGATGGCCTGTTCAGATCACCCAACGCACCTCTAAAAATCAATTTCAAATTTATACCAATCAAACAAATCAGAGCAATAGAGACTTCTCAGTTTACACAACTTGATTCAAACCTTTACTTGACACACATGCAACAACAAGTTCAGCTCTAAGTGATTAGAACAGAATCTGTAACAACACTTTTAATCTGAACAGTTTTGCTGAAAATGAACACAATACTTAGATCAATTATATCAACTAAGATGGCTGGAAATGAACTCGAAACAGTCCTCAATTACAAACCTGAACCTAATTCAAACTTCAACCACAAAACTGTATATTCAGGATAACTGAGAATAGAAGTTTCGAATTTAATTTCAGATGATGGATTTGTTCTGAATAAAACAATCCAAACCTGAAAACAGTATTTAGTGAAACAGTTTATTTCTATCAGATTCTCAATACAAACAATCCTCACTCTTGTTTAGCTTTACAGTAGGTTCTGAACAAATTAATGGAACTGAAACTAAATTCAGAACCTGAGACAGAAACTGAAATTTGAAACTAGAACTGAATTCAGAGCTCCTATATAATTTTTCAGTTGAAATCAGAACTCAAACTAACTCAATCCTGAAAACAGATTCCTGATTCTCTAGAATTTTCTTGATGATGAACCGTAGAGACAATTTCAAAAGGATTCAGAATTTCAGAGATGATCAGGTTGTCTCTAGAGATTCAGCAGAAAATAAACTGAATTAAACTGATTCAATTTAGCCTAGAAAACAGATTTCAATTCTGAATTATATTATTGAATTTGAATTGTAATTCAACACAGAAAACAAATTCAAGATTAACTCTACTGAATTCAGAAACATAATTTCTGTAAATGAGTCTCTCCCAAAACAGAACACAAGTGCTGGAATCAGAATAGTGCAAAACAGTGCAAGAAACAAAGCCTGGAACTGTAATATATATCAATTCAAACTAGAGTTTAAAATTCTAATTACAGTATATTCCAAACCAGTGATTTTCAGAACCTTAACTCACAGCAAGTGATAATAGTATGGCACACACTAGATGAAACACAGTAAATTCAGAACACACAGATTCAGTTCTGAATAATTAAATTTAAATTGGAAGCCAAATCAAACTAGATAACTTGCACACAGATTTAAGACTGAAACAGAGAGTTGATCAAAATGAATTGATGATTTGGAGTTCAAAGAAGCACATCAATCAGATCAGACCAAAGAATTACACATCTTCAGATAACAACAAATTTAAAGTCTAAATACAACTGCTGTCAATTCTAAAAAGCATCAATTGTAAACTTGACAAAAAGCTAGATGAAGAACAGTTAAATTTTTCAAAACAAGATTCAGTTTTGTGCTTTGTGAAAACTCATTTGTTGTAGCAATTGCGTTAGCTACAGTACAGGTTTTGTGTATATGGTGTAAATATTGAACCTCCAAGGGTTCTCACAGAGGGAGAGAGAATTTATACTGGTTCAGGCCTCCCCGAAGGGATAATATCCCTATGTCCAGTCTACAGCGGATTGGGCATAGTTTGCCTCTCCTGAATCTGTCTATTACAAGGGCTTGGTCCTGCTTTTATAGGCACGCAGGCCAAAGGAACAGACCTAAATGCCATCTACAAGTCATAGGCCTTATAGGGCAAAAAGGGAAAAAGACTAGACTATTGTACAAACAGCTTTACAGCTTTACAGACGTGTCAGATAAACATCACTTCTGAGCAGCTAAACGACATACTGGGGGCAGAGGGCCCCCAGTATGGCTCTGCACTATAGCGGAGTGGAGATATTTTCTTGGTTCGGAGTAGTGGCTGGAGCTCTTCGGGCGGAGGCTGCATCAAAGGCTTCGAAGGGTACTCCGTAGTGGTCTTCCAGAGACTTAGGTTCGAAAGGGCCTGGAGGGAACCCGGAGGTTAGCTCTGAAGAGAACCCGGAGGTTAGCTCCAAAGGGAGCCCGGAGGCTAGGCTCCGAAGAACACCGAAGGGAACCCGGAGGCTAGCCTCAAAGGGTGCCCGGAGGTTACCTCCGAAGGGAGACCGGAGGCTAGCATCGAAGGGGGCCCGGAGGTTACATCCGAAGGGAGCCCAGAGGCTAGCTTCGAAGGGGGGGCCGGAGGTTACCTCCGAAGGGAGCCCGGAGGCTACCTTCGAAGGGGGGCTCGGGGGTTTGGATTAATTGCTTTTTAGAAATAACTTCGGTAGGTGGGAATCTGCTTCGACAGTGTCAGGCTCCGTGCCGGAGTCTTACAGAGGCTGACGTCATTTGGCCCCTGTTTAAGGGAAAACTTATTCACCCAACAGAAGCCCCTCGCCCGCAGCCCTTCGGAACGAAGGGGTGCGTGCGCCTTTGGACAAATGACAGCAGAAAAAGTAACTTCAGAGAAGACAGGCCTTCGGAGCTCGGACCGAAGGGGGCTTCGACTTGGGCAGGAAATAATTGCATGCCTCGACTGACAGAGTGACCGTGGGGAGACCAAACGACTCCTCAACGGCTATAAAATTGACCGTTACAGTGCGCCGGTTCGCTTTAACTTCGCTTAAGGCCCACCTGTCAGTGACTTCAGCACGGGAACCGTCTGGATTTGTACCACCTATAAAAAGGGGTTTACTGCACCCGGCTTCGGCACACTTCTCATTTGCTTCTTTCTCAACTCCTAGCATCCTTCGCTCTCTTCTCTCCACCTTTAACTCGTGTGGAGCCGGCTTCGCAAGCTTTATCGCCCTTCATGCCGAAGTCCCACAAAATGCCGAAGAAGGTTGCGTCGAAGAAGGTTTTGGCCCTGGGCGTGAGTTCGAGATCTGCCTAGGCGCAGGCGGTGGCGGCAGTGGCGACGAAGCTTGTAGTGAGGCGGTTTGGGCCGAGGGACCTTCAGTCACCGTCGGACAAGTTCGAGCAGACTCTGGAGATGAGGGCTTTAGCCTCAATGGAGGAGTCTATCCGAAATTCCTACGAAGGGAAGATATTGCCGGAGATCAAGCTTCGGGTGCCGGAGAAGTCGGAGGCCATACCGATGCCTCGGGCTGACGAAGTAGTACTCTTCGAAGCTTTCTTCGAGGCCGGCCTCGAGCTACCGGCCATGGAGATGCTGAGTGAAGTCTTGAAGGCCTACAACCTCGAGCTTCCTCAACTGTCACCAAACACCATGGCGAGGTTAGCGGTCTTCGAGTGGGCTATGAGTGCCAAAGGCTGCGAGGGGCGCGCCGATGTCTTCGTAGCTCTCCACGACGCCATCTACCAGCCGAAGCAGAGGGAGGGGGCAGACCGCGTCAAGAGGGCCTTGGCCTTCAGAAGCGCTAACTTCCAACTTCGGAAGGAGTACTAGGACACCTTCCCAGCGAGGGCCGCCAACAGCAAATGATACTCGAAGTGGGACCAAGAGTTGTTCTACGCCACAGTTGGTGCGAACTCTCCCCTTCGTAGTACCAACGTGCTCATCTCCTACCGACGTGAAGGTGTGGTGAAGACGAGCCCCGACATCCTTCGCTCGAGGATTTTGCTCCTACGGAGGGTGGCTTCGAAGATGAGCATGAGGGACCTCGCGGAGGAGTTCATCACCCTTCGTCTTAGCCCCCTCTCGCTCTCTTTGACGGTGGGTCTCTTTCAGCCTTCGGGCTCGGAGGGCCTAATTGAGTTGTCGGCAGAATGCCTTGGTAAGACTTCGAAGTCTTTTCACTTTCATACTTCGCAAAATAAACTTGTTCTGACTTGGAATCTTGATGAAGCTGCTCGTGAAGTAAGGACTCCAGAGGAGACCATCGTGGCAATGGAGCGCGTCGTCGGAGCCCCAACACCTGAGGAGCAGGCTCAACGGCTCGCTCTGGTGGGGACTTGGGAACACTGGAACAGAGTGTGGACCTGGCTCGGCGTCGAGGGGGTCCAAGCTCTGCCATACTTCTCTAGCCCTACACCCTCGGCGAGCGGCTCCAAGAGGAAGAGGGTAGACGACGACGAACCCAAAGCCTCGAGGGCACGCTCGGAGCTCCCAACAACCGAAGCCCCTACCATGGAGGAGGCAACGACCGCGAGCCCTGGAACCAGAGCGGAGCCAGCAGGGGCTCCGGCGGCAGCTACTGAACTGGTGGCGAGGGACACGATGGCGACACCTTCGGGAGCGGGTGCTGAGGCTCCGCCCTCGCAGCGAAGGGACTGGGGAGCACACATCACTCCCGCTGCCTTCGAAGAGATCTCCGATGAAGGTAGACACTTGAATGTACTTCTCTTTTTCCACATGGATATTAACTTGAACTTTTTTGCAGATGTCTATGAAGGCGCGAGGTCCCCCGTACCGAAGCCGATGGAAGCCTCTAGCAGCAGTAGTGACAGCAGCAGCTCGTAGTCCGACAACACTTCGTCTGAAGAAGACGGAGGCGACAGCCGTGATGAAGGGAATCTTCGGGATGGGGCCGATGAGCACATCGAAGTGGTGGACCAGAGCCCGGCTCCACAGGATCGTGCACCGGAGGTGGATGTGGCGAAGATAGTCTGGCCTCTACAGCCAAGGGGGGTTGTGACGGAGGCGGCCATTCATGATTTCCATGAAGGCTGCGTTGCTGCAGGGTCAAGGGCTTGGTGGCTCAACATAGCCGCTCGAGCCCCTTTGACCTCTTCGCAAATGCGAACGAAGATCTCATCCAAGTGAGCGAAGTCCCATACGGTCTTCGAGACATACTTGCTTTTCAATCAGCACTTATGATTTTCTTGAATTCTTCTAGGCCTTCGCGCTGAATGCTGCAGCAACAATCTCTACGGACGAACGGATGGCTCACTTGGCAGAGGAGAGGTATGCCCTCCGACGCGAGATCTTGGTGGAAGCTGAGAAGTGAAGGCGAGTCGAAGCCTCAGCATATACGGTGAGGGTCGAAGCTGAAAAGGCGAGGGTGGTATTGGTTTCAGAGATCGACAAGCTTCGGGCGGAGCTTCGAGCTTTGGAGGAGGCCAGAGTGGAGCTAGCGGCAGAGAACACAAAGCTTCTCCAAGCTGGCCACTGCCTGGAGGACTTCATTGTTCACAATATCGACAAAGCCACTTCGAGCTTGGCTTGAGTCCTTGAGCAAATATGGACTGAGTGCCGGGTTCCGGACTTCAGCCTTCGGGACCCAATCAGGGATCGTGTCGAGTTCCTGAAGACTGTGGCTGTGATGGTGGAGGTGTCCCTAAAGGGCTTCGCTCTGATGGCCGGCCGAGTGTCGGGCCAAGGAGTGTTGCAGATGCTTCATGACTCGGGGTGCAACCACCTCGAGGCAGTGACCTAGGTGACTCCAGTGGCCTTCAGAGGCCAGCACTTGGTGGCGTCTCCTTCGGGCGTCCGCGGAGCATGGCCCACCTTCAAGAGCCTTCGAAGGCCCAAGGTTGCGAAGCAGTCCTCGACCTCCAAAAGGCCCTCCGCCTTTGCCGAGCCAGGGCACAAGCCTCGCCATCTCAGCCTTCGATGTCAACGCCTCTGTCTCCGAAGGTGTAGATCACCTTAGGCTCCTTGTAACTCTTAGCTGTAGGCTTTGTAAAAACTCATGAGTTTATTAATATAAATCTGGGGGTACATTATACCTGCCCAGGCTCAGCCTTCGAATGTTGATCTCGAAGTACTTGAGGAGTCTGAAAGGCTTCGCTAGCTTTGGGTGGTGCTCGAGGTAGCTAGGTCCGAAGGCCCTCTTCGGTTCAAGCTTCCGAGAGGTCCTAAGGGCGAAGCCATTTCCGAAGTAGCCCAGGAGCTGCGGCCTACCGTGAAGACAGAGCCTCTTCGGAGTTCTTCCTCTTTGCCAGACGTAAGCTGTTTCGAAGTAGCCTTATGTGGCGAGGGGGTACTGCCTTCGGGTACGGCCTTAACAGGCGGCGAAGCCTTAGACTTTTCTTCCTTCGACACGACACCTCCTGCATCTAGACTTGGACAAACCTACAAGGTGAAAGACGAGTTCTACAGGCTTCGGGGCATGGACTGACCGTCCGTGGGAGAGCAAGCTCCGATGGGGCTTCGTCCAGCCGAGAGGGCCCTGGCCAGAAGAAGAGCAAGCGAGGGTTGGGGCCTCGAGCTCGTTTTTTCTTAGGCTTAGATACAGACTACTCATAATTTTGTTTTCGAAGTGTATTTGTAACATACTTCTCAATTATCATTCAATGAATGAGATTTGTTACATTTGCACACTTCGTCTGCATGCTTCACATAATCTGATTGTTTGGAACATTTTAGCTTGTCACGCTCGTTCTGCGCATTACATTCACACACTTCGCATACATACTTTGGTCCCCACTTGCACGTGGCAGCTAGGGACTTAGTAGTTGCTGGTGCGGGCAATTAAAGAATGCGAAGGGGTGCGCCTTTTTGGTGGCTTCGGACGCTTATAGCACATCAAGCGAAAGCCTCTTTTGGGCTTCGAATGCATTAATCTGGAGCGAAGCAAGGCTTCAGCATAGACAAATTAAGCGAAGCATGCTTCGGCATGCTTGGATTTGGATAATGTGCATGAGCAAGGCTCCGAAACGCACTTAGATTTTAGGCGAAGCATGACTTCAAGATGCTTAAATTTTAGATTAGATCACGTCACGCGAAGCGAGGCCTCGGTGCGTGTTCAGATAGCGAAGCAAGGCTTGTATAGCTTGATCCTGTAGTGAATGAAAAGAATATTTGGTGTGGATTCACCGAACCTGCAATGGGTTGAGCCACCTATGACTCTGGGTCACCTATGACCCTGCGCCACCTTCGACCTTGGGATGCATCTGGCCGGAGCCTGGAATCCTGGACTTGCCGAGTCGTCGCTCGGAAGTCTCAAAGCCCACTCCTACGGGCCTGGAGGCGCTGTGTAGCCTTCGGAGGAGTGCTCTGGATTTTGTAAAGCAAAGCAAGGCTTTGAATTTTAAATGAAAAAGGAAGCAAGACTTCGATTTTAAAACACGAAGCAAGGCTTTGGCTTTAGAACGCAAAGCAAGGCTTTGACTTTTAATAAGATGGAGCAAAGTTTTGCTTTAAAGTCGAAGCAGGGCTTCGATTTTAAGGCGAAGCAGGGCTTCGATTTTTTATTAAAGTAATTGCAAATTTGTACATCGAAAATGTGCTTCGAACTGTGTACATACCTCGTAAAGTGGGTAAAAGGCTTGCCTCGAAGCCCCTGGGGCTTCGAAGGCCTTTGGCACGTGAAGCGGAGCCCCATTGCCAGAGGGTGAACTCCAAAGCGTGAGGGATGGTGGAAGGCGTAGAAGGCCTTCGAACTGCACTCGAAGCCCCTTGCCGGAGGGTGCGCGAAGCAAGAAAACTTCGAAGCTCCCCCCTCAAGCGCACTTCGAAATGCAGGCAGTGGTAGACAACTTAGCTTTTATGACTAAGATCCCAACGGACGGCGCCAACTGTTGTAGCAATTGCGTTAGCTACAGCACAGGTTTTGTGTATATGGTGTAAATACTGAACCTCGAAGGGTTCTCACAGAGGGAGAGAAGATTTATATTGGTTCAGGCCTCCCCAAAGGAATAATAGCACTACGTACAGTCTACAGCAGATTGGGCATAGTTTGCCTCTCCTGAATATGTCTATTACAAGGGCTTGGCCCTGCTTTTATAGGCATGCAGGCCAAAGGAAAAAACATAAATGCCCTCTACAAGTTATATGCCTTACAGGGGCAAAAATTGAAAAAAGACTAGACTACTGTACAAACAACTTTGCAGCTTTACAGATGTGTCAGATAAACGTCACTTCTGAGCAACTAAACAACATACTAGGGGCAGAGGGGCCCCCGGTATGGCTCTTCACTGTAGCGGAGTGGAGATATTTTCTTAGTTCGGAGTAGTGGCTGGAGCTCTTCGGGTGGAGGCTGCATCAAAGGCTTCGAAGGGTACTCCGAAGTGGTCTTGCAGAGACTTAGGTTCGAAAGGGCCCGGAGGGAACCCGGAGGTTAGCTCCGAAGGGAGCCCGAAGGCTTGGCTCCGAAGAACACCAAAGGGAACCCGGAGGCTAGCCTCGAAGGGGGCCCGGAGGTTACCTTCGAAGGGAGCCCGGAGGCTAGCTTCGAAGGGGGCCCGGAGGTTACCTCCGAAGGGAGCCCGGAGGCTATCTTCGAAGGGGGGCCCAGAGGTTACCTCTGAAGGGAGACCGGAGGCTAGCTTCGAAGGGGGGCCTGGTGTTTTGGATTAATTGCTGCTTGGAAATAACATTGGTAGGTGGGAATCTGCTTCGACAGTGTCAGGCTCCTGGTCGAAGTCTTACGGAGGCTGACGTCATTTGGCCCCTGTTTAAGGGAAAACTTATTCCCCCAACATCCTTCAATTCTGATATTCTCAAAAATATTTAAGACTTGAACTAAGCATTCAACAAGATAGAACTAAGCAAACTTCTAAATAGAATCAAAGTTCAGGTACAGAGTACTTGCCACACAAACTAAAAGAAACTTCTGAAGAAGAACATAGATTTTAGTGGTAAAATATAAAATAACACTAAGCAGAGATTCCAAGTAGTAAACCAGAAGTAAACATGTATTTGATATATATTCAAAAAATGCATCGGATCAGTTCAGCTATTTCTTCAATCAACTCAACAAAAAAAGAATAAACAATCCACTTGTCAATTTCATAATATATTTTCAGATCATGTGTAATTAAATTTAGTATCACAAGCAACAAGAAATGTATCCATCAATTGTATTAGATCAGACCACATAAAACAGCTAAGATGCTAATGAATATTAGAGTCAACATTTTATCAAACATGTAAAGTGCTAAACAAAAACTGAAACAATTTATCCAGGGAATTTTTCAAAGTTGTGATACCTCTTTTGATCAGCAAAATAATTAAGAAGGAATCATAAAAACTAGTTTAAACTTTCGAAAATGGAACATTCAAACCATCCTCAACAAAAGTTATATAGACATCAATATCAAGTTGTGCACAAAATTCACTAGAAAAGGCTTCACAAAATCGATCTCAGGCAGAAAAACGTACGTGCGCTGGGAGCTTCTTAATCCATCGCTGCACGGTTCTTCTTGTCCCACATCATGAATAGTAACGCACAGATTTGATCAAAAACAACAAAAGCAGCAGAAATTTGATGTATTTGATATTTTGGTTCAGCCAAAAAGAACAACCAAAAATCCCCACCTGCCCATGGATATGGTCCTCTATTTATAGGCCAACCATGGGGGTGTTTTCTGAAAAGAACCCTTTAGAATTAAAATATTACACACAAGTCCTATTCCTTGTAATATATTTTTAGAATTAAAAAATTCTGAAAAATATACCAAAGGAGTAAAATGACCCTAGACTCTCAACTTTTTATTACACATTGATTCAAAGTAAAAAGGACTCAAAACTATTGAAATTAACAAAAATTGATTTGTGACGGTTTTCAGCAAAAACCGACAAAGCCTCTCAACCATTCGACACGGGACACCGCTTTGCGACTCCGAGCGCCATCAAGCCACTTCCGCTCTCGATCCCCTGGAGCCACCTGAATGCTTGTCCTGGCCTCCCTCTCGCAGACCCTGTCGTCATGCCATCGCTTCCATCCGTCCATCCAAGTTTTGCTCGGTCTCTTCGTGCACTTTTGAGATCTTCTCCAACTTCGCCCGGCCTCCCTGATCCTCCGGCATCGAGCTCCCCTCTTGACCCTTGATCACTCGTCGTCGACAGTCGGTCAGCATCTCCACCATGCACATCCAAGACAAGCCAAAACAAGAACGCGACGCACCACCAAAACCTCAGCAACCACTCCTCAATTCTACATCGAACCCTTCGATGCACCCAAACCACTCTCAACCACTCAACCGCTCAAACGCTTATCCTTATTCATCACTCATCATCCAGACCGATACCACCCTTGGTTTCACAATCTCCCCCTTGATTAGTGCATTGACAACCCCAAGCAAAGACATGATGAGGATAGCAAGTTAAGCGCACAAGTTACCATAAAAACTCATAAAAGATCTCCCTCTTAGGCAAAAACCTTATGCAACGTAAGGCAAAAGCATCAAGACAAAAGCATCAAAAGCATATCAATGCAACATGTAAGCCATTACTCCCCCTTAACCAAGCAATCCAAAAGACAATGCAACATGTAAGCCATTACTCCCCCTTAACCAAGCAATCCAAAAGCCAAAGCATCATGTAGACCATTTCTCTCCCTTTGATAATGCAGACATCAAGGAGATAAAAAGATGCAAAGAGGGGAATGAGGGTAAAGCAGAGATGTGAGATTCTGAAACGTGAGCAACTGCAATTACAGTACAAACAAGCATTTGCCTTGAATATAATCTAAAAGTACTATATGACCAGCTCAGGTGAATACCATCTAAACAAAAGGCATGAGCAAGCATTTTCAGATTTTAGCAAATAAAAGCATCACCACTCAGACTAGCATACTAGACATGTCAAGGCATGAGATGCAAAACCTAATCAAGCACACAACAGATAAGCATATCCCACAGCAAGGAGCTTCAACAAACATGATATGTAATGAATTTTAACTTTTCATTTTTGTGCTAGGGGTTATTTGCATGTCAACCTTATGCTAACCAACCAAGCCAAGCCTAGGTCAAGCAAAATACCATCGGAAGCTTAAAGCATTTGTCTCGGTATACACTTCATTGTCTCGATTCATAACAACGTGCTATGGTAAGCAGTCCAGAACAAAGTAGTTCGACAAAGCAAACCCACCTGGATCTTTTCAATTTTAGCACACAACAGCATGAATATCATTCATTTTCATTTTCATTCATTTTTGATGAAATCAAGTTGCGTATTAGCATCCAAGTGAAAAGGACCTAGCTATCAGGTGTATAAAAGCTAGCAAAAGCACTCAACCCATTCAACCTAGTTTCTAGACTAAGTAGTGATCGTTTTCAAATTTTCACAAATAAAAGCCATGCTCATGACAATTATCAGAAGTAGACATGCCAAGTATAGTAAAAATATTAAAGGCAGTAGTTCAAAGGCATTACACAACATGTACTTGTAAAAGCAATTAATCATATAACAGAAGCTCATGCAATGCTACACAACTCCCCCTTAAAACATGCTAGTAGATCTCGAATGCTCATTGTTGGGGTGAGTAAAAACCATTTTGGAATCCAGTATTGCACAACTCGAGAACCAAGCAAAGTAGTATACTTACCATGCATAGGATATGAACCATGATAAACAGTGTCTGGTCTACCTACAAAGCGTGAACCTGGAAATCGATGAGGTCTCCCAACCTGTCTAGCATCAAAACCTCTTACACATGGTCTATCACCATATGAAGCATGGTGTACACCACGAGGGGCATAATCACTCACAAAACCATGGGGAGCCTCAAAATTAGAGCAAGAATGATAACCACAATCATGCAAATCAAGTGAAGAATAATCATGAAAGTTCAAAGCATGAGCACGACGTTCATCTTTCATGCGTCGATAGCAAAAATCAATCAAGTGACCTACACGATGACAATAAGAGCAGTGAAAAACTTTCTTGGGTGTAGGCTTATAGGTTTCTGGTGCAAAACTCACAGTTTTTCTAGGTTTTTGCTTGGAGTCTATCTTGAGGGGTGGAATGATTATATTTTTAGGTTGGGTAGGATTTTTGGCTTTCTGTGGTATGTCTAACTGGGCTCTCTCTTTCTCAAGGATGGTAGGAAGAGTGAACACATTTTGGATTGGGGTATTTTATGAAGTCCTTTAATAACCTAACCCAAGAGCTAACATGCCCTATCAGCACACATTTTTGTTTTGTCCGAAAGCAAATCCATTTTCCCTTTCCCTTCAGTTCATTTGTCTACCATGGAAAACAGATAATCATTCTCACACTTATGTTTTTCTACTTGCTCTCTAGCAAAACTGAGTTGGTCCTTTAGGGTGATGCAGGTGGGACACGCCAGCTGCACATCCTTAGAACACTCAGCACTCTCTAATCTAGCCTTAAGCTCATCAATATGCTTATCTCTCAGATTATTGATTTCAACCAGTAAAGGGCAATTTAAGCATTCATTGATGACACAAGGACTAGACTCCACTACCAAAAGTTGCTTCTAAACATTTTCAAGTTTTTCAATGTTTTGAGCATGAATCAGACGCAACTGAGCAAGTTCATCCATAACGATAAGACAAGACTCACATTCAGCAATTTCAGACTCATACTTCAACAAAGCAAGTTCAGTAGAAAGTGATTCAATTTTAAGCAATTTTAAGCAGTCTATCTTGTGAAATAATTGTTGATGAGTCAAGTAATTGGTCATGTGATAGACTAACCTCAGATGAGTCAAGCTCATCGCTGATGTACTTGTCATTGGTCATGAAGCATAGGCTGTTGAAGTCCTTCGTCTTTTCCTTCTTTTCTTCACTCTTGTAAAATTCTTCTTCATCAGAGCTTGGCTCTTCACTCGAGGTGTTGTCGATGTCGCTGAGTGCAGCCACGAAAGCTCTAGCCATTCTTTTTGCCACTTTTCCTCTTTTGCCTTTGAAGAAGGGTTTTTTGTGTCTTTTCTGGTGTTTGAGTTCATGATCATTCTTTGCATTCATTTTTGTGCAATTTGCTTTAATATGATTAAGATCACCGCACTCAAAACACCCTTGAGATCGTCCAATGTGTCCACTTGTTCTTTTGTGATAGAGACCAAAGAAGACAAGGCAAAACCCCTAGATAAAGCGCAAACTCCAAACACATTAGCTCCAGATGAGGTGTCACTATTAGGACTAGAAACCAAAGCCATCGAAGGCAACAAAGCTTTTCCAGCTCTTGGTCAAGACGCCTTGGCAATCTCGGTGGACTTAAGCTTACTAAAGAGTTCGTCGCAAGTCATAGTGTCAAAGCTTCCCAACTCTTCAATACTAGAGATCTTCACCTCCCATATGCTACGATCAAGAGCATATAGAAGTTTGATCGCCCTATCGTGGTCAGAGTAAGCCAAAGTCCTAGTGGAGTGCAAATTACTCACAATTCCATCAAAACACGCAAACATGACATCTACAGATTCGATGGAGCCATGCACGAATATTTGGTATTCTTGATTATACGTGCTCTGCCTTCTAGCCTTAATCTGAGAAGTGCCCTCATGAAAAGATCTCAAGGTCGTCCAGTTCTCTCGTCGAGTTCTAAGGTGCTGGACCCTGTCAAACTCGTTGTGACTCAGACTGATAAAAAGAATGTTTCTAGCCTTGCTATTACATTCATACTATCACTTTTCAGTCTCTGAGGTACGAGTTTCAGGGATCACGTATTGGGAAGCAACAATGTCCCAAATTGCACTTCCTTGGCTAAGCAAATAAGCCTCCATGCGCAACTTCCAATAAGCATAATCTCGACTGTTGGGGGAAAATACTCCATGCACAGGATCTTCAAGGTTATAAGATAAAGACTATATACTAGACCGAAGTCCAAGACATGACTCTAGCCTAGCGTATGATCAAGCTCGAAGAATCCGTCCAGACTCCTGTTCGAAGTTATACTTTGAAGATTCAATCTTCGAAGCACATAGCTGCCAGCGAGGATAGAAGGCTTATCTTCTTTCTAATTAGATTAGTATTTTACCAATTTTATCCCTATTAGGGATACCGAAATAGTTTCCACTATGTCGGTTGTAATTGAGGGGTAAAAGGGTATTTTCCTTAAAGTTTTTAACTATAAATACCCCCATTCTCACCCTGTAATAAAGCATCGAATGCTCACATATTCAATACACAACTTCTAACTACTTCAAGCTATTATCCTATTCGGAGGCTTGAAATAGTCCGCTACACAAACTCTTCGTTTGTTAGTTCTTAATCTTCGAGAACATGTTAGCGTAATCTTTTACGACAACAGTTGGCACCATCCGTGGGGAACCTTGTCCGAAAACTTCGTTCTCTACCAAGTTTTTAGAGCCATGCCTCCTAAACGGAGTTCAGTTGGTAGTCCCCTTCAGAGGTCCCCTCAGACCTCCGAAGCAAGATCTTCGAATACGGTTGAGGTCGGAGGACCTTCTATAGTTCCCCCAGCTCAGACCCCCCAAGTAAATATTCTTCCTCGAGCGTACGAATCCCCTTCAAGGACTCTGTCTATGCTTCGAACAGACGGAGCTCCTCCTCCAGCTTCAACTATACTCCGAACTGACCTGTTCAGTTCTCAAGACCCGGAAGCTCCTTCTGGAAGAAATGAAGACAGCCTTGGCGACATGGCGACCCAGATGGCCAGTCTCCAAGCCGAAGTGGCAAGGTGGAGGCGGGAAGCGGCAGATAGGCTTCATCCTCAAGTTATCCTTGTCATTCTGGAGGTGCCTCAAGATGATGATCCTCTTTTTTATCCCGAAGCCCCCGAGAATGCTTCCTTCCATAGCGAGTCTCCGCTGCACCCTGATTTACAAAAGGTGCGCTTTGACCCCAAGTTCAAAACTTCGAAGCTGTGTAAGTACTCCAGGGAAGAAGATCTAGGGGAGTTCTCTCATTCGTATGCTTTGGCGATTGAAGCCAGCAGAGGGGTTCGAGATACCATGACCAAGTGCTTCACCCTTGCGCTCGAAGGAGTTGTTTTGCGTTGGTTCTGGTCTTTGAAGCCAGGATCAATTAAAGCATGGGAGCAGCTAAGAAAAAAAATTATAAGTAACTTCTAGGGTACTTTTGTGCCCCCTATGTCTATGGGAAGTCTCTTTCAGGTGAAGCAGCAACCTGGAGAAACTATGAGACTGTTCTTTAAGCGCTTCACTCCTATGAAGTCGCGGATAAGAGCATTGTCTGCACCATCCATTGTCAATGCAGCCCGAGAAGGAGTCACTCATGCAGGCCTCCTCGACAAGCTCCACTAGAAGCAGATATCCTCTATAACACAGTTGATGGCTTATTTCGAAGAATATGCTAGGTCGGAAGAAGGATGGCTCCGAAGAACAACTTCGTCTTCACCAATTATCTAAGAAGTAAAGCTCGAAGTGAAGACTTCAACACCTTCGCAAGGACCCAACTTCGACATCCAGCATGACAGGCATCAAGGGCAAAAACATCCTCGCTCCGATGTCTTGAACATTGCTCCTTCTCCGCAAAAATTTTGCCCCAAAAGTCCACAGGCTTCGGGAAACAAGGTCAGTGACTGGAGGCCACAGGGAAGCCGGCTGGCAAGGGCTAGGCCTTCTTCTTCTATGGTCATGGCAAAAAACGAAGCCATGTTACCGATGCATGCAAGCCTATACTAGCTTTATGAGGTGAGTACCTTGAAAGAAGCTCTGGTCGAGGCACTACTGACCGAGTCCACCCCGTGGCATGTCCGGAGCCTGTGCAGGCTGTTGTACGTGTAGACAACTTTGACCCCCCAAGACAACCTCTGGTGGCCAGTGTTATGCCACCTCCGAAGCAAGAAGATGGCCAAGACCGGGGCAAAAGAGTGGTCCTTCCTATCTCCGGAGGAGGAACTCTTGGCAGCATGTCAAAGACGCAACGGAGAGAGTATGTTTGAGAAGTAGGTCATATTGGAACCTCTTCGTCGGCAGTTGTAATGCCCGAGTGGTCCATGTGCCTATATATGTCTGTGCAGCTGACGCAACAGGTATAAAATTCCCCCATGCGGATCTCCTTATCATCACTACTGATATTGCAGGAATATAAGTTCGGAGAGTGCTGGTCGATGGTGGAAGTTTGACAGATATTATCTTTGTTCAAGCCTTTGATCAGCTCTGCATCTCTCGAAAGCATCTCCTCCCCACAGTTCGTCCCCTTCAAGGCTTCGCAAGACCTCCTCTTGATGCCCTCAGCCAAATAGGTCTTGAGGTTGCCTTCGGAGAGGGGCTCTTTGCAAGGACAGAGGAAGTAATTTTGCATGTGGTGGATGCCCCTTATGCCTATAATATCATCTTCGGAAGGGGCATGTTAAATAAGTTTGGAACTGTGGCGCACCATAATTATTTGTGCATGAAGATGCCCATGCAAGATGCCCCTGCATCGACCCGGAGAGAGTGGCGTTCGCCACTCATCATCTCGAGGGTCCCGCCGCAGAATGGTGGGACAACTACCGTGAGTCCCAACCGGAGGACCACGTGGTGACTTGGGCGGAGTCCACCATCTCCTTTCGCGCCGCCCACGTCCCTGCCGGAGTCATCGTGGTAAAACAGCAGGAGTTCCGCGACCTGCAACAGGGCAGCCGGACTGTCATGGAGTATCTCCATGAGTTCAACTGCCTGGCACGCTACACGCCAGAAGAGGTGCGACCCGACGCCCTCCGCCAGGCCAACTTCCTCTGGGGACTCAATGATGAGCTGTCCATCCAGCTCGTCGCCACCGACTACACCGACTTTCAACGGTTGGTGAAGAAGGCGCTCATCCAAGAGACTGAGTAGAATAAGTTGGACCTCAAGAAGAGGAAGATTATCGTGTTCTAGCATCATCAGGCGAACTCTAAGAGGCCTCACTTCGTCCCTCCGCCACCAGCGCCCACCTACCATCCTCGGCCCTCCTACATGCCACCTCACGCCACCAGTGGATCCAACGTTGAGCATCCTCGCCCTGCTCCACCAGCTCTGGCCGCTCAGTCGACGCCCGCTACCAATGCCCCGATCATGAGGGACCGCCAAGGGAAGCCGGTCATCTGCTTCAACTGCTGGAAGGAAGGGCACTACGCACATCAATATCCTCACCCCAAGCAACCTCAACGCGCGGCACCCAACCAGGCGGTTCGTGCCCGCGTCAACCACATCAGCGCGGAGGAATCTCAAGAAGCTCCTTAAGTCGTACTCGGTACGTTTACCGCCAATTCCATACTAGATATAATACTATTTGACTCAAGGGCAACACACTCTTTCATCTCGGAGGATTTTGTGAAAACCAACAACCTGGAAGTGCTCCCTCTACAAGCCCCCTTGATGATTGCCACCCCAGGCAATAAAACCTTAGCCCACTTGCACAACCCTAAGGTAAAGATAGAGATTCAAGGGATATTATTCCGGGCCGAACCAGTCCTCATTAAGTGTACCAGACTCGACCTCATCCTAGGGATGGATTGGTTGATGAAGCACAAGGGAGTGATCGATTGTGCCAACAAGTCCGTAGCTGTGACCAACCCCGAAGGCGAAGCCGTCACTTTTCGGATGACCAACCACAAACCTCATGAGGTGTCTCTCCACTCACTAGCTCTAGAGGAAGTGCCCGTAGTCAAGGAGTACATGGACGTCTTCCCAGAGGACCTGCCAGGAATGCCTCCCAAGCGGGACATCGAATTCAAAATCGAGCTTGTCCCCGGGACCACTCCAATCTCCAAGCGCCCATACCGGATGGCCGCCAATGAACTAGCCGAAGTCAAGAGCAACATCGAAGACCTGGAACAAAAAGGGTACATCCGACCGAGTACCTCACCCTTGGGTGCACCGGTCATCTTCGCCATGAAGAAGGACAAGAATAAAAGGATGTGCGTGGATTATAGGGCCCTGAACGACGTAACCATCAAGAACAAGTACCCATTGCCTCGGATCGATGAACTGTTCGATCAGCTGAAAGGATCCTCAGTGTTTTCCAAGATTGACCTCAGATCAGGTTATCACCAATTGAGGATTAGAGAAGAAGACATCCCCAGGACTGCCTTCACCTCTCGCTATGGACTCTACGAGTATAGTGTGATGTCGTTCGGACTCACGAATGCCCCGGCCTTTTTCATGAACATGATGAACAATGTGTTCATGGAGTTCTTGGATAAGTTCATCATGGTATTCATCGACGATATCCTCGTCTACTCCAAGACAAAAGAAGAACATGAAACCCACCTCCGTCTGACCCTCGAAAGCTAAGGGAACAACAATTGTACGCCAAATACAGCAAGTGTGAGTTTTGGTCGTCTGAGGTGAAGTTCCTCGGTCATGTCATATCCGCCAGAGGAATAGCTATGGACCCAACCACTGTGGAAGCAGTGACCAACTGGCTACAACCCACGAACATGACCGAGATCCGATGTTTTCTCGGATTGGCCGGATACTACCGCCGGTTCATCGAGAACTTTTCAAAGATAGCCAAGCCTACGACCAGGCTGTTGCATAAGGAAGTAAAGTTTGAATGAACCCCAGATCGTGAACAATGCTTCCAAACCCTTAAGAAGAAGCTCGTGTCAGCCCCAATTCTAAACCTGCCAGACATCCGGAAGGACTTCCACGTCTACTGTGATGCCTCTCGTCAAGGATTGGGATGTGTCTTAATGCAAGATGGGAAGGTGATATCTTACGCCTCTCGACAGCTGAGACCACATGAGCTGAACTACCCGACACACGACCTAGAATTAGCAGTCGTGGTTCACACCTTGAAGATATGGAGACATTACCTTGTGGGGAATCGGTGCGAGGTCTTCACCGACCACAAGAGCCTCAAGTATATATTCACCCAACCAGACCTGAACCTCAGGCAGAGGAGATGGTTGGAATTGATCAAGGATTATGACTTGGGCATCCATTATCATCCAGGCAAGGCCAATGTGGTGGCAGACACCCTTAGTCGAAAAGGGTACTGCAATGTCGTCATGATACAGGACCAGGCCCCTTTGCTATACAAGGAAATGGAAAGACTGAATCTAGGGATCACCAACATGGTGTATCTCGCTGCTTTGGAGTCTAGACCTGTCTTGATAGACCAGATCCGGGAGACACAGAAGGAAGACCCAGACATCTTGGAGAACCAGTAGAACATGCGGAAGGTAAAGCCCCCGGATTCTTCGAGGACGAGCATAGTACCATCTGGTTCGGAAACCGGATATGCGTGCATGACAAGCCTGAGTTGAAGGCTCTCATCCTTCAAGAGGCCCACGATAGTCTATACTCCATACATCCCGGGAGTATAAAGATGTATCAAGACCTAAAGGAGAAATATTGGTGGGTCAGCATGAAGAGGGAAATAGCTGAGTATGTTGCCAAGTGCGACACAAGCCGGCGAGTCAAGGCAGAGCACTAGAGACCTGCTGGACTATTGCAACCCCTCAAGGTCCCCGAATGGAAGTGGGAAGAGATAGGAATGGACTTCATCACGGGACTGCCCAGGACCCAAGCCGGTCATGATTATATTTGGGTGATCGTCGACCGACCCACCAAAGTAGCTCACTTCATCCCCATCAAGATGACTTACACTGTTGCAAAGTTGGTCCAGTTGTATATGACCCGGATTGTGTGCCTGCATGGAGTGCCGAAGAAGATTGTATCTGACCGTGGGAGTTAGTTTAACTCTAAGTTTTGGAAGAACCTTCAAGAGGAACTCGCACCCGGCTAAACTTTAGCACCGCCTATCATCCACAGACCGATGGTCAAACCGAAAGGGTCAACCAGGTATTGGAGGATATGCTTAGATCTTGCGCTCTAGACTTTGGCAGAATGTGGGACAAGAACTTGCCTTATGTGGAGTTCTCCTACAATAACAGCTATCAAGTTAGCCTACATATGTCCCCGTTTGAAGTACTTTATGGGCGTAAGTGCAGAACGCCGTTGCTCTGGGATCAGACCGGAGAGTCACAGCTGTTCGGGATAGATATATTAAGAGAAGCCGAAGAGAAGGTCAAGATCATCACGGACAGGTTGAAGATAGCCCAGTCCCGGCAAAAGAGCTACGCTGATAACCGACGAAGAGACCTAACCTTTGAGGACGTGATTATGTCTATCTCCGAGACACTCCCCTCCGTGGCACTCAAAGGTTCAATATGAGAGGCAAGCTAGCACCCCGCTATGTCGGACCTTTTCAGATTCTCCGACTGCAGGGAGAAGTGGAATATCAACTAGAACTACCTCCATCCTTTGCAGGAGTCCATGATGTGTTCCACGTCTCTCAGGTGAAGAAGTGTCTCCGTGTGCCCGCCGAACAGGCCGACCTCCAACAACTCAACGTCCAAGAGGATTTTACCTACATCGAGAAACTCGTCAAAATCCTGGAGATTAAGTAAAAAGTAACCAGGAGCCGTGTGGTTCGCTTCTGCAAGGTTCAGTGGGACAACCACCCCACTGAAGAAGCAACATGGGAAAAGGAGGACGAGTTGAAAGCCCAATACCTCGACTTATTCGAGTAACGTTCCAATCTTGAGGATGATATTCTTTGTAAGGGGGATAAGTTTGTAACACCCCAAATTTTTAGAGAAATAAAAGTGCCATTTATTATATTTTTCTAGAATTATTTAATTTGGAAATACCTTTAATGCCCTTCTTAGCTTATTTGAACTAGAACCTAGGTGAAATGACCAAACCAGAGGCTAGAAAATTTTGTATATGATCCCAAGGCCAAGATATATTTTTGAGAATTTTTACAATTTTTTATCACCCTTGGAAGTAGCCCTAATATTTTAAATCAATTTCAGCAATTAAATTTATTCGGAAAACATTTTGAACAGTAACGGGCCCCTTCCCCTCTTCTCCCTCCACCGGCCGGCCTCGCCCACTCCCTCCCCACGCCCTGTACTGACACCCGGGCCCCGCTCGTCAGTGACCCCCTCTCCCACCGCGCGCGCCCGACAACCCAACCCCACCTGTCGGCACCAACCCCCCCTCCTCGGCCGAGCCCGACCCTACCCGTTAGTCCCGCCCGTTGCCGCACTCACGGTCGCTGACCTGTGGCCTCCGCCTATCAGGATCATCGTCCACCTCATGCCACACCCCCCTAACTCCACCGGCTGAAGACCTCGCCTCGGATCCGCCCCGCTGGCCCCCTCCCATCAATTCGTCGCCAGTTTAATGCACCCTGAGGCCCGCCGGCCGTCTAATCGCGTTAAGGGATGCGTTTAAGCCCCGGGATCGCAGCGCCCGTGCATAGCGAGCCCTCGTCGGCGAGTTAAAGCTCTCCCCTCGTCTTTCCTTGCATGCGTCCCTCTCTGAACCCCACTGACGCCTCTATTTAAACCCTTGGCCTCCACCGCGTCCAGCCCGCACGCCCGATCGCGTTGAGAACGAACTAGAGCACCTCACTCCGGTTTTTAGCTCCACACCGCCACCTTCAATCCAGCCACTCGCCATCGCCGGAGTCCCTCTCTATCCTCGACGACCGCACCTCTGTGACTGTAGGTGCCTCCCCGACCTCGGCCACCCCTCCATCGTTGACGAACCCCGCCAGAATGCCATCGCCGACGAGGACCCGAATGCCTCCATCGTCTACGCTCGTTGCCGGCCAAGCTCCGACGACCTCTCGCCTCTCCTAAGGTACCCTCGTGATCCCCATAGTCCCCTCAGTCCATTTTAGCCCTTAGATCTGGCCGCCACCGTTCGTCGTGGCCCCTGGCCCGCTCGCCGTCGCTGGAGAAGACGACTGGCATGGGTCGAGTACCCGTGCCGTGTCGGATTCAATCACGACTGTGCAATCTGGATCCGACGGTGGCGATTAAATCATCTGTGTGGTTTAATCAGATCCGTTAGATCTCAGCGAAGCATTATGTTATAATCTGAGTCGTTCATTTATATTTAAACCCCGCATCAAATCTGGGCCATCCATCGTGTACCGGTTCAACGTTTTAATCCTGGCTGTCCGCGATGACTTAGCGTCCAGCCTCACCCGCAGCCGCCCGATTGTGATCCAACGGTTGATCTTGATCCGGCGCACGCGCACAGTGGGCGGGTTCACGGTGAACCCGGTTCACAGCTGACCGACGCTTGTATTTGGATTTAAATTAATTTCCAAAAATAGTTTTAAACTTATAAAATTCATATCTAGCGCATTTTAACTCCAAAAATTACCATTTCAAATTCCAGAAAATTTATAATTTTATTCTCTACATGTTAATGCAATAAAAATAGTAGGTTTATATTGAGTATTTTGTTTTTATTTATTAATATATTCAAATGCACTTTAGGGTAAATTACCAATTTGGTTCATTTCAATTTTAGAAAATTTATTTTTATTCTTTTCATGTTAGTCTAATAAAAACACTAGGTTTACATTGAACCTCTTATTTTAAATTAATTAGAATATTTAAAATACATTAGTTTACATTATTACCCCTTTTAGAAAGGCCATTATTTCATTAATAATTTATTTTAGTATGTTCTTAAGATAAACTTCAGAAAGTTAATAACTTTGTTTTCCTTAGTTCAAACCAAATCAAAAACCTATATGACTATTGTGTGGACTTTGTATTGTTTATTGAATGGTATGTTTATTATTCATGTTGAAAAGACTACGACGCCACCGAGGAGCTGGAGTATTACCGGAAGTTCCCCCGTCGTCTTTCGCTCAACAAGGCAAGTCACCAAACCAATCTTTTGAGCATGTTGAACTCATGTTTTATTAAACTATCGCTAAAACACATAGGATATGCATGCATTAGTCAAATGAAATCCTTACAATATATTTATTAGGATCCCCCGACCTTGATGTGCAACCCAAGCTATGCTATCTAGCCTAAACTCCTTGTCACCATATGATTAGTATTATTAGCTAGTGTCCAATGTATTGACACGATTGCTATAGGGTTAAAAATGAGTCGTAGCAACTTGGTTCTACTATATGATCCCCGTTATCCTTATCTTTAGAATTCTGTTGGTGATAGAGTTTTGGTTGTGAGTGTATGCATGGTGGGTTCTAGGTGCAAGCTAGGGCATTGGTCGGTAGCACCCAAGGCACTATAAGGACCAGTTTGAGGGATCTGTTGCAATACACTTCCGTACTAACCACAAGTCTAATGGGTAAGTCCTAACTAAGGTATGGAGTGTTCCAAACCGAGGCCACCATTTGGAGATGGGTCAAGCTGCACCTGCGGGTGGCTTGTACCGACGTGCCGCAAAAGGGGGTGCCCCATTACCCGGGATGGGGCTCGGCCCGCCGGTGAAACCTAGAGCAGGTGGTTATCGCTTGGAGCATTTCATGCTAAGGTTTTGGCACGCGTTCCCATGGTATGGGTAATCTCGTTACACTTTGGTACACCTCTGATCAAAGTCAAAAATCTTTTCGAAAAACCGAGCCAACGGTCATGGGCGGGTTGCGTGACATCCCACAGTTAGTTTACTTTTAAATGAATGTGCATGATGATTTGACATGTAAGGACTATTGAGCGAGGGTGGGCTGACTGTACCCCTCGAGTTAGAAGATGATACATACACATGTTTACGTTTCTGTATTAATAACTGGATAAAAACATAAGTTTTTACATAACCAGGGCCCTACGGAGAACTAGACCTTTGAGTCCGAAGGAGGCTGGCTACTCGAAGGCTCAGACCGCGCTTGCTTTTGGTGAAGTACTTCGTCAATCCATGTATTGATTGCAGATCGGCCTTCAGCTCTCCAAGATGGTTGGAAGGCTTCCCAAGCTGCAGCCATGTCGGCGGAAGGAGTCAGGAGCCGGTTGTCACCAAAGTTGACACGAGTTTCCTCTGGTTCTGGTGCTATAGATAGCCCTAAATCCTCATAGTAGCGAAGTAGTCCGAGAGCAGCTACTTGGCTGGAGATCTCTCCATACATAATACCCACTGTCTTCGAAGTCTTCGCTGCTGCTTGGATCATCTTCAGTCTTCGCAGCAGAGGGACATCGCTAGTCGAAGATAAAGTCCAAGAAGTACCAAAGTACTCCAAGACGCCCCGAAGGTTATCCATGGTGTCTAAGGCTACCTTCTCATACATTACCTTGTCTTCAGACATAGCATTCTTCGACGTGGACATCTCGTCTGTCAAGGATGAGAGGTTAGCTGCCTCCGTAATCAAAGAATTCTTTTGTCCGAGCAAGTTGTTGGCTTCAACTGCTCCTCTCGGAGCTTGACCAGCTCAACTCCTATAGTTGCCTGCTCCCTCCGTAGTTTTTCTATTTCAGCCCAAAGCACGATCTACTTAGCTTCGAGCTTGCGGTTGGCAGCCTCCAAGCCAGGTCTAGCTTTCCTTTCTGCAGCCACCATTTTGTCCAAGCTAGAGGTCCAAACCTCGGAGATAACAAGACTCCCTTGAAGAGTCGTTATCTTCTCCTTGAGTTAGTTACACTCTCGCTCATTTGGTCCAGCCACAGCTCAAGCCAAGACTATTTGCTGCGAAGGAAGAAAGGATCAATGTAAGGAAACTATTTACATATGTTTGAACTAACTTTGTTTTTATAGATACTTCATACCTGATAGGCTACCCGCTCCAAGGCCGCATCCAACTCTGACCCCTCATCTTCCCCAAGAATGGCAACCAAGTCGGTCTCCCCAACCTCGCGACTAGCTCGAGCCAGAGGCTCTAGCAATGTCTGAAGTCCAGTCCTTCGCTCCAGAAAAGGAGCTAGGAGGGGGAGCTTTGACAAGGCTCTATGATCATCTTCGTTCGGAGAAGGGCCGGAGAGCAGCGTGGCGTCTTTGGATACTTCCGTAGATTGGCCTCCCTCCGTGGATTGGCTTCCATCGGTAGACTCTGATGGGGTCCATCCTGGAGTCAGAGCAAGCAAAGGTTCCCCCTTACCTTTACCTTTCCTAGGCCCCATTTTCGTGGCTACCTCCAGGATTGGCTTCGGAGAATTGGAAGCCTTCGGCGTAGTCTTCGTAGCAGGGGTCATCTCCATGGGAGTTGATCCTGTAAAGTCCAAAGGTATTCGATATTGCATAAATTTTGCAGGACACAAAAAGAAAGAAAAAGTACTCTACTGAAGTTTACCTTCGATGTTTTGTCGCCGGACGAGCACGGGACTGCTCAGAGGCTTGAATGCTTCTTCGAAGTCCTATATGGACTCCGGGCCTGGAACCAAAGGTTTAGCTGCCAAAACCTCTCCAACAACTGCAACTATTACTTCGTCCGTAGTCGAGACTTGGTCATTCAACGTCCTGACTCCACCTTCTCCCGCAGCAGGGGCTTCTTGAATGGACAAGACATTTTGAGTCTCTGCCTGCTCGAGGTTGTCCTTAGCAGCACGCACTGCCGCCACGTCGCCCAAGGCAGGGACTTTAACCTCTATTTGTATCTCCTCATCCTCAGTAATGAGGGCTTCGAACTCCCTCCGTATTTATACTTGTCCTTCATCTTTAGATGACTCGGAAGACGAAGTAGGGGATTTCGAAGGAGCGATGAAATTCGGCTTTCTGGTCACCTTCTTCACGGGTGTCTTGGTCGGTGCTGAGGTCCCCACTTCGGCTTTCCTCTTCTTGGGACCTGGTTCGGACGTGCTCTAGTCTGAAAGAGAAGGAGCTTCAACTCCAAGTACGCTCCATACTCGGTTGAATTGCTCCCAACTGCCCACCAGCCTCACCCTCCATTCCTTCTCGGCGAGCGTAGGAGCTCTGAGGATCTTCTTCGAAGCCCGTACAATTTTCTCCGAAGTTAGGGTGGCGCGTGGAGCTAAAAGATAAGATTTTATTTCAGTTAAATCGTTTTTATGAAGTCATTATTGCATATAAAACATTTTGCAGAGCTTTCAAGGTTACCTGCAGCACTTGAAGAGATTTCTCGGAGTCCACCCTCTTGATTCTCTTCGAAGTTAATAGGCCAGCTGGCCATCAGGGGTGGAATTCAGAGTCCGATGAAATTCTCCGCTAAGTCCCGCATGCTCATGCGGCGACTTATTGCTTGTAGCACGTTGAGGCGAGCTTCGAGCTGGCCCAGTTTTGGATGAATCTTCGCTTCTCTCTGGTAAAAGATGTCTTCGAGAGGCCCAGCCAAGGACCCAGTCCGTATACCACCTGTCATTGATGGCCTTCGCTGGGAACCGAGTTTGATACTCATCTCGAAGCTGGAAGTTGATACTACCGAAGGCAATCACTATCTTCTCTCCTCCGGAGCCTTCGTAAGTTTTTGGTTGGTAGGAAGCTTTCTGAAGCGCTCTGAAGATCTCTGCTCTCCCTTCGCAACTTTCGGCTCGCATCGCCCACTCGAACATGGCTAGGCATGCTATGGCATTTGGCGATAATTGAGGAAGAGTAACATGAAAAAGCTCCAATACCTCAGAAAGGAAGTCTACTATAGGAAGTCCCAACCCAGCCTCGAAGACCGCTTCGAACACGATCACTTCTCTGGCCCGAGGCGAAGGGATTGCTTCTTGGCTGAGTTGGTGAATTTTGATCCCCAAACTTGTCTTCCCCGCAATCACCGCTGGATGGGGGTTGTCCAAAGGCTCTGCCGCTGCTGTGGCCACCATAGCTTGCTGCCTGGCCAAGGTCGAAGCAGGGACGGGAGCCTTGTGACTGGTCTTCACCATGAGAGAAGATGGAGTTTGAAACTTGAGCTCAGGAAGTAGAAAAAGGAACAATGCAGGAGCAATGGGTAAAGTATCTCAAACGCACCCTTGTCCCTCTATTTATATTCTGTGCTCACAGGCATTTTACCATTCATACATGTCGCTCCATCTTCTGTACCATTACCATTCATCGCCACCCTTCATGACAATTCATTTTTCCAGAAACAAAGCGACATCATAACTCCTTCCGAGAAAAAGGATAATGGCTATTTTTGTGAGTCTAATGGTCTTTTCAGCTTCACAAAGACAATTTTCGGAGCTACTCCGATGATACCTTCGCATGGAAGTCAATTCGAAGATTGAAAATCTTTGAATACTTCCAATGATGGTAAATTTTGCTAAGTCCCTGAGCATGAATATATTTCATGCGCATACTGCTTCCCTAACCTTACAGATAACTCGGAGAATCGTATTCGAGGGGATACTGTTGGGTGAAAAATACTCCATGCACAGGATCATCAAGGTTATAAGATAAAGACAATTTACTAGACCGAAGTCCAAGACTTGACTCTGGTCTGGCGTATGATCAAACTCAGAGAATCCGTCCAGTCTCCGGTTCGAAGTTATACTTCGAAGGTTCAATCTTTGAAGTGCATTGCTGCCAGCGAGGATAGAAGACTTATCTTCTTTCTAATTAGATTAGTCTTTTACCATTTTAGCCCAATTAGGGATACATAAATAGTTTCCACTATGTCGGTTGTAATTGAGGGGTAAAAGGGTCTTTTCCTTAATGTTTTTACCTATAAATACCCCCATTCTCACCCTGTCATAAGGCATCAAATACTCAGATATTCAATACACAACATCGAACTACTTCGAGCTATTATCCTATTCGGAGGCTTGAAATAGTCCGCTACACAAACTCTTCGTTTGTTAGTTCTTAATCTTCGATAACCTGTTAGCGTAATCTTTTACGCCAACATCGACCATCAAACATCAGAATATTAGTGTTCTTATCCATGGCGCCACAAGGATCACAAACCGGTTAAGGTCAACTGGTGATCTAACCGGCTCTGATTCCAATTGTGGGATTGGAATGGTGACTACAGGGGGGGTGAATAGGCACCTCGACACTTTCTTGCGAATGTGATGGCCTATTCAGATCACCCAACACACCTCTAAAAATCAATTTCAAATTTATACCAATCAAACAAATCAGAGCAATAGAGACTTCTCAATTTACACAACTTGATTCAAACCTTGACTTGACACTCATTGTTGGCGCAAAAGATTACGCTAACAGATTTTCAGAGATTGGAAACTAACAAACGAAGTGTTTGTGAAGTGAACTATTCCAAGCATCAAAATTGGATAATAACTTGAAGTAATTTGACATAGTGTATTGAATAACGAGTATTCGATCCTCATTACAGGGTAGAATGGGGGGTATTTATAGGTGAAAATCTTAAGGAAAAGACCTTTTTACCCCTTAATTACAACCGACATAGTGGAAACTTTTTGGTACCCCTAATAGGGCTAAAATGGTAAAAGACTAATCTATTAAGGAAGAAGATAAGTCTTCCATCCTAGCTGGCAAGTACATTCTCTAAAGAGTCGACATTTGAAGCTATATTCCGAACAAGAGTCCGCATTGACGCTTCGAACTTGACCTCATAATAAACTAGAGTTAGATACTAGAACTTCGGTTTAACAGATTGCCTTTGTCTTGTTACTATAGTGACCCTGAGGATGAAGTATTTTCCCCCAACAGTAGCCCCTCGAATACACTTCTCCGCATGATCTGTAAGGTTATGAGAGCAGTATACGCAAGAAAAATAATCATGCGTAGGGGTTAATAAATTTTATCAACCTTCGGAATATGCAAAGATTCATAACTTCGAATCAATTTCTAAGAGAGTTCTATTCGAACAATTCTGGAATCAATAGTCGTTAGCCTTTTCCTTTCAGTAAAAGCTATACGCTGCGTTAATTTCGCGAACAGTAACGGTCAAGAAGGCGGAACGGCAAGCCTGAACAGTAAAAAATTGGCAATCCATGCTATAAATAGAGGACCCGGAAGCGCCCAAAATACCATTCTCACCATCTTTGCGCAATCAGCCATTAGCCTCCAAACTTAGCCTCAATCGCTCTATTCGGCTTGATGGCGAAAACAAGCTTCAAGGCTCCCGGGGCGACTTCGGCCCTAGCCTGGCAGCAAGCCATGGCGGCGGCAGCAGTGGCGGCGCCGATAGGGAATCCCCAACAAATCAGTCCTCTTGACCTCCTCCCGGCCTCTTCGAAGTACTCCGACCTATCATACAAACTAGGGCCATCCACCTGCAAGAGGAAGATGATCGCAGCAGTGGTCGAAGGAAAGACTAGCCCAGGGATCAATGTCCGCAAACCCGGGAAGGAAGCCATCCCTTCACCACGGCCTGGAGAAGTTGTTGTTTTCGAAGCCTTCTTCGAAGCAGGGTTAGGACTTCCAGCGGTAGACTTCCTGTCGGAGGTACTGGATCTCTTCCATGTCACCCTTCCTCAGTTTTCTCCGACCGCGATAGCACGCCTAGCTATCTTTGAATGGGCGATTCAGGCCGAAGGCTGCGAAGGGGGAGCAGAGATATTCGCAGCGCGGCACAAAGCATCTTGCCAGCCGAAGACTTACCAAGGCTCCGGAGGGGAAAAATCGTAGTAGCCTTCGGCGGCATCAACTTCAGACTCCGAGATGAATTCCAACTACAGTTCCCAGCGAAAGCCATCAATGCTAGATAGTACACAGATTGGATTCTCCGGTGGTTCTACGCCGAAGTTGGAGTAGACAGCCAACTGGCCGGACCCTTGCAAGACATATATTTTCGAAGGGAAGTCGAAGTCCACCCAGACCCCGGCCAGCTCGAAGCCCGCCTCAATATGCTGCAACGAATTAGTCGCCGCATGAGCATGCGAGTCTTAGCGGAGGAGTTCATTGGGCTCCAGATTTTGCCTTTGATGGCCAACTGGTCTATCAACTTTGAAGAAGATCCGGAGGGAGGACTCCGAAAAATTTCTTCGAACTTGAGCTCTTCATGTAACTTCGAAAACTACAACATGCTTTATATATGATTATTTCATGAGATGACTAATAAAAACTTACCTTTCAGCTTCACAAGCCCCTTTGACTTCGGAGCAAGTCGTTCGAGCTTCGGAGAAGATTCTTGGGGCTCCTACTCCGGCTGAAAAAGAGTGGAGGAAGAAACTGGTGGGTAGTTGGGAGCGACTTAATCAAGTATGGGGCGTACATGGAGTCATAGCCACTCCTCTTCCAGACTGGGTGCCTTCTGAGCTTGGTCCGAAGAAGAGGAAAGCAGATGCTGGGACTTCGGCACCAGCCAAGACTCCCTTAAAAAAGTTAGCCCGTAAGCCTAAAAATGTGGCTCCTTCCAAGCCCGCTGCTTTGTCTTCAGGTTCATCTGAAGATGAGGGAGTAAGAGAAATGCAAAGGGCCCTTGTGGACCTTATTACTGAAGATGAAGAGGCGCAGGCGAATGTCGAATTCATAGACACTAGTGATGTAGCGGGTGTGCCGGCTGCGCCAGACAACTCCAAACAGGCCGGGACCTCGAATGTCCTGCCTGACTTGCCGAGCCAAGAAGCCCTTGCAGTTGAAGGCAGAATCGAAGTCGTAACTGAGCAAGCTTCGATTCTGGATGAAGTGGTAACTATTGCTCCAAGAGAGGTTCCAACAGCCAACCCTTCGGTTCAAGACCCTGAATCTGATGAAGACTTCGAAGGGGCCTTCGACCCTCCAAGTAGCCCCATACTCATTCGCCGACAGGATTTCGGAGGTAAACTTCATTAAAGCACCTTTTTCTTCACACCCTGCAGAATTATGCAATATATAATACCTTCGTTTTGGCAGCGTCTACTCCCATGGAGACAACTCCTCCTGCCAAGACTACTCCTGGGACTTCGACATCTTCGAGGTCGGTTCCAGAAGAAGTTACTCAGATGGGGCCCAGAAAAGGTAATGGTAAAATGGATCCTTTTCCTGCTCCGAACTCAGGATTAACTCCGTCAGAATTGACAGACGGAGGACAATCTACGGAGGGGGGCTAGTCCACCGAAGTTTCCGAGGATGCAGTGCAACACTTCGGCCCTTCTCCCAATGAAGATGACCAAAGAGTTTTGTCAATGCTCCCCCTCCTAGCTCCTTTTCGGGAGCGAAGGACCGGACATCGGATCCTGCTCGATCCTTTGGATCGAGCTAATCGCGAAGTTGGGGGAACTGACTTGGTAGCCATACTTGGGGAGGCCGAAGGGTCGAAGCTGAATGCAGCTTTGGAAAGGGCAGCATACCAGGTACGAAGTATTTTCAAAAATAGGATTAATTTCAACTTATGAATAATGTCTCACCTCATTTTTTATTTTTCGCAGCAAATAGTCTTGGCTCGAGCTGCAGATGTTTCGAACGAGTGGGGAAGTATTCGTCTTAAGGAGAGGATTACTGACCTCCAAAGTAGTCTTGAGGGCTCCGAAATTCAAATTTCCAGCTTGGACGGGATGGTGGCAATGGAGAGGAGAGCTAGACTTGGTCTGGAGGCTGCAAATCAGAAGCTCGAAGCCGAACAAATCATGCTTCGGGCTGAAATAGAAAGAATGTGGACGAAGCAAGCAACCGCGGGGGCTGAGCTGGTTATGCTCCGAGAAGAAAAGACGAAGTCCATGGAGGAAGCCAACAACCTACTTAGCCAGAAGAAATCCTTGGCCACGGAGGCTGCTAAACTATCTTCTGTGATAGATGAGCTGTCTTCGTCAAGGGATACTTTAATCGAAGATAAGGTGAAGTCGGAGAAGGTAGATGCGGAAGTCATGGACAACCTTTTAGGTGTCTTAGAGTACTTCGGTACTTCTTGGACACTATCTTCGACTGACAATGTCCCCTTGCTGCGACGATTGAAGATGATCCAAGGAGAAGCGAAGATGATGAAGACAGCGGGTATTCGGTATGGGGAAATCTCCGGCCAAGTATCCACTCTCGGAATACTTCATTACTACGAAGATCTAGGGCTATCAGTAGCGCCAGACTTGGGGGCGGCTCCAATTACCTTTGACGACAACCGGTTGTTAAACCCTTCCGAGGATGTGGCCGTAGCCTGGTAGGCCTTCCAAGCGTCTTGGACAGCCGAAGGTCGAACAACGATCAAGGCTTGGATTGATGATGGACTTCGCCAGAAACAAGCTCGGTCGCAGGCTTCGAGCAGCCAGCCTCCACCAGACCCGCAGGTTTAGTTTTGTTTAGGGGTTCGAACATGTAAAAATTTATGCTTTCATCTGTTATGAATGAAGACTTATTTGGAAATATTTTTAGGCTTCCTGACCTCTTATGGATGATCTCGAAGTATTAGATGTTACCGAAGAACTTTGCCTGCTATGGGCTACCTTCGACCTTCTAAGACTTCACAAACAACCTCGATTTCTGATTCCTCGAGAAAGCTCCGGTGCGATTGCTCCAAAAATATACAAAGATATATTATCTTACATTAAAGAGGAGGAAAAGGAAGTTAACTTGGAAACCTCATCTTCTGAAGATGTTGAATGGTCCGAGGAAGAGAATACTGCTGAAGAACAAACAAAGAAACCTGACCAACTTCGAAGCTGGGAGAGAAGCCCTGAGCGACTTCAAAGTTGGGCTGAACTCCAACAGGAACAAAAAGATTTCCGAGCTTCGAGGGGAGGGAGAAGAGTTAAACCTGTGGACCCTGTTTGAGTGGTCCGGATGGACCATAAAATCTTCGGAACCTCTTCGGTCCACAGCCCCTTTGCCAATCCTACTATTCTTCGATTCAATCCTAACAAGATATTACCATTGGCCCTTTCGACAGCTCCGTTAGACTGAGGATGGTGCACAACAGCAAAGCATATTTGTATGTCGAGATCTTCGCAAAACTTCCTGAAGGGCTTTGTATCAAACTGTGTCCCATTGTCAATTGTTAGCTGTCGAGGCACTCCGAACCTGCATATAATGCTTTTCCAGAAAATGTTTTGTACATTATTTGAAGTGATAGCTGTGACGGGTTCTGCTTTGACCCACATGGAAAAATACTCAGTTGCTACCACTGTGAATTTCAGATTTCCTTTTGCTACTGGGAAAGGGCCAATAAGGTCCATGCCCAATCTGGCCATGGGCCAATCTAGGGCAATGACTTGAAGTGTTGTTGGCGGACGATGACTTCGTCTTCCCATCCATTGACAACCCTAGCACGAGCGAACTAGATTCTCCGCATCAGCTACTATTGTAGGCCAACAAAGCCCCTGGTGAAGTGTTTTTCGTGCCAAAGCCCGAGGGGCTATAAGGCTACCACAAAGGCCTTCATGAATTTCTTCGAGCATTTCTTGACCTTTGGCTTGAGATATACATCGGAGCAGAGGGGAACATACTCCGGCCTTGTAGAGAATACGTTGATTATATGATAATTTCGAACTCTGAGCTTCAACCTCGAAAGTTGTGGCCCTTCAAGCAAATTTGCTTCACCTTACAACAACTCCATAATTGAACTCCGCCAATCAGTACTTGGAATGCAAAGAACTTCCGTAGAAGGGATCTGTGGTACCGAAGGTGAAGTAAGCTCTTCGTAAAAAGCTCCTTCCGGAATGTCCATAGCTCCGGCTGCAGCTTTTGCTAAGGTATCGGCTTGCATATTTTCAGCTCTGGGTATACTTCGGATGGAAATCCCTTTAAATGCTGCTTCAATCTTATGGATCTCTTCCAAATACTTTGCAAGCTGGGGGTGATGAACTTGAAAACTTTTATCAACGTGCCCAGCTACAATTTGAGAATCTCTTTTAACAACAACTCTTGTAGCACCTAAAGCACGTGCCTTTCGAAGTCCTAGCAAAATTCCTTCATACTCCGCTACATTGCCTTTTGCCCTGAAGGGGAAATTATTACTGCTCTGATGCCTGCTCGAGATGCTTGGAAAGTTTCGTCAGAATATACAGTCCAAATTCCTTCATTTGATTTATTCAGAGCCCATACTGCGGATGGAGTCCATTCTGCCACAAAATCTGCCACCACCTGTGACTTGATCGCCGTCCTTGCCACGAAGGAGATGCCGAAGGGTACCAATTCAACAGCCCATTTTCCAATTCTTCCTGTAGAATCCTTGCTTCGGAGCATATCTCCTAAGGGATGCGAAGTTGGTACAATCACATTATGTGCTATAAAATAATGCCTCGATTTCCTCGAAGCCATTATCAAAGCATAGGTGAACTTCTCAAGCTCAGAATATCTTGTTTTTGCTCCATACAATGCTTCAGATACAAAATAGACTAGATTTTGTACCAACTTCCTGTTGAAATCAACTTCTCTGACAAGGACTGCACTGACAGCAGAGCTAGTAGCTACAAGGTAGAGGAGTAAGGTTTCGTCCGCAACAGGCACCGTGAGTGTAGCGAAGTTACTGAGATAATTCTTAATATCATCAAAACTCTTTTGACACTCTAGTGTCTATGCAAAATCTTTGGACCCTTTCAATGCTTTGAAAATGGGCAAACTTCTCTCCGCAGACCTTGCTAGGAACCTGCTAAGTTCTGCGAGGCGGCCAGTTAGCTTTTGCACGTGCTTTAAATTTTCCAGACGATCCATCCTTTGTAATGCAGTTATTTGAGTAGGGCTAGCTTCGATCCCTCTGCTTGAAACTAGATATTGTAACAATTTTCTAGCCTGAGCCCCGAAGATACATTTTTCGGGGTTGAGACGGACTCCACATGCCTGAAGGCTATTGAACGTTTCTGCTAAGTCTAGGCTATGTTGGTGCTTTAAAGCACTCTTTATTACAATGTCAACCATATAGGCTTCTACATTGTGGCCTATTTGATGACCTAGAGCTTTAGCAATTAACCTCGAAAAAGTTGCCCCGACATTTCTTAAGCCGAAAGGCATTCTTACATAGTAGAGGACTCCTGAAGGAGTTACAAAGCTTGTTTTGATTTCATCTTCGCGCTTTAACCAGATTTGATGATAGCCAGAATACGCGTCGAGGAAGCTTAATAACTCTGAACCAGTAGTGGAGTCAACTAATTGATCAATTCGGGGCATGGGATAGGTGTCACGGGGGCATGCTTTATTCAAGGATGTAAAATCAATACACATGCGCCACTTCTCGGAAGATTTCTTTCTGACGAAGACTAGGTTAGCTAGCTCGTATGAGCTACTTCTCTCATAATCCTAGCCTTTAGCAACTTTTCCACTTCTTCTCTGATAATCGCACCGGAGCTTTCTCAAGGAATCAAAAATCGAGGTCGTTCGTGAGGTCTTAGAATTTCGAAGGTAGCCCATAGCAGACGAAGCTCTTCGTTAACTTCTAACACTTCGAGATCATCCATAAGAGGTCGAAAAGCCTAAAAACATTTCCAAATAAGTATTTCCATTCATAAAAGATGAAAGCATAAATTTTTACATGTTTGGGGCCCTAAACAAAACTAGACCTTCGGGTCTGGCGTAGGCTGGCTACTCGAAGCTTGTGACTGAGATTGTTTCTGGCGAAGTCCTTCATCAATCCAAGCCTTGATCGTTGATCGACCTTTGGCTATCAAGGATGCTTGGAAGGCTTGCTAGGCTGCGGCCACATCCTCGGAAGGGTTTAACAGCCGGTTTTCATCGAAGGTAATAGGAGCCGCCTCCAAGTCTGGCGCTACGGGTAGCCCTAGATCTTAGTAGCAACGAAGTATTCTGAGAGTGGATACTTGGCCGGAGATTTCCCTATACCGAATACCCGCTGCCTTCATCATCTTCGCTGCTCCTTTGATCATCTTCAATCGTCGCAGCAGGGGGACGTTGTCAGTCGAAGATAGTGTCCAAGAAGTACCGAAGTACTCTAAGACACCTAAAAGGTTGTCCATGACCTCCGCAGCTACCTTCTCTGACTTCAACTTGTCTTCGATTAAAGTATCCCTTGACGAAGACAATTCGTCTATCACAGAAGATAGTTTAGCTGCCTTCGTGGCCAAGGAGTTCTTCTGGCTAAGAAGGTTGCTGGCTTCCTCCATGGACTTCGTCTTTTCTTCTCGGAGTTTAACCAGCTCAGCCTTCGCGGTTGCTTGCTCCGTCTGCATTCTTTCTATTTCAGCCCGAAGCACGATTTGTTCAGCTTTGAGCTTCTGATTTGCAGCCTCCAGACCAAGTCCAACTGTCCTCTCCGCTGCTACCATCTCGCCCAAGCTGGAAATTCAAATTTCAGAGCCCTCAAGACTCCTTTGGAGGGTAGTAATCCTCTCCTTAAGACGAATACTTCCCCGCTCGTTCGAAAAAGCTGCAGCTCGAGCCAAGACTATTTGCTGTGAAAAAGAAAAAACGAGGTGAGAAATTATTCATAAGTTCAAATTAATCTTGTTTTTGCACATACTTCGTACCTGGTATGCTACCGGTTCCAAAGCTACATTCAGCTCCGACCCTTCAGCCTCCCCAGGTATGGCTACCAAGTCAGTTCCCCCAACTTTGCGATTAGCTCGATCCAAAGGCTTGAGCAGGGTCCGAAGTCCGGTCCTTCGCTCCAGAAAAGGAGCTAGGAGGGGGAGCATTGACAAAGCTCTTTGGTCATCTTTGTTGGGAGAAGGGTAGGAGCGCTGCGCTGCATCCTTGGAAACTTCGGTGGACTAGCCCCCCTCCGTAGATTGTCCTCCGTCTGTCGATTTCGATGGAGTTAATCCCAAGTTCAGAGCAGGAAAAGGATCCATTTTACCTTTACCTTTTCTGGGCCCCATCTGAGTAACTTCTTCTGGAACCGACCTTGGAGATGTAAAAGTCCCAGGAGCAGTCTTCGCAGGAGGAGTTGTCTCCATGGGAGCAGACCCTGCCGAAACGAAGGTATTATATATTTCATAATTCTACAAGGTGTAAAGAAAAAGGTGCTTTAAGGAAGTTTACCTCCGAAATAATATCGGCGAATGAGTACGGGGCTACTTGGAGGGTCGAAGGCCCCTTCGAAGTCTTCATCAGATTCGGGGTCTTGAACAGAAGGGTTGGCTGTTGGAACCTCTCTTGGATCAACAGTTACCACTTCATCGAGAATCGAAGCTTGCTCAGTTACGACTTCGATTCCACCTTCAACAGCAGGGGCTTCTTGGCTCGGCAAGTCAGGTAGGACATTTGAGGTCCCGGCCTGTTCGGAGTTGTCTGGCGCAACCAGCACACCCGCCACATCACCAGTGTCTACGACTTCAACATTCGCCTGCGCTTCATAGTCTTCGGTAATAAGGTCCACAAGGACCCTTTGCATTTCTCTTACTCCCTCATCTTCAGATGAACCTGAAGACGAAGTAGTTTGCTTGGAAGGAGCCACATTTTTAGGCTTACGGGCTAACTTTTTTACGGGAGTCTTGGCTGGTGCCGAAGTCCCAGCATCTGCTTTCCTCTTCTTTGGACCAAGATCGGAAGACACCCAGTCTAGAAGAGGGGGGGCTACGACTCCGAGTACGCCCCATACTCGGTTAAGTCGCTCCCAACTACCCACCAGTTTCTTCCTCAACTCTTTTTCAGCCAGGGTAGGAGCCCCAAGAATCTTCTCTGAAGCTCGAACGATTTGCTCCGAAGTCAAAGGGGCTTGTGAAGCTGAAAGATAAGTTTTTATTAGTCGTCTCATGAAATAATCATATATAAAGCATGTTGTATTTTTGAAGTTACCTGCAGAGCTCAAGTTCAAAGAAATTTTAGGAGTCTTCCTTCCGGATCCTCTTCGAAGTTGATGGGCTAGTTGGCCATCAACGGAGGAATTTGGAGCCCAATGAACTCTTCTGTCAAGTCTCGCATGCTCATGCGGCGACTGATCCGTTGAAGCAGATTGAGGCGGGCTTCGAGCTGGCCGGGGTCTAGGTGGACTTCGGCTTCCCTTCGAAAATATATGTCTTGCAGGGGTCCGGCCAGATGGCTGTCTGCTCAACTTCGGTGCAGAACCACCGGAGAGTCAAATATGTGTACCATCTGGCATTGATGGCCTTCGCTGGGAACCATAGTTGGAATTAATCTCGGAGTCTGAAGTTGATGCTTCCGAAGGCTACTACGATTTTTCCCCTCCGAAGCCTTGGTAAGTCTTTGGCTGGCAGGATGCTTTGTGCAGCGCTGCGAATATCTCTGCTCTCCCTTCGCAGCCTTCGGCCCGCAGCGCCCATTCGAAGATAGCTAGGTGCACTATAGCTTTCGTAGACAACTGAGGAAGGGTGACATGGAAAAGATCTAGTACCTTCGAGAGGAAGTGTACCGCTGGAAGTCCTAACCCTGTTTCGAAGAAGGCTTCTAAGACGACGACTTCTTCGGGCCGCGGCGAAGGGATGGCTTCTTTCCCGGGTTTGCGGACATTGATCTCATGGCTAATCTTTCCTTCAACCACTGTTGCGATTGTCTTCCTCTTGCAGGTCGATGGCCCCAGTTTGTAAGACCGGTCGGAGTACTTCGAAGAGGCCGGGAGAAGGTCATGGGGACCGATTTGTTGGGGATTTCCTGCAGGTGCTTCCGTTGCTGCCGTCATGGCCTACTGCCGGGCTAGGGCCGAAGTCGCCCTGGGAGCCTTGAAGCTTGTCTTCGCCATCAAGCCAACAAACCGAGCGATTGAGGCTAAGTTTGGGGGGTAATGGCTGATTGCGCAAAGACGGTGAGAAAGGTGTTTGGGATGTTTCTGGGTCCTCTATTTATAGCCTGGATTCCCAATTTTTTACCGTTCAGACTTGTCGTTCCGTCTTCTTGACCATTACTGGTTGCGAAATTAATGCAGCGTATAGCTTCTTCTGAAAGGAAAAGGCTAACGGCTATTTTTTCTAAGTCTAAAGGGCTTTTTTGCTTTATAGAAATTGATTCCAGAATTGTTCGAATAGAACTCTCTTAGAAATCGATTCGAAGTTATGAATCTTCGCATATTCCAAAGGTGATAAAATTTATTAACCCCTACGCATGATTTCTTTTTCTTGCGTATACTGCTCTCCTAACTTTACAGATCATGCGGAGAAGCGTATTCGAGGGGCTACTATTGGGGAAAAGACTTCATCCTCAGGGTCACTACAGTAACAAGACGAAGGCAGTCTAGTAAACCGAAGTTCCACTATCTAACTCCGGTTTAGTACTGGGTCAAGTTCGAAGAATCAATGCGGACTCTTGTTCGGAGTATAGCCTCGAACGTCAACTCTTCAGAGAACTTACTTGCCATCTAGGATGGAAGACTTATCTTCTTTCTCATTAGATTAGTCTTTTACCATTTTAGCCCTATTAGGGGTACCGAATAGTTTCCACTATGTCGGTTGTAATTGAGGGGTAAAAAGGTCTTTTCCTTAAGATTTTCACCTATAAATACCCCCCATTCTACCCTGTAATAAGGATTGAATACTCAGTTATTCAATACACAACTTCGAACTGCTTCGAGCTATTATCCAATTCGGAGGCTTGAAATAGTTCACTTCACAAACACTTCGTTTGTTAGTTTCTAATCTCTGAAAATATGTTATCGTAATCTTTACGTCATGGTTAATTACCTCTCCGTCATGTTGTCTACCTCTGCCATCAATTGGTTAGCTTTGCTCCCAGAGGACTCCATCAATTATTGGGATGACTTGTGTGAGATCTTCATCGCTAACTACCGGGGTACGTGCCAAAGGCCCGCCTCCCGGCACGACCTGCGCCAAGTCTGCCAAAGGGAAGGAGAATCTCTGAGGGAATACATACACCGATTCTCCGAGAAATGCAATGTCATCGCCAGCAGCTCCGACGCTGTGTGATCGGAATGACGACTAGAGGGGGGGTGAATAGGCGCCTCTACACTTGCTCACGAATGTGATGGCCTATTCAGATCACCCAACGCACCTCTAAAAATTTATTTCAAATTTAGACCAATCAAACAAATCAGAGCAATAGAGACTTCTCAATTTACACAACTTGATTCAAACCTTGACTTGACACTCATGCAAGAGCAACTTCAGCCCTAAGTGATTAGAACAGAATCTGTAACAACACTTTTAATCTGAACAGTTTTGCTGAAAATGAACACAATACTTAGATCAATTCTATCAACTAAGATAGCTGGAAATGAACTCAAAACAGTCCTCAATTACAAACCTGAACCAAATTCAAACTTCAACCACAAAACTGTATATTCAGGATAACTCAGAACATAAGTTTAGAATTTAATTTCAGATGATGGATTTGTTCCGAAAAAAACAATCCAAACCTGAAACAATATTCAGTGAAACAGTTTATTTCTATCAGATTCTCAATCCAGACAATCCTCACTCTTGTTTAGCTTTACAGTAGGTTCTGATCAAATTTCTAGAACTGAAACTTAAAACTAAAACTAAATTCAGAACCTGAGACAGAAACTGAAATTTGAAACTAGAACTGAATTCAGAGCTCCTATAGAATTTTTCAGTTGAAATCAAAACTCAAACTAACTCATTCCTGAAAACAGATTCCTAATTCTCTAGAATTTTCTTGATGATGAATAGTAGAGACAATTTCAAAATGATTCAGAATTTCAGAGATGATCAGATTATCTCTAGAGATTCAGCACAAAACAAGCTGAATTAAACTGATTCAATTTAGCCTAGAAAATAGATTTCAATTCTGAATTATATTATTGAATTTGAATTGTAATTCAACACAGAAAACAAATTCAAGATTAACTCTACTGAATTCAGAAACAAAATTTATGTAAATGAGTCTCTCCCAAAACAGAACACAAGTGCTACAATCAGAATAGTGCAAAACAGTGCAAGAAACAAAGCCTGGAACTGTAATATATATCAATTCAAACTAGAGTTTAAAATTCTGATTACAGTATATTCCAAACCAGTGATTTTCAAAACCTTAACTTACAGGAAGTGATGATAGTATGGCACACACTAGATGAAACACAGTAAATTCAGAACACACAAATTCAGTTCTGAATAATTTAATTTAAATTGGAAGCAAAATCAAACTGGATAACTTGCACACAGATTTAAGACTGAAACTCATAACTGAATTTAAATTAGATTCTGAAAACTAGTACTATCTCAATTTGGGATTCAAAAATCACAAACTCAAATATGAATTCATCAACATGTGTAACAGATCAAACATGATTTTCAGGATTGTCCAAAAATTTAGAATAGATTCATGAGACTATCTACACAGTCCAAAATTCAAATAGAGAGTTGATCAGAAATTTTGAATTGATGATTTGGAGTTCAAAGAAGCACATCAATCAGATCAGACCAAAGAATTACAAATCTTCAGATAACAACAAATTTAAAGTCTAAATACAACTGCTGTCATTTCTGAAAAACATCAATTGTAAACTTGATAAAAAGCTAGATGAAGAACAGTAAACTTTTTCAAAACCAGATTCAGTTTTGTGCTTTGTCAAAACTCCTTCAATTCTGATATTCTCAAAACTATTTCAGACTTGAACTAAGCATTCAACAAGACAGAACCACAACCTGAAGGAATAGCTAACTTCTAAACAGAATCAAAGTTCAAGTACAGAGTACTTGCCACACAAACTAAAAGAAACTTCTGAAGATGAACATTGATTTTAGTGGTAAAATATAAAATAACACTAAGCAGAGATTTCAAGTAGTAAACCAGAACTAAACATGTATTTGAAATATATTCAATAAATGCATCAGATCAGTTCTGCTATTTCTTCAATCAACTCAACAAAAACAGAATAAACAATCCACTTGTCAATTTCAGAATAGATTTTCAGATCATGTGTAATTAAATTCAGTATCACAAGCAACAAGAAATGTATCCATCAATTGTATCAGATCAGACCACATAAAACAACCAAGATGCTGATGAACATTAGAGTCAACATTTTATCAAACATGTAAAGTGCTAAACAAAAACTGAAACAATTTATCCAGGGAATTTTTCAGAGCTGTGATACATCTTTTGATCAGCAAAAGAATTAAGAAGGGATCATCGAAACTAGTTGCAACTTTCGAAAATGGAACATTCAAACCATCCTCAACAAAACTTGTATAAACATCAATATCAAGTTCTGTACAAAATTCACTAGAAAAGGCTACACAAATCGATCTCAGGCTGAAAAACGTACCTGCGCTGGGAGCTTCTTAATCCATCGCTGCACTATTCCCAAATCATGAATAGTAACGCACAAATTTGATCAAAAACAACAAAAGCAGCAGAAATTTGATGTATTTGATATTTTGGTTCAGCCAAAAAGAACAGCCAAAAATCCCCACCTGCCCATGGATATGGTCCTCTATTTATAGGCCAACCATGGGGTATTTTCTGAAAAGAACCCTTTAGAATTAAAATATTACACACAAGTCCTATTCCTTGTAACATATTTTCAACAAAAACCGACAAAGCCTCTCAACCCTTCGACTCACGACACCGCTTTGTGACTCCGAGCGCCATCAAGCCACTTCCGCTCTCGATCCCCTCGAGCCGCCTAAATGCTTGTCCTGGCCTCCCTCTCGCAGACCCTGTCGTCACACCGTCACTTTCATCCGTCCGTCCAAGTTTTGCTCGGTCTCTTCGTGCATTCTTGAGATCTTCTCCAACTTCGCTCAGCCTTCCTAATCCTCCGGCATCGAGCTCCCCGCTTGACCCTTGATAACTCGCCGTCGATAGTCGATCAGCATCTCCACCCTGCACATCCAAGACAAGCCAAAACAAGAACGTGACGCACCACCGAAACCTCGGCAACCACTCCTCAATTCCACATCGAATCCTTCGATGCACCCAAACCACTCTCAGCCACTCAACCACTCAAACTCTTATCCTTGTCAATCACTCATCATCTAGACTGAAACCACCCTTGGTTTCGCAGACGCCAACATGATAAGTATCTTCCAAGATGGCTTGAGGAAGCCGTCCAAGCTGTTCCTCACCCTAGTGATGAACGAGTTGGTCAATCCCAGACATATGATCACCATCGTCGAATAATTATCTAGCGTCGAAGATGGCGAACTGGAATAGATGCTTCCAAGATCACACGGCTCCAATAAAGGAAAGAAGAAGTAGAAAGAACGTTGACAATCGTCCGTGCTGTGCCAATCACCCACCTTCAAGGACCGTGATCGACCTCATCTCAAGGACAAGAAGAGGAAGGAGAAAGAGATAATGGTAGCCAACTGAAGCACTCGACCACGAATCCGAGACGATGCAACCCTATGAGAATTTCTAGATAAGCCATGCATCCTCAACCCTAACAGCAATCACACCACTCGACGTTGCTTTCAGCTACAGAATCAGATGGTGAAAGAAGCTGAAGCTGACCACCGGCCTGACAAGCGTCGATGAGACACCGGGGAGCGAAGGTCCGAAGATTACAGGAGCAAGGGTGATACTCCCTCAGCAAGGGAGGATTTTCAGGAGCCCGCCAGAATGGTCTCCATGATATTAGGAGGCATGGTGGCCGCCGAATATAGGCGTCAGCAGAAGCTGATGACCCGTCATGTCAATGCCATCAACGCCGAGGCGATGGAGCGCCTCAAATGTTTGGAGATCCCCGTCACCTTCGATCGCCTTGACCAGTGGACGGATGTCCCTAGACGCGGACGCTTCCTGCTCATCGTCGACCCTGTCATCCTGAAGGTCCACCTTAGAAGGCTGCTTATCGATGGGGGAAGCAGACTCGTTGTCCTATTCAAAGGGACGTTGGGACTCTCGGCATCAACCGCTCGATGCTCTAGAATACAGATAACCCCTTCTATGGGATCATCACGGGGAAGGCCTCCATCCCCCTTGACACGATCACCCTGCTAGTGACATTCAGTTCCCGGGAAAACTACCGAACCGAGCACATCAAGTTCCACGTCAGTTAACTTTGGGACCACATATCACGCTGTCCCCAGGAGACCTTCACTCGCCAAGTTCACGGCAGTCCCTTATTACACCTACCTGGTCCTCAAGATCCTAGGACCAAGTGGGACCTTCTCCGTGAAGGGAGATAGAGCCACCTCGCACGCCTCCTAGTAGAACAGCCTCGCACATAGTGAAGCCTTGGACATGTATGTATGAATGGACGAAATAATCCAAGAGGCTAAGACCACACCGACTAACTGACTTGACGTCTTCTCCAGCCGAGTACAAGAGTATTTGACTGTTTGATGCCAACCCCACCAAGACAATCCTAATCGGGTCTGCGCTTGATCCTAATTAGGAAAGTACGCTCATCAGCTCCCTCTACTCTAACCCAGGAGCTGATCGAGCATGAACTCTGCGTTGATTCGGCCTCCTAGCCAGTCAAATAGAAGATGCGATGGTTCATAGAGGACCACAAGAAGGTCATCAAGGAAGAGGTGACTCGCCTCCTGGCGGTAGGATTTATAAAGAAGGTGCAGCACACGGACTGGTTGGCCAACCTAGTCCTCATACGGAAGAAGAGTGGGAGGTGGATAATGTGTGTTGACTACACTGACCTCAACAAGTGATGTCCAAAGGATTCCTTCCCACTGTTGCACATTGATCAAATCGATGATTCGACCACCGATAGTGCCCTCCTTTGCTTCCTAGACTGCTACTCAGGCTATCATCAGATCAACCTAAAGAAAGAATATTAGAAGAAAACTGCCTTCATCACCCCATTCATGCCTACTACTATACATAAATGTCTTTCGAGCTGAAGAATGCATGAGCCACATACCAACGAGCCATTCAACATTTCTTGGCTGATTAGATCAATCGCAACATCGAGGCATATGTTGAGACATGGTGTTGATAGCAAAAAATGGCATTAATGGTCGAAATTGTAAAAATATCACTTTTGGTAATTTTCGGCCGAAAATATACAACTCCTGGTATAGGCCGAAGCCCTAAAGTGTCGGAGGCCCACTTGCATGGGGCCTCGAAGGCCTTTTAGCAACCTGCTCTATGGGCTAGCTTCAGCCCAAAGGCCCTTCGACGGCCTACTTCACCGAAGCTTCGGCCCGAGGGGCTTGCTTCAGTGGGTCTGTGAAAGGCCCACTTCGGGTAGGCTTCGGAGAAGGAGTCCAATACAAATTCAGGTTATTTTTATCTCTAATCTTGATTAGGCTGAATCTTATCATATTAGAGTTAGAGATAAGAAAACTGGCCCTATAAATATAGGGGTGAGGCCGGTTCATAGGACCCCACCAACACAGATTAACTCTTCAAACCATAGCTTTGAAACCATACCTTTATTTTCCAAATTAGTATCAATACACCTTCGTGGGTTTGCGCTAGAAGCCCTCCTCTCTAACCCAGGAGTTGATCAAGCATGAACTCTGCATTGATTCGGCCTCCTAGCCGGTCAAATAGAAGATGCAATGGTTCACAGAGGACCACAAGAAGGTCATCAAGGAAGAGGTGACTCGCCTCCTGGCGGTAGGATTTATAAAGGAGGTGCAGCACACGGACTGGTTGGCCAACCAAGTCCTCGTAAGAAAGAAGAGTGGGAAGTGGATAATGTGTGTTGACTACACTAACCTCAACAAGTGACGCCCAAAGGATTCCTTCCCATTGTTGCGCATTGATTAGGTCGATGATTCGACCGCCGACAGTGCCCTCCTATGCTTCTTGTACTGCTACTCAGGCTATCATCAGATCAACCTGAAGGAAGAATATCAGAAGAAAACTGCCTTCATCACCCATTCACACCTACTACTATACATCAATGTCTTTTGAGCTGAAGAATGCATGAGCCACATACCAACGAGTCATTCAACATTTCTTGGCCGATTAGATCAATTGCAACATCGAGGCATATGTTGATGACGTGGTGTTGATAGCAAAAAATGGCATTAATGGTCGAAATTGTAAAAATATCAGTTTTGGTAATTTTGGGCCGAAAATATACAACTCCTAGTATAGGTCGAATCCCTCAAGTGTCGGAGGCCCACCTGCATGGGGCCTCAAAGGCCTTTTAGCAACCTGCTCTATGGGCTAGCTTCAGCCCGAAGGCCCTTCGGTGGCCTACTTCACCGAAGCTTCGGCCCGAGGGGCTTGCTTCAGTGGGCCTGCGAAAGGCCACTTCGGGTAGGCTTTGGAGGAGGAGTCCGATACAGATTCAGGTTGTTTTTATCTCTAATCTTGATTAGGATGAATATTATCAGATTAGATTTAGAGATAAGAAAACTAGCCCTATAAATATAGGGGTGAGGCCAGTTCACAGGACCCCCCAACACAGATCAACTCTTCAAACCCTAGCTTTGAACCATACCTTTATTTTCCCCATTAGTATCATTATATCTTCGTGGGTTTGTGTTGGAAGCCCTCTGTCGGCCACACAATAATTGTGGTAAGCCTTATTGGTTCACCTATGAATCATTCGTTAATCTACGTAACAGATTGCTATCACCTTGTTGGCTCGCTTGTGAACCATCTGTTAATCTATGTAATAGATTGTTACCTTTCGTTTTGTATACTACTACACTTGGGAATTCGGTCTCTAGGCCGAATTGGCACTTGATCTTCATTTGTTGCAGGTTTCACGTTCGGAGTTCCCTTCGCCGAAGGTTTCTGGAGCTAGGAAGCTAGTTTCAGAGGCTGCCAGAACATTCATCGGTGAGGCATCGCTTCGTCCGTCTCTGCCAGATTCATCACGTTGTTTTCATTCTGGTCAAGTCCCGTGCACCGGAGCCACTTCACATCTGAGTTGCTTCGCACCGGGGTCACGCCAGAATGCTCCGCACCAGACTACGTCGCGCCAGTACTCCGCACCAGACTTAGTCGCTCCAGTGCTCCACACCGGGCTTTGTCGCGCCTGCACTCTGCATCAGACTATGTTGCGCCAGTGCTCCACGTTGGATTTTGTCGTATTAGAGGCTTCACACCGAACCCTGTTGTTCGGAGGCGATTTCGTGTCGCGATCTGCTCAGAGCCCGTCTTCGGCCAGATCGATCCGAACACCAAAGGCTACCTTCGTTGCACCCTTCGCACTAGACACCGAAGGACCCCTTTCGCATGGTACGCTCCAAACCAATTTGGATTATTTTATCTATATATTTCGGCTAATTGGATTATTTATTCGTGATCTGATTACCTGGCGACTCCAACCCCTTGCTACTGTTAAGGGTAGTAGGAACACGACGTCAGTGTTGTGCTACACTTAGGCTCATCCCTAAGTATCCACACGGTTTTGGATCGTCAAACCGTCCCAAGTGCGGGGGCACGTTTTCCTGTCAACACAATTTCTGGCGACTCCGCTGGGGAGAGCTATGCCAACATGACGAGTATGTCTACATCGGCTACAAGTACCTCTACAATGACTACTATGTATACAACGCCGATGGATCCCATGGAGGGCACAAAGATCGACAACCACAACATCATGATGCCCACCCTTGAAGATATCCCTGAGGAAGGTTGGGCGGAGATCGAGGCAAAGATGAAAGAGCTCCAAGATCTCATGCTCGGGAGCTATGTCAAGACACGCGCGGGATTCATCAAGCGCAGCGTCAACATCCCCGACCTCGCCCGTACTCAGGTAACACCAATGTCGCTTCATTTATCTTCTTTAGACATTTAGCAAAAGATAGCCGCATCTGTAGATCAAGCCGTTAGCGCTTCGCTAGCCAACCATCTAGATTCGACAGTTAGCTCTTAGGTAGAGGAAATGTTTAGAAGGTTTGAATTTACCTAGTCCATTCCTCCAACTCCAGTTGCTAGCGTACCCCTCGGTAAATTGCATTTATAGCATAATTGATGGTAGTACTGGCAAAGCTATCACGTCTCCGGCCTCAACATCTACGGCCGAGCAAGTCACAACACTTACGGCCAAGCTAACCCTACTTATTATGCGCCGCGTCCACCTACGCCTGCGCCAGCTTTTCCCGCACTGCCTGCGCCACACGCTCCTGCGCAACCACATAGACCCGAGCACGTCATATACCCTGAGCCACCACGAGAGGAGGAACCCCGCGGCCGACATGCCGACATACCACCTTGTGTCATGCCCCCACATGAGAAACGCGCATAGGAAGGAGGCCAGGACGAAATTGAGCAGCGGCAAATGACATTGAGGAGCAGATCTGCATGCTGTTTAGGGAGTGTATCGGCTTCGCACCTCGAGATCGGGCTAGGGGTTACCGAAAGCCATAACCCAATCACTTCGATACCATACCCTACCCTTGTGGCTATAGAGTCCCTAAATTCACCAAATTCGACGGTGAGGGTAAAAAGACCACTGTTGACACAAAAATGTGCCCCCGCACTTGGGTCAGTTCGACGATCCAAAAGTGTGCGGATACTTAGGGACAAGCCTAAGCGTAACACAGCACTGACGTCGCGTTCCGACTACCCTTAGCCGTGGTAAGGGGGTGGAGTCACCAGGCAATCAGATCACACAAAATAATCCAATTAGCCGAAAGAAATATATTAAACAGAATAAATCAGCAAACCGGTCAGAGCCTATCTGCTTCGATGTATGGTGCGAAGGGGTCACCGAAGTGTACCTTCAGCGTCTAGTGCGAAGTGTTCTGCTGAAGGGTACCTTCATCATTTGGACTGATCTAGCCAAAGATGAACTCCGAACGGATCTGGATGCGACAATCACCTCCGAACAGTGGGGTTCGGCGTGAAGTCTCTAATACAGTAAGACACAAAATAAGGACTAGAGCGCAACATGCGAGCACGACTTCGTCTAGAGCGGAGTACGAGCGTGGCGAAGCCTGTCGTGACGAAGTCTCTTGGTGAAGCGTGTGGTCGAAGCAATTCGTCTCGCCGAAGGGTGTTCTGTCAACCTCCGAAATCGATCTCAGCTCCGGTCACCTCCGACGAAGTAGCTCTGAATGTAGGTAACCTGCAACAGATAAGATTTGATGTACTAATTCGGCCTGAGGACCGAATTCTGCCAAGTGTTGTACTAGTAGCGAAGATAGCAATCTGTTACGCAGATTAGTAGATACTTCAAATACGAAGTAACAAGGCGATAGCAATCTATTACGTAGATTAACGGATACTTCACAAGCGAAGTAACAAGGCGATAGCAATCTATTACGTAGATTAACGGATACTTCACAAGTGAAGTAACAAGGATAACCACTGTTCTGAAGTGGCCGTCGGAGGGCTTCTAGGAAAACCCACTAAGAGTACAGAAAAGTAAAGATAAATAAATGTGATTCAAAGCTAGGGCTTCATGTTTGATTTTTGTTGGGGGGCCTCTGAATTGGCCTCGCCTCTATATTTATAGGGGCTTGACCTCTGATCTAATCTGCTATAATTCGGCCGAATAGAGATAAAAAATTAGCCGGAATCATGTCCAACTCTATCTCTATTGAAGTGGGCCGTCGGCCAGGCCCGTCGAAGCCTATTCCTCGGGCCGAAGCTTCGGCGGCGTGGGCCTCTGAAGGCTTCCTGGTCGATGGCCGTGGGCTGGCTAGAAGCTTCGAAAGCCCATAGCCCAATGGTCCTTCGGCCCTTTAGGGCTTCGTCCTGACACAAGACATGTGTATTTTTGGCCCAAATTACCAACATTTATATTTTGACAATCTTAACCATTGATGCCATTTTTTGCTATCAACACATGCCCCCCTGCCTTTTAGTGAACTGAGTGAACTAAAATCACAACGAGCTAAAGACGATACCTTCCATATCGGCCTTTCGACACCTTTTACGCTGTTTGCCACACAGTTGGGAAATACCTTTTCAAGTATCTACCATTCAAAGCCCTTCGAAACTTCTCTCCTTGCAGAGATTCTAACACATATGCATTGCTAGGAGCGATTTCGGCTATTTTGAAAGGGCCTTCCCAACTAGGTGATCATTTACCAAACTTGGGACTCTTAGTGACTAAAGGTAAAATCATCTTCCAAACAAAGTCACCTACTTGAAACGATTTTGGTTTGACCTTCTTATTGTAGGCTTTAGCTACTCTCCTCTAGTCTACTTCTATGGCTTCTAAAACCTTCAATCTCTTACCGGTCACCTCTTCTAGGTTGTCCTTCAAAAGAGTTTCATACTCGTCGACCGATAAGTCATCTTGCTTTAACACCCTTAGCGAACAACTTCTTGTCCATACACTAACTCGTATGGACTAACTTTGGTAGCACCGTGCTTTGCAATCCTACAAGCCCATAACGCCTCGGAAAGCACCTCATGCCACCTTTTAGGGAATTCTTCAATTTTCTTCCTAACGAGCTTAATCACGGTTTTATTACTAGACTCGGCCTAACCATTGTCCTGAGCATAATAGGGCGAAGAGCTTATCAACTTAATACCATAATATTCGGCGAAGTCCTTCACTTCCTTAGAAACAAATGAGCTACCTTGATCTGTAGTGAGAGTTTGAGGAATGCCGAATCTATGTATGATGTGCTTCAAGACAAAGTCAAGTACCTCGTAGTGAGTCATGTTCTTGAGAGGCACTGCCTCGGTCCACTTGGTGAAGTAATCCATTGCCATCAACACAAACCGATGCCCTTTTGATGAAGGAGGGTGAATTTGGCCGATGAAGTCTAAACCCCAACCTCAGAACAGCCATGGCTTGACAATAGGGTTGAGTAATGAAGCAAGAGCTAACTGAATATTGTCAAACTTCTGATATTCTTCACACCCTCTATAATACTTAAAAGCATCCATAAAAAGAGTCCAAGGAGACCACTATGCGAATTCCGAACCACTGGTTTGATAGCATTCGCAAAAGAGCCAAAGGAGGACAAACAAACATACTTTGAGATGATAGCTTTGAACGTCTGTAAAAAAGAGTCTGAAGCGACCAATTGTTTTGGATGCTAAGGTATTCGAAAAACTAGTTCGAAGTGACTACATTCAAACAAAAAGGTACTAAGTTACCAGTTTTCAGACTCCAAGTAGTCAAATACATTTTTTGAGATTCTAATCAATCTCTAAGCTATTAAGGGGCTCTGAGCCTCCAAAATTGTACTCCTAACTAAAGTTATTTTCGTTGCGCGTAACCACCTTCAACCAAATTTCGAAGATGCTTACACCCAAAGAGGGGCTGGGAAGTAGGGATACAATTTTGAAACATTAATCTTTATCATTCAAACAGATTACATTACATCATGAAAAGTCTGTATCTATACCAAGAAGGAAACGAAGACCTCTTCGATCCCTAGAACTACCGCTAAAGTTAGAGTGACTAGTTTCGGAGCCAAGAGTTTTAATAACTTTACGTTTAACTCTTTTCTCTCCTTTAGAAGCTCGGAAATCCTTTTGTTCCTGCTGGAGTTCAGCCCAAGTTCAAAGTCGCTCGGGGCTTCTCTCCCCGCTTCGAAGTTGCTCAGGTTTCTTCTTTGTTTGTTCTTCGGCGATATTCTCTTCTTCGGACCATTCAACGTCTTCAGAAGATGAGGTTCCCAAGTTAACTTCTTTTTCCTCCTCTTTAATGTAAGATAATATATCTTTGCATATTGCGGGCGCAATCACACCGGAGATTTCTCGAGGAATCAAAATTGAGCTCGTTTGTGAGGTCTTAGAATTTCGAAGGTAGCCCATAGCAGGCGAAGATCTTCATTAACTTCTAACACTTCGAGATCATCCATAAGAGGTCAGAAAGCCTAAAAACATTTCCAAATAAGTATTTCCATTCATAAAAGATGAAAGCATAAATTTTTACATGTTTGGGGCTCTAAACTGTTGGCGTAAGAGATTACGCTAACAGGTTTCTGTAGAATAGAAACTAACAAACGAAGTGTTTGCGAAGAGAACTGTTCTAAGCCTCCGAAAGGATAACAACTTAGAATAGTTCGAATGTGTGTATTAAATAACTTCTATTCGGTCCCTATTACAGGGTGAAACGGGGGGTATTTATAGGCCCAAATATTAAGGAAAAGACCTATTTACCCCTCTATTACAACCGACATAGTGGAAACTATCCGGCTCCCTTAATAGGGCTAAAATGATAAAAGACTAATCTAATGAGAAAGAAGATAAGTCTTCCATCTTAGCTGGCAGAAAAGATCTTGAAAAGCCTTAGTTCGAAGATGTACTCCGAACCAATGCATATCTTCGTACATCGAGCTTGACTCCGGGTATCTTCGAAGATGAACGTCAGGGAACCTTCGAATCCGCTATCTGCCTTTATGCTGTTTCGGCAATAACCCCAAAGATGAGATATTTTCCCCAACAGTAGCCCCTCGAATACGCTTCTCGGTTTAACCTGTAATGTTAGGAGAGCAGTATACGGAAGGAAAAGATAACCAAACATAGGGGTTATTGGATTTTAATTCATCTCCGAAATGCATGAAGATATAAACTCCGAATCAGTCTTAGGATAATTGCTTTTCGAACTATCTTAGAACTGACTCTGGAAGTTCGAAAGTCTTTTAGACTTAGAGAAAATAGCCGTTAGCTTTCTGTTTCTAACGGAAACTGTAGAATGCGTTAATTTCGGAGAAAAGTAACGGCAGGAATGCGAAACGACATGGACTAACGGTAAAAAAGTAAAATCTAGGCTATAAATAGAAGGCCTAGAACTTACTCGGTTACCTTTTCACCGCTTTCTCGCAATCAAACACCTTTTGAGCCCTTTGAGTTCTTGAGCCCTAGCCTCCATTTTCCCCAAAGCAACCCAGTGACTGCAATGGTGAAGACCAAAGGTTCGGGGCCTTCAGCTTTGGCTAGGCAGCAGGCCGCAGCTGCAGCAGCGGCGGCGGCAATGGCGACATTAGCTCCGGCATCTGCAACAACATCCATGGCGGCCAAAGGGGGAAATCCCCAAAATGTCGATGATCAAGGTCTCTGCCCGCCATCAACAAAATACTTGGATCAATCTTTCCAATTGGGGCCTTCTACCTGCAAGAGAGAGTCATTGGCAATCGCAGTGGAAGGGAAAATTAGTACCGGAGTCATGATCCGGAAGCCAGGCAAAGAAATGATTCCGTCGCCAATACCCGGAGAAGTAGTTGTTTTCGAAGCCTTCTTCGAAGCCGGCTTGGGCCTTCCAGCAGTAGACTTCCTGGCGGAGGTACTTGAGCTATTTCACGTTACCCTTCCTCAGCTCTCTCCGAATGCAGTAGCTCGTTTGGCTATTTTTGAATGGGCGTTGAGAGCCGAAGGTTGTGAGGGGAGGGCAGAGATCTTCGCTGCACTACATAGAGCAACATGCCAACCAAAGACCTTCGTAAGCCTCGGAGGTGAAAAAGTAGTAGTAGCCTTCGGTAGTATCAACTTTAGGCTTCGAGATGAGTATGCCCTTCAGTTTCCTGCTAAGGCCATCAATGCAAGATGGTATACTGATTGGGTTCTGAGATGGTTCTATGCCGAAGTTGGGGCAAGCAGTCCTCTGGCCGGACCCCTTAAAGAAATCCAATTTCGGAAGGAAGCCTTAGTGCAGCCCAACGAAGGTCAACTCGAAGCCCGCCTCAACCTGCTTCAAAAGATTAGCCGAAGGTTAAGCATGCGAGACTTGGCCGAAGAATTCCTCGGTCTGCAAATTTCTCCACTGATGGCCAACTGGCCTATCATCTTCGAAGAGGATTCGGAAGGCGGTCTTCGAAAATTACTTCAACTTCGAGCCCTGCAGGTAACTTCGAAGACAATATGTATTATGCATATTCATTCGAAGAAAAATTAACTTGATTTATTTTTCTTTTTTAGCTTCTTCAGCCCCTGTTACTTCGGAACAAATCATAAGGGCTTCGGAGAAGATTTTGGGCGCTCCAACTCCGACCAAAATAGAATGGAGAGTCAAGTTAGTCGGGAGTTGGGAGAGATTTAACAGAGTATGGGGAATGTTGGGAATCACTCCGCCCCCTCTGATGGATTGGGTGCCTTCGGAGAAAGGACCCAAGAAAAGGAAAGCTGAAGCTGGGGCTTCGAGCTCCGCAAAGACTCCAGTGAAGAAGGTGGCTCGGAAGCCCAGAAAACCTGCATCTCCGAGCCCAAGAACCTCAACCTCCGGTTCTAAAGAAGATGAAGGTAAACTATTAGTGAGGTTGATTGACGAAGATGCAGCTCAAAAAGATATTCACATTGAAGATACTGCAGGTATGCCGGAGTCTCAGGCTAATATTGAAGAAGTGAGAACTCCGGATGCTCAAGATGAAGACCAAATCGAAGCCCCTGTGGGTGAAGGTGAAGTTGAAGTTGCTACAACTTCAGTTTTGGATGAAGGGAGGACTGCTCAAGGAGATACTCCGGCAGTTGAAGTTTTAACTTTGGATTCAGACGAAGACCTTACCTTCGATCCTCCGAGCAGTCCGATGCTCGCTCGCCCCCAAAATGTCGAAGGTAAACTTCGCATGATTTTCTTGTTCTTTTCTGCAAAATTATACAATGTATAATACCTTTGCTTTTGCAGAGCCCTCTTCCGTGGAGCCTCACCCGGAAGTCGCTCAACAGGGGCCTGGAAGGGGTAAAAGACATATAGAACCTCTCCCTGCTCAAGGATCAACTTCGTCTGAATCAACAGACGAGAGTCAATCTACTGAGGGGGGGCCATCTACTGAAGCTCCAAAGACCTCAACAGAATGCTCCGGAGCTTCGCCAAGCAGGGATGACCAAGAATCTTCGGCAATGCTCCCTCTTTTAACTCCTTTTTTGGGGCAAAGAACCGGGCTTCGGACTCTGCTCAAACCTTTAGGTCGAGTCAGTTGCGAAGTCGGGGAGACAGAGCTGGTAGCTATTTTAAGCAGGGCGAAGAGTTCGGAGCTAAATGTTGCCATGGAACGAGCAGCCTACCAGGTACGGAACACCTTCGAACCTATAACAAATTATACATGAATAATTTCTTACTTCAGTTTTTTCTTTTCTTAGCAAGCGGTCTTGGCCCGCGCTGCAACTTTATCAGGCGAACATGAAATTGCTCAGCTTCGGGAAGAAAATGAAGCTCTTCAGCGCAACTTGTCTTTCTCCGAAGCTAGAGTGGTTCAAATGAATAATATGATTTCAACAGAACGCAGGGCCAGACAGGGTTTGGAGGCTGCAAATAAGGAGCTCGAGGCAGAAAGGATCGTGCTTCGAGCGGAAATCGAAAGGGTGCGGTTGGAGCATGCTAATGCGGGATCCGAGCTTGTGAGGCTCCAAGAGGAAGCTAGCCAACTCCTAAATCAGAAGAATACTTTAACTACAGAGAATGCTAGGCTTTCCGGAGTTCTAGAAGAAATGACTTCGAGCAAGGATGCATTAATTGAAGAAAAGCTTAAGTCCGAGAAGGTAGCTACGAAGGTCATAGAACAAATGCTAGGTGTTCTGGAGTACTTCGGTACTACTGGATCACTTCCTTCAGATGACAACGTCACTTTGCTGCGCTGGTTAAAAAGGATCCAAGGAGCAGCGAAGCAAATGAAGACGGCGGGCATTCGTTACGGAGAACTCTCCGGACAAGTGTCTGCCATCGGACTACTTCGTTACTACGAGGACTTGGGCCGAACAATCACTCCGAGCACAGAGGGCCCTATTACCTTCGACGACGAGCGGCTTCTACTCCTTCCGAAGGTGTGACCGCTGCCTGGCAGGCCTTCCAAGCTTCATGGAGAGCCGAAGGTCGCACTGCGATCAAGGCTTGGATCGACAAAGGTCAATGCCAGAAGCAAGTTCGGAACCAAGCTTCAAGCAGCCAGCCTCCTCCGCACCCGCGGGTTTAGGAATAATTTAGGATTTTTGACTATGTAAAGCTTCATGCTTATGAACATTTATCAATGAAAATTTGTTTATCATATTTTTAGGCTTTGTCTCATACGGAAGATATCGAAGTGTTAGATATTAACGACGAACTTCGGTCATTATGGAACACCTTCGAACTTCTAAAGACTTACAAGCGTCCTCGATTTCTAATTCCTCAAGATGACTCCGGCGTAATTGCGCCCGAAGTAATCAAAGATGTATTGTCTTATATTAAAGAGGAAGAAAAAGAGGTTAACGTAAACACTTCGTCTTCTGAAGACACTATTTGGTCTGAAGACGAAGATGAAGTTCAAAATAAAAGATCTGAAGATCTTAGAAGCTGGGAAAGAAGCCCCGAATGGCTTCGAACTTTGGCCGAGCTTCAACAAGAACCAAAGGATTTTAGAGCTTCGAAGGGGAGCAAGAGAGTTAAACGCAAAGTTATTAGAACTCCCGGTGCTGGAACTAGTCGTTCCACCCCTAGCTCTAGGGACCGAAGAGGTCTCCGATTCCTTCTTGGTATAGATACCAATTTTTCATATAATCTGTAAACACATTTGTTTGAATAATGAATACCGATTTAAAATTGTCTCCATATTTACTAGCCCCTCTTTGGGCATAAGCAACTTCGAAATGTATTCAAAGATGGTTATGCGCAAAGAAAAACTTCAGAGTACAATTTTTTGGGGGTTCGGAGCCCCTCTGCAATTTAAAGATCTTTTAAAATCTTATAAAATGTCTTCGACTATTTGCAGTCGGAAGAATGGCAACTTAGTACCTTTGTTTAAGTATCTTAGATAATTTGTCACTTTGGACTGTGTTAACAGACATTCGAAGCTCATGGCTCAAATTCTGTTTTGCTTTAGCCACCTTCGGCTCTTTTTTGCGATCTCTGTCGAACCAATGGTTCGGAGTTCGCAATGGTCTCTTTGGACTCTTTTTACGGATGTCTACCAGCCAATGGCTTGGACTCTGTATATTTTGGCCACCTTCGGCTCTTTTTGCGGAAGTCTACCAGCCAATGGCTTGGACTTCGCAGGTTTGGCCACCTTCGGCTCTTTTTACGAAAGTCTACCAGCCAATGGCTTGGACTCCGCAGGTTTTGGCCACCTTCGGCTCTTTTTACGTAAGTCTACCAGCCAATGGCTTGGACTCCGTATGATGTGGTTTTCGGCTCTTTTACGGATGCCTACAAGCTGGTGGCTTGGACTCCGGATTATGTCAGCCCCCACGTCGGAAGCTTCGAACATGCAGGTTCGAAGTCCGAAAATACAACCCAGCTTCATGACACTTCCCTCTCGGTCGACCCCGCGGTTCCAGTGCGTCCACTCGGAAGCTGGAAGTCTATGAGGGGAAGGCACTATCAGGATCACATGCTTTATTAATTTAGAAGATGATTACAAGCGAATTACAAGGAGCCCTTATGCGAAGTATTGCTTTAGGTGCTCCGCATGCCAAGTATGTGCTAACTCTTCACCTTCTAAATTAGCTAACTTAAAGGAGCCAGGGCGCCCTGAACGGACAAATAGGTATGGACCTTCCCATTTATTCCCTAACTTCCTTGGTGCTATAATGCTTCGTAGAACAAGATGACCCGGTCTTAGTTCATTGAGCTTAACCTTCGGGTCAAACCAAGCCTTCGTCTGCTGATGATACTTTGATAAATTTGCTACAGCTCGAAGTCTTGTTTCTTCTGATAAATCTAGCGAAGCTTGTCGTTCTTCTTCAATGTCCGGTTCGGTGCTGCGAAATGATCCTCCTTTGAGCTCCGTTGGAGTCATAGCTTCATCTCCGAATAGTAGTCTGAACGGAGTAAAACCTGTGGACCTTGTTTGCGTAGTCCGAATGGACCACAAAATCTTTGGAAGCTCTTCGGTCCACAGTCCCTTTGCTAATCCTACTATTCTTCGATTTAGCCCTGATAAAATATTTCCATTGGCTCGCTCTACGGCTCCATTAGACTGAGGATGCCTCACTGCAGCAAAACATAACTGAATGCCTAGATCTTCGCAAAACTTCCTGAAGGGTTCTGCGTCGAACTGTGTTCCATTATCAACTGTGAGGTATCTAGGCACTCCGAACCGGCAAATGATGTTCTTCCAGAAGAATTTCTGTACATTGTTCGAAGTGATAGCTGTTAAGGGTTCTGCTTCCACCCACTTAGAAAAATATTCAATAGCTACCACTGCGAACTTCAGATTTCCCTTGGCTACTGGAAAGGGACCAATTAAATCCATACCCCATCTGGCCATAGGCCATACCGGAGCAATGACTTGAAGAGCTGTTGGTGGGCGATGACTCCGTCGACCCATCCACTGGCATCCTTGACAAGTGCGGACTAAGCTCTCCGCATCAGCTGTTATTGTAGGCCAATAAAGCCCCTGGCGAAGTGTTTTTCCTTCCAAAGCTCTCGGGGCTAGATGGCTACCACAAAGGCCTTCATGAATTTCTCGAAGAATTTCTTGGCCTTCGGCTTGAGATATACATCGGAGTAGAGGGGAACATACTCTGGCCTTGTATAAAATACCGTTGATTATTTGATAATTTCTGGCTCTAAGCTTTAATCTTGACAGCTGTGGCTCTTCGGGCAAATTTGTTCCTCCTTGTAAAAGTTCCATGATTGAATTTTTTCAATCTGCACTAGGAATGCAAATAATCTCTGCAGAAGGAATTTGTGGCACCGAAGGTACATTGAGTTCCTCATAAAAAGCTTCTTCGGGCACATCCACAGCTCCGGCTGCAGCTTTTTCTAAGATGTCTGCTTGCACATTTTCTGCTCTTGGTATACTCCGAATGGAAATACCCTTGAAGTGTGCTTCGATTTTACGGATTTCTTCTAAGTACTTTGCAAGTTGTGGATGCCGAACTTGGAAACTTTTATCTACGTGCCCTGCTACTATCTGAGAATCTGTCTTTATAATTATTCTTGTAGCCCCTAGAGCACGTGCTTTTCGGAGTCCCAATAAAATCCCTTCATACTCCGCTATATTATTGGTAGACTTAAAGTTGAGTCTTGCGGAGTACATTGCTCTTTGCCCTGAAGGAGAAATTAACACTGCTCCAATGCCTGCTCCGGATCCTTGGAAAGCCCCATCGGAGTAAACAATCCAAACTCCTTCACTTGACTTCTCCGGAACCAAATTTGCAGGTGGAGTCCATTCTGCTACAAAATCTGCTAGGACTTGCGATTTGATTGCTGTCCTTGCAAAGAAAGATATGTCGAAGGGTGCTAGCTCAACTGCCCACTTCCCAATCCTTCCAGTGGAATCCTTACTTCGGAGCATATCTCCTAAAGAATACGAAGTTGGTACAATTACATTGTGTGCCAAAAAATAATGTCTTAATTTCCTCGAAGCCATTATCAGAGCATAAACGAACTTCTCAAGTTCGGAGTATCTTGTCTTCGCTCCTGATAATGCTTCGGATACAAAATAAACAGGATTTTGGACCAACTTCCCATTGGAATCCACTTCTCTGACAAGGACTTGCGCTGACAGCAGAACCTGTAGCTGCAAGGTAAAGGAGTAGGGTTTCGTCCGCAGTAGGCACCGTGAGTGTAGCAAGATACTGAGATACTCTTTAATATCTTCGAAGCTTTTCTGACACTCCGGTGTCCATGCAAAATCTTCGGACCCTTTCAATGCTTTAAATATAGGCAAGCTTCTTCTCCGCG
>JAAALK010000080.1:85989877-86223761 GCA_019279435.1 Zizania palustris | reverse complement strand
GTTACAAAGTAAACTATGTTCAATGATATCCCGATCGACTCCGGTGATATCTTCGTCAGACCAAGCGAGACATCGAAATTTTCTTCTACACCTTTTCCAAGGAGGTTGCAACTTCTGGGGGTAAATCTTTACCAAATTGAAATGTATACTCTTACCATCTTAACAATGACCTTCGTTGCAATCTCTCCTTCGGGACCTTGGTCTCGGAAAGGACTTCTTCGAAGCTCGGAGGAGGCTGAAAAATTCTTCATTATCTTGTACATTGTTTACTTGTCTTGGATCAAGAGGGGGACCATGACCATATTCCGCCCTCCGAGCAATGGCTTGATCTCCGAAGACTGTAAGGACTCCTGCTTGTGTGGGCATCTTAATGCACAAATAATTGTGATGCGCCACAGCTCCGAACTGGTTTAGCATGCCTCTTCCGAAGATGACGTTGTAAGCATACGGGGCATCTACAACATCGAAGATTACTTCCTCAGTTCGAGCCAACAAACCTTCTCCGAAGGTAACTTCCAGGCCTATTTGGCCGAGGTGCATCAAGCGGAGGTGCTGCGAAGCCTTGCAAAGGACGAGCCGCTGGAAGGAGATGTTTCCTGGAGATGCACAACTGATCGAAGGCTTGAACAAAAATGATATCTGCCGAACTACCTCCGTCAATCAACACCCTTCGAACTTCAGTGCCCGCAATATCAGCAGTGATAACCAGTGGGTCTGCATGCGGGAACTTAATACCAGCTGCATCTTCCACAGAAAAGATATCGGTACGTGAGACCACTCCGGCATTGCAGCTGCAGATGACGAAGTCCCAATATGGCCTACTTCTCTGACGTAGTCCCTTCACTGTCTCTTGGACATGCTTCCGAGGGTACCTCCTCCGGAGATAGGGAGACTACTCTTTTCCCTCGTCTTGGCCTTCCTCTTGCTTCGGAGGTGGCATAACATTGGCCACTGGAGGGTGTCTTGCAGCATCAAAGTTTTTCTATCCGCGCCACAGCCTGTACCGGCTCAGGGCGCGTTGCAGCTAGAACTCAGTTGGTAGTACCTCGACCCGAAGTTCTTTCTAGGTACTCTCCCCTTAGGGTAAGTATAGCCTTGCAAGTATCAGTTGCATGGCTTCGATTTTCTCCATGGATGCAGCAGAAAAGGGTCTGGCCCTTGCCAGCCGTTTTTCCCCTGGCGGCCTCCAGCCGCTGGCCTTGTTCCCCGTAGACTGTGGAGCTCTCTGTGTAAACTTCTGTGGGGGTGCAATATTCATGACTTCAGAACGAGGGTGCTTTTGCCCTCTTCTCCGATCATGTTGAACTTCGAAGACTGGTTCTTGCGGCTGTGCCGAAGTTTTCACTTCTACTTTAACTTCTTGCAATATGGACGAAGTAGCAGCAGTCCTTCGAAGCCAACCCTCTTCTGACCTCGCATACTCCTCGAAGTATGACATCAACTGAGAGACCGAGGAGATGCTTTTCCGATGAAGCTTATCCAAGAGGCCTTGATGAGTGACGCCTTCTCGAGCTGCATCAACTACCGAAGATGCAGATAACCCCCGGATTTGCGACTTCGTATGAGCGAAGCGCTTAAAATATTGCCTCAATGTTTCTCCGGGGAGCTGTTTCACCTGGAAAAGGTTTCCTGTTGACATGGGAGGCACGAAGGTGCCTTGAAAATTGCTTATAAACTTCTTCTTCAGCTGCGACCATGAATTAATTGATCCTGGCTTCAAGGACCAGAACCACCTTAATGCCACTCCTTGAAGAGCTAAGGGGAAGCACTTCGCCATGGTGTCTCGAACTCCTCCGCTAGCTTCAATTGCTAGGGCATAAGAACGAACGAACTCTCCGGGATCTTCATCTCCGGCATACTTACAGAGCTTCGAAGTTTTGAACTTTGGATCAAAGCGAACTTTCTGCAGCTCAGGATGCAGCGGAGATTCATTATCGAAGGAGGCGTTCTCCGGGGCTTCGGGATAATCAAGATCGTCGTCTTCGGGCACTTCTGGGATAGTTGGGATGGCTTGAGAGCGAAGCCTGTTCGTAGCTTCCTGTCGCCACCTTGCTACCTCAGCTTGAAGGTTGGCCATTTGAGTGGCCATATCTCCAAGATTGTCTTCATCTACTCCGGAAGGATCTTCCGGGTCTTGAGAATTAGTAGGATCAGTTCGAATTGGGATGGAAGGTGGAGGAGGGACTCCGGGTGGTCGAAGTATGGAAGGGGTTGGCGGAGAAGCTTCGTATGTTCGAGGGATGGAAGCCCCTTCCGGAGTTTGCGGAGGGAATGTTGAAGGGCCTCTGACTTCAACCGTATCAAATGGTATCTATCCGGAGATCCGAGAAGATCTCCGAACGGGATTGCGGGGTGCGCTCCGCTTAGGAGGCATGATGTAAGAAGGTAGAGAACGAAGTTTGTCGGACTAGGTTCCCCACGGACGGCGCCAACTGTTGGCGTAAAAGATTACGCTAACAGGTTTCTGTAGAATAGAAACTAACAAACGAAGTGTTTGCGAAGAGAACTGTTCTAAGCCTCCGAAAGGATAACAACTTAGAATAGTTCGAATGTGTGTATTAAATAACTTCTATTCGGTCCCTATTACAGGGTGAAACGGGGGGTATTTATAGGCCCAAATATTAAGGAAAAGACCTATTTACCCCTCTATTACAACCGACATAGTGGAAACTATCCGGCTCCCTTAATGAGAAAGAAGATAAGTCTTCCATCTTAGCTGGCAGAAAAGATCTTGAAAAGCCTTAGTTCGAAGATGTACTCCGAACCAATGCCTATCTTCGTACTTCGAGCTTGACTCCGGGTATCTTCGAAGATGAACGTCAGGGAACCTTCGAATCCGCTATCTGCCTTTATGATGTTTCGGCAATAACCCCGAAGATGAGATATTTTCCCCCAACATAAACAAAACTAGACCTTCGGGTCTGGCGGAGGCTGGCTGCTCGAAGCTTGCGACCGAGCTTGTTTCTGGCGAAGTCCTTCATCAATCCAAGCCTTGATCACTGATCGACCTTTGGCTATCAGGGATGCTTGGAAGGATTGCGAAGCTACGTCCACGTCTTTGGAAGGGTTCAATAGCCGGTTGTCATTGAAGGTAATGGGAGCCGCCCCCGAGTCTGGTGCTACTGATAGCCCTAGATCTTTGTAGTAGCGAAGTATTCCGAGAGCAAATACTTGGCTGGAGATTTCTCCATACCGATTGCCCGCAGTCTTCATCATCTTTGCCGTAGCTTGGATCATCTTCAGCCTTCACAGCCGGGGGACGTCGCCAGTCGAAGGTAAAGTCCAAGAAGTACCGAAATATTCCAAGATACCCCGAAGGCTATCCATGGTCTCCACAGCTACCTTCTCGGACTTCACCTTGTCTTCGGCCAGAATATCCCTTGACGAAGACAACTCGTCTATCAAAGAAGATAGCTTGGCTGCCTCCGTAACCAAGGAGTTCTTCTGACCGCGCAAGTTGTTGGCCTCTTCCATTGACTTTGCCTGCTCTTCCTGGAGCTTAACCAGCTCGGCCCTCGCAGTCGCTTGCTCCATCCACACTCTCTCTACTTTATCCCGAAGCACGATTTGTTCGGCTTCAAGCTTCTGATTAGCAGCTTCCATACCAAGTCTGGCTTTCCTCTCCACTGCTACCATCTCGTCCAAGCTGGAAGTTCGAATTTCGGAGCTATCAAGACTCCCTTGGAGGGCAGTTATCTTCTCCTTAAGACGATTGCATTCCCGCTCGTTCGAAACAGCCGCAGCTCGAGCCAAGACTATTTGCTATGAAGGAAAAAGCAATGTGAGTAAACTATTTATAAGCTGAAACTAACGTTGTTATTGCAGATACTTTGTACCTAGTATGCTGCCCGCTCCAAGGCTGCATCCAACTCCGACCCTTTTGCTTCCCCGAGTATAGCCACCAAGTCAGTCTCCCTGACTTCGCGATTGGCTCAAGCCAAAGGCTCTAGCAGAGTCTGAAGCCCGGTCCTCCGCTCCAGGAAAGGAGCTAAGAGGGGGAGCATTGACAAGGCTCGTTGATCATCTTCGCTAGGTGAAGGGCCGGAGCGCAGCGCCGCATCCCCGGAGTCATCGGTGGATTGGCCCCCTTCCATGGACTGGCCCCCGTCTGTAGATTCCAACGGAGTCAATCCAGAGTTCGGAGCAGGAAAAGGATCCATTTTCCCTTTACCTTTTCTGGGCCCCATTTTTGTAACCTCCTCCAGAATTGACTTCGGAGATGTTGAGGTTTTAGGTGCAGTCTTTGCATCAGGGGTCGTCTCCAAAGGGGTAGACCCTGTAAATTCAAAGATATTATATATTGCATAATTTTGCAGGATATGAAGAAAAAGTTGCTTTAATGAAGCTTACCTTCAAAACCCTACCGACGAACGAGTATGGGGCTACTTGGAGGGTCGAATGCCCCGTCAAAATCTTTGTCAGATTCGGAGTCATGAACCAAAGGGTTAGCTGTTGGAACCTCTCTTGGAGCAACAGTCACCACTTCGTCCAGAATCAAAGCTTGATTAGTTGCTACTTCGACTCTGCCTTCAGCAGTAGGGGCTTCTTAGCTTGGCAGGTTTGGCAGGACATTCGAAGTCCCAGCCTGTTCGAGGTTGTATTGCGTAGCCAGCACGACCGCTGCATCACCAGTTGCCAGGACTTCGACATCCGCTCGTGCTTCTGCGTTCCCGGTAACAAGGTCTATAAAGACCCTTTGCATTTCTCTTTCTCCTTCATCCTTGGATGAATCTGAAGATGAAGCAGCGGACTTGGAAGGGGCCATGTTCTTGGGTTTATGTGCCATCTTCTTCACGGGAGTCTTGGTGGTGCCGAAGTCCCAGACTCGGCTTTCCTCTTCTTCAGACCAGTCTCGGAAGGAACCAAGTTTGGAAGAGAAGGGGCGACGACTCCGAGTACGCCCCATACTCGGTTGAATCGCTCCCAGCTGCCTACCAGCTTCACCCTCCATTCTTTTTCAGCGGGGGTAGGAGCCCCGAGAATCATTTCGGAAGTTCGGGTGACTTGCTTCGAAGTCAATGAGGCTTGTGTAGCTAAAAGATAAGTTTTTATTTGTCAAGTCATTTTTATGAAATTATCATACATGAAACTTGATTCGAAATTACCATCCGGATCCTCTTCAAAGTTAACAGGCCAGTTGGCCATCAGAGGTGGAATCTAGAGCCCGATGAACTCCTCTGCTAAGTCCCACATGCTCATACGGCGACTAATTCATTGAAGCAAATTGAGACGAGCTTCAAGCTGGCCGGGGTCAGGATGAACTTCGGCTTCCCTTTGGAAGTATATATCTTGTAGAGGCCCGACCAAACTGTTGTCTGCTCCCACTTCGGCGTAGAACCACTGAAGAATCCAATCTATGTACCATCTGGCATTGATGGCCTTCGCTGGAAATCATAGTTGGTACTCGTCCCGGAGTCTAAAGTTAATGTTGTCGAAGGCAACTACAATCTTTTCTCCTCCAGAGCCCTAGTAAGTCTTCGGCTGGCAGGAGGCTTTATGAAGTGCTGCGAATATTTCTACTCTCCCTTCGCAGCCTTCGGCTCACAGCACCCACTCGAAGATAGCGAGGTGTGCTATCGCATTCAGAGAAAGTTGAGGAAGAGTAACGTGGAAAAGATCCAATACCTCCGACAAAATGTCCACCTCTGGAAGACCCTACCCTACCTCGAAGAAGGCTTCGAAAACAACTATTCTCCGGGCCAAGGCGAAGGGATGGCCTCCTTCCCGGGCTTGTCGACATTAACCCCCGGGCTAATTTTCCCCGCAACTACTGCTGCAATCGTCTTCTTCTTGCAGGTTGATTGCCCCAGCTTGTAAGATTGGTCCGAGTACTTGGAGGAAGCCGGGAGAAGGTCGTGGGGGCTGACTTGTGAGAGATTCCCCGTAGGTGCTGCCGCTGCTGCCGCCGCCATGGCTTGCTGCCTGGCTAAGGCCGAGGTTGCCCCGGGAGCCTTGAAGCTTGTCTTCGCCATCAAGTAGAACATGAAGCTTGGAGCTAGAGTTTGGAGGCTAAGTAGTGGATTACGCGAGAACGGTGAGAAAGGTATCCTGAATGCTTCTAGGTCCTCTATTTATAGCCTGGACTCCTGATTTTTACCATTCAGACTTGACGTTCCGTCTTCTTGACCGTTACTACTTATGAAATTAAAGCAACGTTATAGCTTCTTCTGAAGGTCTTTTCAACTTCACAGAAATTGATTTCATAGTTGTTCGAATAAGACCTTCTCTTCGAAATCGATTTGAAGTTCTAAATTTTTGGATATTTCGAAGGTTGATAAATTTTATTAACCCCTACACATGATTATATTTCTTGCGTATACTACTCTACTAACTTTAAAGATCATTTGGAGAAGCGTATTCGAGGGGCTACTATTGGGGGAAAATACTTCATCCTCAGGGTCTCTACAGTAATAAGACAAAGGCAATCTACTAAACTGAAGTTCAGTATTAACTCATGTTTAGTACATGATCAAGTTCGAAGAATCAATGTAGACTTCTGTTCAGAGTATAACTTCGAAGGTCGAATCTTCAGAGAGCTTATCTGCCAGCAAGGATGGTAGACTTAACTTTTTTCTGATTAGATTAGTCTTTTACCATTTTAACACTATTAGGGGTACCGAATAGTCTCCACTATGTCAGTTGTAATTGAGCGGTAAGAAGGTCTTTTCCTTCAGATTTTTACCTATAAATACCCCCCATCTTACCCTGTAATAGGCATCGAATACTCAGTTATTCAATACAGAACTTCGAACTGCTTCGAGCTATTATCCAATTCAGAGCCTTGAAATAGTTCACTTCACAAACACTTCGTTTGTTAGTTTCTAATCTTTGAAAACATGTTGGCGTAATATTTTACGCCAACAACAATATTGTCGCTCCAACTGATGTCTATGTGGTGATCAACTATAAAGTTGGCTACGATCTGGCCATTCATAGCCCTTAGGGGTTCATAGGCCAAATCGTATTCAATCAAAGCGTAAGCTAATTTTTTGATTCTTCGACTTAGAATCGGCTTGTGTAACATGTGTTTTATAACATCGGTTTGGCAAACGACAACACATGTCGTAGGGAGAAGATAATGGCACAATTTGGTGCACACGTAGTAAAGTGATAAACACAAACGTTCCATAAATGTGTACCTAGTCTCAGCATCGAGCAGGCGGCGGCTCAAGAACATGATGATGTAATCTTTTCCTTCCACCTCCTGGGTTAGCACGGTCCCGATCACGCTATCTTCAGCAGCGATGTATAGCCGAAATGGAATCCCAGCTTTGAGTGCTCTCACCACGGGCGGTGATGACAAGCCCTCCTTGATTTTCTCAAAATCTCTTTGCTAGCTTGCCCCCCAAGCGAACTCGGCCTCGTTCTTAAGCCGAAGTATGGGGACAAAGTCATCAATCTTGCTAGACAAGTTGAATATAAAACGACACAAATAATTCATCTTGCCTAGCAACTTTTGTACATCACTTTTGCATGTTGGCACTATAACGTTTCAAATTTTCTCAAGCCTATTAGGATCAATATCTATGCCCCTTTCATGAATCATGAAACCTAAGAACTTACCCGCCGACATGCCAAAAGCACATTTGAGTGGGTTCATCTTTAAACCATACTGCTGCATCCTATCAAAAGAAACTTTCAAATCGGCTAAATGGTTTCTCATAGCATTCGATTTGACTACAAGATCATCAATGTAAACTTTTAACATAACTCCTAGCAAGTCATGAAAGATCAAGTTCATAGCGCGCTGATATGTGGCGTGGGCATTTTTCAAACCGAAAGTCATAACGACCCACTCGAACAAACCGACAAAACTAGGGCATCGAAAGACAGTCTTGTAGATGTCCTCTTCGGCCATAAAGATTTGATTATAACTAGCATTGCCATCAAGAAAACATAGTACCTTGTGTCCTGAAGCATCGTTGATTAGCATGTCGGCTATCGGCATCGTATACTCATCCTTAGGAGTGGCCTTGGTCAGATCCCTAAAATCAATACACACTCATATCTTGCCGCTCCCTTTCTTCTCTACAGGCACAATGTTAGCAACCCATTTCTGCGTACCTGCATGGCCTAATAAATTCAGCTTTGAGCAGTCGCTCTACTTCTTGTTTAACTCGGTCATAGACGACCGAGTTAAAGCAACGAGGAGGCTATTTATAAGGCCTAAATCCGGACTTGATAGGTAGCCGATGCTCCACGAGCTCACGTCTTAGTCCCGGCATCTTGCTATACTCCCACGCGAAACAATCGACATACGACCGAAGCAACTTTATTACTTCGACCTTTTCATCAAGCTGTAAATGTTGGTTTACAAAAGTCGGCCTCGGGAGGCTACCATCACCTATGTCAACTTCTTCTAAGGGATCGGTCGACGCAAAACCTTGTCCTATTTTCTCTACTTCGCAAAAATCCTCGATGGCCTCGGCAATACCATCTTTATTAGACTGATACTGCTCTACACGAGACTTCAGCTAATCTAGATTGCTCTTGCTCGACATGACTACTAATACAAAAACAACCATGCTACACTAGCCGGCTTTACAGACACTGGTACTAAATGTCCTTCGGACACGCTAACAAAATCGTAATGGGAAAGATCTCTACCTGACAGACACTCTACCTTGTTGTCAATGGCATCAACTGATACATCGGCCAATGCCACTTGGGCCGAAGTATCTGTGGGAATGACTTCTACTTCATCGTCATCCCACTAAATTAGGCACTGGTGCAGAGTAGAAGGAATGCAGCAATTTTTGTGAATCCAGTCGCGCCGAAGCAGTACGCTGTAGTTACCTTGTATATCAACGATGAAGAATTCCATTGGTAACGTCTTGTTACCCACTATCAACTCCATGGATAGCATGCCGTTGAAGCCATTGAGCATCAAGTTGGTCTTCTTCAGATCGTCCTCTTCCCTACCAAGTTTCTTCAATAACGAGTAAGGCATTAAGTTAATAGTGGCGCCACCATCGACAAGCATCCGGGCAATCGGCTTTCTGTCAATGTGACCTCGGACGTAGAGAGGCTTCTCAAAAATAGCGTTGCGCGGGCCGAGGTTCAATTGAGCGACCTTGGCCTCGTCCTGTGGCAGGGCGAATTCGGCGGGCAGCGTGACGATGTTGATGTCCATCGCCTGGGGTGCAGACCCCTCGGAGATAGGCGAGTACTCATCGTCGAGCATGTCGTCGTCGTCGCTCGGGCTAGGATCCGGGTTGGTCATCTCAATCGGCTTCAACCTCCATACCTGTCTTGTAGTTGGTCGAGGGAAGATTTCTTCAAAAATAGCATCCCATTCGTCCCCAGCTTTCTTTTCGCGCATCTCTAGTGCCCGCAGTTGTTGCAGACATATCTTTTGTTATTTGGACATGCCTGGAGGTGCCCAAGATGGTTGTGGCTTGGTGCCATGTGCTACTGCCTGGCTCCTATCTACTTTAGAAGAAGTGGTGCCGCCCACCTTGGCCTCATGCATTCGGTATTCGGAGGGACCTTCGCTGCGGATCTCGGTAGTCAGACCGGCCATGTCCGACCGATCGGACCAGGCTTTGGCGCGGGCTTCGGTCGAAGAAGGGGACTTACCTCTGTCAGACTTCGGTGATAAGGCCTTAAGGATTGGGACTTCCTGGGACCCTACTCTTACTGTGATAGATTTGGACTCCTTGCCCTCGGCCTCTTCGCGCCTGCATCCTTCGACTTCGGTCTATACGGGCTGATTCAGAGGTACCACAGACAGTCTATGTACGATGCCTCCCTCTGCTGCGTCTGTTTGTCCCTGCCATTCATAATACCCGAAAGGAAAACAAGGCATAGCGTTAAGTTGTGGAGGGTACTCCGGCTGTGACACGTACAGAGCCCACGGAGTTCCTGCCCAAGTTGTACGGTGGAGGCATCGGCGGCTCAAGTGGCCTCGCCCACTTTGAGATGAACCCGTTACCCGGAGGGGGGTCGCTAGGGTCGATGGTGTCTCGGACCATATCAGTGAGGGGTCCTGCCAGGCCGAAGGTACGTTCGGCTAATGCGGGACAAAGCCTTCTGTCGGAGGGTTCATCCAGAGTGGTGCAGGGTTCGGTCATTGGGGACCAAATTCGCTATGCATGGGGTTCGGCCACTGGGGTCCGAAGTTACCGTACGGGGGGTTCGGCCATTGAGGTCCGAAGCTGCCGTATGGAATGTCAGGCCACTGTGGCCCGAAGCCATCACGAGGAGGGCTCGGCCACTATGGTCCGAAGCCACCCTCCGAACGCCTTGGGCCCATCGGCTGACTTAGCTTTTTAGCGTGGGGACTTGCTTCCTTGGCTTTTCTTTGATACTTGTTCAACATCTTGTATGTTATCTTCGGCCTCTTGCGATCCTCAGCCAAAGGGATGTTAATGTTCAGCTTCCACACTCCCACTTCGGGGTTCTTTGGTATGATTGTGCGTGTGCGCGGCTCCCCGACAATTACAACCTTCCCTTTAGTCGACTCGGCATGTTCTGGCCGAATCAATACCTTCTTCTCGCCGAGGTCGACAGCGTTGACGGGAAAATGATCTTTGTCCAGCTTCATTTTTGGATTGTGGTCTATTTGCAATCATCCTTCTTCTATGGCCGATCGAACCTGCCGCCGAAAAGCATTGCAGTCGTTAGTATTATGTGAATGTGAATCATGCCACTTACAGTATGGATGTTTCTTCAACTCATCGGCAGAGGGAATGACTTGACCTTTAGGAAACCTAAGAAGCTAGTTCTTTAAGAGAAAATTAAATATTTAATCACACTTAGTTATATCGAATGAGTACTTGACCTCACTAGGCCGATTCGTCATGCGAGACGGCCGTAATTCGGAATAGGTCATAGGTTTACTCTTAGCGTTCCAAACCCATTCAGCCACGCACATGTCAGCCGAATCCTCCTCTTCTGATTCCTCCTCGTCGGAGCGTTACATGACGTGGATTTCAGCCCTAGGCTTGTTAAACATTTTAATAAACTTTTTATCTTTGGCTCTGCCTTCCTAGACCAGACCCTGCTGTAGGACTTGGCTAACCTCTAAAAAGTTCTGGTTGTCTAATCTTTCTTTAATCTCGGGACACAACCCATTAAAAGCTAGTTCCGCTAGATCCCTTTCTGAAATACTAAGGCTGAAACATCGGTTTCTAGTATCCCTAAAACGCTTGATGTACTCAGAGACGTTCTCGTTAGATTTCTGCCTAACCGATGTCAAGTGTGAAAGCCTAAGTTCTGTCTCGTTTGTGTAAAAGTAATCATGGAATTTTCATTCCAAATCATCCCATGTCTGAACGGAGTTCGGCAGGAGCACCGAAAACCGAGTGAAAGTTGTGCCGAATAGCGAGAGAGAGAATAGTCTGATTTTTAGGGCTTCTGTCCCGCTAGCTTCTCCACACTGTGCTAAAAATTGACTAACATGCTCTAGTGTGGTTTTGCTACCCTCGCCGTTGAACTTAGTGAATTCGGGGATTCTATAGCCGCGGGGTAGGGCATTGTATTGAAATGATTAGGATATGGCTTACGGTAAACCTTAACCCGACCCTTAGGCACGAAGCCGACGCATTCCCTAAATAGCGCGCGGATCCGCTCCTCTAGGTCATATTGGCTTGCCGCCTCCGCACGTCTCTCGTGTACGAAGTCTGTTGGCGAAGCGTATGGTCGAAGCAATTCGTCTCGCCAAAGGGTGTTCTGGCAACCTCCGAAACCGATCTCTCAGCTCTGGACAACTCCGATGAAGTAGTTCCGAACATAGGTAACCTGCAATAGATAAGATTCGAAATACTAATTTGGCTTGAGGACTGAATTCTGCCAAGTGTTGCACTAGTAGCGAAGATAGCAATATGTTACGCATATTAGCGGATACTTCATAGGCGAAGTAAGAAGGTGATAGCAGTCTATTACGTAGATTAACGAATACTTCACAAGCGAAGTAACAAGGATTACCACAGTTCTGAAGTGGTCGTCAGAGGGCTTCCAGGCAAACCCACGAAGAGTACAAAAAAGTAAATATAAATAAATGTGATTCAAAGCTAGGGCTTTGTGTTTTATTTGTGTTGGGGGCCTCTGAACTGGCCTCACCTCTATATTTATAGGGGCTAGACCTCTAATCTAATCTGCTATAATTCAGCCGAATAGAGATAAAACCTTAGCCGGAATCGTGTCCAACTCTATCTCTGCCGAAGTGGGCCTTCGACCAGGCCCGTCGAAGCTTGCTCCTCGGGCCGAAGCTTCGGCGGCGTGGGCCTCCGAAGGCTTCCAGGCCGAAGGCTGTGGACTGGCTGGAAGCTTTCGGAGCCCATAGCCCAATTGTCCTTCGGCCCTGTAGGGCTTTGGCCTGACCCGAGACATGTGTATTTTTGGCCTAAATTACCAAAATTGATATTTTTACAATCTTATCCATTGATGCCATTTTTTGCTATCAACAACCACACTAGAGCATAGCAGCCAATTCTTAGCACAGTGTGGAGAAGCTAGTGGGTCGGATGCATTAAAACATAGATTGTTTTATCTTTCGCTATCCAGCACCGCATTCACTTTGTTTTCGGCACTTCCACCGAACTCCGTCCAAACATGGGCCCAATTAGAACAAAAGTTCCATGACTATTTTTATACGGGTGAGACAGAACTTAGGCTTTCACACTTGACGTCAGTCAAACAAAAATCTAGTCAGAGTGTCTCTGAGTACGTCAAGCGCTTTAGAGACACTAGGAACCGATGTTTTAGTATCAATATTTTGGAAAGAAATTTGACGGATGTAGCAACGGATTGCATTCTAAAATTAAAGAAAGACAAGATAACCAAAATTTTTTAGAGGTCAGCCATGTCCTACAGCAGCCTCTAGTCCAAGAAAATAGAGCCAAGGATAAAACAATTCATTAAAACGTTCAAAAAGACTATTGCTGAAGTTCACATCATGGACCACTCCGACGAGGAAGAGTCAGAGGAAGAAGAAGATTCGGCCGACATGTATGCGGCCGAATGGGCTTGGAACACTAAGAGCAAGCCTGTCACTTGTTCTGAGCTATGGCCGTCTCCCACTAAGAGTCGGCCCAGCGAAGTTAAATACTCTTTTGATGTGACTAAATGCGATAAAATATTTGATTTCCTCTTGAAAAGCCAGCTTCTCGGGTTGCCCAAGGGCCAGGTCCTCCCTACAGCCGACAAACTAAAGAAGCGCCCATAATTTAAGTGGCATGATTTGCATTCTCATTATAGTTGCAATGTTTTTCGTCGGCAAGTTCAATCGGTCATAGAAGAAGGGCGATTGAAAATAGATTCTAGTCCGAAGATAAAGCCGGACAAAGACCCCTTTCCCGTGAACACCATCAACCTCAATGAGAATAAGGTGCTGATTCAGCCTGAACAGGCCAAGACATCTAAGGGGAAAGTGGTCATTATTGGAGAATCACGAACACGCACTCATACCAAAGAACCCTAAAGTAGGGGTGTGGAAAAAGAACATCAACACATCTCCTTTGACTAGGGATCGCAAGAAGCCAAAGGTAACATACCAAATGTTGCTGGATAAACACCAGAAGGAAGCCGAGAAAGCAGGCCCCTGGCCAAAAAATTCAAAGACAGACGAAGGGGCCAAGATAGCAAAAACCTTTGGAGATGGAGTTCAAGCCCCAACAACCGAACCCCCCGAAGGGTGAGTTCGGACACCAATGGTCAAACCCTCTACATAGTGAGTTTGGACCCCAATAGTCGAACCCTCTACTAGGTGAGTTCAGACCCCAGTGGGTAAACCCACCTCCACTCTAGACGAACCCCGATGGGAGAGTTCGACCCGCAATGGCCGAACATACCTCCAGCCTGGCAGGACCCTTCGCTTATATGGTCTGAAATACCTTGACGTGGCCGAACCCCCCTCCGGGCGATGGGTTCGGATCGTAGTGGGCAAAGCCATTGGAACCGCCGATGCCTCCACCATACTACTAGGCAGGATCCCCGTGGGCTCTGAACTACACCTCACCGCTGGAGTACCCATCGTAGTATAATATTGCCCTCTATTTTCCTTCGGAGTGTTATGATTGGCTAGGGAAAGTGGATACGGCAAAGGGGAACGTTTTCCACAGGTTGTCTGTCGTACCTCTGAATCGACTCACGCATGACGAATCCAAGGGAGATGGGCTCGAAGATGCGAGGGAGAGGGAGTCTAATGCCATCATAATCAAGGTAGGGTCTTAGGAGGTCCCAATCTCGAAGGCCCCGTCACCGAATCTAGATGGAGGTAAGTCCCCTAGTCTGGCCGAGGCCATCACCAAAGCCCGGTCGAATCGGCCTTACGAGGCCGGTTCGACTGACAGGTTGCATATTGAGGTTCTCGCCAAACGCAAAGAATACGAGGCCAACCCGAGTATTTCCCATTCGGCTAGAAATCACAGTAACAAGTTGGTGGCGCCTGGTACTAAGCCACAACCATCTAGGGAACCTCCGGGCCTGTCCAAATCATAGAAGAGGCGCCTGCAATGCCTGCGGTCACAAGCGATGCACAAGAAGAGGGGCCTGCAACGCCTACGGTCATAGGAGATGCGTGAGAAGAAGGCTGAGGATGAGTGAGATGCCATATTCAAGGAAATTCGCAATCGGCCAGTCGTGAAGCAAGTATGGAAGCCCAAGCCGGTTGGGACAAACAACCTGTCTCCTATTCCGAGTGACAAATATGACGACATGCTCGACAATGACTACACGCCCGCCTCCGATGGGCCCGCACCTCAGGCAATGGACATAAAGGTCATCATGCTTCCCGCTGAGTTCGCACTGCCACGAGATGAGGCCGAGGTTGCACAGTTGAACCGCGGCCCACGAGATGCTATTTTTGAGAAGCCCGATGATACGGCTCGTCACCTAAAGCCTCTCTACATCAAGGGGCACATTGGCGGGAAGCCGATCTCCAGGATGCTTGTTGACGGTGGCGCCACTATCAATTTAATGCCGTACTCTCTTTTGAAGAAGCTCGGCTGGGGTGAGGAGGACCTAAAGAAAACAAACCTAATGCTCAATAGCTTCAACGGTGAGAGCTCTGAAGAAAAAGGCATATTCTCCCTAGATTTAATGGTGGGCAATAAGACGTTATCGATGACGTTCTTCGTCATCGATGTGCAAGGTAACTATAGTGTGCTACTTGGGCAAGATTGGATTCACGCAAATTGTTGTATTCCATATACTTTGCTCCAGTGCCTAATGCAGTGGGACGACGATGACGTGGAGGTTGTGCCAGTAGATACTTCAGCCCAAGTAGCATTGGCCGATGTGTCTATCGACGCCATCCATGATAAAGTAGAGTGTCTATTAGGTAGGGACCTCTCACATTACGACTTTGATACCATGTCCGGGGGACGTTTTGTACCCGTGTCTGTAAAGCCGGCTAGTGTAGCATGGCTATTTCTAAACTAGTAGTCATGTATAGTAAGAGCAATCTTGATTGGCTAAAGTATCGTGTGGAGCAATATCGGTCTTCTAAAGACGGTATTGCCAAAGCCATTGAAGATTTTAGTGAGGTAGAAAAGTTAGGTCAAGGTTTCACGTCGGCCAATCCTTTAGAAGAGATCTATATAGGCAATGGTAGCATTCCAAGACCGACTTTTGTAAACAAAAATCTACAAGACAACAAAAAGGCCGAAATAATAAAGTTGCTTCGGTCATATGTTGATTGTTTCGCATAGGAATACAGTGAGATGCCTGGACTAAGCCATGAGCTCGTAGATCATAGGTTGCCTATCAAACCCGGGTTTAGTCCTTATAAATAGCCCCCCTTGTCGCTTTAATTCGGTTGTGTGTGACCGAGTTAAAGAGGAAGATAGAGCGATTGCTCAAGGCTGAATTTATTTGGCCATGTAGGTATGCTGAATGGGTTGCTAACATCGTGCCTGTAGAGAAGAAGGGGAGCGACAAAATACAAGTTTGTATTGATTTCAGGAATCTGAACAATGCCACTCCGAAGGATGTGTATCCCATGCGGTAGCCGACATGCTGATCAATGATACTTCAGGACACAAGGTACTAAGTTTTGTTGATGGCAACGCTGGTTATAATAAAATCTTTATGGCGAAGAGGATGTCTACAAGACAGCCTTCCGATGCCCTAGTTTTGTCGGCTTGTTTGAGTGGGTCGTCATGATTTTTGGTTTAAAGAATGCTGGCGCTACTTATCAATGTGCTATGAACCTGATCTTTCATGACTTGCTAGGAGTTATGCTAGAGGTCTATATAGATAATGTTGTAGTCAAATCAGATGCTATGGGCAACCATTTAGCCGATTTGAGAGTTGCTTTTGATAGAATGTGTCACTATGGATTAAAAATGAACCCACTCAAGTGTGCGTTCATAGTGTCGGTGGGCAAGTTCTTAGGATTCATTATTCATGAAAGGGGTATTGAGATTGATCCTAGATGGCTTTAAAAGTTTAGGAACTTTGAAGCACCGACATGCAAGAGAGAGGTGCAAAAGTTGCTAGGAAAGATGAATTATTTGCGTCGCTTTATATCTAACTTGTATGGTAAGATCGATGCTTTTGTCCACATATTCCGGCTAAAGAATGAGGCCGAGTTCATTTGGGGGGAAAGTCAGCAAAGCGCCATTGAGAAGATTAAAGAGTGCTTGTCATCACCGCCCGTGGTAAGAGCACCAAAAGTCAGGATTCTGTTTTGGATATATGTTGCTGCAGAAGATAGCATGATAGGAGTCGTGCTAACTCAGGAAGTGGAGGGAAAAGAGTACATCACCGCATTCTTGAGCCGCCGCTTGCTAGACGCCGAGACAAGGTACGTGTTTGTGGAGCATTTGTGTTTATCACTTTATTATGCATGTACCAAATTATGTCACTATCTTCTCCCTAGCGCATGTATTGTTGCTTGTCAAACCGACATCGTAAAGTACATGTTGCAAAAGCCGATTTTAAGTGGTAGAATTAGGAAATGGGCTTATTCTTTGATTGAGTACAATTTGGCTCGTGAACCTCTAAGATCTATGAAAGGCCAAATCGTCACTAATTTTATAGTTGATCACCATGTAGATGTCATTTGGGGTAGCAATGTTGCTCTAGTTGAAGTAGCTCCATGGAAACTTTATTTTGATGGTTCGGCTTGCAAAAATGGCCAAGGTATCGGAGTATTGGTATGCGCTTTGAGACTTCGGCTCGTTTATAATTTTCTTCTACTAACAATCAAGCAGAGTATGAAGCTTTATTGCTAGGACTTGAATTGCTACGTTCAATGGGTGTTAAACATGTTCATGCGTATGGTGATTCTCTGTTAGTGGTACAACAAGTAGCTAAAATTGCTCAATGTTTTAATGGTTGGCAAAATAGCTACTTGGATAAATGTTTAGACATAATTTCTACATTTACTTCAAAATTTCTCACGTGGCCAGAGACGCCAAGGCCGATGCTTGAACTCCCTACCGATGCTAGAGGCTTCAGACAGATGCGAGGCCCATCGAACCCTCTGGACCAGACCCCTTCGCCCACCGAAGGGTGTTGTGCACCGGAGCCCTCGTGTCGGATCCCTTCATCTGCCGAAAGACTCTGCACGTTGGGCTCCTCACAGCGAAGCCTTCCGAGCGTTGGGGGCCATCGGGCGTCAGACCACTCCGTCAAAGGGCTTTGGTCCGATCAGCTCCGCACAACCGATCTGACTTGCCCTCAGCAGGAATAGGAATGGCTCAGGGAGCACTTTGAAATTGACAAATTAGACGCTACTTCGGAAAAAGAGTTGGCAAACCCTCTAGAAATTCATAAGTATGATTGGAGAATTCCAATCGTCTAGTATTTAAAAGATCCTAGTCAAAGGGTTGATCGGAAAGTTCGGCGACAGAGATTTAAATCTGTGTTGCTTGCTGATGTGTTATTTGGCCAAACTATTGAGGGAGTACTTCTAAAGTGCTTAGATGCCAATCAATCTATAGTGGCTATGACTGACTTTGTGGCACTCATCAATCGGCCCAGAAAATAAGTTGGATGCTCTAAAGAGCAGGTTTTTATTGGCCGACTATGACTGAGGATTGTTTTAAGTATTATAGAGGGTGTGAATCATGTCTGAAGTTTGGTAATATTCAGTTGGCTCCTGTGTCACGACTTAACACTATTATCAAACCATGGTCGTTCCGAGGTTGGGGTTTAGACTTCATCGGCCAAATTCATCCTCCCTCTTTAAAAGGGCATAGGTTTGTGTTGATGGCAATGGATTACATCACCAAATGGACCGAGGTCGTGCCTCCCAAGAACATGACTCACAATGAGGTAATTGATTTCATCTTGAAGCACATTATACATAGATTTAGTATTCCCCGAACTCTCACTACAGATCAAGGTACTTCATTTATTAGTAAAGAAGTGAGATACTTTGCCAAATTTTATGGTATTTGTTGGGGGAAAATATCTCATCTTCGGGGTTATTGCCACGACAGCATGAAAGCAGATAGTGGATTCGAAGGTTTCCAGACGTCCATCTTCGAAGATATCCTGAGTCAAGTTCGAAGTACGAAGATAGGCATTGGTTCGGAGTACATCTTCGAACTAAGGCAATTCAAGATCTTTATTGCCAGCTAAGATGGAAGATTTATCTTTTATATCATTAGATTAGTTTTTTATCATTTTAGCCCTATCAAGGGTACCGAATAGTTTCCACTATGTCGGTTGTAATAGAGGGATAATTAGGTCTTTTCCTTAATATGTGGGCCTATAAATACCCCCCATTTCACCCTGTAATAGGGACCGAATACAAGTTATTCAATACACACTTTCGAACTATTCTAAGTTGTTATCCTTTAGGAGGCTTAGAACAGTTCTCTTCGCAAACACTTCATTTGTTAGTTTCTTTTCTACAGAAACCTGTTAGCGTAATCTTTTACGCCAACAGTTGGCGCCGTCCGTGGGGAACCTAGTCTGAAAAACTTCGTTCTCTACCAACCTTTTACATCATGCCTCCTAAGCGGAGCGCACCCCGCAATCCCGTTCGGAGGTCTTCTCGGATCTCCAGAGAGATACCATTTGACACGGTTGAAGTCGGAGGCCCTTCGACATTCCCTCCGCAAACTCCGGAAGAGGCTTCTATCCCTCGAACATACGAAGCTTCTCCGCCAACCCCTTCCATACTTCGACCACCCGGAGTCCCTCCTCCACCTTCCATCCCAATTCGAACTGATCCTACTAGTTCTCAAGACCCGGAAGATCCTTCCGGAGGAGATGAAGACAATCTTGGAGATATGGCCACTCAAATGGCCAACCTTCAAGCTGAGGTAGCAAGGTGGCGACAGGAAGCTGCGAACAGGCTTCGCTCTCAAGCCATCCCAACTATCCCAGAAGTGCCCGAAGACGACGATCTCGATTATCCCGAAGCCCCGGAGAACGCCTCCTTCGATAATGAATCTCCGCTGCATCCTGAGCTGCAGAAAGTTCGCTTTGATCCAAAGTTCAAAACTTCGAAGCTCTGTAAGTATGCCGGAGATGAAGATCCCGGAGAGTTCGTTCGTTCTTATGCCCTAGCAATTGAAGCTAGCGGAGGAGTTCGAGACACCATGGCGAAGTGCTTCCCTTTAGCTCTTCAAGGAGTGGCATTAAGGTGGTTCTGGTCCTTGAAGCCAAGATCAATTAATTCATGGTCGCAGCTGAAGAAGAAGTTTATAAGCAATTTTCAAGGCACCTTCGTGCCTCCCATGTCTAAAGGAAGCCTTTTCCAGGTGAAACAGCTCCCCGGAGAGACATTGAGGCAATATTTTAAGCGCTTCGCTCATACGAAGTCGCAAATTCGGGGGTTGTCTGCATCTTCGGTAGTTGATGCAGCTCGAGAAGGTGTCACTCATCAAGGCCTCTTGGATAAGCTTCATCGGAAAAGCATCTCCTCGGTCTCTCAGTTGATGTCATACTTCGAGGAGTATGTGAGGTCAGAAGAGGGTTGGCTTCGAAGGACTGCCGCTACTTCGTCCATATTGCAAGAAGTTAAAGTAGAAGTGAAAACTTTGGCACAGCCGCAAGAACCAGTCTTCGAAGTTCAACATGACCGGAGAAGAGGGCAAAAGCACCCTCGTTCTGAAGTCATGAATATTGCACCCCCACAGAAGTTTACACAGAGAGCTCCTCAGTCTACGGGGAACAAGGCCAGCGGCTGGAGGCCGCCAGGGAAAACGACTGGCAAGGGCCAGACCCTTTTCTGCTGCATCCATGGAGAAAATCGAAGCCATGCAACTGATACTTGCAAGGCTATACTTACCCTAAGGGGAGAGTACCTAGAGAGAACTTCGGGTCGAGGTACTACCGACCGAGTTCCAGCTGCAACACGCCTAGAGCCGGTCCAGGCTATGGCGCGGATAGAAAACTTTGATGCTGCAAGACACCCTCCGGTGGCCAATGTTATGCCACCTTCGAAGCAAGAGGAAGGCCAAGACCGAGGGAAAAGAGTAGTCCTCCCCATCTCCGGAGGAGGTACCCTCGGAAGCATTTCGAAGAGACAGCGAAGAGACTACTTCAGAGAAGTAGGCCATATTGGGACTTCATCGTCTGCAGCCGCAATGCCGGAGTGGTCTCATGTGTCGATATCCTTTTCTGCGGAGGATGCAGCTGGCATCAAGTTCCCACATGCAGATCCACTTGTTATCACTGCTGATATTGCGGGCACTAAAGTTCGAAGGGTGTTGATTGACGGAGGTAGTTCGGCAGATATCATTTTTGTTCAAGCCTTCGATCAATTGTCCATCTCCAGGAAGCATCTCCTGGCAGCGGCTCATCCTTTGCAAGGCTTCGCAGGATCTCCGCTTGATGCACTTGGCCAAATAGGCCTGGAAGTTACCTTCGGAGAAGGTTTGTTGGCCCGAACTGAGGAAGTAATCTTCGATGTCGTAGATGCCCCGTATGCTTACAACGTCATCTTCAGAAGAGGCATGCTAAACCAGTTCGGAGCTGTGGCGCATCACAATTATTTGTGCATGAAGATGCCCACACAAGCAGGAGTCCTTACTGTCTTCGGAGATCAAGCTATTGCTCGGAGAGTGGAATATGACCATGGTCCCCCTCTTGATCCAAGACAAGTAAACAGTGTACAAGATAATGAAGAAATTTTTTCAGCCTCCTCCGAAGCTTCGAAGAAGTCCTTTCCAAGACCAAGTCCTGAGGGAGAAATTGCAACGAAGGTCATTGTTAAAGATGGTAAAGAGTATACATTTCAATTTGGTAAAGATTTACCCCCAGAAGTTGCAACCTCCTTGGAAAAGGTGGTAGAAGAAAATTTGGATGTCTTCGCTTGGTCTGACGAAGATATCACCGGAGTCGATCGGGATATCATTGAACATAGTTTACTTGTAAACCCGAAGGCCCGGCCTATTCGGCAAGTACTCCGGAAAATGTCTGCAGAAAGAGCTGCTCTAGCGAAGGACGAAGTTGAGAAATTATTGAAGGCTGGGATTATCAGAGAAGTGGCTCACACAGAATGGTTAGCCAACCCAGTCTTCGTCAGAAAGAAGTCTTCCGGGAAGTGGTGCATGTGCATTGATTTCACATCCTTGAATAAAGCATGCCCACGTGACCCCTACCCCATGCCCCGAATTGATCAATTGGTTGACTCCACCGCAGGTTCGGAGTTATTAAGCTTCCTTGACGCGTATTCTGGTTATCATCAAATATGGTTGAAGCGCGAAGATGAAATCAAGACAAGCTTCGTAACTCCTTCGGGAGTCTTCTGTTATGTAAGAATGCCCTTCGGCTTAAGAAATGCCGGGGCTACTTTTTTGAGGTTAGTTGCTAAGGCTCTAGGTCATCAACTAGGTCGTAATGTGGAGGCCTATATATGGATGATATTGTAATAAAGAGTGCTTTAAAGCACCAGCATAGCCTAGACTTAGCAGAAACATTTAATAGCCTTCGGGCATGTGGAATCCGTCTTAACCCCGAAAAATGTATCTTCGGAGCTAAGGCTGGAAAGTTGTTAGGGTATTTAGTTTCAAGCAGTGGAATTGAAGATAGCCCTACTCAAATAACTGCGCTACAGAAGATGGCTCCTCCGAAAAATTTAAAGCAAGTGCAAAAGCTGACTGGGCGTCTGGCAGCACTTAGCAGGTTTTTATCAAGGTCTGCGGAGAGAAGCTTGCCTATATTTAAAGCATTGAAAGGGTCCGAAGATTTTGCATGGACACCGGAGTGTCAGAAAAGCTTCGAAGGTATTAAAGAGTATCTCAGTAATCTTGCTACACTCACGGTGCCTACTGCGGACGAAACCCTACTCCTTTACCTTGTAGCTACAGGTTCTGCTGTCAGTGCAGTCCTTGTCAGAGAAGTGGATTTCAATGGGAAGTTGGTCCAAAATCCTGTTTATTTTGTATCCGAAGCATTATTAGGAGCGAAGACAAGATATTCCGAACTTGAGAAGTTCGTTTATGCTCTGATAATGGCTTCGAGGAAATTAAGACATTATTTTTTGGCACACAATGTAATTGTACCAACTTCGTATCCTTTAGGAGATATGCTTCGAAGTAAGGATTCCACTGGAAGGATTGGGGAGTGGGCAGTTGAGCTAGCACCCTTCGGCATATCTTTCTTGGCAAGGACAACAATCAAATCGCAAGTCCTAGCAGATTTTGTAGCGGAATGGACTCCACCTGCAAATTTAGTTCCGGAGAAGTCAAGTGACGGAGTTTGGACTGTTTACTCCGATGGGGCTTTCCAAGCATCCGGAGCGGGCATTGGAGCAGTGTTAATTTCACCTTCAGAGCAAAGAGCAATGTACTCCGCAAGACTCAACTTTAAGTCTACCAATAATATAGCGGAGTATGAAGGGATTTTATTGGGACTCCGAAAAGCACGTGCTCTAGGGGCTACAAGAATTATTATAAAGACAGATTCTCAGATAGTAGCAGGGCACGTAGATAAAAGCTTCCAAGTTCGGCATCCACAGCTTGCAAAGTACTTAGAAAAAATCCGTAAAATCGAAGCACACTTCAAGGGTATTTCCATTCGGAGTATACCAAGAGCAGAAAATGTGCAAGCGGACATCTTAGCAAAAGCTGCAGCCGGAGCTGTGGATGTGCCCGAAGAAGCTTTCTATGAAGAGCTCAATATACCTTCGGTGCCACAAATTCCCTCTGCAGAGATTCTTTGCATTCCTAGTGCAGATTGGAAAAATTCAATCATGGAACTTTTACAGGGAGGAACAAATTTGCCCGAAGAGCCACAGCTGTCAAGATTAAAGCTTAGAGCCAGAAATTATCAAATAACCAACGCTATTTTATACAAGGCCGGAGTATGTTCCCCTCTACTCCGATGTATATCTCAAGCCGAAGGTCAAGAAATTCTCCGAGAAATTCATGAAGGCCTTTGTGGTAGCCATTTAGCCCCTAGAGCTTTGGCAGGAAAAACACTTCGCCAGGGGCTTTATTGGCCTACAATAACAGCTGATGCGGAGAGCTTAGTCCGCACTTGTCAAGGATGCCAGTGGATGGGTCGACGGAGTCATCGCCCACCAACAGCTCTTCAAGTCATTGCTCCGGTATGGCCCATGGTCAGATGGGGCATGGATTTAATTGGTCCCTTTCAAGTAGCCAAGGGAAATCTGAAGTTCGCAGTGGTAGCTATTGAATATTTTTCTAAGTGGGTGGAAGCAGAACCCTTAACAGCTATCACTTCGAACAATGTACAGAAATTCTTCTGGAAGAACATCATTTGCCAGTTCGGAGTGCCTAGATACCTCACAGTTGATAATGGAACACAGTTCGACGCAGAACCCTTCAGGAAGTTTTGCGAAGATCTAGGCATTCAGTTATGTTTTGCTGCAGTGAGGCATCCTCAGTCTAATGGAGCCGTAGAGCGAGCCAATGGAAATATTTTATCAGGGCTAAATCGAAGAATAGTAGGATTAGCAAAGGGACTGTGGACCGAAGAGCTTCCGAAGATTTTGTGGTCCATTCGGACTACGCAAACAAGGTCCACAGGTTTTACTCCGTTCAGACTACTATTCGGAGATGAAGTTATGACTCCAACGAAGCTCAAAGGAGGATCATTTCGTAGCACCGAACCGGACATTGAAGAAGAACGACAAGCTTCGCTAGATTTATCAGAAGAAACAAGACTTCGAGCTGTAGCAAATTTATCAAAGTATCATCAGCAGACGAAGGCTTGGTTTGACCCGAAGGTTAAGCTCAATGAACTAAGACCGGGTCATCTTGTTCTACGAAGCATTATAGCACCAGGGAAGTTAGGGAATAAATGGGAAGGTCCATACTTAATTGTCCGTTCAGGGCGCCCTGGCTCCTTTAAGTTAGCTAATTTAGAAGGTGAAGAGTTAGCACATACTTGGCATGAGGAGCACCTAAAGCGATACTTCGCATAAGGGCTCCTTGTAATTCGCTTGTAATCATCTTCTAAATTAATAAAGCATATGATCCTGATAGTGCCTTCCCCTCATAGACTTCCAGCTTCCGAGTGGACGCACTGGAACCGCGGGGTCGACCGAGAGGGAAGTGTCATGAAGCTGGGTTGTATTTTCGAACTTCGAACCTGCAAGTTCGAAGCTTCCGACGTGGGGGCTGACATAATCCGGAGTCCAAGCCACCGGCTTGTAGGCATCCGTAAAAGAGCCCAAAACCACATCATACAGAGTCCAAGCCATTGGCTGGTAGACTTCCGTAAAAAGAGCCGAAGGTGGCCAAAAGATACGGAGTCCAAGCCATTGGCTGGTAGACTTCCATAAAAAGAGCCGAAGGTGGCCAAAACATGCGGAGTCCAAGCCATTGGCTAGTAGACTTCCGTAAAAAGAGCCGAAGGTGGCCAAAATCTGCGAAGTCCAAGCCATTGGCTGGTAGACTTCCGCAAAAAGAGCCGAAGGTGGACAAAATATACAGAGTCCAAGCCATTGGCTGGTAGACATCCGTAAAAAGAGACCATTGCAAACTCCGAACCATTGGTTCGACAGAGATCGCAAAAATGAGCCGAAGGTGGCTAAAGCAAAACAGAATTTGAATTATGAGCTTCGAATATCTGTTAACATAGTCCAAAGTGACAAATTATCTAAGATACTAAAGTATCTTGAAAGTTATCTCAAGTGATTTCTTTCAAAAAACAAAGGTACTAAGTTGCCATTCTTCAGACTACAAATAGTCGAAGACATTTTATATGATTTTAAAAGATCTTTAAATTGCAGAGGGGTTCTGAACCCCCAAAAAATTGTACTCCGAAGTTTTTTTCTTTGCGCATAACCATCTTTGAATACAGTTCGAAGTTGCTTATACCCAAAGAGGGTCTAGTAAATATGGAGACAATTTTAAATCGGTATTCATTATTCAAACGAATGTGTTTACAGATTACATTATGAAAAATTGGTATCTATGCCAAGAAGAAATCGAAGACCCCTTCGGTCCCTAGAGCTAGGGGTAGAACGACTAGTTCCCGCACCGGGAGTTCTAACAACTTTGCGTTTAACTCTCTTGCCCCCCTTCGAAGCTCTAAAATCCTTTTGTTCTTGCTGAAGCTCGGCCCAAGTTCGAAGCCGTTCGGGGCTCCTTTCCCAGCTTCTAAGATCTTCAGATCTTTTATTTTGAGCTTCATCTTCGTTTTCAGACCAAGTAACGTCTTCAGAAGATGAAGTGTTCAAGCTAACCTCTTTTTCTTCCTCTTTAATATAAAACAGTATATCTTTGATCACTTCGGGCGCAATTACACCGGAGCTATCTCGAGGAATTAAAAATCGAGGACGCTTGTAAGTCTTTAGAAGTTCGAAGGTGTTCCATAATGAGTGAAGTTCGTTGTTAATATCTAACACTTCGATATCTTCCGTATGAGACAAAGCCTAAAAATATGATAAACAAATTTTCATTGATAAAGGATCATAAACACGAAGCTTTACATAGTCAAAATCCTAAATTATTTCTAAACCTGCGGGTTCGAAGGAGGCTGACTGCTCGAAGCTTGGGTCCGAACTTGCTTCTGGCGTTGGCCTTCGTCAATCCAAGCCTTGATCGCGGAACGACCTTCGGCTCTCCATGAAGTTTGGAAGGCTCGCTAGGCAGCAGCCACACCTTCGGAAGGTTTTAGAAGTCGCTCGTCGTCGAAGGTGATTGGGCCCCCTCCTGCGTCCGGAGTTATTGATCGGCCTAGATCCTCGTAGTAGCGAAGTAGGCCAACAGCAGACACTTGTCCAGAGAGTTCTCCGTAACGAATGCCCGCCGCCTTCATTTGCTTCGCTGCTCCTTGGATCCTTTTTAACCGGCGCAGCAGAGTGACATTGTCATCTGAAGGAAGCGTTCCAGTAGTACCGAAGTACTCCAGAACACCTAGCATTTGTTCTATGATTTCCGTAGCTACCTTCTCGGACTTAAGCTTTTCTTCGTTTAATGCATCCTTGGCCGAAGTCATTTCTCCTAGAACTCCGGAAAGCCTAGCATTCTCCATGGTTAAAGTATTCTTCTGATTTAGGAGTTGGCTAGATTCCTCTTGGAGCCTGACAAGCTCGGACCCCGCATTAGCATGCTCCAACCGCACCCTTTCAATTTTCGCTCGAAGCATGATCCTTTCTGCTTCGAGCTCCTTATTTGCAGCCTCCAAACCCTGTCTGGCCCTGTGTTCTGCTGAAATCATATTATTCATTTGAACCACTCTAGCTTCGGAGAAAGATAAGTTACGCTGAAGAGCTTCGTTTTCTTCCCGAAGCTGAGCAATTTCACGTTCGCCTCATAAAGTTGCAGCACGGGCCAAGACCGCTTGCTAACAAAAGAAAAACCGAAGTAAGAAATTATTCAGGTATAATTTGTTATTATTTCAAAGGTATTCCGTACCTGGTAGGCTGCTCGTTCCATGGCAACATTTAGCTCCGAACTCTTCGCCTCGCTTAAAATAGCTACCAGCTCCGTCTCCCCGACTTCGCGACTGGCTCGACCTAAAGGTTTGAGCAGAGTCCGAAGCCCGGTTCTTTGCTCCAAAAAAGGAGTTAAAAGAGGGAGCATTGCCGAAGCTTCTTGGTCATCCCTGCTTGGCGAAGCTCCGGAGCGTTCTGCTGAGGTCCTTGGAGCTTCAGTAGATGGCCCCCCTTTAGTAGATTGACTCTCGTCTGTTGATTCAAACGGAGTTGATCCTAGAGCAGGGAGAGGTTCTATATTCCTTTTACCCCTACCAGGCCCCTTTTGAGCGACTTCCGGGTTCGGCTCTTAAGTTGTCGAAGGCCCTTGAATTGGATCTTCGCGACGTACTTCTTCCACGGAAGAGGGTTCTGCAAAAGCAAAAGTATTATACATTGTATAATGTTGTAGAAAAGAACAAGAAAATTATACGAAGTTTACCTTCGACATTTTGGTGGTGAGCGAGCATCGGACTGCTCGGAGGATCGAAGGTGAGGTCTTCGTCTGAATCCAGAGTCAAAACTTCAACTGCCGGAGTATCTTCTTGAGCAGTCCCTCTTTCATCCAAGACCGAAGTCACAACAACTTCGACTTCACTTTCAGTTGTAGGGGCTTCGATTTGCTCCTCCCCTTGAGGCAAATCCTCTTGAGCATTCGGAGTTCTTATTTCTTCTAGGTTAGCCTGAGACTCCAGCATACCTGCAGCATCTTCGATATGAATATCTGTTTGAGCTGCATCTTCATCAATCAACCTCACTAATAGTTTACCTTCATCCTCTTTAGAACCGGAGGTTGAGGCTTTTGGGCTCGGAGGTGCAGGTTTTCTGGGTTTCTTAGCCACCTTCTTCACCGGAGTCTTTGCGGAGCTCGAAGCCCCAGCTTCGGCTTTCCTTTTCTTGGGTCCTTTCTCCGAAGGCACCCAATCCATCAGAGGGGGCGGAGTGATTCCCAGCATCCCCCACACTCTGTTAAACCTTTCCCAACTCCCGACCAATTTGATTCTCCATTCTTTTTCTGTCGGAGTTGGAGAGCCCAAAATCTTCTCCGAAGCCCTTATGATTTGTTCCGAAGTAACAGGGGCTGAAGAAGCTAAAAAAGAAAAATAAATTAAGTTAGTTTTTTCTTCGAATGAATATGCATAATACATGTTGTCTTCGAAGTTACCTGCAGGGCTCGAAGTCAAGGTGATCTTCCGGAGACCGCCTTCCGAATCCTCTTCGAAGATGATAGGCCAGTTGGCCATCAGTGGAGAAATTTGTAACCCGAGGAACTCTTCAGCTAAGTCTCGCATAATTAACCTCCGGCTGATCCGCTGAAGTAGGTTGAGGCGAGCTTCGAGCTGACCTTGGCCGGGATGCACTAAGGCTTCCTTCCGGAATTGGATCTCTTTCAAAGGTCCGGCCAGAGGATTGCTCGCCCCAACTTCGGCATAGAACCACCTCATAACCCAGTCAGTGTACCATCTTGCATTGATGGCCTTAGCAGGGAATTGCAGGGCATATTCGTCCCGAAGCCTAAAATTAATGCTTCCGAAGGATACCACTACTTTTTCACCTCCAGGGCCTATGAAGGTTTTAGGTTGGCATGAAGCCCTGTGTAGCGCAGCGAAGATCTCTGCCCTCCCTTCGCAACCTTCGGCTCTCAATGCCCATTCGAAGATAGCCAGTCTAGCTACTGCGTTCGGAGATAATTGAGGGAGGGTGACATGGAATAAATCGAGTACCTCTGCCAGGAAGTCAATTGCTGGGAGGCCCAAGCCGGCTTCGAAGAAGGCTTCGAAGACAACCACTTCTCCGGGCCTTGGTGCCGGAATAAGTTCTTTTCCGGGCTTGCGAAAAATCACTCCGGTACTGATCTTTACTTCTACCGCAATTGCTAGCGATTCCCTCTTGCAGGTAGATGATCCCAGTTGGAAAGACTGGTCCAGATATTTCGTTGAGGGCGGGCAAAGACTTTGATCATCGATGTTTTGAGGATTTCTCCCTCCTGCCGCCATGGATGTTGCTGCAGATGTCGGAGGCGCTGTCGCCAATGTTGCAGCCGCTGCTGCCGCAGCCGCTTGCTGCCGAGCCAAGGCCGACGGGGCTCCAGAACCTTTGGTCTTCACCATTGCAGCCGCTGGGTTGCTCTGGGGGAAATGGAGGCTAGGGCTCAAAGAACTCAAGGGGCTCAAAAGGTGTTTGATTGCGAGAGAGCAGTGAAAAGGTAATCGGGTAAGTTCTAGGCCATCTATTTATAGCCTAAACTTTACATTGTTACCGTTAGTCCATGCCGTTCCGCATTCCTGTCCGTTACTTTTCTCCGAAATTAACACTTTCTATAGTTTCCGTTAGGAACAGAAGTTAACGGCTATTTCCTCTAAGTCTAAAAGACTTTTGGACTTCCTGAGTCGGTTCTAAGATAGTTCGAAAGTAATTATCTTAAGACTGATTCGGAGTTTATATTGTCGTACATTTAGGAGATGAATTGAAATCTAATAACCCCTATGTCTGGTTATTTTTTTCCTTCCGTATACTGCTCTCCTAACATTACAGGTTAAATGGAGAAGAGTATTCGAGGGGCTACTGTTGGGGGAAAATATCTCATCTTCGGGGTTATTGCCACGACAGCATGAAAGCAGATAGTGGATTCGAAGGTTTCCAGACGTCCATCTTCGAAGATATCCTGAGTCAAGTTCGAAGTACGAAGATAGGCATTGGTTCGGAGTACATCTTCGAACTAAGGCAATTCAAGATCTTTATTGCCAGCTAAGATGGAAGATTTATCTTTTATATCATTAGATTAGTCTTTTATCATTTTAGCCCTATCAAGGGTACCGAATAGTTTCCACTATGTCGGTTGTAATAGAGGGGTAATTAGGTCTTTTCCTTAATATGTGGGCCTATAAATACCCCCCATTTCACCCTGTAATAGGGACCGAATACAAGTTATTCAATACACACTTTCGAACTATTCTAAGTTGTTATCCTTTAGGAGGCTTAGAACAGTTCTCTTCGCAAACACTTCGTTTGTTAGTTTCTTTTCTACAGAAACCTGTTAGCGTAATCTTTTACACCAACAGTATTAAGTTGATAAACTCTTCACCATACTATGCTCAGGCCAACGGCCAGGCCGAGTCTAGTAATAAATCTGTAATTAAGCTAATTAAGAAGAAAATTGAAGAGTTCCCTAAAAGGTGGTATGAAGTGCTTTCTGAGGCGTTATGTGCTTGTAGAGCTGCAAAGCATGGTGCTACCAAAGTTAGTCCATATGAGTTAGTGCATGGACAAGAAGCCGTTCTACTAGTGAAGGTAGATCTTGTCTCATTAAGATTTCTTAAGAAAGATGGCTTATCGATCGATGAATATGAAACTCTTTTGAAGGATAATTTGGAGTAAGTGACTAATAAGAGGTTAACGACTCTAGAAGCTATAGAGAAAGATAAAAGGAGAGTAGCCAGGGCCTAGAACAGAAGAGTCAAAGCAAAATCGTTTTAAGTTGGTGACTTGGTTTGGAAGATGATTTTGTCCTTAGGCACTAAAAGCCCTAAATTTGGTAAATGGTCGCCTATTTGGGAAGGTTCTTTTAAGGTGGCTGAAATTGCTCCAGGTAATGCATACTTGTTAGAATCTATACAAGGATAGCGATTTCGAAGAGCTTTAAATGTCAGGTATTTGAAAAGGTACTTCCCAAGTGTGTGGCAAAGTGCTTAAAATTGTCAAAAGGCTGATATGCAGAATATCGTCCTTAGCCTGTTGTGTTTTTATCTCACTTAGTTTGCTAAAAGGCAGAGGGCATGTGTTGATAACAAAAAATGGCATTAATGGTCGAAATTATCAAAATATTAGTTTTGGTAATTTTGGGACGAAAATATACAACTCCTGGTACAGGCCGAAGCCCTAAAGTGCCGGAGGCCCACCTGCATGGGGCCTCGAAGGCCTTTTAGCAACCTGCTCTGCAGGCTGGCTTCGACCCGAAGGCCCTTCGGCGGCCTACTTCATCGAAGCTTCGGCCCGATGGGCATGCTTCGGCGGGCCTACCGAAGGCCCACTTCATGTAAGCTTCGGATAAGGCGTCAGATACATATTCGGGTTGTTTTTATCTCTAATATTGATTAGGCCGAATCTTATTAGATTATAGTAAGAGATAAGAAGAGTAACCACTATAAATATAAGGGTGAGGCTAGTTCATAGGACCCCCAACACAGATCAACTCTTCAAACCCTAGGTTTGAACTGTACCTTTATTTTCCGCAATAGTATCAGTACACCTTCGTGGGTTTGCGCTGGAAGCCCTCCGTCGGCCACGCCGTAATTATGGTAAGCCTTGTTGGTTCGCCTGTTAATCATTCGTTAATCTACGTAACAGATTGATGTCACCTTATTTGCTCACTTGTGAACCATTCGTTAATCTACACAATAGATTGTTACCCTTCATTTTGTATACTACTACACTTGAGAATTCGGTCTCCAGGCCGAATTGACACTTAATCTTCAGTTGCTGCAGGTTTCACGTTCAAAGCTCCCTTCTCCGAAGGATTCTGGAGCTAGGAAGCTGGTTTTGGAGGCTGCTAGAGCACCCTTCGGTGAGTCCTCTCTTCATCCATCTGTGCCAGATTCGTCACGTTGTTGTTGGTCTAGTCAAGTCCCGCACACCGGAGCCACTTCGCATCGGAGTTGCTTCGTGCCAGGGTCACACCAGAATGCTCTGCACCGAACTTCATCGCGCCAGTACTCAACACCAGACTTAGTTGCGCCAGTGCTCCGCACCGGGCCTTCATCATGCCAGCGCTCCACGATGGATTTTGTCATGTCAGAGGCTTCACACAGAAACATGTTGTTCGGACGTGATTTCGTGTTGCAATCTGCTGGAGCACGTCTTCGGCTAGATCGATCCGAATGCCGAAGGTTACCTTCGACACACCCTTCGCACCAAACGCCGAAGGACCCCCTTAAGTGGCCCTTCGCACGGTACGCTCCAAACCAATCTAGCTTTGTTCGACCGATTAGATTATTTTATCTATATATTTTGGCTAATTGGACTATTTATTTGTGATCTAATTACCTGGCGACTCCACCCCCTTGCTACTGTTAAGGGTAGTCGGAACACGACGTCAGTGTTGTGATACGCTTAGGCTAATACCTAAGTATCCACACGCTTTTGGATCATCGAAGCGGCCCTAGTGTGGGGGCATGTTTTCGTGTCAACACGTGGTTATCAAGACCAAGCAATCATAAGATTTCATCGTGGATCTTCAATAGATGGTGAACAACCTCTGCAAGTTCTGCTAGAGGCTCAACCCGAAGAAATGTGTGTTTGTTGTCCCAATAGGGTAATCACTTGGGTTCATCATTAGTTGCCGAGGCATTGAAGCCAACCTATAGAAGATCTCAATGATTCTGAACATGATGAGGCCGTCTGACATCAAACATGTCCACCGTTTGGCAGGCTCCATGACATCCCTATGCTGGTTTATTTCATGGTTGGGGGAGTGAGTGATGTCGTTCTTCAAGTTGTTGAAGAAAGAAGTCTTCGCCTGGACTGAAGAAGCGGACCAAGCATTCTTTGACCCCAAGAAGTTCCTGACCTCTCCACCAACACTAGTCATGTCGACCCGAGAGGAAGCGCTCCTCCTCTATATTGCTGCTGCCACTCATGTGGTAAGCACCGCCCTAGTCATCGAACCACCTGAAAGGCAACTCGCCTACCCAGTCCAGTGGCCGATCTAATTCGTATCAAAGGTGTTGGGGCCTTCGAAGATTAGATATCCCTAGGTGCAAAAGCTTTTGTATGCCATTGTCGGTGTGTTGTTTGGTCACATGGCCTGAGAGATCTGCTTAACTCCAGTGCAGGACCTACATTCTTAGAAAAAGGGGTTCAAGGCATGCCAATCAGTTTGACCCTGCGACTGATAAGGAAACAGAGAGAATAGCGTTAATAGCATAGCCGATCAGCTATCGAGATGATGACTGCAGTAAGGATAGGATAATCATGGACTATCATGTCGATCATCCATAGGGCCGATGATATGACCACGCCAGCAACCAACATGTTACAACCCCCAAAACAAGTTACACCATCTCAAGTATCACCTACTTCGACACCAGCCCAAGCCTTTGATGGTCCGATCACACATAGTTGAGCAAAGAAGCTACAACAAGAGGTGAACGTGCTACTTTATGAAGATCAATTTATATTAATGAGAATTATATACTACCTAAGTTGTGCACATTGTTATTACTTAGGTTCACCCAAGAGGAGTACAAGAACAAGCAAGGCGATGACTATAGGGAAGACCATACTTGCGAATCACATAACTCTTGATTCCTTGAGATATTGAGGTAAATGAGAACTTTTTGGAAAGCTTATCAAGTCTAGGTTTAAATGACACCTAGGCCGACCAGTTTGGAATTTCAATTATTGAGATCCGATCAAATTAGTGAAGATTGGTCAGAAGATTGACAATCTATCATATGTTCAACTGTCCATTCAAAAATGCATTAATGTAAAATATTTAGCACCATATAATACACATGGCGTGAATGGTAATCAAGTCATGATTCCAACGCAATCAACAGAATGTCATTTGGACTTCCCATGATGGAGTTATGACCAAAACATTAAAGACTGCAGAGAAAAGGAACAGATAGGCGGAACCACTTGGACCACTCGGGAAAAACTGTTCTAAGGAGACCTTTCACATGGTTTATCGCTTTGTCTCCATTTATCTTTCATACCTAACTAGGAGGGCTGTTCCTAGGATACTTTTGATATTTTGAAAACAAAACCCCTTTGTTTAGCTGAGTGCTAGCAAACTTGAGAGTAATCTCTACCCCTTTGCTCTTGTTATTTCCTTTGTGGGATTACAGAAGCGGTGGCTTCATCCGCTCCCAATAGGTGATCCTACTCCCTTCAAGGTTTTTCCTTGATTGATTGGTTGGTTCTTGAGAGTATGGTTAGGCAAATCCTCGATTCAGGTTGTCGGTTCAAGAAGGTGGTTGACTTCGAGTTTTATTTGTCAGGTTGTACTAGTTATCGCTACTTGCAGCAAGTTATCCAGATGTTCTACAGCTAGTTATTTGGTGATTGATCCTACGTCATGAAGATTGGGGCATTGTGCCGTATCATCTGGTATCAGAGCTTTAGTTAACACTATAGGATTCTTTCCCCTTAGCTACAAATATTTTTGCCTTCATCCTATCCACTAAAAAGCCCAAAAAAATTGTCATAGCCTTTTGTTACAATCTGTTTATCTAGTGAGTCTTGTTAAGTTTCAATCCATTCGAGTATTTGTTTAGTTGATGATCATATCATCATTGGTGTGTCCTTTGTCCCTTTCATATCCCCCAAAAAAATCCTTTACATCTACCTTTATCCTGTCGAAATAGCTATTGAAATATTTGGTTCTATCCTTCATTTGTACAAGTATTATATCTGAACTTGATTAGTATCGTGCAAAAAAAGAGTCAAAAAAGAGAAGAAAGAAAGTTGCAAAAAAAAACTGTTGGAAAGAAAGAATAACTATCAGATTGTCGATATGCACAAGTGTTGAATCTTCACATCAAGTTCTGTAATCAGACTGTTATCCTTCTATCGGTGAAATTTCATTTGTGCATATGTTTCTTTGGTTACATCATTCATATCTCATGATCACCACTAGTCATTGGATCTCTAGTTTGGATTGCTACTTATCTTTACAATAACTAGAATTAAGATTGCTCCTTGTGCATCTTTCCCCACTAAGCTCCACAAATAAACAAATGTAAAACTGAAAACCAGTCGGTATTCGCTTAACCATCACTTTGTTACCACCACATAAAGTAATTATGTAATCTACATTGAACTTATAAGAGCTTTGGTCAATAAGAGATGGTGAGGTTGTGGGAGCTACCAAAATTTTATCCACAAATACCTATTATTCGTATTTGAACTAACCTTACAGAGGAAAATGGAAGATATTGAGGTAGAAAATTATGTTACTATGGCACAATTAAATGAACTCTAGCAAAGCATGGAAGAAACACAAGACCTAGTGACCTAAGATCTTCGAGCTCTTATGGCTGAAATCAGAGGGCGTCATCAACCACATGATAGTGCAAGAAACCATGGTGGAGATGGAGAAAATAGTGATGGAGGTCCCGCTGCTAGAAGAGAACAAGAAAGAAGGCATCGAGGTGCTGCACATGGTAGAGGAAGAGAACGAGGTCGAAGAAATAATGACAATGATGAATCTGAAGATATTAATGGATATAATTGTACAATGATGAATCTGAAGATATTAATGGAGATAATTGTTGACACTAAAGTGCGCCAAACAAATGGATGCTGATCCGGTGATCCAAAAGCGTGTAGATACTTAGGAGTAAACCCCTAAGCATAATGCAACATTGACACCTCGTTCCAACGACCCTTAAATAGTGGTATCCAAATAATGGAGTCGCTAGGCAATCAAATAATATTAATATAAAATTATCCAATTAACCGATGTGTGAGAAAATAACTAAAAACAATTAAACCTAATTAAACCGGCCAGGACAGAGCCGGTTCAACTGAGGGACCTGGCGGTCAGACCGGCCAAAGGAAGCCGGTCAGACCGGAGCTACTCCGCCGGTCGAACCGGAGCTACTCCGTCGGTCGGACCGGCGGTGTGAATTGTTCGGCCAAAGGGGGCTTCGGCGTGATGTGCTAAGGGTGACTTCTACCCTTCGGCCGGTAGGACCGAGGCTATACCTCCGGTAGGACCGCGTATGGGCAAAGGGCCCAACGGAACTTGGGCACGAAGTAGCCTTCGGTGCGAAGGGGTTCTCCGGAGTGCGTCATGAAGATGACCGAAGAGGGGTTCGGTTCCCCAACCGGTCAGACCGGCGTCCGGCGCCCGGTCGGACTGAAGGGTGCGTGTATACCTCGGAGGGTGGCCTCCGGCACCGATGCGGAGCATTCCTGGGGTTCCCTACGAGGCCCAGTCAGACCGGCCTCTTGCCGTCGGTCGAACTGCTGTGTGCCAGCGTGTCAGATTATGGCGTGGCACAGGCTGGTCGGACCGACGGCTCCTGGAAACGGTCTCTAGGGCTCTGCTGACCGTCTTGCCATGGATAATTTGCAACCAAAATTCTTGGCGAAGAAGATGAGGTAGAAACACTGCAAAAAATACAAATAAACCAGATACAATTTGGCCAAGAGAGTGAATTACCAAATAAAACCGATAAAACGATAGAAACCCGTTACATGGATGAAATGGATGATTCACGAGCGAACCGACAAGGACTTACCATGATTACGATGCAGCGGACGGAAGGTTTACAATGCAAACCCACGAATATGGACGTACTGAATTGAATCTAGGGCAAGAAAGTAAATTGAATGTAAAGGTGCAATTCAAGGAATAATAGATTGGATATATTAGGGTTTTTCGTGGGTACTCCTTGAATCAGCCTTGCCTCTATTTATAGAGGTGGTCATGTGTGCCTAGGCTCAATTTTGACTTGGACACGGGTTCCAAGTCATCAATAATTAATTAGAGATAAAATAGACCCGAAATCAGCTAATTTGAATCAGATACAAATTGGGTCGGTTTGACCGAGCCCATATAGTTAGTCTGATCAAGCCTACATGGTCGGTCAGACCGGACCTACATGGCTGGTGGGAACAGCCTGTGCCAGGTCTCGACATATTTTCGGTAAAACTACCAAAAAGCGATATTTTGATAATTTTAACCATTAATGCTATTTTCTCCTATCAACAATAATCAATCCCAAATTCGTTTTGGTCGCCGACATCATAGAGGAGGCAACCATGAGGAGAAGTTTGGCAAACTGAAATTTACCATGCAAAATTTGGAGGATCTGATCCTAAAGCTGACTTCACTAGGGATTTTACAGTGGATAAGATATTCCGCTTGAATAATTATTCAGAGGAGAAGAAATTAGCCATGGCATCCCTTGAATTTGATGGATATGCACAGATTTGGTGGGAACAACTTCTCCATGATCGAGGAGAAGATGCAGAAAATCCTATTGTAAGATGGGATGAGATGAAGCGAGAGATGAGAATTCATTTTTTGTCGAAGCACTATCGGCGTTATATTTTTGATAAATTACAGAATCTGAAGCAAGAAAGTTTCTGTGTTGAGTAGTATTATAAAGAGATGGAGAAGGCAATGATTAGAGCCAATGTGTATGACGATGAAGAGCAAACTTTTGCTCGTTTCATGGCTTGGTTATATCACAATATTCAGCGCATTGTTGAGTTTTAGCCATACCGTCATCTTATTGATTTGGTACATCAAGCAACCAAAGGTGAATGAAAATTGCAGTAAGATGCTAAGAACAGCAAGCCCTTGTCATATGGTATGAGGACTATGGCAGGAGGAGGCAAATCAGTCTCAAGGGTTAATGCTGCAACCTCATCGGCGACAAACTCAAGTGGAGATTTATGTTCTAATGTGCAGGATGTTAAAGAGAAGAATGTTGCCCCAAGCATGAGCTCTAAACCATCAACATCCACCACTACATCCATGGGTTCTACCATCAAGAGCCGTGGGATTCAATGTTTCAAGTGTGGAGGTCTTGGGCACATAAGTAGAAACTGTCCAAATAATTGTGTGATTATTGTGAATGACAATGGATAATATGAATCAGCTAGTGAAGAGGAAGTTGAGAAAGAATATGAAAATGAAGCACATGAAGATGAGGAACATGCTAGATGTGAATTTGAGCAAAGTGCTGCTCTTGTGGTGACTCAAATTTTGAGTGTTCAAGAGAAGGGAGCTAAAAATGGACAGTGACATAATCTTTTCAAACCCGAGCTAGAGTGCAAGGCAAAGTAGTGAAGGTGATCATTGATGGCGGGAGCTTCCATAATCTTGCCAGTCAGGAGATGCTTGACAAGCTTGGTTTGAAGCTACAATGACACCCTCATCCATATCATGTCCAATTGTTGATTGACATGGGAGATATTAAGATTGGATATAAAGTAAAGGTTCCATTCAAAATTGGTGAATATATTGACACAGTGGAGTGTGATGTGGCACCGATGTTAGTGTATCACATGCTGCTTGGAAGACCTTAGCAATATGATCGAGAAACTCGGCATTGTGGTAGAACAAATCAGTATACACTATATTTAAAATGGAAAAAGTTTGTACTCAATCTTATGATGCCTCAACAAATCATGGTCGAGCACTTACAAAAGAAATCTAAAATTAGTCCGGCAAGTCAAAGAGGAGATGAGCAAAAGAAATTGAGTGCTATCCACAATTCGGTGAGTGAGTGCCACAAGCCAAATTTGAGAGATAAAAAGAAAGAGGGAGAGCCTCTAGTTATGTAAGCCACATAATCTGAGCTAAGAGAAGTGAGGAATAACCCATATCAAGTACTTTTTGTATTTCTATGCAAAGACATTTTATTTTCACTTAACGATATCACCTCTCTTCATAGTGTTGTGTCTCATCTTTTACAGGACTATGAAGATGTTTTTCAAGAAGAAAAACCGGTCGGACTACCTCCCATGCACGGAATTGAGCATCAAATTGATCTCATTCCAAGGACTGCACTCCCTAACCGACCACCGTACCACACCAATCCTGAAGAAACAAAAGAAATACAAAGGAAAGTACAAGAACTTCTTGATAAAGGTTTTGTTCATGAAATCTTAAGTCCTTTCATTGTACCTGTGATATTAGTGCCAAATAAAGATGGTTCTTGGAGGATGTGTGTTGACTGTAGAGCTATAAACAATATCACCGTTCGCTATTGGTATCCTATTCCATGGTTAGATGATATGCTTGGTGAATTAAGTGGTTCCATAATATTTAAGAAGATTGACTTGAGAAGTGGTTACCATCAAATTAGAATGAAAGCAAGAGATGAATGGAAAACTACATTCAAAACTAAATTTGGTTTGTATGAATGGTTAGTTACGCCTTTTGGTTTGACTAATGCTCCTACTACTTTCATGAGATTGATGAACCATGTCCTGCGAGATTTCATTGGGAAATTTGTTGTTGTCTACTTTGATGATATTCTGATTTACAATAAATCTGTTGAAGACCATGTAAAGCACATTCGTCAAATCTTGGATGAGCTTAGAAAGGAGAAATTATTTGCTAATCTTGACAAGTGCAGTTTTTGCACAGACCATGTTGTATTTTTTTGGCTTTTTTGTTTCAGGAAAAGGAATAGAAGTGGATGAATCAAAGGTGAAAGCCATCACAGATTGTCCTACTATGAATGTAAGTCAAGTAAGAAGTTTTCATGGCATTGCTGGTTTTTATAGAATATTTGTGAGAGATTTCAGTACCATTGCTGCTCCTTTAAATGAATTAACAAAGAAAGGGGTTGATTTTAAATGGGGAAACTCACCAAAAAATGCTTTTCAAGAATGAAAGAAGCGTTTGACTGAAGCACCAATACTTGTTATTCTTGATTTTACTAAAACTTTTTGTTAGGGATATGATACAAGGTACCCCACCGAGTGGTTTCACTCGGATCGCCGACTGCTGGCTAAGCCAGCCCATGAAGGACATCCCGGCCACCAGGCCTCCACTCGGGAGCAGATGCGCTGGAGTGGTTAGATGCCAACGGTCGGCCTAGGACCATCCTCCCAATGGTTGTCTCCAATCAACGCCAACGGTTACCCGTAATCAATACTGGCGTCTCTATGACAGTCATTAGTGCCATTTAAAGGCAGTTATGCTGAAAGTTATGTGGTTGTTTCCGCAAGCTATCAATGTTATGGTTAATTCTTGTAACTTCCCAGTCCTTCACATATAAAAGGAGTAGCGGAGGCCCTGAGAAGGGCACGCTAGACAACACAACACTGGGATCACATCCTAGCACATCACACGACTCACATTACGCTGAGATCGACACTCGGAGATCGATTCATACAGACACCCCCATTCATCCACACACACACATGAGTAGGGTTATTATCCTCCGGGAGGCCCGAACTTGTCTAAAAACTCTCTCGTGTCTGTCTCCTTATTGTCTCTACCCGAATCCTACCCCATCCGATTGGGGTAACCATCGAATCCATAGTCGTGACTCCTCCATTGTACCTACAACAAATCACACTATGGGTATCCCCTGTAGGCTTGCCGTTCCCATGCAACGACAGTTGATGCGCCAAGTAGGGGAGGCGTTTTGTGGCCCGCTGATCGGATCGATGGATGTCAGCCGCAAGTTCAACACTAAGGTGCCCCAAGGCACCATCTTCGCTTTCAGAATATTGGCTTTCATTAGTGACTGCATGAACCAACTGGTTCCCACCATTGCTTCATAATGGGCGAAGGCTTCCCTCGCAACATCGATGACTCCTACTTCACCGACAATTCAGGTGTCACGACGGACCACTCCACTGAAGACACTCTCCAAGGATCGTCTATTGGGGTCATCCTACACCCCTGTAGACTTCATCATATTCGCTAACTCTCGAGGGTGCATCGTCCAGCGCCGACAGTTCATCACAGTTGCCAACAACAGACGTCATCAACTAGCTCCGCCGACCACTCGGGCTCCTCCCACGATTGTCATCATAGTAGTCATCGGAGTTATCTCCGAGGAAGAATCCTCCGACAGTGCAGAGTATAACGCCCATCACCGAAGGCGCTAGAGGAGTAACTCCGCTAGATGCGATCGGCACGCTAAGGCTCAAGAAGAAATAGGAGTCCCTTAGCAAAAGGTGGTGAATAGGCGCCTCGACAAATTCTCACGAATATGATGGCCTTTTCAAAAACACCAAACGTGCCTCTAAATGAACAAGCAGAAGCAGATGTAATAACACAATAAAAACTCTGATAAAGACAGATACTATCACCCTCCTGTCTGATATGATGTGAAATGACAGAATGAGAGATCATAAGAACTAAAAAATATTTTCTGAATTTTTTCCTTTTCTAGTCGGAATTTGAGATGCCGACACACTCTCTTAGTCAGAGAATGAATTGCCAAATTTGATACTCTGACAAAAAGCAAAAATAGCAGACTGACTACTATATGAATTCAGATTAGATCAAACCAATGTTTGACAAAAGAAACATGCACTTGACATTACTGTAGCTGTCAGGAGCATTATGAGGTAGTGAATCACAGGACCATATCACTACTAAGTCCTGACTCAAGCTGAACATAATTCATCTGAAATCAAATGACACACTATAGAAGTAAAGCAGAAAAGAATTGATGAATCACTTCCAGAAATTTTGAATCAAATCAGTGGCAAAGTGATTAATCCAATTGAACTAAGGCTAACAGAGTTGATGCACTGGATGCAGCATGAAGCTTGGCAGTGCTCAAGATTTTAAACTGATGAACTATTACAGAAATTTTCAATACCGTGTCTTCGCTGTAGCTAGTAAATAATAGGTACTCAGAAGATGGCAATTGTAAATCATTCAATCAAATCATAGAGACTTTAATTGCACATAATGCTAGAAGTAAGAACTCACAGATCTTAGGGATCAACCATAAAAGTTCTTGTGTGCAGAATGAGACTTTGAGCAAGAACACCCTAAGCAGCCATTCAGACTTTAGCAACTAGAACTCTGATATCAACACTTAATTGATGAACAATAGTGAAGAAAACAACCTCCACTTAACAATCTGTAACGCCCAGATTTAATAAAACCTGGACATTATTGAAATTCCAAAGAAAATCAATAAAACAAAATGTTCATCACACGTCTGCGTACAATACGCCAAGCATTCATGGTTCGTAGACCATATTATTACAAAAGTGTTAAATCAAGAGAAACTAATAAAATAAAACTCCTAGATGAACGCCTCCTTCCAGTCTCGCCTTGACTAGGTCGCTACTCCAGACTTTCATCCTATTCGTAGTAGACGACCTCTGGTGGTGTAAGTCAACGGGGGTGAGTACAATCGTACTCAGCAAGCTACCGGATGCAAATATAATGCAGAGTAATAACAAGGTAGGTAGTGGCTAATTTTGCGGAAAAGCGTATTTGTAAAGAAATTAATGTGAGGAGGTTATTAGTACAGAAAATTAAACATGTGTAATGCATCATCTTGTAACTCGAGGGTTACAGTCAGTCCACCCTCGCTCAACAGTCCTTACATGCCATCTAACACACGATCATTCATACAAAAGTAAACTAACTACGAGAAGTCACACAACCCGCCCTTGACCATGAGCATAGCTTTTCGAAAAGATTTTACTATTATCAGAGGTGTACTATTGTACCCACAAGGAACGCACTCATCCACGGACACCAAAGTGTACGAGATGACCCATACCACGGGAACTCGTGCCAAAACCTTCAGCATGGAACGCACCAATTCGATAACACCCTCTTATAGGTTTCATATGGTGCCCCGACGAGTCAGGCCAACACCATACCCCCCTTGAGCCTCGTCGGTACAAGTCACCCGTAGGTTTCCCCTTGCCCCCTCCACTATGGTGCTTCAAGTTGGTACGATCCATACCTCCAGTTAGGACTTACCCATTAGACTTGTGGTTAGTACGGAAGTGCTTTGCAACAGATCCCACAAACCGGTCCTTATAGTGCCTCGGGTGCGACCAACCAATGCCCTAGCTTGTACCTGGAACCCACCATACTTATAACATAGCCAACTCAAACAGAATCCAGAGATGAGAATAACGGGGGAAATCAGATAGCAGAATCCAACTAACTACGACTCGTTCTTTTATCCTATAGCAGTTGTGTCGGTACATTGGACACTAGCTAATATAATATTGTATGAGTGAAAAGGAGTTTAGGCTCAATAAGCATGGCTTGGGTTTACACACAAGGACGGGGATCTAATAAATATAATTTAGGGTTTGATATTAGACTAATGCATTTATATCCTATGAGTTATAGCGATATTTAAATAAAACATGGGCTCAATTATGATCAAAATGGGGGTTGTGACTTGCCTTGATCAACAAAGGGTGGCGGTGGAACCTCGGGGTAGTACTCCGGATCCTTGACGGTGTCGTAGGCTTCTCGATATGGAAAATAAATACGACATTCAATAAACAATCATCACAAAATATAAACATAAAAATTTGTGGTTTAAAACAAGGGGAATAAAGTCTTAAATGTTCTGAAGTTATGTCCTAAATATTAACGTTTAACTTTTAAGGGCTTTTCTGAATTATTTATTGAAATATGAGTTTATTCCTAAAGGGGTATTTATTTATTTATTTAATAAGAATATATTTTTCAAACTAAACATACTGTTTTTATGGCATAGAAATGTATAGAATAAAAATATAGATTTAACAAAATTTGAATGGTGAAATTTGGAGTTAAAATGAGCAAGTTATGAATTTTTTAAGTTTAAACATTTTTCTAGATTTTATTTTAAACTGAAAAACAATCTCTGGTCCACGATGAACCAGGTTCACCATGAACCTGTGACTATACGCATGGACCCGATCGACCAGAGCCGTTCGATCAAGATCCGAGGGCTGGAGGTGAGGCACAGGAAGTAAGTGGCAGTGGACGGTCAAGATTAAAAGGGACCGAACTGGTACGCGTGTAAGCACGAGAACGAGCAAGGGTTTTAAATAGCGATCAATGGCCCAGATGAGCAAATACCGTTTCAACACAGATCAATGGCTTTGATTAGATCCTGAAGGGATCTAATCAGCACCGTTCGATCACGATCGTGCGGCTAGGACTTCGTCCGGCACAGCACGCGTTAAGGGGTAAGTACCCCCCTTCGTTCCCGACTCCGACGGCGCAACGACGACCAATTCCGGCGACAGCGATGGTTATCTTGCCAAGCTAAGGGCTAAAATAGAGAGAGTAGGCCACGAGGAATAGGAGGATACCGGAGGTGGCGACGGCGGCGAGCTGACGGCGTCCTGCGATGAGGAGGGGCAAAACAACTCCTTGGGTTCGATGACGGCGGTGGTCTCCGGTGGTCTTCACGGCCAACGAAGGTGAGGCCGGGGTCGGGTGAGCGACGGCGGTCCCTACGGTGTCGACAGTGAGGGAAGTGGTGGCTCGAGCCACCGGCGAAGGCTTGCCGGAGGGGAAACAGAGGAAAACCAGAAAAAAACAAGTGGCGGCACAATGGTTTGCACTGTCTTGGGCTATCACGGCGTGGTGCAGTGCGGTGGCTCGATGGGGTTTAAATAGGAGGGGTCACCGGCGTAAAATAGGAAGGGAACCGAGGGTTTCCTTAGCTCTCCAGCGAGGGTTTCCATAGCTCGGCTAGCTTCCAAACTAGCGAATCTGCATCGGCTTTTGATGGAATGGGATCGCCGGTGATCGGGGGAAAGGAAACCAGGGTCGAATCGGCGGATGAGGGCGGCCGACGACGGAAATATGGAAGGGGGTCAACGGAAAATGGAAGGGGGGATCCCTTCCATCGGAGACGAAGAACCTGACAAGTGGGAACCACCTGTCAGTGGCCGCTGGCGAACCCAAGCGCACCGATAGGTGGGCCCAAGCTGCCAGAGACCGAGGCGCGCGCTAATGAGGCTGACGGGCAGGGCCAAGGTGGGCGCGGGCGGGAGAGAGGGGAGGAGGATGGCACCGACATGCGGGTCCCACATGGTGGTGGCTCAGGCAGTGGGCTGCGCTAGGCTAGGGTAGATTCGAGGTTTGTGGCCCAAAAGCATTTTAAATGTATTTTTCAATTAAAATAATTCCAGCAAATCAATTATGTGTTTAGGCTTGAAGCACTGTTGCTAAAATTTTATAAAAATTCCTAAAAATATTTCTTGGCCTCTAGATTCCACCATAAATTTATCAGCTTTAAATTTGAAGTATTTTCCCTTTGTTTAGCTTTAATTGGGTTCTTTTATCCTTTTCTCTCATTAAATAATCCCTTTTCAATTTAGAAATTTATTTCCCTCATTTTTATTTTATTTTTAATTCTGGGGTGTTACAATCCTCTCCCCCTATAGAGAATCTCGTCCTCGAGATTCAGATCAATCCTTGAATAACTCTGGGCACTGCGCTTTTAGTTCCTCTTCCTTCTCCCATGTGGCTTCCTCAGCTGGATGGTTGCTCCACTGAACCTTGCAAAAACGAATGACCCGACTTCTGGTTATCCTTTCTTTGACTTCCAAGATCTTGATGGTCTTCTCAACATAGGTCAGATCATCTTGGATATTTAACTGCTGGAGGTCGACCTGCTCTGTTGGAACCCGAATACACTTCTTTAGCTGCGATACGTGAAACACATCATGTACCCCAGCCAATGACGGTGGCAGCTCTAATTCGTAAGTGACCTCGCCTTGACGTCGGATGATTGGGAAGGGTCCAACATATCGAGGTGCTAACTTCCCTTTCATGTTAAACCTTTGGGTGCCACGGAGGGGAGTAACTCGGAGGTAGACATGATCTCCTTCTTCAAATGCTAGATCCCGACGACGATTATCCGCATAGATCTTCTGTCGGGATTGGGCTGTCTTCATTCAGTCTGGATGATCCTCACTTTCTCTTCATCTTCGCAAAGGATGTCTGTACCAAAAACTTGGGACTCACCGGTCTGATCCCAAAGCAAAGGCGTTCTACACTTGCGTCCATAGAAGGCTTCAAATGGGACATCTCAATGCTGGCTTGATAGCTATTATTGTACGAGAACTCGGCGTATGGTAGACTCTTGTCCCATATTGCTCCAAAGTCTAGGGCACATGCCCTAAGCAAATCCTGCAATATCTGATTCACGCTCTCGGTCTGTCCATCCGTCTGGGGTGGTATGCTGTGCTGAAGTTCAGTCTTGTCCCCATTTCCTCTTGAAGGTTTTTCCAGAACCGAGATGTGAACTGACTCCCTCTATCGGAGACTATATTTTTGGGCACTCCATGAAGGCACCCTATGCGGGCCATGTACAACTCTGCTAGTTTAGGGCCGCTGTAGATTGTCTTGACGGCTATGAAGTGAGCTACCTTCGTAAGCCGATCGATGATTACCCATATGGAGTCGTATCCAGCTTGGGTCTTTGGGAGCCTAGTGATGAAATCCATACCGATCTCTTCCCATTTCCATTAAAGCACCTTGAGGGGCTGCAACAATCCTGCTGGCCTTTGATGCTCTACTTTTACTCGCTGGCAGGTGTCACATTCTGCTACGAACTGGGAAATCTCCTTCTTCATACTAACCAACAAATATCTCTCCTTAAAATCCTGGTACATCTTTGTACTTCCGGGGTGAATGGAGTACAAAGTGTCGTGGGCCCCTCTTAGGATAAGAGTCTTTAACTCCGGTTTATCAGGCACACATATCCTGGTTTCGAGCCGTACGGTGCCGTTCTCATCTTCTGAGAACCCTAGGGCCTTGCCTTGCCTCATGTTCTTCTTGATTGCTGCTATATCTGGGTCTTCTAACTGAGCTTCATGGATTTGATCGAATATTACTGGTCTGGCCTCAAGGGTGGCTAAATAGGCACCCGTGGTTATCCCGAGGTTTAACTTCTCCATCTCCATATACAGCAAAGGCACGTGATCCTAAACCATGATGGTGGTACAATATCCTTTACGACTTAACGCATCAGCCACCACGTTTGCTTTGCCGGGATGGTAATGAATGCCTAAGTCGTAGTCCTTTATCAATTCTAGCCATCGCCTTTGCCTAAGGTTGAGATCTGGTTGCGTGAAGATATACATCAAACTCTTGTGGTCCGTGAAAACTTCGAAATGGCTTCCAACCAGGTAGTGCCTCCATATCTTCAGAGCATGCACTACTGCTGCCAATTCTAGGTCATCGGTGGGGTAGTTTAGCTCATGTGGCCTCAGTTGCCGGGAGGCGTATGAGACAACCTTTCCGTCCTGCATAAGAACACATCCCAAACCCTGATGAGATGTGTTGCAGTAGACATGAAAGTCTTTCCTTATATCGGTAGAGTCAAAATCGGTGCTGACACCAATCGTGTCTTAAGGGTCTGAAAGCTCTCCTCACATTCTGGAGTCCATTCAAACTTTTCTCCTTTTTTGCAGCAACTTGGTCATGGGCTTCGCTATCTTGGAGAAATTCTCAATAAATCTATGGTAGTAGCCTACTAATCCCAGAAAACTTCATATCTCCGATACGTTGGTGGGTGGCAGCCGATCCGTAATTGTTTCCATGGTGGCAGGGTCTACCGCGATGCATTGTGTTGAGATAATGTGTCCTAGGAACTTTACTTCTACCGTACAGAACTTGCACTTGTTGTACTTTGTGTATAATTAATGTTCCCTGAGTTTTCCTAGGGTAAACCAGATGTGAGTTTCATGCTCTTCTATGCTCTTGGAATAGATGAGGATATCATCTATGAATACCACGATTAACTTATCCAAATACTCCATGAACACCTTATTTTATCATATTCATGAAGAAGGCCGGGGCGTTAGTCAATCCGAAGGACATGATGGTGCACTCATAAAGTCCATAGCGGGAGGTGAATGCTATCTTAGGTATGTCTTCCTCTCGAATCCTCAGTTGATGATATCTGGACCAGAGGTCGATCTAGGAGAACACCGTGGCTACTTTCAATTGATCGAATAGATCATCGATCAAAGCTCGATAATCCATGCACATATGCTTAGCCTTATCTTCCTTCTTCTCGACGAAGATAACGGGGGCTCCCCATGGGGATGTGCTGGGTCTAATGTATCCTTTTCTCTCGAGGTGTTCTAGTTGCTTCTTCATTTCGGCTAACTCATTGGCGGCCATCCGGTAGGGTCGCTTGGAGATGGGAGTGGTCCCGGGCACTAGGTCGATCCTGAACTCAATGTCCCTCTTGGGTGCCATCCCTGGCAAATCCTCTAGAAAGACATCCAGGTACTCACAGACTACCGATATTTCTTCTAAAGCAATTTGATGCAGGCGGGGTCTTTCAGACTTCTAGCTTGGCATCTGAAATGTGAAGACGCTCCCTTCTTCACTAGTCATGGTCACATTCCTTCTTGCACACTCTATCACTCAATGGTGCTTGTTGAGCCAATCCATTCCTATGATAAGGTCCAAACCTTTGCATTCTATCAGAATGGGGTCGGCCTAGAATATGATACCTTGGATATCTACCCATACCCTCGGACTATAGGAGTGGGCTTGGGTCTGTTTGCCGGGGTGGCTATCAGTATCGGTCTTGCTAACTCGTACTCATTCAAATTATAAGTTTTCACAAATCTTGCTGAGATAAATGAATGAGTAGCACCAGTGTCGAATAAAACTACTACAGGTACTACATTTACTGTAAACTTACACATGACTATCTCCGGTGCGGCCTGAGCTTTTTCGGCGGAGACGTGGTTGACGCGGGCACGAACTACAAGATTCACCGTGACCCCTTGAGGACGCTTAGGAAGGGGACCCTGATGGTAGTAGTGTCCCTCTTGACGACAGTTGAAGCAGATAACTGGCTTGCCGTGCTTGTCGCGCTAGACTTCTGCTTTATTGCTGAGGGCGGGTGGAGCAGCTGGTGAGGCAGGAGCGGGACGAGGATTTCCTGCTCCCGGTTGTTGGGGTGTGGAGCTGGCCTGTATATGGGGCGCAGATGATAATGGGGCGCCGGTGGGGGTGGCGCGTAGCGTGGCTTCTGCGCCATTCCCTGGTTTTGGCGGAAGGCGATCATCCTCTTATTCTTCAAGTCGACCTTGTTCTGCTCGGTCTCTTGGATTATTGCCTTGTTCACCAACTTTTAGAAGTTGGCATAGTCTCCGGAGACCAACTGAAGGGAAAGCTCTACCTTCAGCCCTAGGAGAAATTTGGACTACCGGGCCACATCTGTACGTACCTCCTCATGTGCATACCGGGCTAGCCGGTTGAACTCGTGCAGGTACTCCGTAACGTTCATGCTTCCTTGTTGCAGGTCTCGGAACTCCTGCTGCTTCTGGGCGATCACGTCGTTTGGGACATGGGCAGCGCGAAAAGCGACGGTGAACTTCGCCCACATGAGGACATGACCCTCAAGCTAGGGTCTCGCGCAGGTTGTCCCACCACTCTGCGGCGGGTCCCTGGAGCTGGTGAGCAGCAAAAGCTACTCTCTCCCACTTGGTGCATGGCAGAAGATCCAACTTCTTACCAATTATCCTTAGCCAGTCACCCGCCTCCTTTGGGTTCGTGGTGCTGGAGAACACTGGTGCCCGGACACGCAGGAACTCTGAGAGTTGGGAGGCTGGTGCTGGTGCTGGGGTAGCGGGTCGGGGAGGTTCCGGCTACTGCTGCTGAAGTCAGAATAGTTGGGCTTATTGCTCTTGCATTTGATTGTGCTGCTGCTGCATCTGGTTCAGCAGCATGGCAATCAATTGATTTTGATTGGCCATCATCTCGGCCAACGTGGGGTGGTTGGCGTCTAGGGCCTGCTGCGGTCCGGTTGCTCCCCACTGAGGTAAGTTCCCGGAGTCATTCCCGTTCCGAGGGGCATCTGATCCTTGTTTGTTGGCCATCCTGAAGTTGAGGGGTTTCCAAAAGAAGGTACACATTTTAGGAGGGAACACAACTAAGATTTATTTCTCAAATTTAAAAATTTTAAACTTAGTCAATTACATCATTATTCATTATTTAATCTTCACTCATATCTTATATTTGACATGAGCGACACTACAATCATAACAAAGGAAAGGAAACAATCAACCGTAAACTAGCATCTAAAACAACTCAGGGGAGGGCTCGATCGTCGGCTCGCGGGGACGGTTGGTGCAGGGGTGGTGGAGCTGGAGGGCCCGGCGGAAGAGGCGCTGCGAGAGATCTTCTTGGGCCTGGCCGAGGGGGTCCTGAGTGACTTCTGCTTGTGCGACGGAAGGGAAACAACCTCCTCAAGATCCTTCTCCAACTCCTCTATCTAGCAACGCAACTGCGTAGTGTCGGCGATGCCCTATCGCAGAATCTCGTTCTGACACCTCAACTCCTCTACCTCGGCAGCCAAGTGGTGCCCCTGCTGGACCTGGCAATGTAGCTCTCTGTTCTCGTGGTTCAGGCTCTTTGATGAGTGGCGGTAGTAGTCAATGGTGTCGTGCTGGCTGTCGGCGTCAAGTACGGCCTCCGTGTGAAGATCGCCCATCGCCTCAAGTAGACACATGGCGCGGGCGATGGCGGAGTTGCGCTGGGAGAACTTGCTGACGTAGATGCTGCGATGACTCCCTGGGGTGGGCATGGGCATGAAGCGGTAGGCAGTGTCGAAGAGCTGTCCGACGTAGACCATCCGAAGCTCAGAGAGGGCCTGAAGGGCGGTGCGCTGGCTGGCTACAAAGAAGGTAGGTCCTCTGACTCTATGGGTGTAGAAGGCCGGCTGCGTGGTGGAGGGGCAGATGGCGACGGTGACCTCACATTAGCCCTCGTTCGCATCGGGGAAGATCTCGTGGAACGTTGGCTCGTGCTCGAACCCGAGGAAGTTCACAAGCATGCGGAGCTCACGAACGAAATCGGCCTCATGGCGAAGAGTACCACTCATGGTATGAACCGGCATCTACAAAAGAGATAAATTTTTGGTAAAAATTTTGGAAGACGAGATAGTAAGTAGTTTGTAAAAAATACGGTCAATATAAATCCTAGGGTCAGGTCTGTTTGGTTCCTACAGTCAGTCGGCTCTCATACCATCTTGTAACGCTCAGATTTAATAAAACCTGGACTTTATTGAAATTCCATAGAAAATAAATAAAACAAGACGTTCATCACACAACTGCGTACAATACGCCAAGCATTCATGGTTCGTAGACCATATTATTACAAAAGTGTTAAATCAAGAGAAACTAATAAAATAAAACTCCTAGATGAACGCCTCCTTCCAGTCTCGCCTTGACTGGGTCGCTACTCTAGACCTTCATCCTCCTTGTAGTAGACGGCCTCTGGTGGTGTAAATCAATGGGGGTGTGTACAATCATACTCAGCAAGCCACCGGATGCAAATATAATGCAGAGTAATAACAAGGTAGGTACTGGCTAATTTTGCGGAAAAGCATATTTGTAAAGCAATTAATGTGAGCAGGTTATTAGTACAGAAAATTAAACATGTGTAATGCATCTTCTTCTAACTCGAGGGGTACAATCAGTCCACCCTCGCTCAACAGTCCTTACATGCCATGTAACACATGATCATTCATACAAAATTAAACTAACTGCGAGAAGTCACACAACCCGCCCTTGACCGTGGGCACTACTTTTCGAAAAGATTTTACTCTGATAAGAGGTGTAATATTGTACCCACAAGGCACGCACTCATCCACGGACACCAAAGTGTACGAGATGACCCATACCACGGGAACTCGTGCCAAAACCTTCAGTATGGAACGCACCAATTCGATAACACCATCTTCTAGGTTTCATATGGTGCCCCGACGCGTCGGGCCAACACCATACCCCCCTTGAGCCTCGTCGGTAGAACTCACCCACAAGTTGCCCCTTTCGCCCTCCACTATGGTGCTTCAAGTTGGTACGATCCATACCTCCAGTTAGGACATACCCATTAGACTTGTGGTTAGTACGGAAGTGCTTTGTAACAGATCCCGTAGACCGATCCTTATAGTGCCCCAGGTGCGACCAACCAATGCCCTATCTTGCACCCGGAACCCACCATACTTATAACATAGCCAACTCAAACAGAATCTAGAGATGAGAATAACGGGGGAAATCACATAGCAGAATCCAATTAACTACGACTCATTCTTTTATCCTATAGCAGTTGTGTCGGTACATTGGACACTAGGTAATATAATATTGTAAGAGTGACAAGGATTTTAGGTTCAATAAGTATGGCTTGGGTTTACACACAAGGACGGGGATCTAATAAATATAATTTAGGGTTTGATATTAGACTAATGCATTTATATCCTATGAGTTATAACGATATTTAAATAAAACATGGGCTCAATTATGATCAAAATGGGTGTTGTGACTTGCCTTGATCAGCAAAGGGTGACGGTGGAACCTCGGGTAGTACTCCGGATCCTCGACGGTGTCGTAGTCTTCTCAATACGGAAAATAAATACGACATTCAATAAACAATCATCACAAAATATAAAAATACAAATTTATGGTTTTAAACAAGGGGAATAAAGTCTTAAATATTCTGAACTTATGTCCTAAATATTAAGGTTTAACTTTTAAGGGCTTTTCTGAATTATTTATTGAAATATGAGTTTATTCCTAAAGGGTTATTTATTTATTTAATAAGAATATATTGTGCAAAATAAACATACTGTTTTATAGCATAGAAATGAAGAGAATAAAAAGATAGATTTAACAAAATTTGAATGGTGAAATTTGGAGTTAAAATGACCAAGTTATGAATTTTCTAAGTTTAAACAATTTTTTGGATTTTATTTTAAACTGAAAAACAGGTTCACCGTGAACCCGTGACTGTGCGCATGGACCCAATTGACCAGAGCCGTTCAATCGAGATCCGAGGGCTGGAGGCGAGGCGGGGGACGTAAGTGGCAGCGGACGGTCGAGATTAAAAGGGACCAAACCGGTACGCGTGGACGCACGAGATCAAGCCAGGGTTTTAAATAGCAATCAATGGCTCAGATGAGCCGATACCGTTTCAACGCAGATCAATGGCTAGGGATCTAATTAGCACCATTCGATCACGATCGTGTGGCCAGGACTTCGTCCGGCACGGCACGCGTTAAGCGGTAAGTACCCCCCTTCGTTCCTGACTCCGGCGGCGCAACGACGACCAATTCCAGCGACGGCGATGGTTATCTTGCCAAGATAAGGGCTAAAATAGAGAGAGGGGTCCACGGGGAATACGAGGATACCGGCGGTGGCAGTAGCGGCAAGTTGTCGGCGTCTGGCGACGAGGAGGGGCAAAACAACTCCTCGGGTTTGACGACAATGGCGGTCTTCGGCGGTCTTCATAGCCAACGAAGGTGAGGCCGGGGTTGGGTGAGCGACGGTGGTCCCGACGGTGTCAATGGCGGTGTCGAGCGCGCCGACAGGCGGGACCAAGCTGCCAGAGACCAAGGCGCGCCCTAACGAGGCTGACGGGCGGGGCCAAGGAGGGCACGACCGGGAGAGAGGGGAGGAGGATGGCGCAGACACGCGGGTCCCACATGGCGGTGGCTCAGGCAGTGGGCTGGGCTGGGCTAGGGTAGATTCAAGGTTTGTGGCCCAAAAGCATTTTAAATGTATTTTTCAATTAAAATAATTCCAGTAAATCAATTATGTGTTTAGGGCTTGAAGCACTGTTGCTAAAATTTTATAAAAATTCCTAAAAATATTTCTTGGCCTCTAGATTCCACCATAAATTTATCAGCTTTAAATTTGAAGTATTTTCCCTTTGTTTAGCTTTAATTGGGTTCTTTTAGCCTTTTCTCTCATTAAATAATCCCTTTTCAATTTAGAAAATTTATTTCCCTCATTTTTATTTTATTTTTAATTGTGGGGTGTTACACAATCCAAATAGAGAAGTATGACAATAATTGGATGATGAAAAGAGAAGATGTAATATGGCTGAAGATCTTAGAAGCCTGTGGCTAGAATCAAATGATCAGTCACCATATGTTCAGCCCATTATTTCTAACCAAGGTGTTCAGCCGGAAGAGAACCACGAGGAGAATGTTAGCAGTTTTCAAATACAAATTCAAACCACATCCAAACAATACTGAGTGTTTCTAGCGCAGAACTCTGTAGCTGTTTAGGCGCCAGGATCCTGTAGTCGGTCCGGCAAAAACTTTTGGAGCAAACAGGCGATGAACACTCACGGCAGCAAACAATAAATCACGGCAGAAGCAGAGCCAATCCAGTAGAGAAAACCAGAAGCACAGTGTATTCTAAAAAACAAGCAGTAAATCATTAATAAATTTGACCCAAGACAGTGCCAAAACAATCAAGTCAGAAGAAAATTTGATTAACAAACTTGATGCTCTGCCATAGATGAAATGAAGTTTAATTGCGCACAGACAGAAGAGAGATCATCAAATTGAGAAAAAAAAAAGATTGGACACGCAATCTTACCTGGATGCAAAATGGGACTTGGCTATGTTCAAAAATTCATTGCTGAACTGGAAAATCACCAACAACACTGCGTATGGCGCCGGCGGGGTTCTCGTCGTAGTGTAGCGCGTGGTTGTAGATGGTCTGGCACAGATGCTCACCGGCAGTTTAGCAGTGTAGCAAATCCGGCACAATAACTGGGCACAAAGATGGCCGACAGTAGGGAAAGATATAGGGGAGTAAAATGATGTTTCTAGGGGCTTGTTTGGGAAGCCCAATCCCCATGGGGATTTCGGCCCAATCCCTGTGGAAATTCTAGCTTGGGGAATTTAAACACTGTTGGGCCTCACTGTCCATTTGGATACCCGTGGGCTGAAATTTCCACGAGCCACAGTGGCCCTTTCCTTGCCTATCCACGGGGAGAGAAAAAATCTCCTACCCACTCCTGGCTAATCTCCCCGGCATCGTGCGCCGCCACAGCCCGAGCTGGCGCCGCGCCCTGCCCGCTCGGCGCCGCCCCTTCAGATCGGCGCCGCCCCTCCCGCTCGGCGCCGCCCCTCCCGCTCGGCGCCGCCCCTCCCGCTCGGCAACGCCGTCCAGATCGGCACCGCCCCTCCCGCGCGGCGCCGCCGTCCAGATCGGCGAGGCGCCGCCCCTCCTGCTCGGCGCCGCCCGTCTCGGGTCCTCCGTACTGGTATGCTTCTCAGTCACACGCAATGAGTTGCTCAGACGAGCTCCTTTCCGTCCTGCGCCATGAATCAAACCGAAGCTAATTGCAGTTCCTCTACTGTGCTTAGCTCGCTCCACTTGTGTTCGATTCGCCACCTCTTCTGTCGCTAGAACAGCGGGAAGACGTCGCTGCTTTCCAGTTCGCGATAAACTATGCGGCGGAGAGTGGCGGAAGCGTGGTGTTTATCTGCAGAAAGGGGAGACTGGAGAATAGTGCGGTGTTCATAGAATCCAAATCAAGTATGAGCTCTCTCTGGTTATAGTTTACTAGTATTGCGGAGTACTGCGAGTTTGATGGTTGCTGGAAAATTGATAGTTTGTGAAATTCTTGCTCGGTGAGGCGCTGCCGCTCCCGCTGCGAAGTCTACTCCCACTAGCTGGACCAACTCGGCGTCGACAGCCAGAAGGTACGTCACCTTACTATACCCAAGGGCAGGAGGTCGTGCGCCACCTGGACTCGCAGGAGGGTAGCTAGATTCCACACAAACATGCATGTACTACACACAAGCATATATACAGCCATCCATCCATCCATCTAGCCCCTTTACGAAGATTGCTTTGGTAATGATTAATAACCTATGATTAGTGTATAGAACCACAGCTAATTAACTGAATACCTGTACTGCCGGAGTGTGGCGGCAGAGGGATTAATGATGGGCTGGCTGGCAACCATAATGTGCTGTGCTGCGTCCAACCATCAGAGGCGGCAACCATGCTGGCTAATTACTTATGTATGTCATATTTTCAATGAATTATGGTACTTATGCAGAATTCTAGTTAGCCATGCCACGTATCTAGCTTGAAAGGACACTCACATATTTTCAATGAATTATGGTACTTATGCAAGTTGTTTTTATTCTCATTTGAATAACCACTCATTATTAATTGTTTCCTTTATGTAAATGTTAGATGATGGGTTCTAGAAATGACATTATGGAATATAGGAGGGAGAAAATTAAAAAATTCATGCAAATGGAAGAAGAAGAAGATGATGAATTATTTTTCGTAATTATTCCTAGCATACTTGAACTGATTAATGATGAAAAAAGGCTAGTCCATACTTCAACATATACTGGTGCTAAAAAGATGAAGGAAATTCTTGAGGGGCATGAGAGTTGGTGTAGGAGTGAGTTTCGTATGGAGCCGGAGATATTCACGACAATATCAAATTATCTTAGACGAGAGGGTTTCTTACGTGACACACGCGGGGTTACTATTGAGGAGCAATTGGGAATGTTTCTGTTTATGATCTCACATAATGCTAGCAATGGAAGATTGCAAAAAGCTTTTCAGCATAGTGGTGAAACAATCCATAGACACATAAAGTCTGTTTTCGATATAATACCTACTCTCACACACAAATTCGTGAAGCTGCCTAGTTCCAACCAAACTCACCCGAAGATTGTATCTGACTCTCGCTTTTGGCCATTTTTTAAGGTGAGCCATACATACTAGATGAATCGATTTTGCTAAACATTTTCTTTGTCTTAGATTTCTTTTGGTTACGTGTAGAATTGCATTGGTGCAATTGATGGAACACATATTCCCATCACAATTGCTGAAGACAAAGCTCCCCCATATAGAAATAGGAAAGGCGCACTATCCCAGAATGTCATGGTAGTTTGTGACTTCAATTTGAACTTCACATACATCTCTTGTGGATGGGAAGGGTCAGCATCAGATGCCGGTGTTCTTAGATCAGCTATTACTAAGGGTTTTCATGTGCCAGAAGGCAAATTCTATCTTGTGGATGGAGGATATGCTAATACACCATCATTCCTTGCACCATATCGTGGAGTTCGATACCACATAGGTGAATTCAGGACACGGCGTCCATCTAGAAGAGTCCACTATGCAGATCATAGGGAGCTATTTAACCATCGCCATGCTATTCTAAGGAACCATATTGAGAGGGCTATTGGAGTTCTGAAGAAACGGTTTCAAATTCTCAAAGTAGGCACACATCATCCCATAGAATCTCAAATCAAAATTCCAGCAGCAGCAGCCTTATTCCACAACATAATTAGAACCCTAAATGGAGACGAGAGTTGGTTGGATCACCAACCTACTTATATCCAACCAACTAATTACATTGACCTGCCAGAGGGAGATGACAACCATCAAAATGATGACAATGTACAATGCAATGATGGAAATGTACTGCGAGATCAAATTGCAATGCAAATGTGGGAACAATACACTCAAAATTGAGCATGACAAGTTGTATCAATAAACTACATTAGTAAATGTAGTATTTAGGTAAACACTAGATTTTTCATGTATGTTTTTCAGATCCCATAGATTATATGTTCATGACCATTTGTATGTTTTTCATAGTGTAGCAATGAGTAAAGGAGAAGTTACACGTGCCTCATGGATTTTTAACTATGAGAAAGGACTTGTTGATATACTTCATGATCACATGCATGAGAAGTTCAGGGGCCAAAATGGTTGGACAACCGAGGGATGGAAAAGCATTGTTAGGTCATTCAATGAAAAATTTCCATTAGCAGGATTTACAAAAATGCAGATTCAAGAGAAGGAGAAAGAGCTCAAAGGAAACTATAGGGCAATTCGTGATGCAAGGAAGAAAAGTGGTACGGGATGGCATGATTCTTTATGTATGATCATTGCTGAACCAGAAATATGGGATAAACTTTGTAAGGTAATACTATTTACACTATCACTTCTAGTAGTAAACTTATTATCTTTTCAACTAATTCTTTTTAATTGAATAGGACATTCCAAAAGTGAAAAAATTTCGCTCAAAACCCTTTCCTCTCTTTGACAGTATGGAAAAATTGTATGAAGGTAATTTCTTGCCTCTACATGCATTCATTAGTGATGGTCTTTTCAATTATGTACACTTAATTAAATGATGTTAGACAACTCTAGGAAAACATTCTGATTTTTGTGTTCTATGCTTAAATAGGTAGCATTGCTACAGGTGAGTTAAATTTCACATCAATTGACACAATTGATCTTCCACCACCATCACAAAATGAATGTATCAATCTAGATCATCCTGAAGTTAGTGAGAACCCATTCTTAACAAATCCTGATGGTCAAAGGGAATCAAACAATACTATAAACCTTGATGAAGAAGAACATAGAACATCATCGTGCTCTGGACATAAAACAGCTAGTTATGGAAAAAAGAGAAATTAAAATCAGATTGCTGGAGTTCTACAAGAGTATGTAGATTTTAGAAAGAAGCAAACTAGTGATTTTAATGATGAATTGGATGGAAAAACAAAACCAAAAGATGATTGTTCTATTAAGAATTGTCTTGCTATTCTTGAGTCAATTGAAGAACTATCAGACGAGGAAAAAGCACTTGCAACAAATATATTCAAATGTGAACTGAATCGTGAAATCTTCATCAACTTCAAGAATCCAAATATCCGTCTACTATGGATTAGGGGTGAAATAGATTCCAAGGTATGAATCTTTGTTCTAAAAATATTTACTCCTTGTGATGCTATACTGCTTTTTGATGCATTGTGTATTGTATTCAGTACTAAAATGTCATTGTTGTTGCTTTATTTTAATTATAAATCCAAACATTAAATTAGATACTGCTTTAAAAGTTGACACAGTTTAAACCGAAGCTAATTTCTATACAAAAATTTCTGTTCCAAAATGTCATTGTTTTTGCTTTAAGCAATTGGAGCAAGAGAAAGTCGCTGCTGCCAAGCATGAGATGGCAGTGCTTAGTCCTTCCTTGTCTGGGGCGAGTCTGGTTAGCACCAAATCAACTATAACCATCAATAGTGTTAGCACAACAGCTGGATCTTACTCTACTAGACGTTATCAACATGTGGCTCATACTGCAAAACATTCTGGTGTATATAGAATGCAATGCAATTGTGATATTGTGACATGGCTAGCTTTTAATGTTTCTTATTTTTTTCAGGTTTGAATGTCCAATATGTTTAAGCTTCAATCCACACTATGTTGTTTCTATGAGGAATATTTGCTCTAGTTTGTCTTGGTAGCTATTAGTATGTGAAACATGCAAACCACTCAAGTAGCAAGGTCTTCTCCAGCACTTCTAGTTTGGTAGAAGTCTCCTTGTCTCAGAAGTTTCTCTAATCTATCTCTTGTGCCTTATTGAAGTGCTTAATTGTAGTTTCTTAATGCATAATTTCTGGATTAAACTTGTACTGGACCTTTGTGTAAACTTTGATCTACATGCAATGAGTTTTGTGAGTGATTTGTGAGCTTTGTTCTACATACAATGTAATCGAGCTTTGTATTTGCCTTGGTTGAGAGAGAGAGAGAGTGATGTGTGAGTGATATTTGTTCTACATGCAATTGAATTCATAAAAATTAGAGTTTTTTACACCATGGATTAAGCAGGAGTATTTTTATCCTCTTCAGTTCCCAAACAGTGGCGGGGAATATTTATCCGAAGGGGAATTTCTTCCCAATGATTTGGAGGGGGAGGAATATGTCACTCAAAATCCCCCTTGGGATATTATTCCCTAGAGTTTTACTCCCCCTCCTCCCAAACGAGCCCTAGATGAAATGTTCAGCCCGAAAAACCTCTCAAATGACAGCCACAAGTCCCCTAACCATTGGGCACGGGTTCTTTATATAGGCAAGCTCATTAAAGTATTCCTAAAAATGCCATTAGGGTTAAATTCTAGTTATTTTCCTAATTGCCATTATATATTCGCAGAATTATCAATTCTGAAAAAGACATTAATGTATACTCCTAATTTATTACATCATTGATCCTATTCTTTTAATATTTTTTTAAGAATTAAGAATTCCAAAAAATACTAAAAGATTACACTTAATCTAAATGACTAAACAGAAAAATAAACTCCTCTTTATTGGAATTTAAAAACACATTCAGATACGACGGTTTTCAGCCAAAACCGACAAAGCCTTCCCGATCGCCGACATGTGACACCAATCCACGAACTCGACCACCAGCAAGTCTCTCCCGCTCTCGATCCACTCAAGCCGCTTGATCACTTGCACTGGCCTCCCATTCGCTGACTTGATCATCACGCTGTCTTGACCATCCGTCCTTCCATGTCTTCCTCTATCTCCCCGTGCACTACTGAAATCATCCCCAACTTCACCCGACTTCCTTGATCCTCTGGCATTGAGCTCCCCACTTGACCCTTGATCACCCGCCGTTGACAGTTGGTTAGCATCTCCACCCTGCACACATGAGACAAGCCAAAACACGAAACGTGACGCACACCAATCCCCTCGGCATACACTTTTCATTCACACGTCAATCCCATCGATGCAAGCAAACCACTACTCACTCATCACTCCAGATCGAGCAAACTTTGTCAATCACTCATTACAAAGACAAAACCACAGTGTGACCTCACTTGGTTTCACAATCTCCCCCTTGATGAGTGCATTGACAACTCGAGAAAGAAACATGATGAAAGTTTCAAGTTCAGCGCACAAGTGACCATAAAAACTCAGAAAAGAGCCAACACATGTCCCTTGATAAAAGATCTTCTTTAGCAAAAAACTCATGTAAAACATTCTCCCTATCATTGGCAAAAGCATCAATGCATCATGAAAGTCACTCCCTATCTTTGGGAAATGCATCAATGCATCCTGAAAACCATTACTCCCCATTAAAACATCATGTAAACCACTTCTCCCCCTTTGACAATGCAAGCATCAAGGTGATAACAATGATTCAAAGAGGGGTGTGAGGGTAGAGTATAGATTCAAGCTTTTGAAACATGAGAAACTCCAATTATAGTACAAACAAGCATTTTCCTTGAATATTGTCTAAAAGTACTGTATGAAACACTCAGATGAATATTATCTAAACAAAAGCATGAGCAAGCATTTTCATAATTTATCAAATAAAAGCATCACCACCGAGACTAGCATACTAGACATGGCAAGGTATGAGATGCAAAATCTAATCAAATATTAACCATATAAGCATATCCAACTACAAGGAGCATTAGCAAACTTGATATACAATCGATTCAAGCTTTTTGTTTTTTTTATTTTTCATTTTAGTGTCAGGGGTTATTTGCATCTCAACCTTATGCTAACCGACCAAGCTAAGCCTAGGTTGAAACCTTCAGAAGCTTAAAGTATTGGTCATGGTATATACTTCAATTCCTAGTTCATACCAAACTGCTATGGTAAGCAGTCTAGAACAAAGTAGTGCAACCAAGCAAACACACCTAGATCTTTTCAATTTCAGCACAAAATAGCATGAATATCAATCAATTTCATTTTTCATTCATTTTTTAATTTTTAGCACAATATTTTTGACATGATCAAGTTGCGTATTAGCATCCAAGTGAAAAGGACCTAGTTACCAGGTATGTAAAAGATAGCAAATGCACTCAACATATTCATGCTAATTTCTAGACTAAGCAGTGATCATTTTCAAATTTTCAAAAATAAAAGCCATGATCATAAAAGATGTCAGATGTATTCAATCAAAGTATAATCAACAATATTTATAGACAATCCTTCAAGGGCATAATAAAGCATGTACTTGCAAAAGCAATTAATCATATGACAGAAGCTTATGCAGTAAAACACAACTCCCCCTCAAAAGATGCTAGAAAATCTTGAGTACTCAGAGTTAGGGTGAGTGAAAAAACTATTTACGAAACCATCATTGTAAATCTCGAGAGCCAAGAAAAGTAGTAGACTTTTTATGCACAGGGTATGAATTATGATAAAAAGTGTGTGGTCTACCTACAAAGCGTGAGCCTGGAAAACGATGGGTTCTCCTAAACTGTCGAGAATCAAAACCACTTACACGCAGTGTAACACCATATGTAGCATGGTGTACACCACGATGGGAAAAATCTCTCATCGGACCAAGGGGATCCTCAAAATCAGAATAAGAGTGAAAAGCAGACTCATGCATACCTAAAGATAGGTAATGCATGTCTTGAAAGCTCATTGCATAAGAACGTTGTTCATCATTTATACGACGAAAGAAAAACCCAACCAAATGACCCACCCGCTGACAATAAGAATAGTGATACACTCTCTTGGGGTATAATTATGGGTCTCTGCCGAAAATCTCACAGTTTTGTTGGGTTTTTGCTGAGGAGTTTCTTTTGGTGGACGAAGGGTTTTCTTTGTAGGTTGAGTATGATTCTCGGATTTTTGTGTGGTGTCTAACTGGGCTCTTTCTTTCTTAAGGGTAGTAGGTGGATTGAACACAGTTTTGCTCGAAGTGTTTGGAGTAGTTCTGTCATAGCCCAACCCTAGAGCTAACCCTGCCCTATCAACACACATTTTTGTTTTAGCCAAAAGCAAATCCATCATGCTCTTTCCTTCAGTGCATTTTTCAACCATAGATAGAATATAATCATTTTCACATTTTATTTTTTCGAATTGCTCTCTAGTAAAGTTGAGTTGGTCCTTAAGGTGATGCAGATGGGACAAGTCGGCTGCACATCCTTAGAACACTCAGCACTCTCTAATCTAGCCTTAAGTTCATCAACATGCCTATCTCTCAAATTAATACTTTCAACAAGTAAAGGACAATTCATGCATTCATTGATGACAACAGGACTAGACTCCACCTCCAAAAGCTGCTTTTGAGTGATTTCAAGTTTTTCAACAATTTAAGCACGTGTAAAATGCAGTTGAGCAAGTTCATTCATAACAACAAGATAGGACTCACATTCAGCATCATCAGACTTAGATATTAAAATTGCAAGTTCAGTGGAAATAGATTCAAGTCTGAATTTTAGTTCTTTTCGTTCTTTAGCAGCAAGTTTAAGTAATCTATCCTATGAACAATCAGCATTATGTAATTCATCATTTTGAACAAGAAGTTGGTCATGGGATAGATATACCTCAGACGTGTCGAGCTCATAGCTGCTATGGATGATGTCGTCCATGAAGTAAAGTACGGTGAAATCCATTTTCTTCTTCTCCTTCTTTTCTTCATTCTTGGATGGATCCTCTTTATCCGAGCTTGGCTCCTCACTTGATGTACTGTCAATGTCGCTGAGGGCGGCCACAAATGCTCTAGCTACCTTCTTAGCCACTTTGTCGCGCTTCCACTTAAAGAAGGGTTTCTTGTTCCACTTCTGGTGTTTGTGCTCATTTTCATTTTTCATTTTTAGTTTAGGGCAATTCGTTTTTATGTGAGAAAGATCTCCACACTCAAAACATCCTTGAGACACTCCTTTCCTCTGATCTCATCTATCATTATAGAAGAAGGTGAACTTCTTGACAATGAGAGCTTGCTTCTCATCATCTAGAGTGTCCACCTATTCTTTTATGACAAAGACCAGAGAGGACAAGTCAACACCACCAGAAAAACACAAACTCCAGAACGACCAGAAAAATTACCTCTAGATGAGGTACCACTGCCAAGTACGAAAACTAAAGCAATAGATGGCAACAAAGAGTTTCCAAAACCTAGACGAGATGCCTTGGCAATCTCAGTGGACTTGAGCTTACTGAAGAGTTCGTCGCAAGTCAAAGAGTCATTGCTTGTTGACTGTTCAATACTAGAGATCTTCCCCTCTCATATGCTACGATCAAGATCATAGAGAAGTTTGATATCTCTATCATGATATGAATAAGCTAAAGTCCCAGTGGAGCGCAAGTTGCTCACAATCCCATCAAAACGGGCAAACATGTCATCTACAGATTCGGCGAGGCCTTGCACAAACATTTGATATTCTTGATTATATGTGCTTTGCCGCCTAGCCTTAATCTGAGTAGTGCCCTCATGAAAAGTTTTTAATGTAGTCCAAATCTCACATGCAGTTCGTAGGTGCTGGACCGTGTCAAACTCATTGCTACTCAGACTGATGAATAGTATGTTTCTTGCCTTTCTATTACAGTCGTACTATTTCTTCTTAGCCTGAGTAGTGCAAATTTCAGGAATCACATATCAGAAATCAACAATGTCCCAAAATACACTTCCTTGGCTTAGAAGGTAAGCCTCCATGCGCACCTTCCAATAGGAAAAATCACAACCATCAACTAGTTATCTAACCGGCTCAGATACCAATTGTGGGATCCGAAAGGTAACTAGAGGGGGGGTGAATAGGCGCCTCGACAAATTCTCACGAATATGATGGCCTTTTCAAAAACACCCAACGCACCTCTAAATGAACAAGTGGAAGCAGATGTAATAACACAGTAAAAACTCCGATAAAGATAGATGCTATCACTCTCCTGCCTGATATGATGTGAAATGACAGAATGAGAGATCACAAGCACTAAAAAATAATTTTGGAAAATTTTCCTTTTCTGGTCGGACATTGAAATTCTGACACACTCTCGTAGTCGGAGAATGAATTGCCGAATTATATTCAAGTCGGTATTTGGAACTCCGTTCTACCTAATTCGGACTTTGATACTCCGACAAAAAGCAAAAGAAGCAGTCTGACTATTGTATTAATTCAGATTAGATGAAACCAGTGTTCGACAAAAGAAACATGCACTTGACATTACTATAGCTGATCAGGAGCATTATGTGGTAGTGAATCATAGGACCATATCACTACTAAGTCCTAACTCAACCTGAACAGAATTCAACTTAAATCAAATGGCACACTGTAGAAGTAAAGCGGAAAAGAATTGATGAATCACTTCCAGAAATTTTGAATCAAATCAGTGGCAAAGTGATTAATCCAATTGAACTAAAGCTAAGAGAGTTGATGCACTCGATGCAACATGAAGCTTGGCAGTGCTAAAAATTTTAAACTGATGAACTGCTGCATAAATTTTCAATATTGTGTCTTTGCTGTAACCAGTAAATAATAGGTACTCAGCAGATGGCAATTGTGAATCATTCAATCAAATCATAGAGACATTAATTGCACATAATGCTAGAAGTAAAAACTCACAGATCTTAGGGATCAACCATAAAAGTTCTTGTGTGCAGAATGAGACTTTGAGCAAGAACATCCTAAGCAGTGGTTCAGACTTTAGCAACAAGAACTCTGAAATCAACACTTAATTGATGAACTACAGTGAAAAAAACAGCCTCCAATTAACAATCCAAATAGAGATGTATGCCAATAATTGGATGATGAAAAGAGAAGATGTAATATGGCTGAAGATCAGAGAAGCCTTAGGCTAGAATCAAATGATTAGTCACCAAGTGTTCAGTGTTAGATCATAATAATAATGCCATACCATCGATCTAGTCTACAAACATGAACACATTAAGAACACTACATTAGGCGGAAAGTGTTACCCTGTCCAAGAGCTTGATCGTCGGCCATCTTGGTTGTTGGTGGAGAGGAGACAGGGGTAGAAACAGCATCGGCCTGATGGTGTTGTTTCTAGATCAAGTCCCTCCTCCCTTCAGGGCGCCACCCGCACTGTCCGGGGACGGATCTTGAGGTTGTCGTCGCCACGACGATGGGTAGCGACCTACAAATCGATCTAGCGCCCTTTTCGATCGGTGTTAGAAAATATGGGGTGTGTTTAACAGAATGAGAACGTTAGCCTCAAAATGCCTCCTTCCACCCCTTTTTATATATGGCACTGTTCGATCTGGGACCGCAACCATGTAGTTTATTGCGCCTCCGTTCATGGCGCGCATTTAGTGGACCTTTATCATGCTTTCCATAACTGAAAGAATCAATCTATTTCCATTTTATTTGTTTCCCGAAATTTATTGATTCCTTATTTCCATTTGCCTGATAGATCACTTTCCAACATTCTCCCCTTTGATCGTTAGGCTAACATAAGTCCACTCTTAGTGAGATCAATACAAGAGATGATGAGAAACAACAGTGAATAAAATCCCATTGCCACTCATGTACCTACTATGTATCAATTCACCTTGATAGGGTAGCAACATTACTTTAGTCATAATGGGAGTTGGTTGTTTAAATGGCCCGTCCAGGATCAAAGGCTTTCCAATAAACCCATGCCAGCAACATGTTCTTGAAAAATATTGGGAGGTAAGCCTTTAGTTAACGGATCCACAAGCATTTTCTTAGTACTTATATGCTCCAAATTAATGGTGTGATCCTGGACTCTTTCTCTCACCACAAGATACTTAAGGTCAGTGTGCTTGGCAGCCCCACTTGACTTATTGTTGTGTGAGAAGAAAACTGCGGCTTTATTATCGCAGTATAATGTTAGTGGTTTAATTATGCTGTCCACCACTCTTAAACCGGGGATAAAGTTTTTAAGCCACATGGCCTGCCCCACAGCCTCATAACATGCTATAAACTCAGCGTACATCATAGAGGATGTAGTGATCATTTGTTTGCAATTGCTCCATGATATGGCTCCACTTGCAAGCATGAAGACATGTCCTGATGTGGATTTTTGAGAGTTTGCACATCATGCAAAATCAGCATCTGAATAACCAATTACCTCAAGGTTATCAGTTCTTTTGTACGTTAGCATGTAATGTTTAGTTTCTAGCATATAACGCAAGGCTTTCTTAGTGGCCTTCTAGTGCTTCAATCCTGGATTAGATTGAAATCTGCCAAGTAGCCCGGTAATAAATGCTAAATCAGGTCGTGTGCATACTTAAGCATACATAATGCTTCCAACAGCTGAAGCATAAGGAATCGTCTTCATTTGATCGATCTTTAATTGATTCCTTGGACTTTGGAATGCTCCAAGCTTATCACCATTTACCATTGGGGCAGGCGTACCAGAACAGTTGTGCATATTATATCTCTTAAGAATCTTTTCAATATATGCTTTTTGAAATAATCCAAGCATACTTTTAGTTCTGTCTCCGTAAATTTCTATGCCGAAAACATAAGAGGCATCACCTAAGTCCTTCATATCAAAATATGATGACAGAAATTCCTTTGTCTCATGCAGTAAATTTTTATCACTGCTCACCAATAGGATGTCATCCACATATAATACTAGGATGATGAACATACTCCCCTTGGTCTTTATATATATACAATTGTGCACTTGATTTTCAATGAAGCCAAATTTCTTAACGACTTCATCAAACTTAAGGTACCACTGTCTGGATGCTTGTTTCAATCCATAAATGGATTTCTTAAGTCTGCATCCCATATGTTCCTTGCCTTCTACAACAAAACATTCTGGTTGAGCCATGTACACATGCTCTTTCAAGTCACCATTAAGGAATGCGGTTTTAACATCCATTTGGTGTAACTCTAGATCATAATGAGCTACAAGTGCCATTACAATTCTAAATGAATCCTTCTTGGAGATAGGGGAGAAGGTCTCAGTATAGTCAATTCCTTCTCTTTGAGTGAAGCCCTTAGCTACAAGACTTGCCTTGAACCTTTCAATCTTCCCCTTGGAGTCATATTTAGTTTTGTAGACCCATTTACAACCTACCTTCTTGACTCCATCGGGAATTTCTACTAAGTCCCAACCATCATTAGAGCTCATAGAGCTTAACTCATCCTCCATAGCCTCAATCCATTTTTGTGAGTTTTCACTCATCATGGCCTCTTTATATGAAGCTGGATCATCCATGTTCCCTATGTCGTTTACGTCTTCAGTTATGTACACAACATAGTCGTTAGGAATTGCACTTCTTCTTTCACGTAGTGATCTTCTTACGGATTGAGGTTCGTTATTTTCTTCATGGGGTTGTTGAGGTTCCACCTCTTGTTCATTACTAGGTGGGGCCTCATTTGTCTCGGAACCTTCAAATTGTTGCTCATCCACTATAGGTGCATCGTCAGTTTCAATAATTGCAGGTGCAACACCAATATTCTTAGTTGAAGGCACGGTACCAGCATGAGCTACAACTACAGTTGTAGGGATAAAATCATCATGATTCATCGGTGAGGAATCAAACGTCCGAACCTCTTCAAGATCAATCTCCCTTAGAACTGAGCTTACATCACACTCTAAGAACACTGCATGTCATGTATCAGTAAATTTGTGGCACGGTCTGGACAATAAAATCGATAACCCTTGGACCTTTCAGGATATCCAATAAAATGACAGCTTATAGTCTTGGGATCTTATTTTCCAATTTGTGGATTAAATATTTTGGCCACTACCAGACAACCCCACACATGAAAATAATTTATGCTAGGCTTCCTACCAGTCCACAATTCATAAGGGGTCTTAGGGACTGATTTACCTGGAACACGATTAATTATGTGTGCGGCATTTTTTAACACCTCCATCCACAAACTTAATGGCAATGAATAATTGCTAAGCATAGTACGCACCATATCCATTAGAGTGCGGTTTTGCCTTTCAGCTACGCCATTTTGCTGCGGTTCATGAAGCAGCGAGTACTGAGCGACTATGCCATTCAGTTGTAAGAATTTCGCAAAAGGGCCAGGAATTTGTCCATAAGGAGTATGTATCCCATAATATTCCCCACCTCGGTCTGATCTTACCACTTTAATTTTAACATTATCTTGTACCTCAGCCTTAAATATTTTAAATTTGTCAAGTGCCTCAGATCGTTCACGTATGGGATAAATATAACCATACCATGAGAAATCATCAGTAAAAGTAATGAATGAGTTATAACCATCCACCGTTGTAACATTGAAGGGACCACATATGTCGGTGTGAATAATTTCTAAGACACCCGAACTACGTGTAGCTCCGTCTTTCTTGATATGCTTTACAAATTTTCCTTTAATACATTCCACGCAATGGTCTAAATCAGAAAAGTCAAGTGGCTGTAGTATCTCTTCCTTAATGAGACGCTCCATTCTCCCCCTCGAAATATGGCCTAAACGATAGTGCCATAATTTCGAAGAAGTCTCATTTTCACTAGTACTTTTCTTACACTTATTTGTGACATCGCACACATTCATCACAGGAAATTCCTTAAGGGATAACATATAGAGCATTCCTTGCCTAGGAGCAAGGCCAACAACTTTATTATTATGTTTAATAATGCACTTATTATTCCCAAAGACACACTCATAACCCTCATCTTCTAACAAAGCGACAGAAATTAAGTTTCTCTGTAATGTGGGTACAAATAAAACATTATTTAAAATGAGTGTAAAACCGCCATGAAGTTGTAATGGGAGAGTCCTGATGGCTTCAACCTTCGCTTCATGCCCATCAGCCACTTTGATATTTCTCTCCCCTCTTGTGGTCCGGGCGCCAAGGAATCCCTGTGATGAATTCGTAATGTGCACAGTGACAACAGAATCAATCCACCACGTGTTTAAGGAATAATAAGTAAAGAAGGACTCATCAATGAAAGAAATTATGTCATCATTACCTTTCTTAGCGAGCCATGCCTTAAATTCAGAGCAGTCCCTCCTTATGTGCCCCCAATCCTTACAATGGAGACACCTAGGACCCTTCTTCTCTTTTGAGGCATATTCCTCCTTAGGAGCTTCTTTCTTGGGGGATCATAAGGCTTCTTTCCTTTTCCTTTCTTGTAATGAGAAGTTTTCCCAGTAATCTTGCCATGGTCAAAATTTTTCTTTAGATCTTGACTTATTAGATTTATAAAATATTTATTCTCATCCCTGAGACTTTCCTCTTCTTGGCTACATTTCGCAATCAGTTCAGCCAAGGACCACTTGTTATTTCTCCCATTATAATTACTCTTGAAGTTGTCAAAAACACCGGGGAGTGACAACATAATGTAGTGGACAAGATATGGCTCCGGAAGAGGCATCTCAAGATCCTTCAGTTTGTTGGAGAGATCAATTAACTTAAGGATGTGCTCCCTCACACTTCCACATCCATCATACTTAGCATGCATCATTTTTGTCATGAGCATGCTAGCATTAGTTTAGAGGATCCTTGGAAGTGTTCCTCAATTTTGGCCATGAACTCCTTTGCACTTGGAGTCTTGGGAAGAGCCCCTCTTATGGCAGGGTTGATAGAGTGGTCCATGATCATTAATGCCACTCTATCAGACGTCTCCCATTGGGCTTTAGCCTTTTCATATTCAGCCATACGGTGTACCAAGGTGGCATCATTATCACCTTCAGCTACTGGTACAACAGGCTTGTCTTCACGAAAGGAGTGATCTCGGTCCATAATGGCCAAGATTAGCATTAGTTCACCCTTCCACTTAGTGAAGTTAGTCCCCCCTAGTTTTTCAACAACGTTCATGTATGTAACGATGCTGGAGGGCGTCATCACTGATCAAATAAATAATGAATGATTAGTAAGGGAAAATTGACATAAATAAACCATGTAATTAACCTACGTTGGCTTGATTAATTAAACATGCAAAAAAACACATGAAGATACTTCGCATCACCATTGGGCAGAAACGAAATATTCATAAATAGTGGGTAGAACACATAAATAAATCAGCTTTGGCCAGAAATTATTTATACGCAATAACATAATCCCATAATGCAAGTAAATTTAAATTAAGTCATAAACAATCTCTAAATAAATTTCCTGTTGGTTCCATTTATTGAGAGACATCATCAGAAAATTTTCTAGGAATTCTATGTAATTTTATAGCATAAAAAATTAATTATGCAATTAATACGAATAAAACAGGAGGAAATACTGGTAAAGTAATCTGGAAATATAAATTACTAATGGGCTGAATTTTTCACTGGCTGGTCATTTTCTCACCCAATGAACACAGGCCGCATTCAGCCCAATCCATTTAATCGCTGCGTGCACCCGCATGGGCTGAAAATGTACAAGGCCAGCTCCTTCCGTCCAGATTAATATGAGCCATTCATCTTGGATTGACGGTCATTATTGCACGTGCCAGGAACATAAAATGATTGCCCGACCACGAGCCCCCATCAAACCCTAGATCATTTTATTTCTCTCTCACCCGGTTTCTGCGATGCGGCGCGAGGCAAGCGAGTGGGCGGTGTGGGGGCCGGAGCTGCCCGCGCCATTTCTGCCAGGGTAGCTGCCATGAGGCAACCCCGGTTTCGGCGACTGATGGAAGCAGTAGATCCGGCGAAAACCACGATGGCAAGGATGGCCAGATAAGTCCCGCAGCCATCTCGTAGGATTAGGGATTTTGATTTGATTTTTTTATGTGGTTCTCTTCAGTTTTGGTCTGTTTGAACTGTTTTTTCGGAATAGGAATTTCAAGAGGTTTGCTATTGCAGGATTAGGGCTCTGATTTATTTATTTTTATACTAACCGAGCCTTATCCCAGATAACAGCCCAAGCATAATCTGAGTCATATCCGATCCCATTTCATCTTGAGTAAATCTTAACTTGATTTGATTAAAAGTAACCCTAACCATAAGCAAGTTTTTTTTATGCATAAACATACCATTAACTTACATAATAAAAATTTAGCAGTAACATAATCACGTAAAATTAGCCATTAACCGTGAGCTACTAGGCACAACAAGACATCATCCAACCTTAATCAGACATAATCAGTGAACAATATGGTCTAATCTAGTGATGTTCACTTAAAGAAAACATAATATTACTGCATCAACCAATCAACCGAGGCAATAAAACATAAACCTCTAGGCACAGGATCATTCTATGGTTCAAGATCCAGACTAGCATGGCTCTGATACCACATGTTAGATCATAATAATAATGCCATAGAATCGATCTAGTCTAGAAACATGAACACATTAAGAACACTACATTAGGCAGAAAGTGTTACCCTGTCCAAGGGCTTTATTGTCGGCCATCTTGGTTGTTGGTGGAGAGGAGACAGAGGTAGCAACAGCGTCGGCCTGACGGTGTTGTTGCCGGATCAAGTCCCTCCTCCCTTCGGGACGCCACCCGCACTGTCCGGGGACGGATCTTGAGGTCGTTGTCGCCACGACGATGGGTAGCGACCTTCAGATCGATCCAGCGCCCTTTTGGATAAGTGTTAGAAAATATGGGGTGTGTTTAACAGAATGAGAACATTAGCCTCAAAATGTCGCCTTCCACCCCTTTTTATATATGGTGTTGTTCGATATGTGACCGCAACCATGTAGTTGATTGTGCCTCCGTTCATGACGCGCATTTAGTGGACCTTGATCAGGCTTTCTATAACCTAAAGAATCAATCTATTTCCGTTTTATTTGTTTCCCGAAATTTACTGATTCCTTATTTCTGTTTGGCTAATAGATCACTTTCCAACATTCAACCCATTATTTCTAACCAAGGTGTTCAGCCGGAAGAGAAACATGAGGAGAATGTTAGCAGTTTTTAACTACAAATTCAAATCACATCGAAACAATACTGAGTGCTTCTAGCGCAGAACTCTGTAGCTGTTTAGGCGCCAGGATCCTGTAGTCGGTCCGTCAAAAACTTCTAGAGCAGACAGGCGATGAACACTCACAGCAGCAAACAATAAATCACGGCCGAAGCAGAGCCAATCCACTAGAGAAAACAAGCAGCACAGTGTATTCTAAAAAAAACATGCAGTAAATCATTAATAAATTTGACCCAAAACAGTGCCAAAACAATGAAGTTAGAAGAATATTTGCTTAACAAATTTGATGCTCGGCCATAGATGAAATGAATTCTAATTGGGCACAGACAGAAGAGAGATCATCAAATTGAGAAAAAAAAGATTCGACACGCAATCTTACCTGGATGCAAAATGGGACTTGGTTGTGTTAAAAAATTGATCGCTGAACTGCAAATTAACTGACAGCACTGCGTATAGCGCCGGCGTGGTTTTGGTCGTAGTGTAGCGCGTGGCTGTAGATCGTCTAGCACAGATGCTCGGCGGCAGTGTAGCAAATCCGGCACAATAACTAGGCACAAAGATGGCCGGCAGCAGGGAAAGAGATTGAGGAGAAAAATGATGTTTCTAGATGAAATGTTAAGCGCCAAAAGCCTCTCAAATGACAGCCACAAGTCCCCTAATAACCCTTGGGCATGGTGACCTTTATATAGGCAAGCCCATTAAAGTATTTCCCAAAATGCCATTAGGGTTATAGTTCTAGCTATTTATCTAATTACCATTATGTATTTTTAGAATTATCGATTCTGAAAAATATATTAATGTATACTCCTAATTTATTACATCATTGGCCCTATTCTTTTAATATTTTCAGAATTAAGAATTCCGAAAAATACTAAAACATTACACTTAATCTAAACGACTAAACAGAAAAATAAACTCCTTTTATTGGAATTTAAAAACACTTTCAGATACGACGGTTTTCAGCCAAAATCCACAAAGCCTTCCCGATCGCCGACACGTGAAAACAACCAGCAAACTCGACCGCCAGCAAGTCTCTCCCGCTCTTGATCCCCTAGAGCCGCCTGATCACTTACACTGGCCTCCCATTCGGTGACTTGATCGTCACGTTGTCTCGACCATCCGTCCGTCCATGTATTGCTCTATCTCCCCGTGCACTACTGAGATCATCCCCAACTTCACCCGGCCGCCTTGATCCTCTAGCATCGAGCTCCCCGCTTGACCCTTGATCACCCACCGTTGACAGTTGGTTAGCATCTCCACCCTACACACATGAGACAAGCCAAAACATGAAACACGACGCACACCGATCCCCTCGGCATACACTTTCCATTCACACATCAATCCCATCGATGCAAGCAAACCACCACTCACTCATCACTCCAGATCGAGAAAACTTTGTAAATCAGTCATCACAAAGAGAAAAACCACAATGCGATCTCACTTGATTTCACAGCATTGAAGGTCACGACGTGTACCGAAAGCCTATTGCCAACATCGTCGCCATCGAGAGAGCTCTAGCGATGCTCCCCGACACGCCTAAGCTCCGGAGGTCCCGGGCTATGACCCATCCCACTACAGCGTAGCTAGCGGAGCCACCGCTCTCTCGCCTACCACCGTTGCTATCTTAGAGCTACCACTCTCGGCTGTCTATGCCGGGGTAGCACGGACGACGTAGCGAGCATGTAGGAAGCTCACTCGTTAGAGATGCCCGTCGGATCATCAACGGCCGCATCAACACCTAAAACCTCCTTCTTCATCGACAACAAGGACAGGAGTGGGGGGGGACCGCATCGTCACGATCAGCACTATCATGAACACGGAGTCCCAAATGAAGGCTACACCGACTATCATGGCCTCCACGATGATGGGTTCCTCACCTTCTTTGCACGGCTGCGACACGTCGAGTGGCCACACCACTTTCGGCCGACTAGAATCACTCCATATGACGGTAAAACTGGCCCATCTCATTGGTTGAGACTATACTACACCGCCATCCATGCAACATGAGGAGATCCAGACGTCATGGTCAACTACCTCCTAGTCATGTTATCTACTTCAGTTGTGAACTAGCCGGTCTCACTCCCTGAAGGCTACATCAACTCATGGGATGACCTATGCAACATGTTCATCGCTAACTACAGGGGGACGTGGCAGAGACCAGCATCCTTGCATGATATACGCCAAGTTCACCAAAGAAAAGGAGAGTCCCTACGTCAGTACATTCAATGATTCTCCGAGAAGCATCATGCTGTCGCTAGAATCACCGATGCCGACATGATATATGCATTCTAGGATGGCTTGAGGAAGCCATCCAAGTTTTTCCATGAGCTAATAATGTATGCACTGGCTAATCTCGGCCATATGATCACTATCACCGAACAGTTCACCAGCGCTGAAAATGCTGAGTGGGAGTAGATGCTCGAGAAGATGCACGACAACAATGAATATTAGATGGAGAAGGTGGGGCATCACCGATCACCCGTGTCCCGCCGGTCACCCATGACCCATCGATCACCCACCGTCAAAGATCGTGCCGACTACGGTCAGCCTCACCTTCTTGACAAGAAGAGGAAGGAGAAGGAGATGACGTGGCCTTGTGGGATCTGGTGGACAAGTATTGCATACACTACTCAGAATCACTTTCAGCTGCAGAACCAGATGGTGAGAGAAGCTAGAGCATCCCACCGACCCAACAAGCGTCATCGGGACACCGATGAAAGAAGACCCGAAGACACTAGGTACAAAGATGATGCCCCTCCTGGGAGGAATGACTTCCAAGAGCCCACCCAAACAGTCTCCATGATATTCGGAGCCACGGTGGCCTCCGATATGAAGCATCAACAGAAACTAATGACCTATCACGTCAATGCCATGAACACTAAGGCACCGGAGCACCTCTAGTGGTCTGAGGTTTCAATCACCTTTGACCACCTAGACAGGTGGACTGACATCCCCAAGCCCGGGTGCTTCTCGCTCGTGGTCTACCCCGTCATCCTGAAGGTCTGCCTGAAGAGGGTGCTAGTCGATGGAGGAAGTGGCCTCAACGTCCTATTCAAAGGTACATTGGGGGCTCTCGACATCGACGACTTAGTGCTCCAGAAGACCGACACTCCCTTTTATAGGATTGTCCTGGGGAAGGCATTCCTTCCCCTCGGCACGGTCACCCTGCCGGTGATGTCGATGTTCGGGACAACTACCGAATCGAACACGTCAAGTTCTACTTGGCGGATTTCGAGTTTGCATATCATATTGTCCTTAGAAGACCATCACTCACCAAGTTCATGGAAGTACCCCACTACACCTACTTGGTCCTCAAGATCCCAGGACCGAGTGGGGCCTTCTCCATGAAGGGGGACGTCGCAACCTCGCTTGCCTGTGAGTAGGACAACCTTGCATTGTGCGATGTCATCAACATGTCTGGCCGCATGACGGACTCGAGCTCCTGAGTTCGACACTATTGCCAACCACGCTGACACCATCCTTGGCCGAGTACAAAAGTATTCAGCTATATGAAGATGATCCCTCCAAGATAGCTCTGAATGGGGTCACACTAGATCCTAAATAGGAAAGCACGCTCGTTAGCTTCCTCCGCTACAATGCAAATATCTTTGCTTGGCAACCCTCTGACATGCCAGGTATACCACGGGAACTGATTGAGCATGAACTCCACGTCGACCTGGCTGCCCCGCTGGTCAAGTAGAAGATGCGAAGGTTCACTGAGGACCGCAAGATGCTCATCAAGGAAGAAGTCACCCTCCTCCTAGTAGACAAATTAATCAAGGAGGCACATCACACCGACTAATTGGCTATCCCAGTCCTTGTTCAGAAGAAGAGTGTGAAATGGAGAATGTGCGTCGACTAAACCGACCTGAACAAGCGATGCCCAAAGGATCCATTCCCGCTACCGTGCATTGATTAGGTTGTCGATTCGACGGTTGGCAGCGCCCTCCTGTGCTTCCTATATTATTACTCAGGCTACCATCAAATTGGCCTAAAAAGAAGAAGACTAGAAGAAGACTGCCTTCATCATGCCATTTGGCGCCTACTACTACACTTCGATGGCTTTTGGGATGAAGAATGCTAGAGCCACTTATGAACAGGCTATTCAATGTTTCCTGGCCGATCAGATCGGTGACAATGTGGAGTCTTATGTTGAAAATGTGGTGATCAAGACCAAGGAACCTGAATACCTCGTCAGGGATCTCCAAGAGACAGTGAATAACCTCCGTAGATTTCACTATAAACTCAATACAGTGAAATGCGTATTTGGAGTCCCGATGGGAAAATTACTCGGCTTCATCGTCAGCCACCGATGAATTGAAGCCAACCTAGAGAAGATCTCGATGATCCTGAGCATGGATAGCCCTAGCGACGCCAAGCACGTCCAGTGCCTAGCTGACTGCATGACTACCCTAGGCTAGTTTATTTCGCGGCTTGGGGAACGTAGGATGCCATTTTTCAAGAAACTAAAGAAAGAAGACTTCACCTGAACTAAAGAAGTGGACCGAGCATTCACCGACCTCAAGAAGCTCCAGACGTCTCTGCCAATAGTTGCTACGCTGACACAGGAGGAGTCCCTCCTCCTCTACATCACTGCCACCACGCATGTGGTCAGCACTGCCTTGGTCGTCGAATGACCGGAGCAGGGGCTCACCCACTCGGTTCAACGGTCGGTCTATTTCATATCAGAAGTCCTGGGGTAAATGAAGGTTCGATATCCCTAGTTCTAGAAGCTGTTGTGCACCATCCTCATCACCGTACGGAAGCTCAAGCACTACTTCCAAGCCCACCTCGTGGAGGTGGTGACCAAGTTCCCACTTGGTGACATCTTGAGAAATCTGTACGCCGTCGGACGGATCACAAAATGGGCCATAGAGCTCGGAGAATACACCATCAATTCAAGCCGAGGACTGCCATCAAGTCTCAAGCGCTCGCCAACTTCATCGTAGAGTGGACCGAGTACTAGCTGCCAATGGAGATCATCACCGAGAGCTTCTAGACCCTCCATTTTGATGGCTCCGTTCGCCTGGAGGGGGCGGGTGCCGGAGTGCTCTTGACATCTCTCCAAGGTGAAGATTTGAAGTATGTCCTCCACCTGTGCATTGCGACGTCCAACAACATGGCCGAGTATGAGGCTCTACTCCATGGACTCTGCATTGCTATCTCCCTCAGGATTCGATGGCTGTTGGCATTCGGAGATTCGAAGTTGGTGATCATCCAAGTGAACAAAGACTATACTTGTGTCAACGAGAAGATATGGATGCATACTGCTAGGAGATCCGCAAGTTGGAAGGCAGGTTCAATGGCTTGGAGTTCCATCACGTCCCTCAGGACAATAACTCAGCCGCCGATGCACTAGCGAAGCTCAGATCATCAAGAACAACGGTTCCTAGAGGGATATTCCTCCAAGAGTTGTCGTAGTCATCCATCAAAGAAGAAGGCAGATGAAACTGCATGAGTCGCCATAATTACTGCTGGCGAAGAAGAAGACGAATATTTGTGTCGATCGTTGATCCATTTCATCCTCACCGAGAAGCTTCCCCAAGATAAAGATGTATCTATTCGGCTGTATAGAAGGAGAAAGCCATAAATCCTGATCGGGTCGGAGCTGTTCAAAAGAGACGCATCCACTCGGCTCTTGTCGAAGTGTGTCGACCAGACTGAAGGGAAGAAGATCCTGGAGGAAATCCATGCCGGCACTTGCGGGAACAATTCTAGGGTTGGCACGCTGGTCAGCAAGGCATTCCGGGATGGATTTTATTGGCTGACTGCCAATTCATACGCTCACCGGCAGGTACACAGTGCAAAGGGTGCCAATTCTTCGCCAATCAACACCACCTCCCTGCACGAGCTCTTCAGACCATACCATCTTCATGGCCTTTCGCTTGCAGGGGGATGGACATGGTAGGGCCATTTCCGAAGGCACCGCAGGGATATGATCGTCTTTTTGTGTCCATTAACAAGTTATCCAAATGGATTGAAGTCATGACGCTGAAGATCAGCATGGCCAAGAAGATAGTGGAATTCAATTAAAGCACAATCTACCGTTTCAGAGCCCCGAATCAGATCTTTACAGATCTGCGGACTCAGTTCACGGCCGATGATTTTTGGGACTTCTGTGAAGATCGATGCATTGAAGTAAAGTGCACCTCAGTTGCACACTCTTAGGCCAATGGGAAGGTCGAGCGTGCTAACGGAATGATTCTACAAGGGCTCAAAGCAAGCGTGTTTGCTCCTCTACACAAATATGGCAGTCGCTAGATCAAGGATTTGCCTACTATTATCTAGGGACTCCGCACATAGCCTAGCATGGCCACCGGTCAGAACAAATTCTTCTTGGAGTATGGGTCGGAGGCCATCCTCCTGGTGCACATGCTGCACAAAAGCCCAAAGATACTTCAATATATTGAAGGTGCTGCTAATTGTACTCGGGAAGAAGACATCGACAGTCTAGAAGAAGCTCGACTAGCTGCTTTGTTATAGACCATCCGGTACAAGCAAGGTCTTTAGAGGTATCATGACTGGAATGTTCACCAACACTCTTTCCAAGTGGTTGACCTGGTCCTATGCCAAGTCCAATCGATAGTAGGGACCCACAAGCTCTCGGCTCCATGGGAAGGACCATTCATTATCACCAAAGCTACATGCCCGGGATCCTATCGCTTCATGTTAGAAGATGGCCAGAAGTTGCTGAACTCCTGGAATATCGAACACCTCAGGCAATTTTATCCCTGAGCAAGATAAGTCTTTGATTTTATTTCCTAATAAAGACATTTTTGTTCATGGATATTGCATTCCACAGGTTTCGACCCCTGAACCATTCTAGCCTCGATGCCATGATCCGCTCTAACTCGGCTACAACATGTATTCGCTGACTGCCTCCACTTTGGTTTTGCGGTAATGATCCGCTCTGACCTGGCCTTTGCCGAGATGTATCCATTTAGCCTCGATGCCACGATCTTCTCAAGCTCGGCTACAGTGTGATTTACCGATTGCCTCCGCTCTAGCTTTGAGGTCATGATCCGCTCGGACTCAATCTTTGCCGAGATGAATGTTCGCCAACACTCTAGACGAACAACTATGACCCTCTCTAGCTCGGCTATTGTCGGATGGAAGAGATGCTGAATTCCTCTTTGCCAGAACTCTCGGAGTTCAAAGCTTGCTCAGCACTCAAGCATCTGCGAGTCAATCACTCTGACTAAAGCAACCATGATCTGCTCTGGCATAGTCATTCTGAGGGTCACTCATTTGCCTGCGGGCTCTAACGAGTGCTATCTTCGACCGACTGCTGATGCTCGCCCTTGGCTGAACATGATGCTAATGGTTCTAAAGAGCGTGCATGTGGCCTTAGTTCCTTATGTTACATAGACCATAGCTACATCGATTAAGCAGGGCCAAGTTTTGAACGTTGTTGAAAAAGAATGCAAAGGCTGAGAATGAAGAAATCTTTATTACATTCTAATGAGATGTACATATACAATGATGTATTCTACTCTATTTTTTATCTGCTCAGTAGGAGCGGGGGGCCCAGGCACTGGAAGGCAGTCCGAAAAAGCTTGAGACATCAACACGAAAGCCTCGATGGAAGCCTTCAATGCCTACGACACTAGGGTAGGATCGACCTCGTCAATGATAGCAGAGGACGTTCATCATCCCATGGTCATACCTTCCATTCAGGCACTCCCCAATGAAAGGAGGCCCTCTCTGCCGACTCTTGAACCACCAGACGTCCCCCACCCCGAGGAGCGTCCAAAGGAGGTGACGACCGAGCCAGACCTTCCTCGCCGGAAGACGACATAAGGTCACCGCATGGGCTTGCCACGCCCATGACGAGCACAGAGGCCCTCCATAAGGTTTCCGCATGGCCTTGCAATCTCATCTTCAAGACGCCGGTGATCTTTAAGAAGGTAAAAATGATAAAGACTCCAGCAATGAATGTTGATGAAAAAATCAACAAGTGAAGATATACTTACGCAAAGTCTGGAGGCTCTTGATAACCCTTCAAGAAACTATCGGACCAAGCCATCAAGAGGGTTACTCCTTCTGATGAAGAAAAGAGTCAAGGCAAAGAAGATGTTCTTTGCCGAGATGTTGGAGAAACTGAAGCCAAAGGGACCTATTTATAGGCCCAAGCAGCAGGCGGGAAGGTGAACCGCCAGCATCCTATTTAAAGTGGAACCCTGCTAATGATGCATTGAAAATAGCTCTTCCAGTCGCCATATCGTGACGATCAAAAATCCCCTGCCATGTAGGAAGGATTCATCGCCTTACACGCCCGTCGCCTCAGAGCCATTTATGGCTTCGCCGTGATTTTTTCCACCGAACTCCGCCAAGAGGAATTTGCAGGACTTAATAATCCCACCACCGTCGTGGCCTAGGGATGCCAAGATAAGTCTCCAATTCTCCGTATGTCAAATTTCAATTTGATACATCATTCAAATTTTGAATTTGTTCACCTGTAAGGATGATTATCGGAGCAGTAGCGGTTTTTTCCCACTCTGTATCAATGATCCGCTCTTGCTGAGTCATTGGAAGCCCCTCTACTTCCGAGTGCTTAAAAAATTTGTGGCTCTTAAGCATTTCCCTTGGGACCTGCCACGATTGTGTATCCACGATCAGCTCTGGCTGAGTTAGTCAAGACCTCCCGGGGATAGTTAACAACTGCCATCTTTTGGCAATCTCTTCTATGGGGTTTCGTGATCGCTCACTCTATATCCACGATGAGCTCTAGCTGAGTCGGGTCGATCGGATTCAGAAGAGTTGCCTCTGCAAACTGTTTCTTGTGATTCACGCGGTCTATAAAAGTGCAGTTGAAAAGAGTTTGTATGTGGCATGTGTTATCCCTACGCTAACGAGCTGGCACCATGGCAAATAATCACAACTAGTCGGACTGCATACGAAAGTATTAAAAGTGACCAAGCAACACCATATTACATGTCTTGCAAATATATCACACATATTTTTGTCGCTCGGTAGGTGCGGGAGGAGAAAGAGGATAATACTCAATATCTATGATCAAGGCGCCAGCCGCTTCCTCGACCTCGACATAAGCTCACTTGGCATCGGCTTTGCTATAATGCGCTGGCCACCCACCTGGACGAGATCCAGCCTGACGGTTGGGTACATTGCATGGATGACCCCCAGCACATGAGTAGCCATCGTCTTCACAGAATCCTGAGCTGACTGCTTGAACCGTCCTTCAGCGCTGTCCAGCCGAGCGAATGACTAGTCCACCAACCACTGAGTGCTCGGGAGCTCATCATCAACCATTCGGATCACCGCTCCAGGACTTCAAACGAGGCATTCAACCGATAGTGGACCACTACAGAGCAAAACAGAATTCTCAAGACAAAAATTTATTAAATTCGCCCTGGAAGAAAAAAGTGCTCAAAAGAAGTCCATACTATTATACTTACCGCGCCATTTCTAGGTCGAAGCTTCAGACTCGGTGAACTGCTTCTTCAGCTTCTTCATCTTAGCGGAGATAGCGTCCCTCTCGACTGCTGCAGCATCAGTCCAACACTGTGTCTGGCCGATAGCCATCTCCAGATGCTCAACGGGCATTGACAACTCTGTGAGAACAAATAAGAATTATGCTCCGGATGTGAAAATGAATGTATTGAAGAAGTTGAGACGTACCAAGGGCCTATAGGCTGAGCTACTAGCGAAGGACATGAAGCTCTCCCTGGAGACCATCATTCTCCGTCTTCAGCCGCCACAGCTCATTGTCCTTCCGGGACAGCTCGGCGTCCTTGGCGTTAAGCCGCTCTCTTATTTCAAGATCCACATCTTGCATGGATACCCGGATTAATCTATACGCCAAGATATGCAAGTTCTCTTTGTAGGAAAACTTACCATCATCTTCTAGCTATGGTACTCGATCGACTTCATGCACTTGGCCATGGCCACTGACCATCGCCGAGCGGAGCATGACCAGAAGGCGGTGGCATCGACCCAATCATAATGGGAGGAGCGGAGTGCTCCCCCCCGGCATGGTGGGCTCTGCTACGATCGCCCCCGTGGTCATCGGCGGGTGCTCGGACCTTCTCGGAGAAGAAGTTTGAACCCCGCCACTTCACCCACCAAAGGTGGCCCGCCCTTTGTGACCTAGGTGGTGCCTTGTAGACTACAATGGTGGTGGTCGGCTCAACGACACTGTTCACCTCGATCGGGCTCGCGTTAGGCAATGGCGATCCCCCGACCCTATTAGGAAGAAGATACAATGGTGATCACGAAGAAATTTCTAGGAGGATCGACTACATCGACAAAATGTCCTCACCACACTGATTGCCAGAACACCGCGTTCCTCATCCACGTGTTGTGTCGTGCACCGGAAGAAGAGCTGGTCCGCGGAGCCGAGCGACGCAGTGATGGAGGCAGGGTGGATGCCGATGATGATGACGTCGTGGCCTCGGCTGCCCCAGGCACTCTCTAAGAGGCGTACGAGTTGGCACCTAGAGACGGATGGATGTTCGATGGCTCCTCAGACTGCATCCGCCATGCCTTCGACTCGGCAATGCTCCAAGTCGCACGATGGCTCGGTGGAGTCGCCGCCCGCTTCATCGCATTCCTCATCGAGGGGGAACAAGCCTCCTTGCTCTTCCTCTTCATGCAGGGTGCACCACCATCTGGCCCAGCATGCTTATGCTCAACGGAGCAGTGGTGCTCTAGCAGTGGAGCCAGAGAGATGAATTTGGCCTAACCCTACACATGTTCACATTCAAGACCTGAAGATTAATCACAACTTCCGCCATGAAACATGAGGAAACAACATTACCTCTGGTCTGGGAAAATTAAGATGGAAGGGGTGGCAGTGGTTGAGGCTTTAGGCTTCGACCTTGCTATTGAAGATGCTTGGCGACCTCACCACCGCCTCCTCCAATGGCAACGCCTCAGCCGACTCCCTAGTCGGATCATTGGGCCCTAAGAACTTGTACCTAGGCTGGAGCCGCTACTTTAGTGGCGCTACCTGATGGAGCAAGAAGTTGAGCATGACCTGGAAGCCTAAGAGATTCCTCTATCAAAGATGATGGATCAAGATCACCAACTCGTCAAATTGCCCATGCTCCTCGACCGGGCACCGGTCAGTCAAAGTGGCAGACAGCAATGGCACATGGTTAATCTTTGGAGATAGGGATGGCTCGTGGTTGGCCACATAAAACCAACCCGAGTGCCACCGCTAGTTTGAAGAAGGATGTGGGATAGAGATTTACTCTGCCGCCTTCCAATCACAAAGCTGAAGCCCACATCCACCGACCACTTTGCTCCAAAGAGATCGCAAGAAAAATAAGTGGCGGTAAAGATTGAAATAGGGATCAATCCCCGGAAAAGACTCACACAACTATACAAAAATAGAATGGTGAAGAATGGATACGGGATTCAGATTGCAGAGAGAAATGTCATAGTCATGAAGAACACCACGAAGAAAAGGATGTGCCGGTAGCCCGAAGCCACGAAGAAAGAAGGAGTCAAAGACAATGATCTCGTGGGTATCCAGGATGGAAATGTCTCTCCGCCAGCTGCTCGCCACGATGAGATAGCGTTCGGTGGGATCTCCACCCGATCCTCTAGCGCCTGCACCACTTCTTCTCCCATGAAGGAGACGGGAAACTCTTCCAAGCGGTCCACCGGCTTCCGAGGAGTGCTTGCCGCCATTGTAGTCCTAGATTCCCTCACCAAAGGTTTCAAACTAAACACCCACTGGGCTATGCGATAGCAAACCATGGAGTTGCAGTGCCAGAAAATTTTGCGATGCGGCAGGAGATCAGAAGAAGAAAAATATGGAGTACTACATCAAATTGCGTAGGGGAAGGTTACTTATAACTTTCCTCTCAGCGGTTCCCCATCCCAAAGCGTCGTGACTACCAAAGTGAGCGGTTCGTAGAAGCCCTTTTCACCATAAATTGTGCTGGCACGGTTCATAGGGATCGCTCAGAGGTTCCTGAACCGTGATCCAAAAGACGAAGTAAGAAAAAAGAAAGTGAAGCGATAGCACCAACTGTCGTCTCCCCGTGTGGTATCTTTTGCCCGAAGGGAGGCCGCATGGTTTCAAAATCAACTACTCCAATGGTAAACTCTCCCAAAGAAGTTGATTTGAGACTGAAGCTCATTCTCCGAAGGAACTTTAGCCTCGGGGCCTACACTCAGTAGGTGCACATAGGCGATGCACCGATCGAAAACATGGCTACATCAGAGGTACTTGGATATCTTCCCGCCCTCTTCGAGCACGGCACACGCCAAAAATAGCTCAGGTGCTACTATCGGGGATATGATCTAGGGTACCTCGCCGAGTGGTTTCAGTTGGATCACCGACTACTGGCTAGGCCAACCCTTGAAGGACATCCCGATCGTCAGGCCTCCCAATGCGCCCGAGTGGTGAGATGCCAATGGTCGGTCCGGGGCCATCCTAACAACGTTGTCTCCAATCAACGCCAACGGTTACCCCTAATCAATAATGACATCTCTATGACCGTCATTTGCACCATTTAAAGGCAGTTATGCGGATGTTTCCGTAGGCTATCAATGTTATGGTTAATTCTTGTAACTCCCCAGTCCTTCTCATATAAAAGGATTAGGGGAGGCCCTGAGAAGGGCACGCTACATAGCATGACGTTGGGATCACATCCTAGCACATCACATGACTCACATTACGCTGATATCGACACTAAGAGAACGATTCATATAGACACATGGGAGTAGGGTTATTATCCTCCGAAAGGCCCGAACCTGTCTAAAAACCCTCTTGTGTCTGTATCCTTATTGTGTCTACTTGTATCCTGCCCCATCTGATTGGGGTAACCATCGAATCCATAGTCGTGACTCCTCCCTTCTACCTACTACAAATCACACTATGGGTACCCCTTGGAGGCTTGCCGTTCCCATGGAACGACACTTTTGAAGTAGAATGTGATGCTAGTGGAATTGGGATAGGAGGAGTTGTAATGCAACAAGGAAAATCAGTAGCATACTTTAGTGAAAAATTGGGAGGTTCCTAATTAAATTATTCTGTGTATGACAACGAGTTGTATCCTTTGGTGCGTGCACTTGAGACATGGTAACACTACTTATGGCCGAAGGAGTTTGTTATTCATTCCGATCATGAAGATTTGAAGTACTTCAAAGGACAAGCTAAGATGAACCGCCGACATGCCAAGTGGGTTTAATTCATCGAAACATTTCCATACATTGTTAAGTACAAGAAAGGTAAGGACAATGTGGTTGACGATGCTTTGTCTCGAAAGAGCATGTTGTTGAATCAACTCGAGGTCAAGGTATTGGGTCTTGATAGTTTGAAGAGTTTGTATAATAATAATGCTGAATTTTCAGAACCATATAATCGTTGTAAAGATGGAAAAGGTTGGGAAAAATGTCACATACATGATGAATTCCTATTTAAAGCTAACAAGCTTGGTGTTCTGAATTCTTCTATTAGATTGTTTTTGTTGCACGAATCGCATGGAGGTGGACTAACATGTCATTTTGGACAGGAAGAATACTTATGAACTACTAAGTGATCATTTCTATTGGCCTAAGATGAGGAGAGATGTCATTAGATTTGTGGAGCGATGCATCACCTCTCACAAAGCTAAGTCAAAACTGAATCCTCATCATGGCTTATACACTCCTTTACCTATTCCAAACATTCCTTGGGAAGACATAAGCTTGGATTTTATTTTGGGATTACCTAGAACTCAGAAAGGAAAGGATTCTATATTCGTTGTGGTTGATAGATTCTCAAAAATTGCTCATTTTATCCCATGCAACAAGAGTGACGATGTCTCACGTGTTGCTAATTTATTTTTCAGGGAAATTGTGAGATTACATGGGATGCCTAGGACCATTGAGTCTGATCGTGATGTCGAGTTCATGAGCTATTTCTGGAAAATTTTATGGGCTAAACATGGAACCAAGCTCTTGTTCTCAACAACTGGTCATCCTCAAACTAACTGAAAAACTGAAGTGGTGAATCGCACATTGTCAATACTGCTCTGAACAATGGTGAAGAAGAACTTGAAAAGTTGGGAGGATTGTTTGCCACATGTTGAGTTTGCTTATAACAGGGCAGTACACTCTACCACTAACTTGTGTCCTTTTGATTTGTTGCCCCTTCCATTACAGGAGAGAACCAACATGGAAGCTTCCAAGCGTGCTGCTTATGTAGAGAAAATACATGAGAAGACAAAGGAAGCAAATGAACTAAAGGCTAAACGCAAGGTTGCAAGTATGAATAAACATAGGAAGAAAGTAATATTTGAGCCAGGGGATTTGGTATTGATTCATTTGTGCAAGGATTGCTTTCCTGATAAGCGGAAATCCAAATTGATGCCCCGAGGAGATGGACCATTTCGTGTTCTTGCAAAGATCAATGATAATGCGTACAAGATAGATCTTCTAGAAAGCTATGGTGTGAGTATGACCTTCAATGTTGCTAATTTATTTCCATTCATAAGCGAAGACACCTCAGAGTCAAAGATGACTCCTTTTCAAAAGGGGAGGATGATATGACCATGCCAGCAACCAACATGTTATAAGGCCCAACACAAGTAACACCATCTCAAGTATGACCTACTTCGATGCTAGCCCAAGCCTTTGATGGACCGATCACACGTAGTAGAGCAAAGAAGCTACAACAAGAGGTGAACGTGCTACTTTATGAAGATCAATTTAATATTAATGAGAATTATATACTACCTAAGTCGTGCACATTGTTATAACTCAGGTTCACCCAAGAGAAGTACAAAAACATGCAAGGCGATGACTGCAGGAAAGACCATAATTGCGAATCACATCACTTTTAATTCCAAGAAGATATTGAGGTGAATGATCACTTTTTGGAAATATTATCAAGTCTAGTTTTCAATTCCACTAGGGCCGATGAGTTTAGGATTTCCATTTTTGAGATCCGATCAGATTAGTGAAAATTGATCAAAAGATTGACAACCTGTCAGACGTTCAACTTTCCATTCAAAACTGCATTAATGTACAATATTTAGTGCCACATAATACACATGGTGTGAAAGGTAATCAAGTCATGATTCCAACAAAATCAAGAGCATTCCATTTAGACTTCCCAAGATGGAGTTATGACAAAAACATTAAAGACTGTACAGAAGAGGAACAATCAGGCGAAACCTCTCGGACCACTCGGGAACCACTTGGGAAAAGATGTTCCCAACTAAGGAGACCTTTCACATGATTTATCAGTTCATCTCCATTTCACTTTCATACCTATCTAGGAGGGTTGTTCCTAGTATAAATATCCATGTACTCTTAAGCAAGATGAGACTTTTGATATTTTGAAAATAGAACCCCTTTGGTTAGAAGAGTGCTAGAAAACTCGAAAGTAATCTCTACCCCTTTGCTCTTGTGATTTCCTTCGTGGGATTACAGAAGTGGTAGCTTCATCCACTCTCAATTGGTGCTCCTACTCCCTTCAAGGTTTTTCCTTAATTGATTGTAGGCTGTGTTGATTGGTTCTTGAGAGTGTGGTTGGGCGAATACTCGATTCATGTTGCTGGTTCAAGATGGTGGTTGGCTTCGAGTTTTATTCATCAGGTTGCACTAGTTATTGTTGCTTGCAGCAAGTTATCCGACTGTTCTATAGCTGGTTATCTTCTGATTGATGCAACATCATGAAGATCGAGACATCATGCCGTATCAGCCGATAACCATGGGCGAAGTGATCGGGCAAGCATGCCATCGGCCAACAAGATGGGTAGTTTACGTATGGGCCGATGAGTGCTTTCATATGGTGGATAAGATATGGCATTGAATATAAGATTACCTATCGACTTGTACTCCAACAAAAATAAATAAAATGTGCCAGATAACATGTCTATATCATAAAAATCATCATAATAACTAGATTGGACCTAACCAAGACAATAGCTATTCACGATGATCTTAATAATATGTCAAAGTATCAGACATGCTTTATTTAGATGAATGGTATACAACATGAAAAAGATACAATAGAAAGAGATATCAGACTTAACCGATGAATCCCCAAACTACCACACCTAGATCACAACAATCTAAGAGATCAATCTGATGCAGCCTTAGACCTAGCCAATAGACTATGATAAATTGGCAATCATACTATTTTAGCTAATGTCTTCAAGAGATCATATTGATGCAGTTATGAAGACACTGACCTAGTCGATACGATCATCGGGGGTGGCGGAACTCACCACTTTGCCAGAGATCGGAACGATGCAGCCTAGCTCCGAGTACCGAATCCCATTAGGATTAACCTTGGGAAGCCAAGGATGGCAATGCGCCGAGTAGTTGTTTGACAGATATGTGTGTTTATCCTAGCTAAGGGGTACATATTTATAGTGTGGAGACTTGCCGTCCAAGCAATCTATCCTAACCGATTCTAGATAGAACTTTATCTTCTCATCATCATCTCCTTCATATATGACAATGTATTAACGGGTGGGCTTCTTTGACCATCTTTGACCAGACTCTCCTTGAGTTTTGTTGACCGTACGACATCCTTGGTGGGCCCCAGGCTTTACCAAATCTTGGCATCAACAGTCGTCCTCATCTTCACCCGAAAACTCAAGCATTACTTCCAAGCCCACTCCATGGAAGTGGTCACTGAGTTCCCCCTCGGTGACATCCTTCAGAATCGAGACACCACCAGACGGATTGCCAAATGGGCCATCGAGCTCGGGGAGTACAACATTGACTTCAAGCCACTGACTGCCATCAAGTCTCATGTGCTCACCGATTTCATCACAGAATGGACCGAGCAGCAACTGTCATTGGGAGCATCATTCAAGATTTTTGGACCCTCCACTTTGACGGATCCCTCGGCCTCGAAGGGAAAGGGGCCGGGTACTTATGACGTCCCCCCAAGCTGAAGACATGAAGTATGTTCTCCACCTATCCTTCGCTGCATCGAATAATTTGGATAAATATGACGCCCTTCTCCACGGTCTTCGCATTGTCGTCTCTCTCGGGATTAGACGGCTCATGTTGTATGGAGACTCCAAGTTGGTGATCAGCTAGGTGAACAAATGTTGGTCTTGCATCAGCGACAAAATGTATGCTTATTGACAAGAGATTCACAAGCTAGAAGACAAGTTCAGCAGTCTGTAGTTCCACCATATCCCTCGGGATAAGAACTCGGCTACCGACTTACAAGTTCGAAGTATTTCCGCTGAAGATGAGTACCACCAAGAAGGTTGCATAATTCATTGAAGCGATAATTTACCGATTCGGAGTCCTGAATCAGATCATCACGTATCTTGGGGCCTAGTTCACGGCCAATGATTGCTGGGAATTCTGTGAAGAATGGTGCATTGAAGTCAAGTACCCGTCGGTCATGCACCCGTGAGCCAATGGGTAGGTCGAGCGCGGCAACGGAACGATTCTGCAAGGGCTAAAAGCAAGAGTGTTTGATCCTCTGCACAACTATGGCGGTAGCTGGATGAAAGAATTGCTCGTCATTCTCTAGGGCCTCCACACCCAGCCCAATAGAGCCGCCGGTCAGACCCCCTTATTCCTGGTCTATGGGCTAGATGTCATCCTCCCAATTGACATTCAACACGAGAGCCCCAAGATACTCTGGTACAAAGAAGGTGTTGTCGAGCGCACCCAGCAAGAGGACATCCACAGTCTCAAAGAGGCCCTGCTGGCCACTTCAATATAGACTGTCTGATACCAGCAAAGCCTTTAGAGGTATCATGACTGGAGCATACATCACTGCTCCTTCTAGGTGAGAGACTTGGTTCATCGCCGAGTCCAGCCGGCCGTTGGGACCCACAAGCTCTCGGCCTCATGGGAGGGAGCCTTCATCGTCACCGAAGTAACTCGCCCGGGATCCTACCGCCTGATGCATGAAGATTGCCAAAAGTTGGTGAACTCTTGGAACATCAAGCATCTCAGATGATTTTATCCATAAGCAAGATAATTCTTTTATATTATTCATCAATAAAGATATTTTGCTTCTTCGATATCACATTCTATAGAGCTCGAACCAACGCCACTGTTCTAGTCGGGAGGCCATGGCCCGCTCTAGCCTAGCTATTACGAGATCGCCCGAATGCCTCTACTCTAGCTATGTGGTCATGACCCGCTATAACTCAGCTATTGTGGAAACGGCTGAATGCCACTGTTATAGCCGAGAGGCCATGACCTGCTCTGACTTCGCTATTACAAGATTGCTCGAATGCCTCTGCTCTAGCTATGTGGTCATGACCCACTCTGACTTAGCTATTGCGGAGATGCCCGAACACCACCGTTCTAGACGGGAGGCAATGACACGCTTTGGCCTGGATATTATGAGATCGCCTGAATGCCTCTACTCTAGATCTGTTGTCATGACCCGCTATGACTCAGCTATTGCGGAGGCGCCCCAATGCCACCGTTCTATCCGAGAGGCCATGACCCGCTCTTGCCCAGCTATTATGAGATCGACCGAATTCCTCCGCTCTAGCTATGTTTTCATGACCCACTCTAACTCTGCTATTGCGGAGATGCCCAAACGCCACTGTTCTAGCCGAGAGGCTATGAACTGCTCTAGCCTGGCTATTAAGAGATCACCCGAATGCATTCGCCCTAGCTATGTGTTCATGACCCACGCTGACTCAACTATTGCAAAGAGGCCCGATCACCACCACTCTAGCTGAGTAGCCATGACCCGCTCTAGCCCCGCTATTGTTGGTCTCCTGGAATGCCAGAATGAATTCCACCTCTGTTGCGCGGTCATGACCAGCTCTGACCCAGCGAGTGTTGGTTTTTTCTGGATTGACTCGATGACTCGTGCTCCCTATGAGTAGCAGCGTCGTCTCCCGATCATGAGAAATACAGATGGTTTCCGCTGACACGTCAGAGGGTCTAATCCACACGCTAAGTGAACCTGAGTTACTCAAAAAGAAGTCTAGTTCTCATCTCTAGAACTCTCAGAGTTCGTTTCAAGCTTGCTCACCACTCGGGCAATCGCGAGCAACTACTCTCACTATTGTATTCATGATTCACTCTCGCAAAGTCATTGAGAAGGATGCTTGCCTGCTCGGGGACTCTTACGAGAGTGTTGTCTTCGACCGACTGTCATCGCTCGCACTCGGCTATCCATGATGCTAAAGGATCTAAAAACAAGCATATGGTTGAAGTTCCTTGTGTTACACTGACCTAAGCTATATCGATGAAGTTGAGGCTCAGTATTGCACGGAGTCGGATAGACAAAAGAAGGCTTGACTAAAGAATAAATTTTTTATTGCATTGCTATGAGATGTACAAGGATTTCTTCTACACTATTCATTTTTTTTCTCAGTAGGGTCAGGCTTCCTCGGATGGAGCTCCACCTCATACGCGCGGTGTCAAATCATTCCCAAGGATGAGGAAGCCTTTAGATCACCCAAGGAGTATGACAAAACTCCCAATAGTTTTGCCAATACACGCCCATGATCCACCGCGGAAGAAGCGTATCTCTAATGACGCTGCCTGGTACGCCGATGATTAGCCTGCCAACAGGTCGAGGAAGATGTGCATCACCATCGATGCACTTCCTCTTCTTCCCGAACCATGAAATAAGGTCATCGCATGGGCTCACCATCCCTAGGCCATGGTCAGAGAACTGCCATAAGGTTGTTGCATGGGCTCACAATCCCATCACCAGAATGCCAAAGCATCACACATTCGGTTGGCTCATAAACACATTCTCTTGAATATCCTATAGAAGAACGATCAAAACTCTAGCATCAATTGTCGTGAAAATGCACAAATGAGTACTCACCCTAAGTTTGGGTGCTCTTGATAGCCCATTGAGAAGCCAACATGCCAAGTCATAGGAGTAGTAACTCCCTATAACAGAAGAAATCTGAAGGAGAAGGGATGATTTACGCCATGGTGTTGGAGAAACCGACGACAAAGGGGTCTATTTATAGGACAAGGAAAGAGCGAGGAGGTGAATTGCTGGCCTCCTGTTAAAGGTGGAATCCCACTAATGGCGTGTCAAGAATCGCTCCGCCTAGTCTCTGTATCGCGCCGGTCAAAATCCCCTTCCACGCAGGCACAATCAAGATGACTCGTCGCATCGCTAGAAGAGATGACATGAAGGGTGTACCGCCTGATGCGCTTGACGCTTCGGTGCCATTTAAAGCTTCATCAGGATTTTCTCCACTAGACTCCACACCACGAGATTTGCGGGATTTAATGTCCCCACTATCACCGCCGACCATCCAAATAAGTCTCTGATCTTTATGAGAATTTGACATGCTATTCAAATTCAAATATTATTGGATTTTAAGCATTTTTTGGATCAGTCATGGTCTTCCCACTCTATATCCACGATCCACTTTGGTTGAGTCATGGAAGGCCACTTGTTTGTGAATGCTTAAAAAGCTTCTGGCTCTTAACCGTCATTTTTTCGAACTGTTGCGATCTTTCCACTCTATATCCACGATCTGCTCTGGTTGAGCTGTGGAAGTCCCTTTCCTCAGATGCTTAATAAGTGCCCTTTGACTGGCAAACTCTTTTCGGGAAATCACAATAATTCACTCTATATCCATGATCCACTGTGGGTGAGTCCAATTGATTGATTCCCGACTGAGTCATCTCTCCTGACTAGTCCTTCATGACATCTTACGAACTGTACGGAATGTCGACGGCTCTGAGAAGTGTGGATGTGGCTTAAGTTTCACTGCACTAGCAAGACTATGCTATGTCATATAGTCAAAATATCATGACCAGTCGGGCCCCATGCAAAAATATAAAGTGATGAAGCGACGTTGCATCTAATATGTTAATGTCTTACAAATACGTCACAACATATTTTTGTTCACCCGGTAGGTGCAGGAGGTGAAAGAGGATAAAATTCGATGTCCGAGAATAATGCTTTGGTAGACTACCCAACCTCGGCATGGATACATTTAGCATCGACCTCGTTGAAGTGCGCTGGCCACCCTGCACGGATTAAATCCAGTCAAGCAGTCAGATACAACGCTCGGATGATTCCGAGCACATGCACAGCCGCCACTGTCATGAAGTCCTGAGTCGTCTGCCTCAGTCGATCATCAGCACCCTCTAGTTGAGCCAAGGACTCCTCTATTGACCACAGTGAGCTTGGGGGCTCATCATCGATTATTCGGATCAGCGTCTTGTCACACGCCCGGTAAACATCTAGATGTTTCTGGGTGTCGGCCAGACGCCACTCCAAATCAACAAATTGAGCACCCACCCAGTGATGAAGCTCTACAAGCGAAACAAGTTTTCACGGATTGGGGCCCTATTTATAGGTAGCCCAATAAATCAGGAAAAACCAATATACCCATAGTGTTTTTACAGACGCAGAAATAAACTAGAAAAGACTAAAATGTCCTTAGGATTTTTATAGACTCGACCTAACACAGACTATGGGCCTAAAAGGAAAAATAGTAAAATCCTAACTAAAGGTTACTTCTCCTGCAGCAGAGCTTTCGTAGAAGCTATGGCTTCGCTTCAGGACCGTCGGAGCTCCAATGGGTGGTCTGGATAGGTGCGTCAGTTTTACGCGGATTGGGCCGGCCCGATTCCGCGGCTCCCTCACACCGGAAATCGCTTGCCACCTGTTTACCTCGGTAAAACTGGGTCAATAGACTAGTGAATCCCTGCCATTCCTAGCCCATGTACCCGGAATTTGGCCGGTCCGACTCCGCGGCTCCTCTGCCCAGTAGTCGCTCGCCGCTCGTGTACCTGAGTCACAAGTGGCCCAAGACACGACAAGTCTCATCTCTTCTTCGACTTATCTCTCTCTTTACTTTGACTTCCGTTGACAATCACTAATGACTTCCGGAGCAATGAGGCCCATGATCTTTAGCATGGCTCCTCAATCTCTCCCTTCATGAGTGCATTGTCAACACCCTCTTCATCAATGCTTTTGAACCTGTGAACACATGTGGAAACACAAAAACAAAACACAATAGAACAGAAAGAAGTAAAATAAAATAAAAGGTTTAACCTTAATGACCAAAAGCCAAACAAAAGGCAGGAAACAATCATTATGGTTAAACAGAAAAGAAATGAACAAAAATTTCAAATAAAACTCAAACGAGTGCAATCTCCGAATTATTGACAAGGACACCCAAAGAGTGAAGGCAAAACAGACAAAAACTCCCCTGAAACAAATCCCATAGAAACCAAAACTCTTCCAAAACTCTTCTAAAAGATCAAGTATCCCAAACTTTCTCCCCCTGTTTGACAACTGGACTCATCAAGTGAGACTAAATGCACTCAAAAGAGACACAAACTCAAACTCCCCCTAAAATGCATCTCCCTCTCAAAATACGCAATGAATGCAACTCGGGTGCAAGTGGAGTGTAAAAAGCATGTTTCTCAGATATGATTGACTGCAATTACAGCATCTAGCTAGTATAGCACAAAATACTGTCTAAGATACATGACATGATCAGTGCAATAGATGATATCAAAAGAAAGTCATTAGCACACATTTTTAGATTTTTGCAAAAAAGCATCACCACATTTTCTAGTCGACAAGCAAGGTAAAACATGAGATGCAATGGCTAGGTGATATCTACAAAGATAAGCATTGTCCAGAAAAAAGAGCTTCAGCAAACTTGTTATCTTTTTAATTTTTAGGATTTTATTTGTGCCAGGGGTTATTTGCATGTCAACCTTATGCTAACCGACCAATTCAAGGCTAGGCCAGAACATGGCCATTAGAATATTAAGACATTGGTCTTGGCATACATTACAAGTTCCTACTTCTGACCAAAGTGATATGGTAAGCAGTCCAGAACAATGCAATGTGACACAACAAACCCACCTAGATCTATTCACTTAAGCATAAAAGGAATGAATTTTTCATTTTTATGTTTTTTTCATTTTATAGCATATTTTCCATGTTAAAGCATATAAATGTCCAAGTTGCATATCTGCATCTAAGTAAGGAACTAGCTATCAAGCATGTAAAAGCTAACAAAAGCATTCAACCTACACATGCTAGTTACCAGAAGCAATGGTGATCATTTTTTAATTTTAAAGCATAAAAGCCATGCATATGACAGATATCGGATATTTCATGTGAACTAAAGCAAAACATGATCATCGACAAGTATTCAAAAGCATATATAGGGAAGAATGAGTAAAGCAGGTCAATCATATAACAGAAGCAAGCTCAAAGTGTGATATATGAATGGGTATGATATGAACTCACACAAAAAGACTGAATAAAAGAGTAAAGAAGAAAGAAAAGACTCAAAATATCCTAAAAATGATACACAACACCAAAATCCCCTCGCAAATGCTCAAACATGGACTGATCTATTGGTTTGGTCAGAATGTCAGCCAAATGATGATGGGTATCAACATGAACAAGGTCAATGACACCTTTCTCATATTAATCCCTTAGGAAGTGAAAGAGCACATAAATATGTTTGGTTTTCGAATGAAGACATGGGTTTTTCCATACACTAATTGTGCTGGTATTATCCCAAAACAAAGGCACTCTAGCAGGGAAAGACAACCTAAAATCTTTCAAAGTGGAAATCATTCAAACGAACCGTGAACAGCAGCTAGAAGAAGCTACGTACTCAGCCTCGGTAGTGGAAAGTGCAACTCCAAATTGCTTACGCAATGACCAAGACAGAAGCGAAGATCTGAGAAACTGGCAAGTATCGGAAGTGAACTTGTGATCCAGCCGGCACCCACCAAAATCAGCATTGGAAAAGCCATATAACTCAAGAGATGATGATACTGAATAGTAAAGACCGAGATCAGGTGCATAAGTAAGATACCTAAAAATGCGCTTGACATCTTGCCGATGAGATGTGCGTGGTGAAGACTGGAATTGCGCGCACAGTCCAACGATGAATTGTATGATTGGTCTTGTTGCCGTGAGGTATAGAAGCGATCCTATCATCCCTCGATACTATCTCTCATTGATCTTGACGCCGCTCTCGTCCTTGTCCAGGCCTCTAGATGTGCCCAGGGGGCTCATCTAAGGCTTCAGCTCTCCACCGAAGTCGAACTTCTTTTGCATGTCCCATGTGTACTTGCTCTAGAGCCCTAAGAAGTACTTGAGCTCACCAATGAGACTCATCTCAAACTTGCTACGCATCTGCTCAGAAAACTTGGACACATGCTCATTAGTAGAACCACCAAAAATAATGCCATCCTCATAAATATGAGCAATCAAGAAATCAGTGCCAACTCTGAGCAAGAAAAGAGTTTTGTCCACAAAACCCATCACAAAGTTGTTCCCTAAAAATAATTGCTTTAAACGATCATACCAAGCCCTAGGGGCTCGCTTCACCATATAAAGCTTTCTGCAGCTTGAAAACATGTCGAGGAAACTTAGGTTTAAAAAACCGGGGGGCTACCTAACAAAGACCTCCTCCTCGATATACCCGTTCAGAAAAGTACTCTTAACATCCATTTGAAAAAGCTTAAAACCTTTCGAAGCAGAGAATGCAAAAAGTATGCGAATGGACTCAAGACGGGCAATAGGGGCGAAGGTGTCCTCAAAATCAATACCCTCCTTCTAGCAAAAACCCTAGGTAACTAATCTATGAAACCAAGTGGGGTCGCACTGTGGTTTTTATCTTGGTGATGAGTGATTGACAAGTTTGCTCGATCTAGAGTGATGAGTGAGTGGTGGGTTGAAAAGATTGCTTGATCTGGAGTGATGAGTGAGTGGTGGGTTGATTGCATCGATGGGATTGATGTGTGAGTGGAGATTGTGTGCCGAGGAGATTATTGCGCATCATGTTTCGTGTTTTGTCTTGTCTCATTTGTGCAGGATAGAGATGTCAGGCAACTATCAATGGCAGGTAATCAAGGGTCAAGCAGGGAGCTTGATGCTAGAGGATCAGGGAGGCCGGGTGAAGTTGGGGATGATCTCAAGAGTACACGTGGAGATAGAGCATGAGATGGACGGACGGATGATCGAGGCAGCGTGTTGACCAAGTCAGCAAAAGGGAGGCTAGTGCAAGTGATCAAACGGCTTGAGGGGATCTAGAGTGGGAGAGACTTGCTGGCGGCCGAGTTCGCGAATTGGTGTCACGTGTCAGCCATAGAAAAGGCTTTTTGTCGGTTTCGGCTGAAAACTATCGTATCAGAAAGTGTTTTTAAATTCCAATAAATAGGAGTTTATTTTTCTGTTTAGTAGTCTAGATTAAGTGTAATCTTTTAGTATATTTCAGAATTTTTAATTCTGGAAACATATTAAAAGAATAGGGTCAATGATGTAATAAATTAGGGGTATACTTTTGTGTATTTTTGTAACACCCCAAATTTCCAAAACAATAAAAATATTATTTAATTCAATTTTCTGGATTTTATATTTCTGAAAATACTTTTAATACCCTTTTATACCCTTTTGAACTACATCATAGAGTTAATGACCAAACCAGGAGTTGAAACTTTTTGTATAAACTCCCAAGGACAAAATATATTTTTGAGAAATTTTACAAAATTTTATCCACTATAGAAATGCCCCAAAATATTTAATCCATTTTCTGCAATTATTTTAAATCTGAAAACCTTAGTAACAGTAATGGGCTCCCCTCCTCATCCCTTCTCTCTCTCCCGGCCGGCCCAGCCCATCACCCGCGCTCGCCTTAGGCTGACAGCCTGACCCCACCTGTCGGCGCCGACTGCCTCCCTCGCGCGCGCACCCGACGCCACAGCCCCACCCGTCAGCTGCCTCCCTCGCTCGTTCGCGCTCGCTGGCAGGTGGCCCCCACCTGTCGGATTCGTCGTCCCCGCGTTGATCCGCCCCCGAATCCCCCCCCCCTCGCCGGCCGAAGCCCTAACCCCACCTAGGATCTGCCCCCACTGGCCCCCTCCCTTTAATCTGTCGCCTGCAATGAATTCCCCTCAACGCGCCGACTGTTTCCCCCTCTTCAATTCCGACCAAAACGCGTCCAAGTGCGTTGAACCCCTGCAACTGAGCTCGCCGGCGTTTAAAAATGCGTTTACCTCCCGGCCACCGCCAATCACGCCCCCTCTGCCCCCGCCGATGACCCTATTTAAAGCCCCTGGCCGTCCGCGTTTACTCCTGCATTCCACGTTTTAGCGCACCACCGCCACCCGTCCTCCAGCCGCCGCTCGCCGTCGCCGGAGCCCCTCTCCATCCACACCGACCGCACCGCCGTGACCGCAAGGACATCCCCAACGCCGGCCACCTCTCCATCGACGTCGGACCCCGCCGGATCGCCGTCGCCACCAAGGACCCGAATACCTTCGCCGCTCCCGCTCGTCGCCGGCCTCGCTCAGTCGACCTTCCTTCGCTGCAAGGGTACCCTCGTGATCCCCGTAGCACTCTCTTTCCATTTTAGGCCTTAGACCCGACCGCCGTCGCCCGCCGTGGCCGCTGGCCCGCTCGCTGTCGCCGGAGAAGATGACCGGCATGGGTCGCGTACCCGTGCCGTGTCGGATCTGATCCCGACCATGCAATCACGATCGGATGGCGCATGTGAGCCCACGTACGCGATCTAATCCGCACCGTCGGATCTGGTCAAAGCGTTACGTTTTAATCTCGCGCGTCCATTTCCATTTAAAACCCGTGATCGATCTCGTGCGTCCACGTAGTACCCTTTCGCACATTTTAATCCTGGCCATTCGTTTTCACTTAAGCGCCCCACCTCGCATGCGCACGTTGGATCTGGATCCAACGGTCCGGATCGATCCGGCGCACGCGCATAGTGCGCGGGTTCACCGTGGGCCTGGCTCACCGTGGACCCGAGGAGATTTAAAATTGAAAATAAATTCCAGAAAAGGTTTAAAACTTGTAAAATTCATATCTGGCGCATTTGAACTCTAAAAATCACCATTCCAATTTCAGAAAATTCATAATATTATTCTCTACATGTTTATGCAATAAAAACAGTAGGTTTACTTTGGACATTTCATGTTTATTCAAATGAATATTCAAATGCCTTTAGGGTTAAAATATAAATTCAAATATTTAAACTTCAGAAAAATTTATATTTATTTCCTTTCTGTCCATGTACTGAAAACCATTAAATTAACATGAACTTTTCATTTCAAATTTATTTGAGAACTTAATATGACGATAATCACATTTAAACACCCCTTTCTAAAAAGGACAACTTTTTAATTCCTTTAAAATTTATTTATGAAATAAATCACAGAACCTTAACAATTGAATTTATTTTATTTTTAATCAAACCAACTTTGACCTATGTGCTTATCATGTAATGTTATATTGTTTGATTGAATATTGTGTTCATTTTATTTTACTTTACTATATCAAAAAGACTACGACGTCGCCGAGGAGCCGGAGTACTTCCCGGAAGTCCCTCCCTCACCTTTCGCTGATCAAGGCAAGTCACCAAACAAATCTTTTGAGCATATTGAACCCACGTTTGATTAAACTATCACTAAAACACATAGGTTATATATGCATTAGTCAAATGAACCCTTACAATATATTTATTTAGGATCCCCCGACCTTGATGTGCAACCCAAGCCATGCTCTCTAGCCTAAACTCCTTGTCACCATATGATAAATGTTATTAGCTAGTGTCCAATGTATCGACACGTTCGCTATAGGATAAAAATGAGTCGTAGTACATGGTTCTATTATATGATTCCCCATTGTTTCTTATCTATGGAATTCTATCGGTGTTGGAGTTGTGGTTGTGAGTGAATGCATGGTGGGTTCCGGGTGCAAGCTAGGGCATTGGTCGGTAGCACCCGGGGCACTATAAGGACCGGTCTGAGGGATCTGTTGCAATACACTTACGTACTAACCACAAGTCTAGTGGGTAAGTCCTAACTAAGGTATGGATTGTTCCAAACCGAGGCCACCATTTGGAGATGGGTCAAGTAGCATCTGCGGGTGACTTGTACCAATGTGGCGCAAAAGGGGGTGCGACGTTAGCCGGGATGCGGGTGGTTATCGCTTGGAACATTTCATGCTGAGGTTTTGGCACGAGTTCCCGTGGTATGGGTCATCTCGTTTGGGATGAGTGCGTGCCTTGTGGGTACAGTAGTATATCTCTGATCAGAGTCATAAATCTTTTCGAAAAGCCAAGCCCACGGTCAAGGGCGGGTTGCGTGACATCCCCCAGTTAGATTACTTTGAATATGTATGTGCATGATGGTTTGACATGTAAGGACTGTTGTGCGAGGAGGTAAAACGTACTCCTTGAGTTAGTTGATGTTGTTGATATTCATGTTTACTTTTCCGCATGATTAAAATGTGATTACACTAAATGCAATAACTGAAACTGTACTTTTCCGCAATGTTAGCCATTACCCTTCTTTGTTTATTATCCTGCATTATTACTTGCATTTGCGGTGGCTTGTTGAGTACTTTTTGTACTCATACCCGTTGGACCCCACAGAGGATGTTTACTATGAAGACGGTCTGGAGTAGCGACCCAGTCGAGAAGAAAGATCCTGAAGAAGATGTTCGTCATGCAGAATTTTAATTATCTTTATTACTGTTTTTACCAAAACTTGGATGTAATAAATATGGTCTGCGTACCATGAATACTGTCGTATGTACGTTGTCGCATGATGAACCTCTTGTATTATTGTTTATCTTATGAAATTCAATAATGTCTTGATTTTGATAAATCGGGGCGCTACAAGATGGTATCAGAGCCGACTCGACTGTAGGAAGCCAAACAGACCCGCCTAGCCATTAGCCACAGGAAATTATTTCTCGAAAATCTACTTTATAAACTTTGTTCCTCTCCTCACTTTTATTCAACTTGCTGTTTTGTAGATGCCAGTATACCAAGTGCACAGCTACTGCCGCCATTACGAGGGCTTCGTCCGGGAGCTCCGTATGATGCTCACCTTCCTCGGGTTCCTATTCGAACCCGAATTCCAAGGAGTGTACCCCGACGAGTTCGCCGGGCCTTGCGACGTCTCCCTCACCATCCACGGCTCCGGAGAACACCTGCTGCCCTACACCACAGCCCTTGGAGGCCCGACTTTCGACGTCGCGTGCCAACGAGTCGCTCTCCAGGCGCTCATGGAGCTGAGGATGATCTACGATGATCGTCTTCAGAACTCGTCCTTCCGGCTTGTGCCGAAGCGTACTCTCAGAGCCCACCATAGCATCTACCTCGGAGTTCACTCCGTGCGTGATCCGGTCATGGCCCGGCAGTCGCGTCTTCTACATGCTATGGACGATCTCCATACCGAGGCGGTGCTCGACGCCGACGAGCACCATGAGGCGGTTGAGTTCCTTCGTGAAGAAACGAAGAACTTGATCCAACAGAACGGCAAGCTGCAGCGCAAGATCATGCAGCTGCAGAAGGATATTGCAGAGATGGTTCCTCTTCTTCCAAGGAAGAAGAAGCCCATCCGTGAGCCCCTCCCTCGCCCCAACAGGATCCCGCCACGACCCTCCCCCGCCAGACCCTCCACCAACGCCCCTGCACCGTGCCCCGGCCTCGTCTCCGACTCCATCATCGAGAACTTTCTCGAACCCACCATCCCTCTGGAGCCGCGTATCCGTGGTTCCGAGAGCACGGAGACCGCCTCCGGTGGCGAGTAGGCGTTAGGAGTCGCTATTTTAAATAAAAAGCATAATTTTGTATGTGGTGCTACCCACGACGAGTGTGTTGTGGGTAGAATAAGAACTTGATTGTAATGAACATTTTACCACTTGATTTATATATGCATAAACTATTCTCGTTAATTGTGTTGTAACATTATAAATTCAGAAGATGGCCGATCACCAGAACACCGGCTCCAACAACGGAGCAGGAGGAAGCCGTGATGCGCCCGAGGGTGTTGTACCCAACTGGGGTGCAACAGGCCCGCGTCAGTCTGGGTCGCCCTCCGCCAACCACCCCACTTTGGCGGAGTTGATGGCGAATCAGAACCAACTGATCACCGCCCTCCTCACACAGATGCAGCACCAACAAGCTCAGTTGGACCGACTGCAGAACGGGGAGCCTGCCCCTCGCACACCAGCACCCACACCGGCTCCACAACTCTCAGAGTTCCTGCGCGTGCGCCCGCCCATTTTCTCAAGCACCACCAACCCGATGGAGGCCGGAGATTTGCTTCGCACCATCGGAAAGAAGCTTGACCTCCTCCCCTGCACCGACCGAGAGCGAGTGGCCTTCGCCACTCATCAGCTCTAGGGTCCCACCGCTGAATGGTGGGACAATTATCACGAGTCCCAGCCGGAGGGCCACGTGATGACCTGGCCCGCTCGCTGTCGCCGGAGAAGATGACCGGCATGGGTCGCGTACCCGTGCCGTGTCGGATCTGATCCCGACCATGCAATCACGATCGGATGGCGCATGTGAGCCCACGTACGCGATCTAATCCGCACCGTCGGATCTGGTCAAAGCGTTACGTTTTAATCTCGCGCGTCCATTTCCATTTAAAACCCGTGATCGATCTCGTGCGTCCACGTAGTACCCTTTCGCACATTTTAATCCTGGCCATTCGTTTTCACTTAAGCGCCCCACCTCGCATGCGCACGTTGGATCTGGATCCAACGGTCCGGATCGATCCGGCGCACGCGCATAGTGCGCGGGTTCACCGTGGGCCTGGCTCACCGTGGACCCGAGGAGATTTAAAATTGAAAATAAATTCCAGAAAAGGTTTAAAACTTGTAAAATTCATATCTGGCGCATTTGAACTCTAAAAATCACCATTCCAATTTCAGAAAATTCATAATATTATTCTCTACATGTTTATGCAATAAAAACAGTAGGTTTACTTTGGACATTTCATGTTTATTCAAATGAATATTCAAATGCCTTTAGGGTTAAAATATAAATTCAAATATTTAAACTTCAGAAAAATTTATATTTATTTCCTTTCTGTCCATGTACTGAAAACCATTAAATTAACATGAACTTTTCATTTCAAATTTATTTGAGAACTTAATATGACGATAATCACATTTAAACACCCCTTTTTAAAAAGGACAACTTTTTAATTCCTTTAAAATTTATTTATGAAATAAATCACAGAACCTTAACAATTGAATTTATTTTATTTTTAATCAAACCAACTTTGACCTATGTGCTTATCATGTAATGTTATATTGTTTGATTGAATATTGTGTTCATTTTATTTTACTTTACTATATCAAAAAGACTACGACGTCGCCGAGGAGCCGGAGTACTTCCCGGAAGTCCCTCCCTCACCTTTCGCTGATCAAGGCAAGTCACCAAACAAATCTTTTGAGCATATTGAACCCACGTTTGATTAAACTATCACTAAAACACATAGGTTATATATGCATTAGTCAAATGAACCCTTACAATATATTTATTTAGGATCCCCCGACCTTGATGTGCAACCCAAGCCATGCTCTCTAGCCTAAACTCCTTGTCACCATATGATAAATGTTATTAGCTAGTGTCCAATGTATCGACACGTTCGCTATAGGATAAAAATGAGTCGTAGTACATGGTTCTATTATATGATTCCCCATTGTTTCTTATCTATGGAATTCTATCGGTGTTGGAGTTGTGGTTGTGAGTGAATGCATGGTGGGTTCCGGGTGCAAGCTAGGGCATTGGTCGGTAGCACCCGGGGCACTATAAGGACCGGTCTGAGGGATCTGTTGCAATACACTTACGTACTAACCACAAGTCTAGTGGGTAAGTCCTAACTAAGGTATGGATTGTTCCAAACCGAGGCCACCATTTGGAGATGGGTCAAGTAGCATCTGCGGGTGACTTGTACCAATGTGGCGCAAAAGGGGGTGCGACGTTAGCCGGGATGCGGGTGGTTATCGCTTGGAACATTTCATGCTGAGGTTTTGGCACGAGTTCCCGTGGTATGGGTCATCTCGTTTGGGATGAGTGCGTGCCTTGTGGGTACAGTAGTATATCTCTGATCAGAGTCATAAATCTTTTCGAAAAGCCAAGCCCACGGTCAAGGGCGGGTTGCGTGACATCCCCCAGTTAGATTACTTTGAATATGTATGTGCATGATGGTTTGACATGTAAGGACTGTTGTGCGAGGAGGTAAAACGTACTCCTTGAGTTAGTTGATGTTGTTGATATTCATGTTTACTTTTCCGCATGATTAAAATGTGATTACACTAAATGCAATAACTGAAACTGTACTTTTCCGCAATGTTAGCCATTACCCTTCTTTGTTTATTATCCTGCATTATTACTTGCATTTGCGGTGGCTTGTTGAGTACTTTTTGTACTCATACCCGTTGGACCCCACAGAGGATGTTTACTATGAAGACGGTCTGGAGTAGCGACCCAGTCGAGAAGAAAGATCCTGAAGAAGATGTTCGTCATGCAGAATTTTAATTATCTTTATTACTGTTTTTACCAAAACTTGGATGTAATAAATATGGTCTGCGTACCATGAATACTGTCGTATGTACGTTGTCGCATGATGAACCTCTTGTATTATTGTTTATCTTATGAAATTCAATAATGTCTTGATTTTGATAAATCGGGGCGCTACAAGATGGTATCAGAGCCGACTCGACTGTAGGAAGCCAAACAGACCCGCCTAGCCATTAGCCACAGGAAATTATTTCTCGAAAATCTACTTTATAAACTTTGTTCCTCTCCTCACTTTTATTCAACTTGCTGTTTTGTAGATGCCAGTATACCAAGTGCACAGCTACTGCCGCCATTACGAGGGCTTCGTCCGGGAGCTCCGTATGATGCTCACCTTCCTCGGGTTCCTATTCGAACCCGAATTCCAAGGAGTGTACCCCGACGAGTTCGCCGGGCCTTGCGACGTCTCCCTCACCATCCACGGCTCCGGAGAACACCTGCTGCCCTACACCACAGCCCTTGGAGGCCCGACTTTCGACGTCGCGTGCCAACGAGTCGCTCTCCAGGCGCTCATGGAGCTGAGGATGATCTACGATGATCGTCTTCAGAACTCGTCCTTCCGGCTTGTGCCGAAGCGTACTCTCAGAGCCCACCATAGCATCTACCTCGGAGTTCACTCCGTGCGTGATCCGGTCATGGCCCGGCAGTCGCGTCTTCTACATGCTATGGACGATCTCCATACCGAGGCGGTGCTCGACGCCGACGAGCACCATGAGGCGGTTGAGTTCCTTCGTGAAGAAACGAAGAACTTGATCCAACAGAACGGCAAGCTGCAGCGCAAGATCATGCAGCTGCAGAAGGATATTGCAGAGATGGTTCCTCTTCTTCCAAGGAAGAAGAAGCCCATCCGTGAGCCCCTCCCTCGCCCCAACAGGATCCCGCCACGACCCTCCCCCGCCAGACCCTCCACCAACGCCCCTGCACCGTGCCCCGGCCTCGTCTCCGACTCCATCATCGAGAACTTTCTCGAACCCACCATCCCTCTGGAGCCGCGTATCCGTGGTTCCGAGAGCACGGAGACCGCCTCCGGTGGCGAGTAGGCGTTAGGAGTCGCTATTTTAAATAAAAAGCATAATTTTGTATGTGGTGCTACCCACGACGAGTGTGTTGTGGGTAGAATAAGAACTTGATTGTAATGAACATTTTACCACTTGATTTATATATGCATAAACTATTCTCGTTAATTGTGTTGTAACATTATAAATTCAGAAGATGGCCGATCACCAGAACACCGGCTCCAACAACGGAGCAGGAGGAAGCCGTGATGCGCCCGAGGGTGTTGTACCCAACTGGGGTGCAACAGGCCCGCGTCAGTCTGGGTCGCCCTCCGCCAACCACCCCACTTTGGCGGAGTTGATGGCGAATCAGAACCAACTGATCACCGCCCTCCTCACACAGATGCAGCACCAACAAGCTCAGTTGGACCGACTGCAGAACGGGGAGCCTGCCCCTCGCACACCAGCACCCACACCGGCTCCACAACTCTCAGAGTTCCTGCGCGTGCGCCCGCCCATTTTCTCAAGCACCACCAACCCGATGGAGGCCGGAGATTTGCTTCGCACCATCGGAAAGAAGCTTGACCTCCTCCCCTGCACCGACCGAGAGCGAGTGGCCTTCGCCACTCATCAGCTCTAGGGTCCCACCGCTGAATGGTGGGACAATTATCACGAGTCCCAGCCGGAGGGCCACGTGATGACCTGGGCGGAGTTCACCATCGCCTTCCGTGCCGCCCACGTCCCCGCCGGTGTCATCGCGGTGAAATAGCAGGAGTTCCGCGACCTGAAACAAGGCAACCGGACCGTCATGGAGTACCTCCATGAGTTCAATCGCCTCGCCCGCTACGCACCGGAGGAAGTGCGCACCGACGCCCTCCGCCAAGCCAAGTTCCTCTGGGGACTCAAGGATGAGTTGTCCATCCAGCTCGTCGCCACCGACTACGCCGACTTCCAACGGCTAGTCAACAAAGCGCTCATCCAAGAGACTGAGCAAAACAGGCTGGACCTCAAGAAGAGGAAGATGATCGCCTTCAAGCACCAGCAGGCGAACTCTCAGAGGCCCCGCTTCGTCCCTCCGCCACCAGCACCCGCCTACCATCCTCGGCCCGCCTTCAGGCCACCTCATGCCACCGGTGGATCCAACGCCGGGCATCCTCGCCCCGCTCCACCAGCTCCGGCCGCTCAGCCGACACCAGCCGCCAAGGCCCCGATCTTGAAGGATCGCCAAGGGAGGCCAGTCGTCTGCTTCAACTACCGCAAGGAAGGGCACTATTCGCATCAGTGTCCTCACCCCAAGCAGACTCAAGGCGTGGCACCCAACCAGGCGGTTCGTGCCTGCGTCAACCACATCAGCGCGGAGGAAGCTCAGGAGGCTCCTGAAGTCGTGCTCGGTACATTTACTGTGAATTCCGTACCAGCCGTAATATTATTTGACTCTGGAGAAACACACTCCTTCGTCTCGGAGGATTTTGTGAAAACAAACGAACTGGACGTACTCCCTCTACCCATCCCCATGGTGATTGCCACTCCCGGCAACAGGACCTTAGCCCGCTTATACAGCCCTAAGGTTCAGATTAACATCCAAGGAGTATTATTTCGGGCTGAGCCATTCCTCATAAAATGCACCGGACTCGACCTTATTCTAGGGATGGATTGGTTGATGAAGCACAAGGGAGTGATCGACTGTGCCAACAAGTCCGTCACGGTGACCAACCCTGAAGGTGCAGCCGTCACCTTTCGAATGACCCGTCACAAACCACTCGGAGCATCCCTTCGCTCGATAGCTCTTGAAGAGGTACCCATAGTCAAGGAGTTCGCGGACGTCTTCCCTGAAGACCTACCCAGAATGCCTCCCAAATGGGACATCGAATTCCGAATCGAGCTTGTCCCCGGGACCACTCCAATCTCCAAGCGCCCGTACCGGATGGCCGCTAATGAGCTAGCCGAAGTCAAGAGCAACATCGAAGACCTAGAGCAGAAAGGGTACATCCGACCGAGTACCTCACCCTGGGGTGCACCGGTTATATTTGCCATGAAGAAGGACAAGACCAAGAGGATGTGCGTGGACTATAGAGCCCTAAACGACGTAACCATCAAGAACAAGTACCCATTGCCTCGGATCGACGACCTGTTTGATCAGCTGAAAGGATCCTCGGTGTTTTCCAAGATTGACCTCAGGTCAGGTTATCACCAATTGAGGATTAGAGAAGAATACATACCCAAGACTGCCTTCACCTCCCGCTATGGAATCTATGAGTACACCGTGATGTCGTTCGGACTCACGAATGCCCCGGCCTTCTTCATGAACATGATGAACAATGTATTCATGGAGTTCTTGGAAAAGTTCATCGTGGTATTCATCGACGATATCCTCGTTTACTCAAAGACCAAGGAAGAACACGAGACTCACCTCTGTCTGACCCTCGGAAAGCTAAGGGAGCAGCAACTGTATGCCAAATACAGCAAATGCGAATTTTGGTCGTCTGAGGTGAAGTTCCTCGGCCATGTTATATCTGTCGGAGGGATAGCAGTGGACCCAACCACCGTTGAAGCAGTAACCAACTGGCTGCAGCCCATGACCATGACCGAGATCGGGAGTTTTCTCGGATTGGCCGGATACTACCGCTGGTTCATCGAGAATTTTTCCAAGATCGCCAAGCCTATGACCAGACTTTTGCAGAAGGAAGTGAAGTTTGAATGGACCCCCGACTGCGAAGAAAGCTTCCAGACCCTCAAGAAGAAGCTAGTGTCAGCTCCTATCCTGACTCTGCCAGACATCCGGAAAGACTTCCACCTCTACTGTGATGCCTCTCGTCAAGGATTGGGATGCGTCTTAATGCCAGAAGGGAAGGTGATATCCTACGCCTCCCGACAGCTAAGGCCGCATGAGCTGAACTACCCGACCCACGACCTGGAATTAGCAGTCGTGGTTCATGCCTTGAAGATATGGAGACATTACCTTGTGGGGAATCGGTGTGAGGTCTTCACCGACCACAAGAGCCTCAAGTACATATTCACCCAACCAGATCTGAACCTCAGGCAAAGGAGATGGTTGGAACTGATCAAGGATTACGACTTGGGCATCCATTATCATCCGGGCAAAGCGAATGTGGTGGCAGACGCCCTTATTCGAAAAGGGTACTGCAATGCCATCATGATTTAGGACCAAGCTCCTTTACTTTACAAGGAGATGGAAAGGCTAAACCTAGGGATCACCACTCGAGCGTACCTCGCTTTCTTGGAGTCTCGGCCTGTCTTAATAGACCAGATCCGAGAAAAGCAGAAGGAAGACCCGGACATTCTGGAGATCCAGCAGAACATGAGGAAGGGTAAAGCCCCCGGATTTTCCGAGGACGAGCATGGTACCATCTGGTTCGGAAACCGGATCTGCGTACCCGACAAACCTGAGTTGAAGACCCTCATCCTTCAAGAAGCCCATGATACTCTATACTCCATCCATCCCGGGAGTACAAAGATGTATCAAGACCTGAAGGAAAAATATTGGTGGGTCAGCATGAAGAGAGAAATAGCTGAGTATGTGGCCAAGTGCGACACATGCCGGCGAGTCAAGGCAGAGCATCAGAGGCCTACCGGACTTCTTCAACCTCTCAAGGTCCCTGAATGGAAGTGGGAAGAGATAGGAATGGACTTCATCACGGGACTGCCCAGGACCCAAGCTGGCCATGACTCTATCTGGGTGATCGTCGACCGACTCACCAAAGTAGCTCACTTTGTTCCGGTCAAGACAACTTACACCGTCGCCAAGTTGGCTGAGTTATATATGACCCGGATCGTGTGCCTTCACGGAGTTCCTAAGAAGATTGTATCTGACCGCGGGAGTCAGTTTACCTCCAAGTTCTGGAAGAACCTTCAAGAGGAACTCGGCACCCGGCTGAACTTTAGCACCGCCTATCATCCACAGACCGACAGTCAAACCGAAAGGGTCAACCAGATATTCGAAGATATGCTTAGGGCTTGTGCTCTAGACTTTGGCGGAATGTGGGACAAGAACTTGCCATATGCGGAGCTCCTACAATAACAGCTATCAAGCCAGCCTACAAATGTCCCCGTTCGAAGCACTCTACGAGCGTAAGTGTAGAACGCCGTTGCTCTGGGATCAAACCGGAGAGTCGCAACTGTTTGGGACTGATCTATTAAGAGAAGCTGAAGAGAAGGTCAAGATCATAAGAGACCGATTGAAGGCAGCCCAATCCCGCCAGAAGAGCTATGTCGACAACCGTCGAAGAGATCTAGCCTTTGAGGAGGGCGATTATGTCTATCTTCGAGTCACTCCCCTCCGTGGTACTCAAAGGTTCAACATGAAAGGCAAGCTAGCACCCCACTACGTCGGACCTTTTCAGATCCTCCGACGATAAAGAGAAGTGGCATATCAACTTGAACTGCCCCATCCTTGGCAGGAGTTCATGATGTGTTCCACGTCTCTCAGCTGAAGAAGTGCCTCCGTGTACCCACCGAGCAAGCCGACCTTCAACAGCTCAACGTCCAGGAAGACTTGACCTACATAGAGAAACCCATCAAGATCTTGGAAACCAAGGAAAGAGTAACCAGAAGTCGTGTAGTTCACCTCTGCAAGGATCAATGGAACAACCATCCCGCCGAAGAAGCCATTTGGGAAAAGGAAGACGAACTAAAAGCCCAATACCCCGAGTTATTCGAGTAACGTTCCAATCTCGAGGACGAGATTCTTTGTAAGCGGGATAGGTTTGTAACACCCCAAATTTCCAAAACAATAAAAATATTATTTAATTCAATTTCCTGGATTTTATATTTCTGAAAATACTTTTAATACCCTTTTATACCCTTTTGAACTACATCATAGAGTTAATGACCAAACCAGGAGTTGAAACTTTTTGTATAAACTCCCAAGGCCAAAATAACTTTCAAGAAATTTTACAAAATTTTATCCACTATGGAAATGCCCCAAAATATTTAATCCATTTTCTGCAATTATTTTAAATCTGAAAACCTTAGTAACAGTAATGGGCTCCCCTCCTCCTCCCTTCTCTCTCTCCCGGCCGGCCCAGCCCATCACCCGCGCTCACCTTAGGCTGACAGCCTGACCCCACCTGTCGGCGCCGACTGCCTCCCCTCGCGCGCGCGCCCGATGCCACGGCCCACCCATCAGCTGCCTCCCTCGCTCGTTCGCGCTCGCTGGCAGGTGGCCCTCACATGTCGGATTCATCGTCCCCGCGAGATCCGCCCCCGAATCCCCCCCCTCGCCGGCCGAAGCCCTAACCCCACCTAGGATCCGCCCCCGCCGGCCCCCTCCCTTTAATCCGTCGCCTGCAATGAATTCCCCTCAACTCGCCGACCGTTTCCTCCTCTTCAATTCCGACCAAAACGCGTCCAGGTGCATTGAACCCCTGCAACCGAGCTCGCCGGCGTTTAAAAATGCGTTTACTCCCGGCCACCGCCAATCACGCCCCCTCTGCCCCCGCCGACGACCCTATTTAAACCCTCTGGCCGTCCGCGTTATACTCCTACGCCCAATCGCTGCGAGAACGAACAGAGCTCCTGCATTCCACGTTTTAGCGCACCACCGCCACCCGTCCTCCAGCCGCCGCTCGCCGTCGCCGGAGCCCCTCTCCGTCCACGCCGACCGCACCATCGTGACCGCAAGGACCTCCCCAACGCCGGCCACCCCTCCATCGACGTCGGACCCCGCCGGATCGCCGTCGCCACCAAGGACCCGAACACCTTCGCCGCTCCCGCTCGTCGCCGGCCTCGCTCAGTCGACCTTCCTTCACCGCAAGGGTACCCTCGTGATCCCCGTAGCACTCTCTTTCCATTTTAGGCCTTAGACCCGACCAGTCGTCGCCCACCGTGGCCGCTGGCCCGCTCGCCGTCGCCGGAGAAGACGACCGGCACGGGTCGCGTACCCGTGCCGTGTCGGATCTGATCCCAACCGTGCGATCATGATCGGATGGCGCGTGTGAGCCCTCGTACGCGATCTAATCCGCACCGTCGGATCTGGTAAAAGCGTTACGTTTTAATCTCGCGCGTCCATTTCCATTTAAAACCCGCGATCGATCTCGTGCGTCCATGTAGTACCCTTTCGCACATTTTAATCCTCGCCGTTCGTTTTCACTTAAGCGCCCCACCTCGCCTGCGCACGTTGGATCTGGATCCAACGGTCCAGATCGATTCGGCGCACGCGCACAGTGCGCGGGTTCACCGTGGGCCTGGCTCACCGTGGACCCGAGGAGATTTAAAATTGAAAATAAATTCCAGAAAAGGTTTAAAACTTGTAAAATTCATATCTGGCGCATTTGAACTCTAAAAATCACCATTCCAATTTCAGAAAATTCATAATATTATTCTCTACATGTTTATGCAATAAAAACAGTAGGTTTACTTTGGACATTTCATGTTTATTCAAATGAATATTCAAATGGCTTTAGGGTTAAAATATAAATTCAAATATTTAAACTTCAGAAAAATTTATATTTATTTCCTTTCTGTCCATGTACTGAAAACCATTAAATTAACATGAACTTTTCATTTCAAATTTATTTGAGAACTTAATATGACAGTAATCACATTTAAACACCCCTTTCTAAAAAGGACAACTTTTTAATTCCTTTAAAATTTATTTATGAAATAAATCACAGAACCTTAACAATTGAATTTATTTATTTTTAATCAAACCAACTTTGACCTATGTGCTTATCATGTAATGTTATATTGTTTGATTGAATATTGTGTTCATTTTATTTTACTTTACTATATCAAAAAGACTACGACGTCGCCGAGGAGCCGGAGTACTTCCCGGAAGTCCCTCCCTCGCCTTTCGCTGATTAAGGAAAGTCACCAAACAAATCTTTTGAGCATATTGAACCCACGTTTGATTAAACTATCGCTAAAACACATAGGTTATATATGCATTAGTCAAATGAACCCTTACAATATATTTATTTAGGATCCCCCGACCTTGATGTGCAACCCAAGCCATGCTCTCTAGCCTAAACTCCTTGTCACCATATGATAAATGTTATTAGCTAGTGTCCAATGTATCGACACGTTCGCTATAGGATAAAAATGAGTCGTAGTACATGGTTCTATTATATGATTCCCCATTGTTTCTTATCTATGGAATTCTATCGGTGTTGGAGTTGTGGTTGTGAGTGAATGCATGGTGGGTTCCGGGTGCAAGCTAGGGCATTGGTCGGTAGCACCCGGGGCACTATAAGGACCGGTCTGAGGGATCTGTTGCAATACACTTACGTACTAACCACAAGTCTAGTGGGTAAGTCCTAACTAAGGTATGGATTGTTCCAAACCGAGGCCACCATTTGGAGATGGGTCAAGTAGCACCTGCGGGTGACTTGTACCAATGTGGCGCAAAAGGGGGTGCGACGTTAGCCGGGATGCGGCCCGGCGCGCCGGCGAAACCTAGAGCGGGTGGTTATCGCTTGGAACATTTCATGCTGAGGTTTTGGCATGAGTTCCCGTGGTATGGGTCATCTCGTTTGGGATGAGTGCGTGCCTTGTGGGTATAGTAGTACATCTCTGATCAGAGTCATAAATCTTTTCGAAAAGCCGAGCCCACGGTCAAGGGCGGGTTGCATGACATCCCCCAGTTAGATTACTTTGAATATGTATGTGCATGATGGTTTGACATGTAAGGACTGTTGTGCGAGGAGGTAAAACGTACTCCTCGAGTTAGTTGATGTTGTTGATATTCATGTTTACTTTTCCGCATGATTAAAATGTGATTACACTAAATGCAATAACTGAAACTGTACTTTTACGCAATGTTAGCCATTACCCTTCTTTGTTTATTATCCTGCATTATTACTTGCATTTGCGGTGGCTTGTTGAGTACTTTTTGTACTCATACCTGTTGGACCCCACAGAGGATGTTTACTATGAAGACGGTCTGGAGTAGCGACCCAGTCGAGAAGAAAGATCCTGAAGAAGATGTTCGTCATGCAGAATTTTAATTATCTTTATTACTGTTTTTACCAAAACTTGGATGTAATAAATATGGTCTGCGTACCATGAATACTGTCGTATGTACGTTGTCGCATGAATAACCTCTTGTATTATTGTTTTTCTTATGAAATTCAATAATGTCTCGATTTTGATAAATCGGGGCGCTACAATTTTTCAGAATTATTAATTCTGAAAATACATAAGGGTATTTAGGTAAATACATGGTCATTAAACCCTAATGGCATTTTGGGGAATACCTTCATGGGCTTGCCTATATAAAGGACCCCATGCCTAGGGGAAACTTTTGGTGGCTGAACATTTTAGAGAGGAGCTTCATTTCAGAATTTTTTGTACATTCTTCCTTTGAGTTTTTTTTGTGATTGGTTACTGTTGTTGTTTTGTTCACCCATGTGTGCCAGATTTCCAACAGTGTTCTTCTGCAACAAGGAGCAGCATGGCAATGCTTTTCCCTAGATGAGCTACAACACCGGGAAGACAATAAACAGTTGCACTAATTCTTGAGTTTGCTGATTTTGAAGTTTCTATTGATTGATTATGTTTTCTGGACAAACCAAGTCAGCTCTTGAACAATCTCTGTTGGTATTTGTCGGTCTGGACGAGCTACAACATTGTCTAGGCAAAGAACATGTGTTTTGTTCTTGCTTTTTGAAGCAAAATACTATTATTACTTTTTCCTTGGATTTGTTGCACTCTAGATTGATTTCATTACTTCATTTTGTGTTTTCTATTTCATGCACTGTTCTTATTTGTTGCCAAATTGGCTTTAGGGAAGTAGAGAAATCAGCACCGGAAGTTGTTGACATGAAAACGTGCCCCTGCACATGGGTCAGTTCAACGATCCAAAAGTGTGCGGATACTTAGGAACTAGGCTGAGCGTAACACAACACCGTCGTCGTGTTCCGACTACCCTTAATAGTGGCAAGGGAGGTGGAGTCGCCAGGTAATCAGATCACAAGTAAATAATCCAATCAGACAAAATATATATATATATATATATAAAATAAACCAGTTAGCTGAATAGAGCCTAACTGGTTCAAAGTGTATCATGCGAAGGGTTCACCGAAGGGGCCTTTGGCGTCTAGTGCGAAGGGTTTCGCCGAAGGTAGTCTTCGGCGTGCGGATCGGTCTAGACGAAGGCAGGCTCCGAACAAATCTCTGACGCGAAATCACCTCCGAACGATAGAGTTCGGTGCGAAGTCTCTGACATGACAAAAATACTCCAATGCAATGTGCTGGCACGACTTCGTCCAATGCGGAGTTCTAGCGTGATGAATCCTGGTGCGACGAAGCCTACTGCAGAGCGCTATGCCGTGCGAGACTTGGTTAGACCGATAATAGCGTGATGGGTCCGGAACGGGTACTCGAAGCAGGGGTTCCACTGAAGGGTTTTCTGGCATCCTCCGAAACCAATTTCCTAGATTCGGACACCTACGGAGAAGGGGCTCCGAGCTTGAAAACCTGCAACAGAACATAAATCAAGTGTCAATTCGGCCTAGAGACCGAATCTGCTAAGTGTTGCAGTAGAGAAACGAAGATAGCTATCTGTTATGTCGATTAATGGGTACTTCACAGGCGAAGTAACAAGGCAATAGCAATATGTTACGTAGATTAACGGGTACTTCACGAGCGAAGTAGCAAGGCTTACCACAGTTTCGACGTGGCTGGCGAAGTGCTTCCAGTCAAACCCACAAAGGTTGTGCAGAAAGTAAAGGAAAAATAAAAGGTACGGTTCAAACTAGGTTTTGAAGTTGATTTGTGTCGGGGGGTCCAATGAACTGGCCTCACCCCTATATTTATTGGGGCTAGTCTTCTTATCTATAAGGCTAATTTGGTAGGATTCGTCCTAATCATGTTTTAGGGATAAAAATAGTCAGAATCTGACTCAAACTCTATCTCTGACGCTGACCCGAAGTGGGCCTTCGGCAGGGCTACCGAAGCCTGCTCCTCGGGACCAAGCTTGGGCGAGGCAGGCCTCCAAAGGACATTCGGTCTTAAGGTAGCAGGCAGTTAAAAGTCCTTCGGAGCCCAATGTTCGATGGGCCTTCTGCCTTGTAAGGCTTCGACCTGATCTAGGACTTGTGTATTTTTGGCCTAAATTACCAAAATAGATATTTTAAAAATCTTGACCATTAATGCCATTTTTTGCTATCAACACATGCCCCCCTGCCTTTTAGTGAACTAAGTGAACTAAAAACATAACGGGCTAAGGACGATACCTTCCATATCGACCTTTCGACACTTTCATGCGCTTTGCCACACACTTGGGAAGTACTTTTTCAAATACCTGCCATTCAAATCCCTATGAAACCGCTCACCTTGTAAAGACTCCAACAAGTACGCATTACCTGGAGTGATTTCGGCAACTTTAAAAGGACCTTCCCAACTAGGCGACCATTTACCAAATTTGGGACTCTTGGTGCCAAAGGGTAAAATTGTCTTCCAAACCAAGTAACCAACTTGAAACAGTTTTGGCTTTACTTTTTTATTGTAGGCTCTAGCTATTCTCCTCTTGTCTTTCTCTATAGCTTCTAAAGCCCTTAACATCTTATCAGTCACTTCCTCTAAATTTTATTTTAAAAGAGTTTCATATTCATCGATCGATAAGCCATCTTGCTTAATAAATCTCAAAGAGCCAAGATCCACTTCTACTGGTAGAACGACTTCTTGTCCATATACTAACTCATATGGACTAACTTTGGTAGCACCATGCTTTGCGATTCTACAAGCCCACAATTCTTCTGAAAGCACTTCATGCCACCTTTTAGGGAACTCTTCAATTATCTTCTTAATGAGTTTAATTACGGTTTTATTACTAGACTCGGCCTGACCATTGGCCTGAGCATAGTATGGTGAAGAGTTTATCAACTTAATAACATAAAATTCGGCAAAGTCTCTCACTTCTTTAGCAACAAATGAAGTACCTTGATATGTATTGAGAGTTTGGGGAATACAGAATCTATGCATAATGTGCTTCAAGATAAAATAAGTTACCTCATTGTGAGTCATATTCTTGAGAGGCACGGCTTCGGTCCATTTGGTGAAGTAGTCTGTCGCCATCAACACGAACCGATTCCCTTTTGAAGAGGGAGGATGAATTTGGCCAATGAAGTCTAAACCACAACCTTGGAATGGCCATGGTTTGATAATAGGATTAAGTAGTGATGTAGGAGCTAACTGAATATTACCAAACCTTTGACATGCTTCACACCCTCTATAGTATTTCAAACAACCCTTGATCATAGTCGACCAGTAGAAATTTGCTCTTTTGAGCATCCAACTCATTTTCTGGGCCGACTGATGAGTGCCACAAAGTCCCTCATGGACTTCTCCTATAGCCACTTTGGACTGATCAGCATCCAAGTATCTCAAAAGTACTCCATCAATAGTTCGGTGGTATAATACATCATCTAGCAACACAAATTTAAACGCTTGTCGCCGAACTTTACGATCAACCCTTTGATTGGGATCTCTTAAATACTGGATGATTGGAATCCTCCAATCATCCTTATGGACATTCAGAGGGTTTGATAACTCCTTTCCTAGAGTAATGTCCAAATTGCTAACTTTGAAGTGCCCCTAGGTCTTTTCTGCTTCTGCTGAAGGCTGACCGGATCGGTCATGTGTAGCCCATCAAACCAAAGCCTTCCACTGGAGGAATCCGACGTGCGAAGACTTCTGTCCCTCAGAAGGCTCCGGCATGAGGGCTCCGGCGTGCAGGACCCTTCGGTGGATGAAGGGCTCCGACACGAGGATTCTAGCACACCACACCCTTCGATGATCGGAGAGGCCCGATCCATCGGGTGCAGCGGGCCTCGCACTCGCCTGAAGCTTCTAGCTTCGGCAGTGAGACCAAGCATTGGCTTTTTCTATATAGAAAATTTTCCTCTCTTGACATGATAGCCAGAGGCTTGCTGAGCCAAATCATTTGCAATTGAGTTGGCCTCTCTTGACACGTGAGAAATTTTAAAGTCGTCGAAAGTAGCAACTATGTATAAATACTTATCCAAGTAACTATTTAGCAAGTCATTAAAACATTGAGCACTTTTAGCTACTTGTTGTACTACTAATAAAGAATCACCATGTGCATGGACATGTTTAGCACCTATGGATTATATATAGCAACTCAAGCCCTAGCAACAAAGCTTCATATTCAGCTTGGTTATTAGTAGAAGGAAATTCTAAATGGACTGAGGCTTCGAAGCGTGTGCCGCTAGGTGATATGAGAACTACCCCGATGCCTTGGCAATTCTTACAAGATGAACCGTAAAAATAAAGCTTCCATGGCACTACTTCAACTAGAGCAACATCATTATTCCAATTTACATCCACGTGGCGATCAACTATAAAATTAGAGACAATTTGGCCTTTCATAGCTCTTAGTGGTTCATAAGCCAAATCGTATTCAATGAAAGCGTAAGCCCATTTTCTGATTCTCCCACTTAGAATCGGCTTTTGCAGCATGTACTTTATGATATCGGTTTGGCAAGCAACAACACATGTGCTAGGGAGAAGATAGTGACGTAATTTGGCACAAGCGTAATAAAGTGATAAACACAAATGCTCCATGAACATGTACCTGGTTTCAGCATCCAATAGGCGGCGGCTCAAGAATATTATAACGTACTCTTTCCCCTCCACCTCCTGAGTTAGCATGACTCCTATCACGCTATCTTCTGTAGCGATGTACAACCGAAACAGAATTGCAGCCTTTTGTGCTCTCACCACTGGTGGCGATGAGAAGCACTCTTTAATCTCATCAGAGGTGCTTTGCTGACTTGCCCCCAAGTGAACTCGACTTCAATCCTTAGCCGGAGTATAGGGACAAAAGCATCGATTTTGCCACACAAGTTAGATATAAAGCGACACAAATAATTCATCTTGCCTAGCACCTTTGCACATCTCTCTTGCATGTCGGCGCTGCAAAGTTTCTAATCTTTTCAAGCCTCTTAGGATCAATTTCAATACCTCTTTCTTCAATCATGAATCCTAAGAACTTGCTTGCCGACACGACAAAAGCACATTTAAGCGAGTTCATTTTTTAAGCCATATTGTCGCATCCTATCAAAAGAAACTTTCAAATCGGCTAAGTGGTTTCCCACAGCGTCCGATTTGACTACAACATCACCTATGTATACTTCTAACTTAACTCCTAGCATGTCATGAAAGATCAAATTCATAGCACGTTGATATGTAGCGCTATCATTCTTTAAACCAAAATTCATAACGACCCACTCAAATAAGCCGACAAAACCAGGACATTGAAAGGATGTCTTGTAGACGTCCTCTTCATCCATAAAAATTTGATTATAACCAGTGTTGCCATCAAGAAAACTTAGTACCTTGTGTCCTGAGGCATCGTTGATCAACTTGTCAGCTATCGGCTTGGGATACTCGTCTTTCGGAGTAGCCTTGTTCAGATCCCTAAAATCAATACAAACTCGTATTTTTCCGCTCCCCTTCTTCTCTACAGGCACAATGTTAGCGACCCATTCGGCATACATGCATGGCCTAATAAATTCAGCCTTGATTAATCGTTCTACCTCCTCTTTAACTCGATCATATATGGATGAATTGAAGCGACGAGGGGGCTGCTTATAAGGCCTAAACCCGGGTTTGATAGGTAACCGATGCTCAATGAGCTCACGGCTTAATCCAGGCATCTCGCTATACTCCCATGCAAAACAATCAACATGCGACTGAAGCAACTTTATTACTTCGGCCCTCTCATCAGTCTGTAAGTTTTGGTTTACAAAAGTTGGCCTTTGAATTCTGCCATCGCCTATATCGACTTCTTCTAGGGGGTCAGCCGATGCAAAACCTTGTCCTAATTTTTCTACTTCGCTAATGTCTTAAATGGCCTCGGCAATACCGTCTTTAGAAGACCGATATTTCTCTACGCGAGACTTCAGCCAATCAAGATTACTTTTGCTAGACATGGCTAGTAATTTAGAAATAGTCGTGCTACACTAGCCGACTTTACAGACAAGAGTACAAAATGTCCCCTAGATACGCTGATGAAGTCGTAATTCAAAAGGTCCCTACCCGATAGACACTCTACCTTGTTGTGGTTGGTGTCGATGGACACATCGGCCAATGCTACCTATGCCGAAGTGTTCGATGGTATGACATCTACGTCATCGCCGTCCCACTGTATCAGGCATTGGTGCAAAGTAGAAGGTATACACCAATTCGCGTGAATCCAGTCAAGCCCGAGCAGCACGCAGTAATTACCTTGCACGTCAATGATGAAGAATGTCATTGGCAACGTCTTGTTACCTACTGTTAACTCCATGGATAGTACGCCTTTTACCTCGGAACACTCATTGTTGAAGACGCTGAGCATTAGGTTGGTTTTCTTTAAGTCTTCCTCGCCCCTGCCAAGCTTCTTCAACAAAGAGTAAGGCATTAGGTTAACAGTGGCGCTGTCATCGACAAGAATTCTAGAGATCAGCTTCTCATCAATGTGACCACTAACTTAGATAGGCTTTAGGTGGTGAGTCATATCCTCGGGTTTCTCAAAAACAACATTGTGTGGGCCTAGGTTCAACTAAGTGGCCTCTGCCTCGTCTTGTGGTAGGGCAAACTTGGCGAGTAGCGTGACGACACTGATGTCTATTGCCTGAGGTGTGGGTCCTTCGGAGACAGGTGAATAATCGTCGTCGAGCATGTCATCGTCGTCGTCACTTGGAATGGGAGCCAGGTTGGCCACCTCAACTGGCTTGATCTTCCATACCTGTCTCGCACCTGGCCAAGGGTAGATCTCCTCAAAGATGGCGTCTCGTTCATCCTCAGCCCTTTTCTCGTGCATCTCCTATGCGCGTAGGCATTGTAGATGCCTTTTCTGTGATTTGGACATGCCTGGAGATGCCCAAGATGGTTGTGGCTTGATACCAGGTGCCACCACCCTGTTTCTGTGATTTTTGGCTTAAGAGGTACCACCCAGATCGGCCTCACGTGTTTTATAATTGGTGGGCACTTCGCTGCAGACCCTGTTGGTTGGATCGGCCTCATTCGGCCGATCGGATCGGGCTTCGACACTGGCCTCGGCTAGACTAGGGGACTTACCTCCATCGGGCTTCAGCGAGGGGGCCTTCGGGGTTTGGACTTCCTAAGACCCTACTTTGAGTGTGATGGCTTCAGACTCCCTCTCCTTCGCCTCTTCGCTTCCATCTCCCTTGGCTCTGTCTTGTGTGAGTCGATTCGGAGGTACTACGGACAGCCTTTGGAAGACGTCTCCCTTCGCCGCCTCTATTTGTCCTTGACAATCATGATACTTTGAATGAAAACAGGAGGCAGTGTTATACTGTGAAGGGTGCTCGCGGGGCGAGGTGTACGGAGCCCACGGGCTCCCCGCCCAATTGTATGGCGGAGGCATTCGTGGCTCCAGCGGCCTCGCCCACTGTGAGCCGAACCCATTGCCCGGAGGAGGGTTCAGCCACATCGAAGGTATTTTGGACCATATTAGCGAAGGGTCTTGCCAGGCTGGAGGTATGTTTGGCAATTGCATGCCGAAGCCCCCCACTAGGGGGTTCGCCATTGGGGTCCAAACTCGTTGTGTGAAGGGTTCAGCCATTGAGGCCCGAACTCGCTGTGCGGAGGGTTCGGCCACTAGGGTCCGAAGCCACTATGCGGATGGTTCGACCTCTATGGTCCGAAGCCACCGTGCGGAGGGTTCGGCCACCATGGCCCGAAGCCATCCTCCGACTGTTTTAGCCCCTTCAGTTGTCTTAGCTTTTTTGGATGGGGGTCATTTTCCTTCGATTTTATGGTGTTTGTTTAATAGCATCTGATATGTTACCTTTGGTTTCTTGTGAGCCATAGCCGAAGGAAACGTGCTGACATCTCTTTTCCACACTCCTACTCCAGGGTTCTTTGATACGAGTGTGCGTGTGCACGATTCTCAATAATGACCGCTTTCCCCTTAGTTGACTCGGCCTGCTCTGGCCGAATCAGTACTTTCTTCTCATCGAGGTCGATGGTGTTCACAAGAAAGGGGTCTTTGTCCAGCTTCATCTTTGGACTGGGGTCTATTTCAATCGTCCTTCTTCTATGGCCGATTGAACCTGCCGATGAAAAACATTGCAGTCGTTAGTATAATGGGAATGTGAATCATGCCACTTACAATAGGGGCATTTTTTTATCTAGTCGGCGAATGGACTGACTTGACCGTTAGTCAACCTGAGAAGCTAGTTCTTCAAGATAAAATCAAATATTTTGTCGCACTTAGTTATATGAAACAAGTATTTGACTTCGCTAGGCTGACTCTTAGTGGGAGACGGCCGTAACTTAGAACAAGTGACGGGTTTGCTCTTAGCATTCCAAACCCTTTCGGCCATGTACATGTCAACCGAATTCTCTTCTTCCTCTAACTCCTCCTCATAAGAATGTTCCATGATGTGGACTCCAGCCCTAGGCTTGTTGAATGTTTTAACAAACTTTTTGTCTTTGGCTCGGCCTTCTTGGACTAGAGCCTACTGCAAGACTTGGTTGACTTCTAAAAGTTTTGGTTGTCTAGCCTCTATTTAATCTCAGAACGCAACCCGTTGAAAGCTACATCCTCCAAATCCCTCTCTAAAATATTGGACTAAAACATCGGTTTCTGGTATCTCTAAAGCGCTTGATGTACTCGGAGACACTCGCTAGATTTCTGTCTAACTGATGTCAAGTGTGAAAGCCTAAGTTCTGTCTCACCCGTATAAAAATAGTCATGGAACTTTTGTTCCAATTGAGCTAACATTTGGACTGAGTTATCTGACCCACTAGCTTCTCCACACTGTGCTAAGAACTGGCTGACATGCTCTAGTGTGGTTTTGCTACCCTCACCATAAAACTTGGCGAATTCAGGGACTATATAGCCACGAGGGTATGGTACAATGTCAAAATGGTCAGGGTATGGTTTCCGTAAAACCCTAGCCCGACCCTGGGCACGAAACCGGTGCACTCCCTAAATAGTGTGCGGATCCTCTCCTCAATGTCATCATGGCCTCCTATCTGCGCGCGTCTCTCATGTGGAGGCGCGACACACGGTGGTATGTCGGCGTGTCGGCCGTGGGGGTCTTCCTCACGTGCTGGCTTTGGGTGCATGACATGTTCGGGCCTATGCGTTTGTGCATGCGACGCGGGCAATGCGGGAAAAAATGGCGTAGGCATAGGTGGTGTGCAAGGGACAGGGTTAGCTTAGTAATGGCTTGGCTCAGCCGTATATGTTGGGGCCATAGACATGAGGGTCTTACCAATACTACCGTCAGTTCTGCTATAGATACGGTTCACCGGAGGTGCACTAGCGATTGGAGTTGGGTGAACGCCCTCGGTAAAGCCGAACCTTCTAAGTGTTGCCTCTACTTGAGAGCTAACTGTTGAATCTAAATGGTTGGCTAGCGAAGCGCTAACAGCTTGATCTACTGATGCTACTATTGTTTGCTCAATCTCTAAAGAAGATAAAGTAGGCGATGCTGGTGTTACTTAGATCCGAGCGAGTTTGGGGACGTTGACGTCGCGCTTGATGAAGCCTGCACGTGTCTTGACATAGATTCCAAGCATGAGGTCCTATAGTGCTTTCATCTATGCCTCGATATCTGCCCGGTCCTCTTTGGGGATGTCTTCAAGGGTAGGCGTCATGATATCTGCGCCTCCCATGGGATCCGTCGTGATGTAGACATAGTAGTCATTGTAGATGTACCTGTGGCGGATATAGATGCACTCATCATGTTGGCGTAGCATTCCCCAGTGGAGTCGCCAAAAAGTGTGTTGACACAAAAACGTGCCCCTACACTTGGGTCAGTTCGACAATCCAAAAGTTTGCAGATACTTAGGAACCAGCCCTGCATAACACAACACCGATGTCACATTCTGACTACCCTTAACAGTGACAAGGGGGGTGGAGTCGCAAGGTAATCACAACACAAGTAAATTATCCAATTAGCAGAAAAGAAATATATAAATAAATAAACTAGTCAGCTAAATGGAGCCTAACTGGTTCGAAGTGTATCATGTAAAGGGTTCACCGAAGGGGGCCTTCGGTGTCTGGTGCGAAGGGTTTCGCGAAAGGTAGTCTTCGGCGTGCAGATCGATCTGGCCGAAGGCAAGCTCCGAATAAGAGGGTTCGGTGCGAAGTCTCTCACACGACAAAAATACTCCAGCGCAACGCGCTGGCATGACTCCGTCCAGTGTGGAGTACTAGCGTGACAAATACTAGTGTGATGAAGCTTGCCGTGGAGCGCTCTAGCATGCGAGACTTGGCCAGAACGATAATAGCGTGATGGGTTCGGCACGGGTACTCGAAGCAGGGGTTCTGCCAAAGGTGTTCTGGTAGCCTCCGAAACCAGTTTCCTATCTTCGGACACCTCCGGCGAAGGGGCTCCGAGCGTGAAAACCTACAACAGAACAGAGATCAAGTACCAGTTCAGCCTAGAGACTGAATCTGCTAAGTGTTGAAGTAGAGAAACGAAGGTAGAAATATGTTACATAGATTAACGGGTACTTCACAGGCGAAGTAATAAGGTGATAGCAATCTGTTACGTATATTAATGGGTATTCACGAGCGAAATAGCAAGGATTACCATGGTTTCGACGTGGCCGACGGAGGGCTTCCAAGCAACCCCATGAAGGTTGTGCAGAATGTAATGGAAAAATAAAAGGTACGGTTCAAACTAGGGTTTGAAGTTGATTTGAGTCTAGGGGTCCAATGAACCGGCCTCACCCCTATATTTATAGGGGCTAGTCTTCTTTTCTCTAAGGAAAATCTGGTAGGATTCGGCCTAATCATTTTTTAGGGAAAAAAAGCCAGAATCAGACTCAAACTCTATCTCTGTAGCTGGCCCGAAGTGGTCCTTCGGCAGGCCTACCGAAGCCTGCTCCTCGGGCCGAATATTCGGCGAGGCAGGCCTATAGAGGGCCATTGGGCTGAAGGTAGCAGGCTGTTAAAAGGCCTCCGAAGCCCAATGTTCGATGGGCCTCCGGCACTGTAAGCCTTTGGCCTGATCCATGACTTGTGTATTTTTGGTCCAAATTACCAAAATTGATATTTTGACAATCTTGACCATTAATGCCATTTTTTACTATTAACAGAAGTCTTTGGAGTTAGGCTGCTCAGTTGAGTACACAAGCTATTTCTTGACTCTGTTCAGTTTTTACTTATTCTGATTTGTGTGCTGAAAGATTTCAAGTGATTCTGCTGCAGGAGTTTTACATTCTTACTATTTATTTTCTTGTTTTCTTCTGAGGGTAGCTACAGCCCAGGGTGTTGTAGCATTTCATTTTCAGAGTTGTGTGCCATATTATCTACGGAACACCTCAACAAAAATCTGTAATAGTAGCATCTGTATAACAGTTTTATAAGCTATAGCAGTCTTGATCTGACTTTTAGTTTCTAGCTATTTGATTCGCTAATCTTCATTGATATCTTGTCTACAACCACGTGAATATTTCTGGTTGAATTTGTATTTGTAGCCCTATTCATTATCAAGCTGTGTTAGTTTGAATCTGTTCAAATCAACTACATATTCAGAGGTGTTGTTGTCTTCTATTTAGATGTCGTTTCTGGCATGAACCTGCTGAACTAGTTTTAACAATCAATCAAGCTGATTGTGTTTTAGTTTAGCAAAGTATACTGTTGTTTGTGCTATGAGAAGGATTGAGATCTTCTAAGTACTGCAGTTTTGATCAGCAACAGTGTAGTCTGATTAGTGAATACCAGAAACATATCATATGATTTGGATTTGTTTGACATTGGAATTTGAATCTCCTTGTTTTGTTCAGCTCTTCATCGATGAATAAAAATTTAGATTGATTCTTATTCACTTTCATGCAGTTTTTTCTTTACACTCCTAGTTCCGATGTTTGTGTTTTCTTTAGCACTACTGTTATTTGATCTGCTTAGAAGCTATGTCTGAGTCAACCTACTGAAAAATATTTTGATCAGCAAATCATTGTCTTGGTGCAGTACAGTGAAACTGAACTTGAAGTACTCTCAGATTTATCAAAACTGAATGTTTTTGTTAGTGAATTAAGGCATAACAACTTTGTTAATCTTGTTCTTGGCTAAATGATCTTCCATGGATTTACAGTACCTTCAGCTGAAAGTTTTCTGATCATTTTAGTTAAAGTTTAAATTGAATCTAGTCTGTTTTAATTTGTTCTTTGAAATTTCTGAACACTAACGGTAATTCAGACTCCAATAGCCTCCTGTCGGAGTTTCATCTACCGATCTATAGAAGGCAATCGGTCATTCAACCTCTGAACAAGGCTATCGACAATTCAAACTCTGATCTAGAGGAAAAAATTCAATTTGTACTAATTCTTAGTTTGGACTCTTACTATGATCATCAATTTTGTTTCTGCATATTTTAGAGGAGTGTTGGGCAATCTGACAAGGCCGTCATATTCATGAGAATTTGTCGAGGCGCCTATTCACCCCCTCTAGTCTCCATTCCGATCCCACAATTGGTATCAGAGCTGGTTAGATCACCAGTTGACCTTAACTGGTTTGTGATCCTTTTGGCGACATGGACAAGAATACCAAGATTCCGTTGTTTGATGGTCGGATTTTGCCTATTGGAAGGTGCGCACGGAGGCTTATTTACTAAGCCAAGGAAGTGCTATATGGGACATTATTGATTCCCGATACGTGATCCATGAAACTCGCACCACACAGGCTGAAAAGGAACAGTACGATTGTAATAGCAAGGCAAGAAACATATTGTTCATCAGTTTGAGTCGCAATGAGGTTGATAGGGTCCAGCACCTACGAACTGCACGTAAAATTTGGACAACTTTGAAAACTTTTCATGAGGACACTACCCAGATTAAGGCTCGGCGCCAAAGCACATATAATCAAGAATATCAAATGTTTGTGCAAGGCCCTAGTGAATCGGTAGATGCTATGTTTGCTCATTTTGATGGAATTGTGAGCAACTTGCGCTCCACTAGGACTTTAGCTTACTCTGATCATGATAGAGCAATCAAACTTCTCTATGCTCTCGATCGTACATATGGGAGGTGAAGATATCTGGTATTGAGGAATCGGCAAGTTATGACACGTTGACGTGCGACGAGCTCTTTAGTAAGCTCAAGTCCACAGAGATTGCCAAGGCATCTCGTCTAGGATTCGGAAACACTTTGTTGCCATATATTGCTTTAGTTTCTGGTCCTGGCAGTGGTACCTCATTTGGAGGTAAGTTTTCTGGTGGTTCTGGAGTTTGTGCTTTTTCTGGTGGTTTTGACCTGTCCTCTCTTGTCTCTGTCACAAAAGAACAGGTCAACACTCTAGATGATGAGGAGCTAGCTCTCATTGTCAAGAAGTTCACCCGCTTCTACAATGATAGATGAGGTCAGAGAAAAGGAGGGTCACAGGGATGTTTTGAGTGTGGAGATCATTCTAACATAAAAGCTAAAAGTCCTAAATTAAAACTGAAAAATGAAAATGAGCACAAGGACCGGAACTGTAACAAAAAGCCCTTCTTTAATGGGAAGCGTGGAAAAGTGCCTAAGAAGGTAGCCAGAGATTTTGTGGCTGCCCTCAGTGACGTCGACACTTCATCAAGCGAGGAGCCAAGCTTAGTGGTGGAGGAGCCTCCCAAGAAAGAGGAGAAGAAGGATAAGAAGAAAATGGACTTCACCAGCCTTTGCTTCATGGCCGACAACATCCATAGCAGCGACGAGCTCAACACATCTGAGGTATATCTAACCCATGACTAGCTCCTTGTTAAAAATGATGAGTTACATGATGTTGTGTGTTCTCAGGATAGATTACTTAAACTTGCTGCTAAAGAATGAAAAGAACTAAAATTCAGACTTGAATATATTTCCATTGAACTTGCAATTTTAAAAGCTAAGTCCGATGATGATGAATGTGAATCATGTCTTGTGGTTATGAGTGAACTTGCTCAGCTGCGTTCTACACAAGCTCAAACTGTTGAAAAACTTGAGATTACTCAGAAACAACTTTTGGAGGTGGATTCTAGTCCTATTGTTATCAACGAATGCATGAACTGTCCTTTACTTGTTCAAAGCATTAATTTGAGCGTGTTGGGGGAAAATATTTTATCCTCCAGAAGACAAGGACATTTTCATGTTGGCACTAGCAGAAGAAACGAAGTCAAGAATTTTGATCTCCGAAGATCCTAAAAGCAGCAAGGCCCATCCGATTCGGAGCCCTAAACAGCGGACACCTCTGTCAAGGCTTCGGCGCAACGGAGCCTCTCGAAGCCTCTTCACCCTAAGAGGAGTTGCCAGTGAGGATAGAAGATTTATCTTCTCACTAATTAGACTAGTCTTTTACTCTTTTACCCCTATGAAGAATATTAAATAGTATCTTATTAGTCGGTTGTAATTAGAGGGTAAAGAAGTCTTTTCCCATGTATTTGGTCTATAAATACCCCTCTTCACTCTGTAAAGGGTATCGAATACTCAGATATTCAATACACACTTCGAACTATCTCAAGCTATTATCTATCTCAGAGGCTTGGAATAGTTTACTTAAACAAACACTTTGTTTATCAGACACTTAGTTTCCTAAACCTGTTAGCGTAATCTTTTACGCCAATAGTTGGCACCGTCCATGGGGAACTTAATACAAAAACTTCGTTCTCTACCAATCATTTCCAAGAGCCAAGCCTCCTAAGCGGAGCCTAGGCACTAGTCCCCTCCGGAGGTCTCCTTAGACCTATGGGTTAAAATCTTCGAACATATTCGAGGTCGGAGGACCCTCCGTGGTCCCCCACCTCAAACTCCTACAACAAATACTCTTTCTCGAGCATACGAAGCCCCTCATGAGACTCCGTCCATGCTTCGAACCGACGGAGCCTCTCTTACGGCTCTGACTGTGCTTCGAACTAACTTATTCAGTTATCAAGACCCGGAGGTCCCCTCTGGAAGAAATGAAGACCATCCTGATGATGTGGCAACCCAGATGGTCTGTCTTCAAGCCGAAGTGACAAAGTAGAGGCAGGAAGCTGCTGATAGGCTTCGTCCTCAAGCTAGCACTATCATCCCGGAGGTGCCTCAAAACGATGATCTTGCCTTCTATCCTGAAGCCTCTGAGATTCTAAGAAGCACTGGGAATAATTCTTTTGATGATGAATCTCCGTTACACCCAGACTTCCAGATGGTGTTCTTCGACCCCAAATTCAAGACTTTGAAGCTTTGTAAGTACTCCGGAGAGGAATATCCTGGAGAATTTTCCCGCTCGTATGCTTCAGCAATAGAGGCTAGCAGAGGGGTCTGAGACACAATGGTGAAGTGCTTTCCCCTTGCGCTCGAAGGAGTCACTCTGTGATAGTTCTGGTCTTTGAAACCAGGATCAATTAAATCTTGGGAGCAGTTGAGGAAGAAGTTCGTGAATAACTTCCAAGGGACCTTCGTGGCCCCTATGTCTACTAGGAGTCTTTTTCAGGTGAAGCAGCAACCTAGAGAAACTTTGCGGCAATTTTTCAAGTGCTTCGCTCATATGAAGTCTCAGATAAAGGGGTTGTCTATATCGTCCATCGTTGATGCGGCGCGCGAAGGTATTACAAATGTGGGCCTCCTCGACAAACTTCATCGGAAGCATATATCTTCAATAGAACAACTGATGGCCTATTTTGAACAGTATGCTAGGTCTGAAGAAGGATGGCTTCGAAGAACCACGTCGTCTTTATCGACTTTCCTTGAAGAAGTCAAGATTGAGCCGAAGCCCCAAAGTTCTTCACAAGTCTCCCTCTTCAAGAATAATCGCAATGATAGCCGAAGAGGGTGAACACATTCTCGCTCCGAAGTCTTGAATATTGCCCCCTCTTCGTCAAAATCGCCCTCTAAGAATATACAAGCTCCATGAAGTAAGGTCAGTGGCTGGAGGCCGCTAGGGAAGCCGGCTGGCAAAGGCCAAGCCTTCTTCTGCTGTGTTCACGGTGAGAATCGGAGCCATGACACCGATGCATTTATGTCTATACTAGCCCTGAGGAGTGAGTACCTCGAAAGGATCTCTGGTCAAGGCACTACTGACGGAGCCCCTCCCGAGGCATGTCCGAAGCCGGTGCAGACCGTCAGACATGTAGACAGCTTCGAAGCCCTAAGACAGCCTTTGGTGGCCAATGTTATGCCACCTCCGAAGCAAGAAGATAAACAAGACCATGGCAAAAGAGTGGTTCTTCCCATCTCCGGAGGAGAAACCTTGGGCAGCATGTCAAAAAGGCAAAGGAGGGAGTATGTTTGTGAAGTAGGGCATATTAGGACCTCCTCTTCGGCTGCAGAAATGCCTAAGTGTTCTCACGTTCCTATATCTTTTTCCGCAGCTGATGCAGCGGGTATAAAATTTCCTCGTGCGGACCCCTTGTTATCACTGTAGATATTGTAGGAACGGAGGTCTAGAGAGTGTTGGTTGATGGTGGAAGCTCCGCAGATATTATCTTTGATCAGGCCTTTGACCAGCTATGCGTTCCATGAAAACATCTCCTCCCAGCAGCTCGCCCGCTTCAAGGTTTCACAAGCCCTCCTCTCGATGCCCTCGGCCAAATAGGCCTCGAGGTCGCCTTCGGAGAAGGGCTCCTGGCTAGAATGGAGGAGGTAATGTTCGATGTTGTTGATTCCCTTATCCTTATAATGTCATATTTGGAAGGGGCATGCTAAATCAATTCGGAGCCGTGGCACATCATAATTATCTATGCTTGAAGATGCCCACACAAGGAGGAGTGCTTATAGTCTTCGGCGACCAATCTACAACACAAAGGGCAGAATACGACTATGGTCCTCCCCTTGATCCTAGACAGATAAATAATGTGCAAGACCATTCGGAGGATATCCCTACGTCAAGTGAATTCTCTAATATATCCTCCCCTAGGCCGAGCCCCGAAGGTGAAATTGTAACGAAGATAATTGTCAAGGACGACACAGACTATCCCATCTAGTTTGGCAAGGAATTACCTCCAGAAATTGCTACTTCGCTGGAAGAAGTAGTTAAAGAAAAATTGGATGTATTTCATTGGTCCGACGAAGATATTCCTAGAGTCGACCGAAGTATCATTGAGCACAACCTACTCGTCAACCCAAGGGTTCTACCTATTCACCAGAGGCTCCACAAATTGTCAACAGAGAGGGCAAACCTTGCTAAAGCAGAAGTCGAAAAATTGTTGAAGGCTGGGATCATTCGAGAAGTGGCCGACACGGAGTGGTTAGCTAACCCAGTTTTCGTCAAGTGGTGCAAGTGCATTGACTTCACATCCTTGAATAAAGCATGCCCACATGACCCCTACCACATGCCCTGCATTGATCAACTAGTCGACACCACCACCGGCTCCGAGCTTTTGAGCTTCCTCGACGCGTACTCAAATAAGGTTAAAATGCGAAGACGAAGCCAGGACAAGTTTTGTAACTCCTTTGGGAGTCTTTTGTTATGTAAGAATGCCATTCGGCTTGAGAAATGTCGGGGCAATTTTTTCAAGGTTAATTGCTAAGGCTCTAGGTCACCAGATAGGCTGCATTGTCAAATCCTATATGGACGATATTGTAATAAAGAGTGCTTTAAAGCACCAGCATAGTCTAAACTTAGCAGAAACTTTTGAGAGCCTCCGAGCATGTGGAGTTATCCTCAACCCCGAAAAATGTATCATCGGGGCTCAAGCTATAAAATTGTTAGGGTATTTAGTTTCGAGCAGGGAGATCGAAGCTAGCCCTACTCAAATAAGTGCATTGCAGAGAATGGCTCCGTCGGAAAATTTGAATCAAGTTAGAAGCTTGCCGGACGTCTCGTGACCCTTAGCAGATTTATAGCATGGTCTGCAGAGCGGAGTCTCCTAATATTCAAAGCCTTAAAAGGATCCGAAGATTTTGCATGGACACCGGAGTGCCAGAGGAGTTTCGATGATATTAAAGATTATCTTGGCAACCTTGCAACACTCACTATGCCAATCGTAGATGAAACTCTTCTCCTCTATCTTGTAGCTACAGGCTCCGTTGTCAGTGCGGTCCTTGTTCGAGAGATGGACTTAAATGGTAAGTTGGTACAAAATCCCGTATATTTTGTGTCAGAAGCCTTATCCGGAGCAAAAACCCGATACTCCGAGTTGGAAAAATTCACTTATGCTCTAGTAATGCCTTCGAGGAAATTACGACATTATTTTTGGCACATAATGTAATTGTACCAACTTCTTATCCTTTGAGAGAAATACTCTGAAGCAAGGACTCTACAGGGAGAATTGGAAAATGGGCATGTTGGCGTAAAAGTTACACCAACAGGTTCTTGGTAATCAAGAACGAACAAACAAGAGGTTTGCGCTTTAGGACTAACTCGAGCCTCCGTAAAGGATAATAGCTCAAGTGGTCCGAATGTGTGTGTTTGAACAACTAGTTCTGAATCCCTCTTACAAGGTACAATGGGGGGTATTTATAGGGAAAAAGGCATAAGGAAAAGACCTATTTACCCTTACATTACAACTGACATAGTAGAAACTATCCGGTATTACAAACAAGGTTATACACGGTAAAGTGCTGCAGGGTAGATGGATAAGCTGAACATCCAATCAATCATGTCTTCCTGCTTCGAGGCCTCCTTCTTCCCTTCGGAAGGTTCTCTATGACTTCGCACCGTGGCACCCTCCGGCGGTGTCGACGTATGCTCCGAACAGCAGTCCACCACCTTCGGGATCTTCACTGAGCCCACGGAGGGTTAGTCTTTAAGTCTTGGAAATAGAGTAATTTCCCCCAACAGTAGCCCCTCGAATACGCCTTTCTGTAGATAACCTTTTTTTAGAAGAAGGCAGTATACGAAAGGAACATTTCTAGTTTTTGAGGCTTAAAGGGGTTTTGAAGATGTTGTGACTTAGCCCACGATTTTGGGCCCAATATTTTAGAACCTTCGTCCTCGAGTTTTGGCACAGTGAGAGAACTCCCTGGGAATGGAACGGTTTCGGAGTGTGAGCGTCGCGAAGACGGTTACGGAGGGCAAACGTCGTGGGGTACCGTCAAAGCGACCGTTACAGCGCAAATAGTCGTTACCCTCTGTAAAAAAAGTAACGGTCGATTTCTTCAGCGGTTCACACGCCGTTCCAGTGACCGGACCCACTTGTCGGTGACGGAGGCAGGACCTGCAAAGTGAAACTACCCGAAGAGTAGTACTGGTCGTATGGTTATAAAAAGGGGAAAACGGAGATTAACCGAGAGTTTTTACCGCATTCACCACCTGCAATTCCCCTTTCCTCCAATCTTCCAACTCCTTGAGCATTTGAGAGCGATGGCGAGAACTAGCCACACCACTCCCGCAGCGGCCAACACCTTGGCGCAGAGACAGGCGTGGGCTGCTTCGGCAGCAGCGGTAATGGCGGGAGGTCCGAGCGGTGCTTGGCCCAGGAACCCTCGGGCACTCCGCCCGCCTTCCAAGAAGAAGATTGCGCAAAGCTTCATCATCGGCCAGTCTTTGAGTACTGCTGAGTCAATAGAAGAGGCAGTGGAAGGAAAGCTAGGGACGGGAATGAGGACCCGAGTTTCTGGGACAAAGTCAACCCCACGACCACGAAGCGGAGAGGTGGTGGTCTTCGAAGCCTTTTTCGAGGCAGGTTTGGGACTGCCGGCTGTGGATTTCCTGGCAGAGGTGCTGGACTTGTTCCACATAACCCTGCCTCAACTGTCCCCCAACGCGATCGTCCGCCTGGCTGTCTTCGAGTGGGCGCTTCGGGCGGAGGGATGCGAAGGCTGCTCCGAAATCTTCGCGGCGACCCACGAGGCCATCTGCCAACCGAAGCCTCAAGACGGGCCAGGGGATTCCAAGGTGACGATAGCCTTCGGCAGCGTCAACTTCCAGCTGCGGAGGGAGCATGCTCTTCATTTCCCTGCCAAAGCCATAAACGACTGATGGTACACAAACTGGATACTTCGGTGGTTCTACGCCGAAGTCGGAGAGGACTCCCCTCTCTCGGGCCCTCTGCAAGAGATCTGGTTCCGGAAGGAGGCCGACATCTCCCCGAACCCTAGCTTGCTCACGACGAGGCTAGGGTTGCTCGCTTCAGTGGCCCGCCGCATGAGCATGCGCGATCTGGCCGAGGAGTTCGTCGGTCTTCGGATTCCTCCCCTCGGAGCCAGCTGGCTGATCGTAATCCCACAAGCCTCGGAGGGGGACCTCCGAAACTTAGGTACACCTTTTTCCTGCTGCATCATATTATATGAACAGATTAGTCATACTCATACTTTTATACCTCTTTCTTTCAGCAGCGCCTCTGGCATTAGCTCCGGATGGCATAGTCCGGGCCACCGAACGAATTCTCGGAGCTCCTTCGGTGACCGAGAGGCAGAGAAGGCTGGAGTTGGTGGGGAGTTGGGAGCGATCCAACAGGGTGTGGAGAGCCCTCGGCATGGAGCCCCCGCAGCTTCCCGACTTCGCCCCAACTGGGGCGGCTGGCCGCAAGAGGAAAGCAGCGGCCGAGCCCTCCAAGAAAGCTGGTAAGCAGCCGCTTCAGAAGAAGGCAGCGAAGCAACCTCCTCACTTGACGCCTGCTTCGTCTTCTTTGTCGCCAGACGAGCGGAGCCCAACTCCCGAAGAGGCAGAAGACTCCGAAGGTGCAACGGCGAAGGCTTTCGAGGCCTACCTCCTGGTTGACGAAGATATGGGGGAGGTCCCCCCAAACATCTCCGTCAGGGAGGGGGTTAGCGTAACTCCAACGACTCCTCCCGCACCCGTCGTCGTGCCGGTGGAGTCGGACTCTACTCCCGGCTTGCCCTCACTCGAAGCGGTCCCTGCGGAGACTGCAACTCCGACGGAGGATACCGAGGGCGGGACCTCGGGGGATGACTTCGCCAATATCCTCCGGATGTACGAAGTCTTGGAGGATCCAGCGATCCTTCCTCAAGAAGCTCTCAGAGGTATTTTTCCAGAGCTCCTCCTTCTTTGTCAACACTCGCCTGCTATCTGTAAAACATGCTTATTAATCTTGTTATTGAAGTAGTTACCTCTTCAGGTACCGAAGCTCTGGTGGCGCCGGAAGTCCCTGCTTCTTCGGAGACGGTTATCCGAGCGGACCCTTCTGCTCCTCTGGGGGCTCCGAGCCTGGTGGCAGAGAACGTGTCCTTCGGGGCGGACGACGTGCTTCCCGGGATGGAGTTGGCTCCGGCCGCGGCCACCTCGACCACCGAAGTTGCCTCCGACAAATTGGTTCCGGCCGGAGAGGTGGCGGCCGGGGGTCTGAGTGCTCTTGCTTCTCCCCCCTTCGTGCCGGGGAGGGGTAAGAGCATTTCTAGCCTCGGCCTTCGTCCTGGCCAAACCGCACCCTCCGTCGGTAATTCGGAGGACGAGGCCGCAGCGGACGACACCCGAGCTTTGTCTTGGCTTCCTCTACTGGCTCCTTTCTTGGAGCACCGGAGCGGCCTTCGAAGACTCTTGGAGCCCCTGGCTGAGAGAAGCCAAGATATCGCTAACTCGGAGTTGATCTCCGCCTTGAGCGAGACTAGGGCTTCGACCCTCAACACGACCCTCGAAAGGGCTGCCCTTCAGGTATGAAAAAGACACCATAGTTGTTATATTTTAATGGTCATAACTTCTTTAGTGCTTACCTAGTTTTCCTTGCAACAATTTGCCCTGGCTAGAGCGGCAGCGACTTCCAACGAGGTCGAAATTAATCGACTCAACCGGAAGGTCACTACCCTCCAGACAGCCCTCAATGACTCCACCGGGAGGTCCCTCAGACTGGAGGAAGAAGTTTTGGAGGAACGGAAGGTTAGGGCAGCATCTGATGAAGCCCTTGAAGCCCTCCGTTCGTCAGCCCAGGAAGCCGAAGCCGAACGCGTTGTCCTCCGCGCAGAGGTCGAAAAGCTTCGTCAGGACGCAACTACCTCGAACGCACAGTTGGTGGAGCTTCGAGGGGCTCTTAGCCAAGCAATGGCTCACAAGAGTTCTTTGATGCTCCGGGTGGCCGCAGTGGACGCGACTGTTGCGAACCTGGAAGCGGCAGAGAGGAAAAATTCCAGTACTGCTGATCGTACCTTGGAAGCTCTTCAGGGTACGTTGGAGTACTTTGGCACTATGTGCCCTTCGTCCTCCGCCGCAGCCTACGAGCCACTCGACCGAAAGCTGACGAGGATCCAAGTTGCTTCGTCGCTGATGATGAACTCCGGCATCCGGTACGGGGAGATCTCCGGACAGTGTGCTGGCATCGGGGTTCTTCGTCACCTTGAATCTCTTCGGATTCCTCTTGGCTCGGTTGGAAGCTCGTCCCCTGGAGGCTTCGCGGATGACGACTTGCTGCGGCCATCTTCGGAGGTGGCTTCGGCTTGGGAAGCCTTCCGATCAGCCTGGAAGACGGACCACAAGGTTGCTGCTAAGGCCTGGATCGACGAGGCCCGCTGGCAGAAGCAAGCTCAAACGAAGCCACCACTCCCAGCTTCGCCAGCCCCTCTGGTTCCAGCTCCGCCAGCCGACCCGCAGGTCTAGCCGCTTAGGACTGCTGTGCACCTGTGGCCTTGTAAACCTTGTTTTATTAATGAAAAAGTTATAAATAGTACTTGTCTTGGGTGCTCTGCTCTTTTTTAGGTTTTGTCATGCCCTTCGAGCCCTGACTTCGAACTTCTGGAAACTACCGCCGAGCTTCGAAAGGAGTGGGCAGTCCTTGAGAGTTTGAGACCTTACCGCCGCTCCCGCTTCTCTGTTCCTCGCGGAGACGGGGGGGAGGTTACCCTTGAAGTACGAAGGGACGTTTTATCTTATATTAAAGAGGAAGAGAAGGCGGAGGGGTCTTCATCTTCCGAACCTATTGACTGGTCCGACTCGGAGTACCAAGCTGAAAACCTTGCCGAGGCAGGCTCCGAAAGGCTCTTCACTTGGGCTGAACTTCAGGAGGAGCAGAAGAAACTGCGAGCCTCGAGAAAAAAGAGAAGTGCTCGGCCTAAAAAGACGACTTCAAGCTCCAAAGGGCAAAGTAGCCGCAGGGGTAGCTCTAGGGGTCGAAAGGGTCTTCGTTTTTATTTGGGTTTAGATAACAATTTTTCTTGATGTATGAGTATAATATTTTAATGTGGGATGCTTCGACAGTATGTCGTGTGACTCCTACCCCCTTGTGGGTGGCGGAGCCTTTATCATACAAAAAGGGTTCGCTAGGCACAATGATTGTCTGAACGCCTGCATGCTTCGAACTTGCACGTTTCCTAACAAGCCGTAACCTGGAATCTATAGTGTGGCCACCTTCGGCTCTTTTACAGATACTTCGCACCCGGGGGTTTGAAATTCTGTTTTATTTAAAGTCCTTAGACTCTTCTACGGATCCTAACAAGCCGGAGCCTGGAATCCGTAGGTTGGCCACCTTCGGCTCTTTTACAGACACTTCGCACCCGGAGGCTTGAAATTCTGTTTTATTTAAAGTCCTTAGACTCTTCTACGGATCCTAACAAGCCGGAGCCTGGAATCCGTAGGTTGGCCACCTTCGGCTCTTTTACAGACACTTCGCACCCGGAGGCTTGAAATTCTGTTTTATTTAAAGTCCTTAGACTCTTCTACGGATCCTAACAAGTCGGAGCCTGGAATCCGTAGGTTGGCCACCTTCGGCTCTTTTACAGACACTTCGCACCCGGAGGCTTGAAATTCTGTTTTATTTAAAGTCCTTAGACTCTTCTACGGATCCTAACAAGCCGAAGCCTGGAATCCGTAGGTTGGCGGAGCCACTGAACCAATGGTTCGCAGTCAGCCCCTTGGGTCTTTGCGAAAAATGCTTGGCTCTACTAGCATCACCGACTTCCTAATGCGTCCATCAAGAGGAGGGGATGTTCGAAGGGCAAAACAAATTTCAACCCTTATCTTTATTTATAGACAAAAGAAGTGTTACAAGTGATTACAAGGAAGCCTTAAGCGTAATATCTCTTAAGGTGCTCCGCATGCCACGCATGTTTCAACTCTTCTCCTTCTAAATTAGCTAATTTAAACGATCCGGGGCGTCCTGAGCGTAAGATAACATATGGTCCTTCCCATTTGTTTCCTAGCTTCCCCGGAGCTATTACACTTCGCAATACTAGATGACCTGGTTTTAACTCACTTAATCTGACTTTCGGGTCATACCACGTTTTTGTGTGCTCTTGGTACTTAGTCAGGTTGGCGACAGCTCGAAGCCTTGTCTCTTCTGACAAATCTATTGAAGTACTCCGATCACCTTCATCTCCGTGTTGAATTACGCGAAGTGACTCCCCTTTGAGCTCCATAGGGGTCATGGCTTCGTCTCCGAAGAGCAATCTGAATGGCGTGAAACCGGTTGATCTAGTTTGAGTGGTTCGGATGGACCATAAAATTTTAGGTAGTTCTTCGACCAATAGGCCCTTGGCCAATCCTACAATTCGGCGATTTAACCCAGAGAGGATGTTCCCGTTGGCTCGTTCGACGGCCCCGTTGGATTGCGGATGTCGCACTGCTGCGAAGCATAGCTTAATGCCCAGTTCTTCACAAAATGTTTGAAAGGTATCAGCTTCGAACTGGGTTCCATTATCCACCGTTAATTCTCTGGGGACTCCGAACCTGCATATAATATTTTGCCAGAAGAATCTTTGCACGTTCTTCAAGGTGATGGCTGTTAGTGGCTCTGCTTCCACCCATTTTGAGAAGTATTCGATTGCTACCACCGCAAATTTCAACCCGCCTTTTGCTGGTGGGAAAGGGCCTATGAGGTCCATGCCCCATCTAGCCATCGGCCATACCGGGGCAATAACTTGAAGCTGAGCTGGCGGGCGATGGCTCCGTCTGCCCATCCATTGGCAGCCTTGGCATGCTCGAACTAGGTCTTCAGCGTCTCTGACGATTGTTGGCCAGTAAAACCCTTGCCTGAGCGTCTTGCCTGCTAGTGCCCGAGGGGCTAGATGACCTCCGCACAGCCCTTCGTGGATGCCTCGAAGTATGTCTTGACCTTCAGGCTGGGAGATGCATCGAAGCAGTGGTGAGCATACTCCGGCTTTGTACAGCACTTCCCCAATAAGTTTGTAATTTCGAGCTCTTGATTGCAATCTTCGAGCTTCTGGGCCTTCCGGAGGGTCATTGCTACTTTGCAACATAGTTATTATCGGAGCTCACCAATCTGTAGCTGGAATGCACATTACTTCTGATGAGGGTATTTGGTCAGCTGTTGGCTGCTCTAATTCTTCATAGAAAGCGCCCTCCGGGAGGTCCACTGCTCCTGCTGCAGCTTTTGCAAGAATATCTGCAAGTTGATTATCTGCCCGAGGAATGCTTCGAACTGTAAACCCTTTGAATGCTGCTTCGGCCTTGCAGATTTCTTGAAGGTATTGCGCGAGATGTGGGTTTTTTGCTTGGAAGCTTTTGTCGATATGCCCCGCGACGACTTGGGAATCTGTCTTGATCATTATTCTTGTAGCTCCGAGTGCTTTAGCCTTCCGGAGGCCTAGCAAGATTCCTTCATACTCGGCAACGTTATTAGTAGTTCTAAAGTTGAGTCTTGCGGAATACATTGCCTTTTGCCCTGATGGTGACAGGATGACTGCCCCTGCCCCGGCACCTGATGCTTGATAGGCTCCGTTGGAGAATATTGTCCAGAAACCGTCAGAGGGTTCTTCCGGGGTCCATACTGCAGATGGAGTCCACTCTGCTACGAAATCTGCTATAATTTGAGATTTAACAGCCGTCCTTGCTGTGAAGGAGATTTCGAAGGGTGCCAGCTTGACTGCCCATTTTCCAACCCTGCCTGTGGAATCTTTGTTTCGGAGCATATCTCCAAGAGGATACGACGTAGGGACGATGAGGTTATGCGCCAAGAAATAATGTCTTAGCTTTCGTGAGGCCATTACTAGGGCATAAGCAAATTTTTCGAGCTCGGAGTATCTGATCTTGGCTCCGGATAATGCCTCCGACACAAAATAAATGGGGTTTTGTACCAGCTTCTCTTTAAGCTCGACTTCTCGGACCAGCACTGCGCTTACTGCTGAACCTGTTGCTGCAAGGTATAAAAGCAATGTTTCCCCTGGAAGGGGAACAGTTAAGGTTGATAATGTTCCGAGGTATTCTTTTATGTCTTCGAAGCTCTTCTGGCACTCCGGCGTCCAGCTGAAGCTTTCGGAGCCCTTGAGCGCCTTGAAAATTGGGAGGCTTCGCTCTGCCGATCTGGACAGGAACCTGCTGAGTGCTGCTAGCCTTCCTGCTAGTTTTTGTACTTGCTTCAAATTCTCGGGTGGAGCCATTCTTTGCAGCGCACTTATTTGTGTTGGGCTGGCTTCGATCCCCCTGCTCGAAACTAAGTACCCTAGCAGCTTCCCTGCTTGTGCCCCGAACATACATTTTTCGAGGTTGAGGCGTACTCCACATGCTCGGAGGCTCTCGAAAGTTTCAGCTAGATCTAGGCTATGCTGGTGCTTTTGTACACTTTTTATTACAATATCGTCCATGTAGGCCTCGACATTGCGGCCTATCTGATGACCTAAAGCCTTAGCTATTAAGCGAGAAAATGTGCCTCCGGCATTCCGCAAACCAAAAGGCATTCTTACATAGCAGAATACTCCAGAAGGAGTTATAAAGCTTGTCTTGGCTTCGTCTTCGCGCTTCAGCCACACTTGATGGTACCCAGAATAGGCGTCGAGGAAGCTTAATAATTCGGAGCCAGCTGTGGAATCTATCAATTGATCTATTCGGGGCATTGGGTAGGGGTCTCGCGGGCATGCTTTATTTAATGAGGTGAAGTCGATACACATGCGCCACTTGTTCGAGTCCTTCTTTCTTACAAAAACAGGGTTAGCCAACCACTCAGTATGGGCTACCTCCCTGATAATGCCAGCTTTTAACAATTTTTCTACTTCGGCCTTGGCTAAGCTTGCTCTTTCTGCTGATAGCTTTCGGAGCCCCTGGCGCACCGGCTTAGCCTTCGGGTTGACGAGCAGACTATGCTCAATGATGCTTCGGTCGACCCCAGTGATATCTTCGTCGGCCCAAGCAAACATGTCTAGATTTTTCTTGACGACTTCTTCTAACGAGGCGGTTATTTCTGGAGATAGCCCCTTGCCGAATTTCACTGGGTACTCTTTGCCGTCTTCTGAGATTATTCTTGTCTCGACATCACCCTCCGGGCTTGGCTTCAGCGAAGATCCCTTCGGAGGGCTCAAGGCCTTCGGTACTTCCTCGGCGCTTTTTGCCACATTATGCACTTGTCGGGGGTCCAATGGCTGCCCATGGCCATACTCTGTCCTTCTGGCTACAGCTTGGTCTCCTGAAATAGTGAGCACCCCACCTTGCGTGGGCATTTTGAGACAAAGGTAATTGTGATGTGCTATAGCCCCGAATTGGTTCAACATCCCTCGACCGAAGATAGCATTGTAAGCGTAAGGGGCATCCACCACATCGAAGATCACCTCTTCCACTCGGGCCAGCGGCCCCTCTCCGAAGGCAACCTCGAGGCCTATTTGACCGAGGGCATCGAGAGGCGGTCCTAAGAACCCTTGAAGCGGCCGGGCTGCTGGAAGTAGATGCTTCCGAGGTATGCACATCTGGTCGAAGGCTTGGACGAAGAGTATGTCTGCGGAGCTTCCGCCGTCCACCAGGATCCTCCGAACATCTGCCCCTGCTATATCGGCAGAGATGACTAATGGGTCAGCATGGGGAAACTTCACCCCTACCGCATCGCTGGCTGTGAACGAGATGGGCACACGGGACCATTCTGGCATCCCTTCAGCGGAACTTGAAGTCCCAATGTGCCCGACCTCGCGGACGTACTCGCGGTGCTGTCTCTTGGACATGCTGCCGAGGGTCCCCCCTCCGGAGATGGGCAGGACCACTCTCTTGCCGCGGTCTTGCGGGTCTTCTTGCTTTGGTGGTGGCATAATACTGGCCACCGGTAGTCGTATGGGGGCTTCGAGAGCACCAGCTCGGGCCACAGCTTGGACAGGCTCCGAGCGTGCCGTCAGTGGAGCTCGATCCGAAGTACCCCGCCTGGTATTTCGCTCAAGGTATTCACCCCGAAGGGTTAACACCGTCTTGCAGTCCTTCGTGTCATGGCTTCTATTGTCGCCATGCACGCAACAAAAATGACTCTGGCACCTACCAGGCATCCTTTCTTGAGGCCCTGGTGGCCCAGCCTTGAAACTTTTTACCTGCTAGAAATTGGCAGGTGCCTTCGAGGCTGAAGGTGTGATGTTTAGCACTTCCGAGCGGAAATGCTTCTTCCCTCGCTTGTACTCGCTGGAGCGGTTGTCTTGTGGAGGTTGCGGCGTAGCGGCGGCTTCGGGCTCCCTTTTGACTTCCCGGAGGGTGGGCAATGTTGCCTCAACTCGCCGAAGACATCCTTCCTCTGCCTTGGCATATTGTTCGAAGTATGCCATGAGCTGTGCCACAGACGTTACCGGCTTCCGATGGAGTTTGCTGAGGAGGTCGGGGTTCAGCACCCCTTCGCGGGCAGCATCAACTACCGAAGAGGTAGAGAGGCCCTTGATTTGTGACTTGGTGTGGGCGAAGCGTGTGAAGTACTCCCGGAGGGTTTCTCCCGCCCGCTGCTTCACCTGAAACAAACTTCCCGTGGACATTGGGGCCACGAAGGTACCTTGGAAGTTGCTCACAAATTTCTTTTTGAGCTGCTCCCATGAACTGATCGATCCTGGCTTTAGGGACCAGAACCAGCGGAGCGCCACACCTTCGAGAGCGAGGGGGAAGCATTTTGCCATGGTGCTTCGCACCCCTCCGCTTGCTTCTATAGCCAGGGCATAAGAGCGGGCGAATTCTCCGGGGTCCGACCCCCCAGAGTATTTGTGCAGCTTCGAGGCCTTGAACTTGGGGTCGAAAGGCACTCTCTGTAGATCAGGGTGCAACGGAGACTCATTATCGAAGGAGGCATTCTCGGCCTCCTCTGGGACTTGTATAACTTCTGGGGGATTGCGGGCTCCATCGTCTTGTGGCCCCCTTGGAGTTTCGGTGGAAGCTTGAGTGCGGAGGCGATCGGCGGCCTCTTGCCTCCATCTGGATACCTCCTCCTGAAGCCTGGCTAGCTGCGTAGCCTCGGTTTCGGGAGGGCCTTCATCTTCGTCGGAGGGCACTTCTGGATCTCGGCTTGCTGTGTAGTCGGTCTGAAGCATTGTAGGGGGAGGCAGAGGGCCCCGGGGCGCTCGACGCCCAGTGGTCTCTGCAGGAATCGCCGGATTAGCTGAGGGCCCGGCTCCGTTGGTCCGAGGGGACCTTCGAAGGGGACCCGAAGCTTGACCACGCTTCGGAGGCATGGCTAGCCGTTGAGATGTCTTGGAGATGGAGGACTTCGAACGACTCGAGGGGTCGAGAGAAGGCCTTCGAGCTGCACTAAGAAGCCCTCAACTGAAGGGTGCGCGGAGTCTCGGGACTCCGAGGCTCCCTCCGTAAGTGCTCTTCGGAGTGCAGTTAGCGGTAGAGAACAAGCTTTTAGAACTTGGATCCCCACGGACGGCGCCAACTGTTGGCGTAAAAGTTACACCAACAGGTTCTCGGTAATCAAGAACGAACAAACAAGAGGTTTGCGCTTTAGGACTAACTCGAGCCTCCGTAAAGGATAATAGCTCAAGTGGTCCGAATGTGTGTGTTTGAACAACTAGTTCTGAATCCCTCTTACAAGGTACAATGGGGGGTATTTATAGGGAAAAAGGCATAAGGAAAAGACCTATTTACCCTTACATTACAACTGACATAGTAGAAACTATCCGGTATTACAAACAAGGTTATACACGGTAAAGTGCTGCAGGGTAGATGGATAAGCTGAACATCCAATCAATCATGTCTTCCTGCTTCGAGGCCTCCTTCTTCCCTTCGGAAGGTTCTCTATGACTTCGCACCGTGGCACCCTCCGTCCGTGTCGACGTATGCTCCGAACAGCAGTCCACCACCTTCGGGATCTTCACTGAGCCCACGGAGGGTTAGTCTTTAAGTCTTGGAAATAGAGTAATTTCCCCAAATAGGGCCGTTGAGCTAGCACCCTTCAACATCTCTTTTGTAGAAAGAATAGCAATCAAGTCACAGGTGATGGCTGATTTTGTAGTAGAATGGACTCCGTCTGTAGTATGGGCTCCGAAAGAATCAAATGAAGGAATTTGGACCATATACTCCGATGGAGGTTTTCAAGCATCCGGAGCAGGTGCCGGAGCGGTGATAATTTCGCCTTTAGGGCAAAAAGCAATGTACTCCGCAAGGCTCAACTTTAAGTCCACTAATAATATTGCGGAGTACGAAGGAATTTTGCCAGGTCTTCGCAAAGCACATGCCCTTGGTGCTACAAGAGTTGTTATAAAAACAAATTCCCAAATTGTAGCAGGGCACGTTGATAAAAGTTTCCATGTTTGGCTTCTGCAACTTGCTAAATATCTAGAAGAGATCTGCAAGATCGAAGCAGCATTTAAAGGGATCTCTGTCCAAAGCATCCCAAGAGTCGATAATGCACGAGCAGATATCTTGGCAAAAGTTGCAGCCGGAGCCATAGATATTCTGAAAGTGGCTTTTTATGAAGAGCTTGCCTCCCCTTCAGTTCCCCAACTCCCTCCTGTGGAGGTCCTTTGCATACCAAATACTGATTGTCGGAGTTCAATTATGAAATTATTGTAAGGCAATGCTAATTTTCCCAAAGGCCCGAAGCTATCAAGACTACAGTTAAGAACCCGGAATATTAATATTATCAACAATATTCTATACAAGGCCGGAATATGTTCTCCTCTACTCCGATGTATTTTCCAAGCCGAAGGCCAAGATATATTCTGAGAAATTCATGAAGGCCTTTGTGGTAGCCATCTTGTCTCGCGAGATTTAGCAGGGAAAACACATTGCCAAGGGCTCTATTGGCCTACAATAGTAGATGACGCGGAAGCTTTGGTCCGCCCTTGCCAAGGTTTTCAATGGATAGGAAGATGGAGTCATCGTCCACCAACATCGCTTTAAGTTATTGCTCCGGTATGGCCAATGGACCGGTGGGGTATGGATCTCATTGGCCCCTTCCCAATGGCAAAAGGCGTTCTAAAATTTGCAGTGGTAGCAATTGAATATTTTCTAAGTGGGTCAAAGCATAACCCCTCACAGCTATCACTTCAAAGAATGTACAGAAATTTTTCTAGCAGAATATTATTTGCAGGTTCGGAGTGCCTCGATAGCTGACAATCGATAATGGCACTCAATTCGAAGTCGAACCCTTTAGAGAATTCTGCGAAGGTCTTGGTATTGAAATGTGTTTTGCAGTTGTCCATCATCCTCAATCCAACAGAGCCGTCTAGCGAGCTAATGGTAATATTTTATCAGGCCTGAATCGAAGAATAGTAGGATTAGCAAAGGGGCTAAGGACCAGAGAGCTTCCAAAGATTTTGTGGTCCATTCGGACCACTCAAGCAAGGTCCACATGTTTAACCCTTTTTAGGTTACTATTTGGAGATGAAGCCATGACGTTGACGGAGCTTAAGGGATGATCCCTTCGCACCATCGAACCTGAAACAAAAAATGAAAGACAGACTTCGTTGGACCTAACTGAAGAAATAAGGCTTCGAGCAATTGCTAAACTAACGAAGTATCAACATCAGATGAAGACTTGGTATGATCCGAAGATAAAACTTAATGAACTTAAATCGGGTCATTTAGTATTGCGAAGCATTATCGCTACGGGGAAATTAGGATATAAGTGGGAAGGACCATATATCATCCTTCGTTCAGGACGCCCCGGATCTTTTAAATTAGCTAATTTAGAAGGTGAAGAATTAAAACATGCATGGCATGCAGAGCACCTTAAGCGATACTTCACATAAGGTGCTCCTTGTAATCATTTGTAAACACTTTCTAAATGAATAAAGCTCATGGTTTGAGTAATGCATACTTCTCAAGATGATTCCTACTTCTAGGGGAGGCATTAGGGGAACAGAGATGATTCTGGAGGTAAGTATTATTCATTCGAACCGAATTTACGGACATCGAGCCACCGTCTCGAAGCATCCATGAAAAGTAACATGAAAAACATATTCCAAGCCATCGGCTTGAAAGCATCCATAAAAAGAGTCCAAAGAGACCAAATAATACGGATTTCAAGCAATTATCTTGGAAGCATCCGTAAAAAGAGTCGAAGGATAGAACAAAAAGAGGATTCCGAGCCTCCGGCTTGACAACATCCGTAAAAAGAGTCCAAAGAGACAAATGATACGAACTCCAAGCAATTAGCTTGAAAATGTCTGTAAAAAGAGTCCAAAGCGGTCGTTATAATCAGATTGTACTACATCCGAAAAAGAGTCTGAAGCGACCACATCCGAAAAAGAGTACTAAGCTACTGTTTTCAGACTCCGAACCAATGGGGTCGAAGAAATCTATGAGGTCCCTAGCGATCATCTATTCGAATTTTAGACTACGAGTCCTTAATAACTTTTCAATATAATCAAGGGCTCTGAGCCTCCGAAATTAAAAGTTATTGAAACTGAACTATTAATTGGCATTACAATCGTTGTGCGTAACCATCTTCGCTTGAAAATCTAAGTTGCTTACCCCCAAAGAGGTGCTAGGAGATAACGAGACAATTTCGTATCATTCTAGTTTATATTACTCAATAGATTATATTACATTAAGAAAATTTGTTACTAAGCCAAGGTGGAAACGGAGACACCTTTGATCCCACTAGCTAGATTTAGAGTTGGCTCGGCTTCGAAGGCCACTCGTCCCGGAGACCGGAGTCTTCAAAACTTTACGCTTAACTCTTTTCCCCTTCTTTGAAGTACGGAAATCTCTTTTCACTTGTTGAAGCTTGGCCAAGGTCCAAAGTCGTTCGGGGCTACTCTTCGTTTGCTCCTCACCAGACCAGTCTTCTTCGGACCAATCAATGTATTCCAGAGATGAAGATGCTATATTAACAACTTCTTCCCCCTTCTCCTCCTTAATATAAGCTAATACTTCCTTACATATCTTGGGTATAACCTCTCCATGGCTCCACTGAGGAATTGAAAATTGGGTACACCTGTGAGGCCTTAAGGCTTCGAAGGTAGCCCATTGTTGACGGAGTTCTTCGTTAACCTCTAACACTTTGAGCTCATCCAAAAAAGGTCGAAAAGCCTAAAAACATTTTCAAATTAGTCTTTTTATTCAAAAGAGAACAAGAACATAAGTTTTTACATAGGCAGATCCCTAAGGAGAACTAAACCTTCTGGTCCAAAGGAGGCTTGCAGCTCGAAGGCTGCGCCCGCTGTTGCTTTTGGCAGAGGCTTTCATCAATCCACGCCTTCACGGCTGACCGGCCTTTAGCTCTCCAGGATGGCTGAAAAGCCTCCCAAGCTGCGACTACGTCAGGCGAAGGGGTCAACAGACGGTCACTACCAAAGCTAGCGGGGGCTGCTCTGGGCTCCGACAAAACAGACAATTAGATGTCTTCGTAGTAATGAAGCACTCCGAGAGTGGCTACTTGGCCGGAGATCTCTCCATACTGAGTACCCGCAGTCTTCATTGTCTTCGCTGCTGCTTGTATCATCTTCATCTTTCGCGGTAGGGAGTCATTAGCGGATGACGAGGAGGCGTAGGAAGTGCCAATGTCTTCCAGAACACCCCGAAGGGCGTCCATGGTCTCGAAGGCCACACTCTCACACTTTATCTTTTCTCTGGCCAATGCCTTATTCGACTTAGTTAGCTCGCACATTAAAGAGGAGAGTTTTGTTGTCTCCATCATTAAAACAGTCTTTTTTCGAGCAATTTCTTCGCCTCCTCAGCCAAACCTTGCTGCTCTTCTCGGAGCTTGACAAGTTCAGCTCCCAAAGCTGCCTGCTCCTCTTGGAGCCTTTCCACTTGATCCCGGAGTACAACCAGCTCAGCCTCGAGCTCCTCCTTCGCATCCTCCAGCATGTCTTTAGCGCTCCGCTCTGCCGAAGCCATCTCTTCCAAGCTTGAAGCTCGGTTCTCAGAGTCGGTAAGATTCCCTCGAAGAGCCATCACCTTCTCCTTGAGCTGGTTGCATTCTCGCTCATTTGACACAGCCGTAGGTTGAGCTACAACGACATGTTGCAAAGAAAGAGGGACAATGTAAGTAAATTATGTATATATGTTCAGACTAAACTCATTTTTGCAGGTGCTTCATACCTGGTAAACCGTCCATTTTAGAGCAGCATCAAGCGCCGACCATTCGGCCTCTCCAAGGATGGAGACCAAGTCAGTCTCCCCAACTTCACGACTAGCTTGAGCTAGAGGCTCTAACAATGTCTGAAGTCCTGTCCTCCGTTCAAGGAAGGGGGCCAGGAGAGGGAGCCTTGACAGGGCACTCCGATCATCATCGCTAGGAGAAGGACCGGAGTGCAATGAAGCACCCTCGGAGGCCTCTGTGAATTGGCCTACGTCTGTAGACTCCGATGGAGTCCACCCTAGAAGGGGAGCAGACATGGGCCAACTTTTACCTTTACCCTTTCCAGGGCCTACCACCTCCTTCAGAGCTACCTCCAAAATTTGAGCCACCTCTTGTTCTGCAGCCGGTGATGGCACCGAAGCCGCCGCATGCTCCGGGACAACTTCAGTAGAAGGAGCCACCTCCACCGGAGCCGACCCTATAATGATCAAAGGTAAATGACACTGCTTAAATTGTGCAGATAAAAAGATAAGAAGAAGAAAAGGTATACAGTTGATGCTTACCTTCGGCATCTTGTTGCCGGATGAGCACCGGACTGCTCGGGAGCTCGAACATCTGACTGAAGTCCTCTTCGAACTCTGGACTTCGAACTGAAGGAATGGCTGCAGAGATATCTTCAACCACTGCAGATATCACTTCATCCAGAGCTAACACTTGGGCTTCCACAGTCTCAACTTCACCTTCTTCCATGGAAGGAGCATCTTCCTGGCTAGACGGGACATTTACAATCTCCGCCTGCTCAGGGTTACCTTCAATGGTAGGCGCCACCACCGCGCCATCTCAAACAGAGACCTCAGCTCCCATTGGAGACTCTTCATCCCCAGCAAGAAGGGCCTCGAACTACTCCTCTGTCGCCATGCCTGCATCCTCTTCATCTTCGGATTGTTCGGGCGATGAGACTAGAGACTTTGAAGGAGTAAGGGCCTTTGGTTTTCGGACAGCTTTCTTCGTAGGAGTCTTCACCAGACCCGAAGACTCGGCCTCCGCTTTCCACTTCTTCGGAGCCTGGTCTAGGGCAGACTAGTCTAGAAGGGTTGGGGGTTCAACTCCGAGCACACTCCATATTCGGTTGAACCGCTCCCATGTCCCAACCAACTTCACCCTCCGCTCCTTTTCAATGGCCGCGGGGGCTCCAAGAACCTTCTCCACAGCCTGGACGATTTGTTCTAGAGTAAAGGTCACACGTGGAGCTGAAAGATAAGATGTCATTTTGATTAAGTCATTTATGTAAAATCGATATTGTATGCAAACCACTTTGATACAAGATATTTGAAAAGTTTTCTTGCGGAGTTTGAAGGGATCTCCCGAAGTCCCCCCTCCGGGTTTTCCTCGAAGTTGATCAGCCAAGTAGCCATCAAAGGAGGGATCCAGAGTCCGATGAACTCCTCTGCCATATCGCGCTTGCTCATGCGATGACTCACGGAGTGCAACAACCCAAGGAGGACTTCAAGCTGACTTAGGTCCGGTTGGTGTGGGATCGGAATGGCGACTAGAGGGGGGTGAATAGGTGCCTCAACTATTTCTCGCAAATTAAATGGCATTTTCAAATCACCCAATGCCCCTCTAAGAGATGCAAATTCAAATCTGACCTAACAGATCAAAATCAGAGCTAAACCTTGTTTCAAATCTCAGTTCAGAGGAATTCGGAGTTTGAAATACCGAAATAGCCAATTTGGAGTTTGAAGTGCCGACTTCCTCACGGAGTCAGAGATCGAAATGCCGACTTGGGGGATTCACAGAATGAGATGCCAACTTGAACAAAAAATCACAAAACAGACGAAGAAACTTCAATCAAACACTTTGAATTAGTTCCGATCAAGTTTAACTGACTTTGATTATGGTTCAGAATAAAGAACAAAACTCTGGACTTAATTTTCAATTTTTGAACACAAGACTTCAAACTAGAAGTATTCAAACAAGAGATCCTTTTCAGAGTATATCAATTATGCCCTGATACATTACTCAATGTCAGAGGATGAAATTTTGATTGAAATCCAACTAGAACAGTGTAAACTCAATTCACTCTGAGACTACAATCAAACTAAAATAATTCAGAAATTTTAGTACTGTTCTGAATTGAATTCAGCAAATTCAGAAGCAGATCAGAGTAGCAAGAGATGATGTACATGTACTTTTTGGTATTGAATTGTTCTGCAACATCAATGATGATTTGAATCAAACATAGAACATTAATTATCAATGCAACACTTAGACAAATCCCTGCTAACTACTCTGATTCAGCCACAAAAGATTTTCAGAACAAATCAGTGAAGAATCTAACTAAAGATGAGAAACAAAAACACAGTTTAATCAATACTCAACACATTCAGAACAAATCAGATCAATGCTAATTTTTCAGAATCAAAACAGGAAACTGAACTGGACAGGATTAAAACTTGTACTTTGTCGCTTCAACAGATTTATTAATAAAACTCTTGTTTTGAGTTCTGATTAGTACTTGTTACCTCACACCAGCTCAAAACATCAGGAGACAAAAACCACATCTGATATAGCAGACAAATCAGCACAGGAATCAATCCAGACAGAACTGGGCCAAAGATCTATAAGTCTACTAAAAATCCTAGTGAACAACCTCAACACTTTTAAAAGCATTCAGAAAGTTACTCATTAGTTCAGAATCACAAATTTCATATTAGAGCCAACCAATCAAATATGCATTGTTCAAGGACCATCAAATGAGTTTAGATAATGAACTTCAAAGTAGAGACACTTTGATGGTCACCAAAATCAGAACGGAGTAAATTCTAGAATTCTGAAATAGAATACCACTACTAAAATATTTCTAAACATTAGTTATGAACAAAAAGAATTCAGAGGAAGAGATATCACTTCAAGCAATCATCAAACTCATTCAGCAATTCAAAAATAGTTTCAGCTCTGAGATAACTGAAGAAGACTCAGAACCAATTTCCGAATAGCAATACCAGGATGTAGATTCTGTTTCAAAAAACTTACCTGAAAATTTGAAAAGACTTGAATAGTTGTAGTTCTTCTACTTGTACTAATTGCTTGATCTTCAGGATTTTCAGACAAGAGTAATAAGTTGGCACATGAGAGAAGCTTGAAACAATTTCAGTACCCTTATGGTTGCTCACAAAAATATACACATTCTGAAATCAGCTTTTCAGTGTGTATTCAACAAGACAAAAGATCTTTCTATCAAGCCAAAAATAATCAGACCAGAATTTCAGAAAAGGAGGCACAAGGAATGCATCAGGGTAAAAGTAAATCTCAGCTTTCTGAAATCACTTAAGCAGTAAAAGTTGCAGCAGCGGAAAATCTATTCCAAAGATAAAAGTAACCATGATGTAATTTCAAACAGGTTTTATAGTTACTCATGAAAAGCATAGGGGACAGCTTAATTGCAAACAGGTAAAAAAATATTGTTTCTTGTCTAGCTCATGTACAGCAGATAACTGCAGGAATTTTCAGACAGAACAGCTTTTTAAACTGGAGTGCATCAGCTTTTTCAGTAAACAGCCTGACAAACTAGCTCTTTTGTCTAAAGAAAACAGTTAGGCATGATAAAAGATACCAGTTTACTTTTAGAAGCAAATAAGAATGTGATTTTTGCAGGAGATTACTCAAAGTATAATCTGGACACAATTACTCTCTCCAGAAAGAGCTCAAATACATTTTTGAACCTTTTTGATTCTGTATTTGAAAGTATTCAGAAAGGACTTGGTGAATCTGCTGTCAATATTCAGGGATATTTTGCACAAAGAGTTGTGTGCACTTTTCTTTCCTGAAAATCTTGGATACTAGTTTGATTTCATCTGAGATGAAGAATAGTATTATCCATGATTTAATAAGAACAGAACCAGCCAAGAACATCAACCAGATTCAACTCTAACCTAGAACAATCAAACAAAAGCCCTTCTGTATTTTAGTTCTATCTGTTCTGTGATCATCAGATTCAGATGTGCAGTAGCACTTTTGATCAACAAGAACATCAAGAATCAGTCATTCAAACAGAGAGCAAACATGAAAAATGGAATATTCAAATCATCCACAACAAAAGTTGTATAAACTTCAACCTTATGTTCCATAGTAAAATCACCAGAAAATGCACTCAAAAACTCAATTCAGAGCAAAAGATTTCATGCGAAGGAACATACCTCTGCACTGTGCAAATTTCAGATATTTAACAGGAAGCCAGATTTGATTAAAGCTATCAATTACAAGTAGTAGCTACAGGTTTAATCAAGCCAAAAAGAGAGGAACCTGCCCATGGCTATGGACCTCTATTTATATTCCAGCCATGGGGGTAATTTCTGAAAAGAACCCTCTAGAACCTCTATTTTACATCAAGGTCCTAGTCCTTGTAATATATTTTCAGAATTAAGAAATCCTGAAAAATATACCAAAGGAGTACATTTGCTCTAGACTATTACTAAAATTAAACCTAATTTATTACACATTGACTTAACACTTTTAATATATTTTCAGAATTGGGAAATCCTAAAAAATACTAAAAGTTCGCACATTACTCTAAAATACTCAAAACAAAAAGACTCCTAATTATTGAAATTAGAACAATTAGAGATGTGACGGTTTTCAGCAAAAACTGAAAAAAGCCTATCAACCCTTCGACTCATGACACCGATTTGTGACTCCGAGTGGCAGCAAGCAACTTCCGCTGTCGATCCCCTCGAGCTGCCTGAATGCTTGCCCTGGCCTCCCTCTCGCAGACCCGGTCATCACACAGTCGCAACCAACTGTCCGTCCAAGTCTTGCTCGGTCTCTTCGTGCACTTTTGAGATCTTCTCCAACTTCGCCCGGCTTCCCTGATCCTCCGGCATCGAGCTCCCTACTTGACCCTCGATCACTCGCCGTTGACAGTTGGTCAGGATCTCCACCCTGCACATACAAGACAAGCCAAAACATGAACGCGATGCACCACCGAATACCTCGGTAACCAATCCTCATTCCTACATCGAACCCCTCGATGCACCCAAACAACAATCAAACACTCAATCGTTCGCTCATCCTTGTCAATCACTCATCATACAGACAGAAACCACCCTTGGTTTCACAATCGCCCCCTTGATGAGTGCATTGACAACCCCAAACAGAGACATGATGAAAGATTCGAGTTAAGCGCACAACTGACCATAAAAACTCAGAAAAGAGCCAAACCATGTCACTTGACCAAAGATCTCCCTCTTGGGCAAAAACTCATGCAAAGCAAAGCATTTTGGAAAAAACTTCTCAATGCATCATGAACGCCAATTACTCCCCCCTTAACCAAGCAATCCAAAAGCCTCCAAAAGCATCATGTAAACTATTTCTCCCCCTTTGGCAATGCAAACATCAAGGTGATAAAAAGATGCAAAGAGGGGAGTGAGGGTAAAATTGAGATGCGAGCTTCTGAAACATGAGCAACTCCAATTACAGTACAAACAAGCATTCGCCTTGAATATCGTCTAAAAGTATTGAAAGAAATACTCAAATGAATACCATCTTAACAAAAGGCATGAGCAAGCATTTTCAGTTTTTAGCAAATAAAAGCATCACTACTCAGACTAGCATACTAGGCATGGCAAGGCATGAGGTGCAAAAGCTAATAAAGCACAAACCAGATAAGCATATCCCACTGCAAGGAGCTTCAGCAAACTTGATATGCAATGAATTTGAATTTTTTATTTTCTGTGAGGGTTATTTGCATGTCAACTTTATGATAACCGACCAAGCTAAGCCTAAGTCAAGCAAAAGATCATCGGAATCTTAAAGCATTGATCTCAGTATACACTAAAATGTCCTAGTTCTTACCAAAGTGCTATGGTAAGCAGTCCAGAACAAAATAGTGCGACAAAGCAAACAACACCTATAACTTTACAATTTTAGCACACAATAGCATGAATATCATTCATTTTCATTTTCATTTTCATTCATTTTAAATTTTAGCACAATATTCTTTGTAAACTGATCAAGTTGCGTATTAGCATCCAAGTGAAAAAGACCTAGCTATCAGGTATGTAAAAGATAGCAAAAGCACTCAACCCATTCATGCTAGTTTCTAGACTAAGCAGTGATCATTTTCAAATTTTGACAAATGAAAGCCATGCTCATGACAATTATCAGATGTATCCAAACCAAGTATATTCAGCAGTATTAAAGCCAATACGTCAAAGGCATAGCAAAGTATGTATACGTAAAAGCAATTAATCATATAACAGAAGCTCATGTAGTGCTACACAACTCCCCCTCGAAACATGCTAGCAGACCTCGAATTCTCAGTATTGGGGTGAGTGAAAAAACATTTTGGAATCTAGTATTGCAAAACTCGAGAACCAGGCAAAGTAGTAGACTGATCATGCACAGGATATGAACCATGATAAAAAGTGCGTGGTCTTCCTACAAAGTGTGAACCCTAAAAACGATGAGGTCTCCCAACCTATCGAGAATCAAAGCCTCTTACACGCGGTCTAGCACCATATGAAGCATGGTGTGCACCACGAGGGGCAAAATAACTCATAAAACCATGTGGTGCCTCAAAATCAGGATAAGAGCGAAAAACAGACTCATGCATACCTAAAGATGGGTAATGCATGTCCTGAGAGTTCATTGCAAAAGAACGTCGTTCATCCCTGATACGACGAAAGCAAAACCCAACCAAGTGACTCACCCGATGATAATAGGAGCAGTGATACACTCTCTTGGGTGTGTGAGTATGGGTCTCAGGCGCAATTCTCACAGTCTTCTTGGGTTTTTGCTGAGAAGGTTCATCTGGTGAACGAAGCGCTTTCTTTGTAGGTTGAGTAGGATTCTTGGCTTTTTGATCGGTTTCTAACCGGGCTCTCTCTTTCTCAAGGGTAGTGGGAGGAGTGAACACTGTTTTGCTCAAAGTGTTTGGTGTAGTTCTCTCATAGCCCAACCCGAGAGCTAACCCTGCCCTGTCAGCACACAATTTTGTTTTAGCCAAGAGCAAATCCATCCTACCCTTACCTTCAATGCATTTCTCCACCACAGAGAGAAGATAATCATTTTCACATTTCAGTTTTTCGACTTGCTCTCTAGCAAAGCAGAGTTGGTCCTTAAGGGTGATGCAGGTGGGACACGCCGGCTGCACATCCTTAGAACACTCAGCACTCTCCAATCTAGCCTTAAGTTCATCAACATGCCTATCTCTCAAATTATTTCTTTCAACAAGTAAAGGACAGTTCATGCATTCGTTGATGACCACAAGACTAGACTCCACCACCAAAAGCTGCTTTTCAGTTGATTCAAGTTTTTCAATAGTTTGAGCATGTGTAAAATGCAGCTGAGCAAGTTCATCCATGACAATAATACATGACTCACATTCGGCATCATCATACTTAGATTTCAGAATTGCAAGTCTAGTAGAAATAGTTTCAAGTCTGAGTTTTAGTTCTTTCCGTTCTTTAGAAGCATGTTTAAGTAATCTATCTTGAGAACAAACAGCATCATGCAATTCATCATTTTGAACAAGAAGTTGATCATGGGATAGATATACCTCAGAAGTGTCGAGCTCGTTGATGCTATCGATGTCGTCGACCACGAAGCAAAGGTCGGTGAGCTTCATTGTCTTCTTATCCTTCTTCTCTTTCTTGGGAGGCTCCTCTTCCTTCGAGCTTGGCTCCTCGCTTGATGTACCATCGATGTCGCTGAGGGCAGCCACAAAAGCTCTGGCTACTCTTTTAGCCTCTTTTATGTGCTTCCCTTTGAAGTAATGTTTCTTGTTCCACTTATGGTGCTTGTGCTCATTTTCATTTTTCATTTTTTATTCAGGGCAATTCGCTTTTATGTGAGAAAGATCTCCACACTCAAAACATCCCTGCGACCCTCCTCTCCTCTGGTGTCGTCTATCATTGTAGAAGTGAGTGAACGTCTTGACAATAAGAGCTACTTCCTCATCATTTAAAGTGTCCACTTGTTCTTTTTTGACAGAGACAAGGGAGGACAAGTCAAAACCACCAGAATAAGCACAAACTACAGAACCACCAGAAAAGTTACCTCTAGATGAGGTACCACTACCAGGACTAGAAACCAAAGCAATAGAAGGCAACAAAGAGTTTCCAAATCCTGGACGAGACGCCTTAGCAATCTCGGTGGACTTGAGCTTACTAAAGAGTTCATCGCAAGTCAAGGTGTCAAAGCTTACCGACTCTTCAATACTAGAGATCTTCACCTCCCATATGCTACGATCAAGAGCATATAGAAGTTTGATAGCTCTATCATGATCAGAGTAAGCTAAACTCCCTATGCAGCGCAAATTACTCACAATTCCATCGAAACTTGCAAACAGGGCATCAACAGATTCATCGGGGCCTTGCACAAACATTTGATATTCTTGATTATATGTGCTTTGCCTCCTAGCCTTAATCTGAGTAGTGCTCTCATGAAAAGTTTTCAAAGGGCTCCAAATTTCACGCGCATTTCGTAGGTGTTGGACCCTGTCAAACTCTTTGTGACTCAGACTGATGAACAGTATGTTTCTTGCTTTGCTATTACATTCGTACTATAATTTCTCAGTCTCTAAAGTGTGAGTTTCAGGGATCACATATTGGGAATCAACAATGTCTCAAATTGCACTTCCTTGGCTTAGAAGGTAAGCCTCCATGCGCACCTTCCAATAAGCAAAATCATGACCATCGAAATTCGGAATCTTAGTGTTTCTTTCCATGTCGCCAAAACAAAGATCACAAATCGGTTAAGGTCAACTAGTGATCTAACCGGCTCTGATACCAATTGTGGGATCAGAATGGCGACTAGCGGGGGCGTGAATAGGCGGCTCAACTATTTCTCGTGAATTAGATGGTCTTTTCAAATCACCCACTGCCCCTCTAAAAGATGAAAATTCAAATATGAACCTAATAGTGCAAAATCAGAGCTAAACCTTGTTTCAAATCTCAGTTCAGAGGAATTCGGAGTTTGAAATACCGAAATAGCCAATTCAGAGTTTGAAGTGCCGACTTCCTTAGGGAGTTGGAGATCAAAATGCCGACTTGGGGGATTCGGAGAATGAGATGCCGACTTGAACAAAAATTCACAAAATAGACCAAGAAACTTCAATTGAACACTTTGAATTAGTTCTGATCAAGTTTAACTGACTTTGATTATGGTTCAGAATAAAGAACAGAACTCTGGACTAAATTTTCAATTTTTTAACACAAGACTTCAAACAACAAGTATTGAAACAAGAGATCCTTTTCAAAGTATATAAATTGTGCCCTCATACATTACTCAATGACAGAGGATGAAATTTTGATTGAAATCCAACCAGAACAGTGTAAACTCAATTCACTCTGAGACTACAATCAAACTGAAATAATTCAGAAATTTTAGTACTATTCTGAATTGAATTCAGCAAATTCAGAAGCAGATCAGAGCAACAAGGGATGATGTACTTGTACTTTTTGGTATTGAACTGTTCTACAACATCAATGATGATTTGAATAAAACACAGAACATTAATTATCAATGCAACACTTAGACAAATACCTGCTAACTACTCTGATTCAGCCACAAAAGATTTTCAGAAAAAACAGTGAAGAATCTAACTGAAGATGAGAAACAAAAACATAGTTTAATCAATACTCAACACATTCAGAACAAATCAAATCAATGTTCTAAGGATGTGCAGCCAGCTTGTCCCACCTGCATCACCCTTAAGGACCAACTCAACTTTGCTAGAGAGCAAGTCGAAAAACTAAAATGTGAAAATGATATTCTTCTCTCCGTGGTGGAAAAATGCACTGAAGGAAAGGGTAGGATGGATTTGCTTTTGGCTAAAACAAAAATGTGTACTGATAGGCAGAGTTAGCTCTAGGGTTGGGCTATAAGAGAACCACTCCAAAACATCAAGTGAAACTATGTTCACTCCACCGACTACCCTTTAGAAAGAAAGAGCTCAGTTATACACCACACAAAAAGCCGAGAATCCTACTCAACCTAGGCATAGCTTGGTCGGTTAGCATAAGATTGACATGCAAATAACCCCTGGCACTAAAATGAAATATAAAAAATCATAGAGCTTGAAGTAATTGCATGTCAAGTTTGCTGAAGCTCCTTGTAATGGGATATGCTTACCTGGTTAGCATTTGTTAGCTTTTGCATCTGATGCCTTGCCATGTCTGATATGCTAGTTTGAGTGGTGATGCTTTTATTTGCTAAAATCTAAAAATTGTTGCTCATGCTTTTGTTTAGATGGTATTCACCTGAGCTTGTCATACAGTACTTTTAGACAATATTAAAGGCAAATGCTTGTTTGTACTGTAATTGGAGTTGCTTATGTTTCACAAGCTTGTCTTTACACTCTACCCTCACACCTTCTTTGCATCATTTTTATAACCTTGATGCTTGCATTGTCAAAGGGGGAGAAAGGGTTACACGATGCTTTTGGATTACATTATGGGGTTACATGATGCTTTTGCCAAAGGGGGAGGATGTTTTACATGTTTTTGCTAAAGGGGAGGATGTTTTACATGTTTTTGCCAAAGGGGGAGATCAGGGGAGATCTTTTATCAAGTGACACGTTTTGGCTTTTATCTTTTATCAAGTGACATGTTTGGATCTTTTCTGAGGTTTTATAGTCACTTGTGCGCTAAACTTGAAACCATCATCATGTTTCTTTTTGGAGTTGTCAATGCGCTCATCAAGGGGGAGATTGTGAAACCAAGTGGGGTCGCACTGTGTTTTTATCTTGGTGATGAGTGATTGACAAGTTTGCTCGATCTGGAGTGATGAGTGAGTGGTGGGTTCATTGCATCGATGGGATTGATGTGTGAGTGGAGATTGTGTGCCGAGGAGATCGGTGTGCATCGCGTTTCATGTTTTGGCTTGTCTCACGTGTGCAGGATGGAGATGCTTGCCGACTGTCAACGGTAGGTGATCAAGGGTCAAGCGGGGAGCTTGATGCCAGAGTATCAGGGAGACCGGGTGAAGTTGGGGATGATCTCAACGGTACATGTGAAGATTGAGAAAGACATAGATGGATGGATGATCGAGGCAGCGTGTCGACCAAATAAGCAAAAGGGAGGCAAGGGCAAGTGATCAGGAGGCTCGAGTGGATTGAGAGAGGGAGAGACTTGCTGGCGGTAGAGTTCGCGGATCAGTGTCACGTGTCGGCGATCGGAAAGGATTTGTCGGTTTTAGCTGAAAACCATCGTATCAGAAAGTGTTTTTAAATTCCAATAAATAGGAGTTTGTTTTTCTGTTTAGTAGTCTAGATTAAGTGTAATCTTTTAGTATTTTTTGAATTTTTAATTCTGAAAATACATAAGGGTATTTAGGTAAATACATGGTCATTAAACCCTAATGGCATTTTGGGGAATACCTTGATTGACTTGCCTATATAAAGGACCCCATGGCTAGGGGATTAGGTGAACCTTTTGCCTCAAACTTTTGGTTGCTGAACATTTTAGAGAGAAGCTTCATTTCAGAATTTTTTCTACATTCTTCCTCTGAGTTTTTTTGTGACTAGTTCCTGTTGCTGTTTTGTTCACCCATGTGTGCCGGATTTCTAACAGTGTTCTTCTACAGCAAGCAGTAGCACGGGCAAAGTTTTTCCCTTGATGAGCTATAGCCCCGGGAAGACAAGAAACAGGTGCACTATTTCTTGAGTTGGCTGATTTTGAAGTTTCTATTGATTGATTCTGTTTTCTGGACAAAACAAGTCAGCTCTTGAACACTCTCTATTGGTTTTTGTCGGTCTGGACGAGCTACAGCACTGGTTGGGAAAAGAACAGGTGTTTTGTTCTTGCTTTTTGAAGCACAATACTGTTATTACTTTTGCCTTGGATTTGTTGTCCTCTTGATTGATTTCATTACTGAGTTTTGTGTTTTCTAGTCCGTGCATTGTTCTTATTTGTTGCCAAATTGGATTCAGAGAAGTAGAGAAATCAGCACTGGATGTCTTTGGAGTTAGGCTGCTCAGTTGAGTCCACAAGCCATTTCTTGACTCTGTTCAGTTTTTACTTATTCTTATTTGTGTGTTGAAAGATTACAAGTGATTCTGCTGCTAGGAGTTTTACATTCTTACTACTTATTTTGTTGTTTTCTTCTGAGGGTAGCTACAGCCCAGGGTGCTGTAGCATTTCATTTCAGAGTTGTGTGCCATATTATCTACGGAACACATCAGCAACAATCTGTAATAGCAACAACTGCATAGCAGTTTTATCAGCTACAGGAGTCTTGATTTGATTTTCAGTTTCTAGCTATTTGATTCACTGATCTTCATTGATATCTTGTCCACAACCACCTGAATATTTCTGGTTGAATTTGAATTTGCAGCCATGTTCATTATCAAGCTGTGTTAGTTTGAATCTGTTTAGATCAACTACATATTCAGAGGTGTTGTTGTCTTCTGTTTAGATGTTGTTTCTGCCATGAACCTGCTGAACTAGTTTTAACAATCAATCAAGCTGACTGTGTTTCAGTTTAGCAAAGTATACTGGTGTTTGTGCTATGAGAAGGATTTAGATCTTCTAAGTACTACTGTTGGCGCAAAGGATTACACTAACAGGTTCTCAAAGATTAAGAACTAACAAACGAAGAGTTGGTGATGCGGACTATTTTGATCCTCCGAATAGGATAATAGCTCAAAGTAGTTAGAAGTTGTGTATTGAATAGCTGAGTATTCGATGCCTATTACAGGGTAAGAAGGGGGGTATTTATAGGCAAAAACTCTAAGGAAAAGACCTATTTACCTTTCAATTACAAATGACATAGTAGAAACTATTCGGTACCCCAAATAGGGTTAAAATAGTAAAATCTATCCAGAGAGGATAGATAAGGCAGACGTCTTATCAGTCTTGGTATTTTCCACTATAGCTTTGGGGCCTTTCGGAGGATACCTTCGAACCATGAAGCCGAAGTATCATTCGGCTTGAAACCTACATCATCTTGGAGATGAACACATACTTTGAAGCTGAAGAATTATCTTTGGCTGGTGATCTCTAAAGCCCTAAGGATGAAGTATTTTCCCCCAACAGTAGCCCCTTGAATACGCTTCTCCGATTTAACCTGTATGGTAGGAAAGTAGTATATGCAAGGAATATTTTCATATTCAGGGACTTAGAGAAATTTGAAGGTGTTACAGTTATTCGAAGGGTATTTGACATCGAAGTATCTCTGATGAAAACTTCGAACGGGGACTGCTGTGTGAACGCTTCGCAGGGAAATGAACTGTTATGGATGTGAAACGTCGTGAAGAGCCGTTAGTTTTGAGACGTTACCCTTCAAGTAGCCGTTAGGCTCCCAAAAAAGGTAACAATGAAAACTTTACCGCGGGTTAACACCTTTCTACTTCCTGGTCCCACCTGTCAGTGACGGAAGTCGAACCTGCAATGCGAATGCACGATTGAAGCGCAGTAACTAGAACAAAGGCTATAAAAGGGGGTCGAAGCCCACCAAAATTTTTACAGAGCTTGATTTCCGAAGCTTTCTTTCTTCAACCTCCAAATCTCCTCCTAATTTCTTGAGAAATAAACCCATGGAGAGGACCAGCGTGACTGTGCCAGCAGCGGCGGGAACCCTGGCACAGAGGCAGGTGTGGGCAGCTTCAGCAGCGGTGGCAATGGCGGGAGCTCCGGGAGGTTCTATGCCGAAAAATCCTCGGGAGCTCTGCCCTCCATCCAAGAAGCCAATCTCGTAAAGCTTCCTCATCGGACAATCGACAAGCACGACAAAATCTATTGAGGAGGCGGTGAATGGGAAGTTGGGCCCTAGAATGAGGACTAGGGTCCCGGGAACGGAGTCGACCCTATTGGCGTAAAAGATTACGCTAACAGGTTTTCGGAGATTAAGAACTAACAAACGAAGTGTTTGTGAAGTGAACAATTTGAAGCCTCCGAATTTGATAATAGCTCGAAGCAGCTCGAAGTTGTGTATTGAATAGCTGAGTATTCGATGCCTATTACAGGGTGAGAAGGGGGGTATTTATAGGTAAAAATCTTAAGGAAAAGACCTTTTTACCCCTCTATTACAACCGACATAGTGGAAACTATTCGGTACCCCTTATAGGGTTAAAATGGTAAAAGACTAATCTAATCAAAAAGAAGATAAGTCTTCCATCCTCGCTGGCAGATAAGCTCTCTGAAGATTCAACCTTCGAAGTCATACTCCGAACAGAAGTCCGCATGAATTTTTCGAGCTTGATCATGTACTAAACCGAAGTTAATACTAGAACTTCGGTTTAGTAGATTTGCTTTGTCTTATTACTGTAGAGACCCTAGGGATGAAATATTTTCCCCCAATAGTAGCCCCTCGAATACGCTTCTCCGAGTGATCTGTAAAGTTAGGAGAGCAGTATACGCAAGAAAAATAATCATGCGCAGGGGTTAATAAAATTTATCAATCTTCAAAATATTCAAAAATTTAGAACTTCAAATCGATTTCCAAGCGAAGGCCTTATTCGAACAGCTCTGAAATCAATTTCTGCGAAGTTGAAAAGACTGTTAGACTCAGAAGAAATAGTCGTTATCTTTTTCCTTTTAGATGAAGCTATAACGTTGCTTTAATTTCGTAAATAGTAATGGTCAGAAGACGGAACGCCAAGTCTGAACGGTAAGAAATCAAGAGTCCATGCTATAAATAGAGGACCCTGAGACATTCGGGATACCTTTCTCACCGTTCTCACGCAATCCATTGCTTAGCCTCCAGAACCCTAGTTCCAAATTTCTTGTTCTGTTTGATGGAGAAGACAAGCTTCAAGGCTCTCGGGGCAACCTCGACCTTGGCCAAGCAGCAGGCCATGGTGGCGGCAGCAACGGCAGCTCATGCAGGGAATCCCCCAAAACCTGGCCCCCACGACCTCCTCCCAGCCTCTTCCAAATACTCGGACCAATCATACAAGCTGGGTCCATCAACCTATAAGAAGAAGACGATTGCAACAGTAGTTGCAGGGAAGATTAGCCCTGGAGTTAGGATCCGCGAGCCCGGGCAGGAGGCCATCCCTTCACCTCGGCCTAGAGAAGTAGTCGTTTTCGAAGCCTTATTCGAATCGGGGTTAGGGCTTCCAGTGATGAACTTCTTATCGGAGGTATTGGAGCTTTTCCACGTCCCTCTTCCTCAACTTTCTCTGAATGCAATAGCGTGCCTCGCTATCTTCGAGTGGGCGCTGGGAGCCGAGGGATGCGAAGGGAGAGTAGAAATATTCGCAGCACTTCACAAAGCCTCCTGCCAGCCGAAGACCTACCATGGCTCCGGAGGAGAGGATATCGTAGTAGCCTTCGGTAGTATTAACTTCAGACTCCGATACGAGTACCAAATGTAGTTTCCAGCGAAGGCCATCAACGCTAGATGGTACATAGATTGGATCCTTCGGTGGTTCTACGCCGAAGTGGGAGTAGATAGCAGTTTGGCTGGGCCATTCCAAGATATACATTTTCGAAGGGAAGCCGAAGTTCATCCAGACCCCAGCCAGCTGGAAGCTCGTCTGAATCTGCTACAAAGGATAAGTCGCCGCATGAGCATGCAGGACTTAGCGGAGGAGTTCATCGGGCTCCAGATTCCGCCTCTAATGGCCAACTGGCCTGTTAACTTTGAAGCGGATCCAGAGGGTGAACTCCAAAAAATCTCTTCGAGCTCTGCAGGTAACTTCGAAAACTACAAAATGTTTCATAGATGATAATTTCATAAAAAATGATATAAAAGATAAAAACTTATCTTTCAGCTCTACAAGCCTCCTTGACTTCGGAGCAAGTCGTACGGGCTTCAGAAAAGATCCTCGGAGCCCCTACCCTCGTTGAGAAGGAATGGAGAGTGAAACTAGTAGGCAGTTGGGAGCGATTCAACCGAGTATGGAGCGTACTCGCGTTGTCACTCCTTCTCTTCCGGATTGGAGCACTTCTGAGCCTGGTCCGAAGAAGAGGAAACATGAGGCTAGGACTTCAGCGCCAGCCAAGACTCCGGTGAAGAAGTTGGCCTGCAAACCAAAGTACGTGGCCCCTTCCAAGTCCGCTACTTCATCTTTAGACTCATCTGAGGATGAAGGAGAAAGAGAAATGCAAAGGGTCTTTATAGACCTTGTTACCAGGGATGAAGAGGCACAGGCAAACGTCGAAGTCTCACCTACAAGTGACACAGCGGTCGTGCCGGCTGCAGAAGACAACCTTGAACAAGCAGGGACTTCAAACGTCCTGCTAAGCCAAGAGGCCCCTGCCGCTGAAGGCGGAGTCAAAGTAGCAACTGATCAAGCTTTGATTCCGGACGAAGTGATGACTGCTGTTCTGGGAGAAGTTCCAACAGCTAATCCTTCGGTTCCCAACTCTGACTCCGAGGAAGACTTCGAAGGGGCGTTCGAGCCTCCAAGTAGTCCAATACTCGTCCGTTAACAAGATGTCAAAGGTAAGCCCCAGTAGAGTACCTTTATCTTCATGTCCCATAGAATTTATGCAATATATAATACATTTGATTTTGTAGGGTCAACTCTCATGGAGATGACCCCTGCCCCGAAGACTGCACCTAAAGCCTCGACAACTCCGAAGTCAATTCCGGAGGAGGTTACAAAAATGGGGCCCGGAAAAGGTAAAGGGAAGGTGGATCCTTTTCCTGCTCCGAACTCTCAATTGACTCCGTCAGAATCTACAGACGGAGGCCAGTCCGCGGAAGGGGGCCAATCCACCGAGGTCTCCGGGGATGCGGCGCTGCGCTCTAGCCCTTCACCCAATGAAGACGATCAAAGAGCCTTGTCCATGCTCCCCCTCCTAGCTCCTTTCTTGGAGTGAAGGACCGGGCTTCGGACTCTGCTAGAGCCTTTGGATCGAGCTAATCGCGAAGTCGGGGAGACTGACTTGGTGGCTATACTTGGGGAAGCCGAAGGGTCGGAGTTAGACACAGCCTTAGAGCGGGCAGCATACCAGGTACGAAGTATCTGCAATAAAAGAGTTAGTTTTAACCTGTAAATAGTTTACTCACATTGCTTTTTCCTTCGCAGCAAATAGTTTTGGCCCGAGCTACAGCTGTTTCTAACGAGCGGGAATGCAATCGTCTTAAGGAGAAGATAACTGCCCTCTAAGGGAGCCTTGAAAGCTCCGAAATTCGAACTTCCAGCTCGGACGAGATGGTGGTAGCGGAAAGGAAAGCCAGACTTGGTTTGGAAGATGCTAACCGGAAGCTCGAATCCGAGCAAATCATGCTCTAGGCTGAAGTAGAAAGAATGCGAATGGAGCAAGCGACCACAGGGGCTGAGCTGGTCAAGCTCCGAGAGGAGCATGTGAGGTCAATGGAAGAGGCCAACAACTTGCTCAGTCAGAAGAACTCCTTGGTTACGGAGGCAGCCATGCTATCTTCTTTGATAGACGAGATGTCTTCGTCAAGGGATATTTTGGCCGAAGACAAGGTGAAGTCCAAGAAGGTAGCTGCAGAGACCATGGAATACCTTCGAGGTGTCTTGGAATACTTCGGTACTTCTTGGACATTACCTTCGACTGGCGACATCCCCCTGCCGTGAAGGTTGAACATGATCCAAGCAACAACGAAGATGATGAAGACAACGGGTATTCGGTATGGAGAAATCTCCGGCCAAGTATCCGCTCTCGGAGTACTTCGCTACTACGAGGATCTAGGGCTATTAGTAGCACCAGACTCGGGGTGGCTCCCATTACCTTCGATGACAACCGGCTCCTAAACCCTTCCGAGGACGTGGCCACAGCTTGGCAAGCCTTCCAAGCATCTTGGAGAGCCGAAGGTCGATCAGCAATCAAATCTTGGATTGACGAAGGACTTCACCAGAAGCAAGCGTGGTCACAAGCCTCGAGCAGCCAGCCCCCACCAGACCCGAAGGTCTAGTTTGCTTAGGGCTCCGAACATGTAAAAATTTATGCTTTGATCTTTTATGAATGAAAAGACTTATTTGGAAATGTTTTTAGGCTTTCCTACTTTTTATGGATGATCTCGAAGTGCTAGAAGTTAACGAAGAGCTTTGCCTGCTATGGGCTACCTTCGAAACATTAAGACCTCACAAACGCCCTTGATTCTCAATTCCTTGAGAAAGCTCCGGTGTAATTGCACCCGAAATATGCAAAGATATATTATCTTACATTAAATAGGAGGAAAAAGAAGTTAACTTGGAAACTTCATCTTTTGAAGACGTTGAATGGTCCGAAGAAGAGAATAATGCTGAAGAACAAACAAAGAAAAACCCTGAACAACTTTGAAGCTTGGAGAGATGCCCCGAGCGACTTCGAACTTGGGCTGAACTCCAGCAGGAACAAAAAGATTTCTGAGCTTCGAAAGGAGGAAAAAGAGTTAAATGTAAAGTTATTAAAACTCCCGGCTCCGGAACTAGTCGTTCTTTCTTTAGTGGTAGTTCTAGGGATCGAAGGGGTCTTCGTTTCCTTCTTGGCATAGATACAAACTTTTCATGATGTAATGTAATATGTTCGAATGATAAAGATTAAAGTTCCAAAATTGTTTCCCTACTTCCCAGCCCCTCTTTGGGTGTAAGCCACTTCGAAATTCGTCGAAGGTGGTTACGTGCAATGAAATAACTTTAGTTAGGAGTACAATTTTGGAGGCTCAGAGCCTCTTAACAACTTAAAGATTTATTAAAATCTCAAAAAATGTCTTCGACTACTTGGAGTCTGAAAACTGGTAACTTAGTACCTTTTGTTTGAATGTAGTCACTTCAGACTCTTTTTTTGGATACCTTAGTATCCAAAACAATTGGTCACTTTGGACTCTTTTTACAGACGTTCTAAGCTATCAGCTCAAAGTCTGTTTTGTTTGGCCTCCTTCGGCTCTTTTTGCGAATGCTATCAAACCAGTGGTTAGGAATTCGCATAATGGTCTCCTTGGACTCTTTTTACGGATGCTTTCAATCCGGAGCTTGGAATCTATCATTTGGTCTCGTTGGACTCTTTTTACGGATGATTTTAAGCCGGTGGCTTGGAATCCGTTTTTCAGTGACTTTCGCAACTCGTCGGAAGCTTCGAACCAGTGGTTCGAAGTCCGCAAAATTGGTTCAAATGAATGACACTTCCCTCATAGCTAACTTTGTTCCTCTAGTGCGTCCACTAAAAGTATGAAGTGTTTGAGAGGTAGGCATTATCTGAACCATCAACTTTGTTAATTCAGAAGGTGTTTACAAATGATTACAAGGAGCCCCTATGCGAAATATCGCTTTAGGTGCTCCGCATGCCAGACATGCTTCAACTCTTCGCCTTCTAAATTAGCTAGCTTAAAAGAACCAGGGCGTCCTGAACATAGAATAATGTATGGACCTTCCCACTTATTTCCCAATTTCCCTAGTGCTATAATGCTTCGCAAAACTAGACGACCTGGTTTAAGTTCATTAAGCTTAACCTTCAGGTCATACCAAGTCTTCGTTTGCTGTTGATATTTCGACAAATTAGCTACAACTTGAAGTCTGGTTTCTTCTATTAAATCAAGCGAAGCTTGTCTTTCTCCTTCTATTTCAGGTTTGGTGCTGCGAAGAGATCCTCCTTTAAGCTCCATCGGTGTCATAGCTTCATCTCCGTATAATAATCTGAAAGGAGTAAAACCTGTGGACCTTGTTTGAGTGGTTCGAATGGACCATAAAATCTTCGGGAGCTCTTCGGTCCACAGCCCCTTTGCTAACCCTACTATTCTTCGATTCAGCCCTGATAGAATATTACCATTAGCCCTTTTGACAGCTCCGTTAGATTGAGGATGGCGGACAGCAGCAAAGCATATTTGTATGCCAAGATCTTCGCAAAACTTCCTGAAGGGCTCTGCATCAAACTGTGACCCAATGTCGATTGTGAGCTGTCGAGGCACTCTGAATCTGCATATAATATTCTTCCAGAAGAACTTTTGTACATTATTCGAAGTGATAGCTGTGAGGGGTTCTGCTTCGACCCACTTGGAAAAATACTAAATTGCTACCACTATGAATTTTAGATTTCCTTTTTCTACTGGGAAGGGGCCAATGAGATCCATGCCCCATCTGGCCATGGGACAAACTGGAGCAATGACTTGAAGAGTCGTTGGCGGACGATGACTTCGTCTCCCCATCCATTGACAACCTTGGCATGTGCGGACTAAGTTCTCTGCGTCAGCTAGTATTGTAGGCCAATAAAGCCCCCGGCGAAGTGTTTTTCCTGCCAAAGCCCGAGGGGCCAGATGGATACCACAAAGACCTTCATGAATTTCTCGGAGCATCTCTTTATCTTTGGCTTGAGATATACATCAGAGCATAGAGGAACATACTCCGGTCTTATAGAGAATACCGTTGATTACACGATAATTTCGAACTCTTAATTTCAACCTCGAATGCTGCGGCCCTTCAGGCAAATTTGCTTCACCTTACAACAATTCTACAATTGAGCTCCGCCAATTAGTGCTTGGAATGCAAAGAACCTCCGCAGAAGGGATTTGTGACACCGAAGGCGAAGTAAGCTCTTCATAAAAGGCTCCTTCTGGAATGTCCATAGCTCCGGCTGTAGCTTTTGCTAAGGTATCAGCTTGCATATTTTCAGCTCTTGGTATACATCGAATGGAAATCCCTTTGAATGTTGCTTCGATCATACAGATATATTCCAAATATTTTGCAAGCTGTGGGTGATGGACTTGAAAACTTTTGTCGACGTGTCGTGCTACAATTTGAGAATCTGTTTTAACAACAACTCTTGTAGCGCCCAAAGCACGCGCCTTTCGAAGTCCCAACAAAATTCCTTCATACATCACTATATTATTGGTGGACATAAAGTTGAGCCTTCTGGAGTACATTGCTCTTTGCCCTGAAGGAAAAATTATTACTGCTCCGATGCCTGCTCCAGATGCTTGGAAAGCTCCGTTAGAGTATATAGTCCAAATTCCTTCATTTGATTTCTCCAGAGCCCATACTGCAGATGGAGTCCACTCTGCCACAAAACATGCCACTACTTGTGACTTGATTGGTGTCCTTGCTACAAAGGAGATGCCGAAGGGTGCTAGCTCAACAGCCCATTTTCCAATTCTCCCCGTAGAATCTTTGCTTCGGAGCATATCTCCCATGGGATACGAAGTTGGTACAACTACATTATGTGCTAGAAAATAATGTCGCAATTTCCTTGAAGCCATTATCAGAGCATACGTGAACTTCTCAAGCTCGGAATATCTTGTTTTTGCTCCGGATAAGGCTTCGGATACAAAATAGACTGGATTCTCCACCAACTTCCCATTGAAATCAACTTTTCTGACAAGGACTACACTGACAGTGGAGCCAGTAGCTGCAAGGTAGAGGAGTAGGGTTTCGGTTGCAACGGGCATAGTGAGTGTAGCGAGGTTGCTGAGATAATTTTTAATATCATTAAAACTCTTTTGACACTCTGGTGTCCATGCAAAATCTTCGGACCCTTTCAATGCTTTGAAAATAGGCAGACTTCATTCCGCAAACCTTGCTAGAAATCTGCTAAGTGCTGCTAGATGGCAAGTTAGCTTTTGCACCTGCTTTAAATTTTCCAAGGGAGCCATCCTTTACAATGCAGTTATTTGAGTAGGGCTAGCTTCAATCCCTTTACTCGAAACTATATACCCTAGCAACTTTCTAGCCTGAGCCCCGAAGATACATTTTTCGGGGTTGAGACGGACTCCACATGCCCAAAGGCTATCGAACGTTTCTGCTAAGTCTAGGCTATGTTGGTGCTTTAAAGCACTCTTTATTACAATATCATCCATGTAGGCTTCTACATTGCGGCCTATTTGATGACCTAGAGCTTTAGAAATTAACCTCGAAAAAGTTGCCCCAGCATTTCTCAAGCCAAAAGGCATTCTTACATAGCAGAAGACTCCCGAAGGAGTTACAAAGCTTGTTTTAATTTCATCTTCGCGCTTTAACCAGATTTGATGATAGCTAGAATACACGTCGAGGAGCCCGGAATCCCTGTGATAATGTGAGCCACCTTCGACTCTGAGCCACCTTCGACTCTGGGATGCTTCGGGTGCGGAACCCGGAATCCCTGGGATGCTTCGGGCGCGGAGCCCGGAATCCCTGTGATAATGTGAGCCACCTTCGACTCTGAGCCACCTTCGACTCTGGGATGCTTCGGGTGCGGAACCCGGAATCCCTGGGATGCTTCGGGCGCGGAGCCCGGAATCCCTGGACGCGTCGGGCCAGTGGCCCGGAGTCCTTTTAGTCCACTGCTACGGGCCCGGGGGCACTGTGTAGCCTTCGGAGGGGTACTCCGGGTTTTATACAGCGAAGCAAGGCTTCGGTTTTAAATAAGGCGAAGCGTGGCTTCGGGTTTGAATAAGACGAAGCATGGCTTCGGTTTTAAATAAGGCGAAGCGTGGCTTCGGTTTTTGAACAAGGCGAAGCGTGGCTTCGGTTTTAAATAAGGCGAAGCGTGGCTTCGGTTTTAAATAAGGCGAAGCGGTGCTTCGGGTTTTTAAATAAGACGAAGCGGTGCTTTGGGTTTAAATAGGGCGAAGCGGTGCTTCGGGTTTTAAATAAGGCGGAGCAGTGCTTCGGATTTAAATAAAGCGAAGCGGTGCTTCGGGTTAAAATAAGGCGAAGCGGTGCTTCGGGTTAAAATAAGGCGAAGCGGTGCTTCGGGTTTAAACAAGGATTAGCATGGCTTCGATGGCTTCGGGCGGTACTTACCTTGTAGCCCTCGGGGCTTCGATGTCCCTTGAAACGTGGAGCGGAGCCCCTTGCCGGAGAGCGGGCTCCGGTATGCGAAGGGTGGAGGAAGGCGAAGGTGGCCTTCGACCTGCACCCGAAGCCCCTTGTCGGGGATGCGCGAAGCGAGAAGGCCTCGGCGCTCCCCCCTCGGGCGCACTTCGGGTTGCAGGCAGTGGTAGAGAACTTAGCTTTTAGGACTAAGATCCCCACGGACGGCGCCAACTGTTGGAACAATAGCGTTAGTTCCAGCAGGTTTTCTGTGGGAGAGTATGATATGGAGAATGAACCTCGATGGGTTCTCACAGGGAGAGATAGGGTTTATACTGGTTCGGGCCTCCCCTAGGGGATAATAACCCTACGTCCAGTTTGTGGTAGATTTGGCAGGGTGTGCCTTGAGGTGGAGAGGATAACTCCAGGGTCTCATGGCCCCCTGGAGCCCGTCCCCGTTACAAGGGCTTGGCCCTGCTTATATAGGCACGCAGGCCAGAGGAAAAGACTGGAATGCCCCCCTATGAACCCTTGGTTCATAGGGGCAGAGAGGGGAAAAGGAGCTTAGCTACGGTACAAAAGGTGCCAGACAACTTTACAGCCTTACTGGCGTGTCAGGCTGCGCCAGGCTTTGACCGGCTAAACGACACTCTAGGGGCGGGGGTCCCCGGTATGGACTTTGCTCCGGAAGGCGGCCTCCGGGCTGGGCTCCCGGAGGGCGGCCTCCGGACTGGACTCCGGAGGGTGGCCTCCGGGCTTGGCTCTCGGAGGGTGGCCTCCGGACTTGGCTCTCGGAGGGTGGCCTCCGGACTTGGCTCCGGAGGGCGACCTCCGAACTGGGCTCCCGGAGGGCGGCCTCCGGACTGGCCTGCGCCCGGGCCTGAATTGGGGGCTCCGGGCCGGACCTCCTGGTCTAGGGGCTCCGAAGCTACGGGCCCCGACAGGCACCTTGGGACCTGGAAATAATACTTAGAGAAACAGGCTCCGACAGTACCTGGTTCTGGGCCGAAGGCTGTCGGAAGCTGACGTCATTTGGCCCCTGTTTAAGGGAAATATATTCCCCCAACATGTTTTAACAACAACTCTTGTAGCGCCCAAAGCACGCGCCTTTCGAAGTCCCAACAAAATTCCTTCATACATCACTATATATTGGTGGACATAAAGTTGAGCCTTCTGGAGTACATTGCTCTTTGCCCTGAAGGAAAAATTATTACTGCTCCGATGCCTGCTCCAGATGCTTGGAAAGCTCCGTTAGAGTATATAGTCCAAATTCCTTCATTTGATTTCTCCAGAGCCCATACTGCAGATGGAGTCCACTCTGCCACAAAACATGCCACTACTTGTGACTTGATTGGTGTCCTTGCTACAAAGGAGATGCCGAAGGGTGCTAGCTCAACAGCCCATTTTCCAATTCTCCCCGTAGAATCTTTGCTTCGGAGCATATCTCCCATGGGATACGAAGTTGGTACAACTACATTATGTGCTAGAAAATAATGTCGCAATTTCCTTGAAGCCATTATCAGAGCATACGTGAACTTCTCAAGCTCGGAATATCTTGTTTTTGCTCCGGATAAGGCTTCGGATACAAAATAGACTGGATTCTCCACCAACTTCCCATTGAAATCAACTTTTCTGACAAGGACTACACTGACAGTGGAGCCAGTAGCTGCAAGGTAGAGGAGTAGGGTTTCGGTTGCAACGGGCATAGTGAGTGTAGCGAGGTTGCTGAGATAATTTTTAATATCATTAAAACTCTTTTGACACTCTGGTGTCCATGCAAAATCTTCGGACCCTTTCAATGCTTTGAAAATAGGCAGACTTCATTCCGCAAACCTTGCTAGAAATCTGCTAAGTGCTGCTAGATGGCAAGTTAGCTTTTGCACCTGCTTTAAATTTTCCAAGGGAGCCATCCTTTACAATGCAGTTATTTGAGTAGGGCTAGCTTCAATCCCTTTACTCGAAACTATATACCCTAGCAACTTTCTAGCCTGAGCCCCGAAGATACATTTTTCGGGGTTGAGACGGACTCCACATGCCCAAAGGCTATCGAACGTTTCTGCTAAGTCTAGGCTATGTTGGTGCTTTAAAGCACTCTTTATTACAATATCATCCATGTAGGCTTCTACATTGCGGCCTATTTGATGACCTAGAGCTTTAGAAATTAACCTCGAAAAAGTTGCCCCAGCATTTCTCAAGCCAAAAGGCATTCTTACATAGCAGAAGACTCCCGAAGGAGTTACAAAGCTTGTTTTAATTTCATCTTCGCGCTTTAACCAGATTTGATGATAGCTAGAATACACGTCGAGGAAGCTTAATAACTCCAAACCAGTAGTGGAATCAACTAATTGATCAATTCGAGGCATGGGATAGGGGTCACGTGGGCATGCTTTATTCAAAGATGTAAAATCAATACACATGCGCCACTTCCCGGAGGATTTCTTTCTGACAAAGAGTGGGTTAGCTAACCACTCTGTATGAGCTACTTCCCTGATGATCCCAGCCTTCAGCAATTTTTCCACTTCTGTTTTGGCTGAAATAACGAGGGGGTCACCATGAGGGAATTTCACCCCCGCAGCATCATTGGCAGTAAAAGAAATAGGTACATGGGACCACCCGGTCATTTCTTCCGCCAATTCGAGGTCCCTATGTGCCCTACTTTGCGGACATGTTCTCTTCACTACCTTTTAGACAAGTTACCGAGGGTCCCCCCTCCGGAGATGGGCAGGACCACTCGCTTGCCGCGATCTTAGGGATCTTCCTACTTCAATGGTGGCATAATGTTGGCCACCGGGAGTTGCATCGGTGCTTTGGGGTTGACGGCTCGAGCCACGGCTTGCACGGGCTCCGAACACACTGCTGGAGGGGCTTGGTCCGAAGTACCTCGCCCTGAGCTTCGTCCTAGGTATTCACCCCAAAGGGTTAATACGTACTTACAATATCTCATGTCATGGCTTCTATTCTCGCCATGCACACAACAGAAGAAGCCTGGGCACCTGCCAGCTACTGTTTCTTGGGGCTTCGAAGTACCAGCATTGAAACCTTGTGCCTGTTGAAAGTTGACAGGCGTCTTCGGGGCAGAGGGTGCAATGTTTAACACCTCAGAGCGAAAGTGTTTCTTTCCCCATCTATGATCATTGAAACGACTATCAAGGCGAGGCTTGCGGAGAGGTTGGGACTTCGGGCTCTGTCTTCACTTCTCGAAGGGCTGGTACGGGTGTTGAAGTTCTTCGGAGGCAGCCTTCCTCTGCCTTAGCATACTGTTTGAAGTATGCCATCAGCTGTTCCACATATGACACTGGCTTTCGGTGAAGCTTGCTGAGGAGATCTAGGTTCAACACCCATTCACACGCGGCATCGACTACCGAAGAGGTAGACAAGCCTTTGATCTGAGACTTGGTGTGGGAGAAGCATGTGAAATACTCCCGAAGCATCTCCCCCGCTCGCTGCTTCACCTGAAACAGACTCTCGGTCGACATTGGGGCTACAAATGTACCCTAGAAGTTGCTTACAAACTTCCTCTTCAGCTGCTCCCATGACTTGATCGATCCTGGCTTTAGAGACCAGAACCATCGGAGAGCCACACCTTCTAGTGCGAGGGGGAAGCACTTCGCCATAGTGTTACGCACCCCTCCACTGGCTTCTATTGCCAAGGCATACGAATGAGAAAATTCCACAGGGTCAGACCCACTGGAGTACTTGTGCAACTTCGAGGCCTTAAACCTGGGGTCGAAGGTAACTTTCTGCAGGTCCGAATGCAACGGAGACTCGTCGTCAAAGGATGCATTCTCGGCTTCCTACGGGACTTGAACAGCTTCGGGATGATTACTAGGACCATTGTCTTGGGGCCCCTCCTGATCATGAGTGAAGGCTTGAGAGCAGAGTCGATCGGCAGCCTCTTGCCTCCACCTTGCCACTTCCTCCTAAAGTCGCGCTACTTGGGTAGCCTCATCCTCAGGAAGGTCTTCATCTCCTCCGGAGCGAAGCTCCGAGTCTTGGGAACTGTTGTAATCGGTTTGGAGCACCGTGGGAGCAGCTCGAGGGCCTCTAGGTGCTTGACGCCCAGCGACCCTTCGGGGGTTAGTGGAATGACTGAGGGCCCTGCACCATTGGTCTGAGGGGACCTTCGGGGAGGATCAGAGGCTAGGCTCCGTTTGGGAGGCATGGCTAACAAAGATGAGGTCCGAAGTCCGAAGACTTCGATTGGTTTGGTAAGGCGAGGAAAGGCCTTCGAGCTGCACTAGGAAGCCCCTTACCAAAGGGTGCGCGTAATCCTAAGACTCTGAAGCTCCCTCAGCAAGTGCTCTTCGAAGTGCAGTCAGCGGCAGAGAACTAGCTTTTAAAACTAGGTTCCCCACGGACGGTGCCAACTATTGGCGCAAAGGATTACGCTAACAGGTTCTCAAAGATTAAGAACTAACAAACGAAGAGTTGGTGATGCGGACTATTTCGAGCCTCCGAATAGGATAATAGCTCAAAGTAGTTCAAAGTTGTGTATTGAATAGCTGAGTATTCGATGCCTATTATAGGATAAGAAGGGGGTATTTATAGGCAAAAACTCTAAGGAAAAGACCTATTTACCCCTCAATTACAACCGACATAGTGGAAACTATTCGGTACCCCGAATAGGGTTAAAATAGTAAAATCTATCTAAAGAGGATAGATAAGGCAGACATCTTATCAGTCTTGCTGTTTTCCACTATAGCTTCGGGGCCTTTCGGAGAATACCTTCAAACCATGAAGCTGAAGTATCCTTCGGCTTGAAACCTACATCATCTTGGAGATGAACACATACTTCGAAGCTGAAGAATTATCTTTGGCTATTGATCTCTAAAGCCTTGAGGATGAAGTATTTTCCCCCAACAACTACAATTTTGATCAGCAACAGTATAGTTTGATTAGTGAATACCAGAAACACATCATATGATTTGGATTTGTTTGACATTGGAATTTGAATCTCCTTGTTTTGTTCAGCTCTTCATCAATGAATAAAAATTCAGATTTATTCTTATTCAGTTTCAAGCAGTTTTTTCTTTACACTGCTTGTTCTGATGTTTGTGTTTTCTTTAGCACTAATGTTATTTGATCTGCTCAAAAGCTATGTCTCAGTCTACCTACTGAAATATATTTTGATCCGCAAATCATTGTCCTGCTGTAGTAAAGTGAAACTGAACTTGAAGTACTCTCAGATTTATCAAAATTGAATGTTGTTGTTAGTGAATTATGGCACAACAACTTTGTTAATCTTGTTCTTGGCTAAATGATCTTCCATGGATGAACAGTACCTTTAGCTGAAAGTTTTCTGATCATTTAAGTTAAAGTTTAAACTGAATCTATTCTTTTTTAATTCGTTCTCTGAAATTTCTGAACCCTGTCGGTAATTCACATTCCAATAGCCTCTTGTCGGAGTTTCATCTACCAATCTCCAGAAGTCAATCAGTCATTCAAACAATGAACAAGTCTATCGGCAATTCAATCTCTATTCTAGAGGAAAATCAATTTGCACCAATTTTTGGTTTGTACGCTTACTGTGATCATCAATTTTGTTTCTGCATATTTTAGAGGAGCGTTGGGTAATCTGATAAGGCCATCATATTCACGAGAATTTGTCGAGGCGCCTATTTACCCCCCTCTAGTCGCCATTCCGATCCCACATAATCGAGCTTAGTTGCGCACCACAACCCCATCTTCACCTTGCTTGTTCTTAAACACCCATTTGGTTCCTATGGGGTTGCAACTTGGTGGCATCTCAACTAGTGTCCAAACCCGATTGTGGACAAAATTTCCAAGCTCTTCTTGCATCACATTTATCCAATTTGCATCAGATAAAGTGTGAGCAACATCTCTAGGCGCAAAGGTGGCCACAAAAGCAGACTCAGCAAAAACAGCAAAGGTCACATAGTGAGATCACCGATGATGAGCTTTGAGGGGTGATCACGCTGAACTGCTCGGGATCCTTGGTTATGAACAAAATGAAAAGCTTCATCCTTAGACTCCAAAAATAAAACCCACGAAAATCAAGGGAAGTCATCGACAACCACAAGCGCGTACCACTTCCCACCGACTGACCGTACTCGAGCTGGACCAACGGTATCCATGTGTAATAGCTCTCCCGGGTACGAAGTCATCACCTCAGTCACAGGTGCGTGAGAAGCGGCAACCATCTTACCATGATGATAGGGATGGCAAACTAGATCCTTCTCCATCTTAAGATTAGACAATCCTCGGATGAGGTCCATAGAACTCAATCTGACTACAAGATCAAATCTCAAATGACCTAACCTCCTATACCACCTCTAGAGCTCAAAGGAGGATCCAGCGATCAAATAGTGAGAAGGGCAAAAAGAACTAGAGAAATCAATCCGAAAAAACTTACCAAAGGGTAAGATCTAGCAAACCAAAAATCCTCTAGAATCAATAACAGAAGACATGCCCTTCTTAAAACAAGCCTCTAACCCCTCCTCGAGAAGTTGCAAAACAAAAAACAAATTAAAAAACAAATTTCAAACCAAAGCAACATTCCTCAAGGAGAAATGTTCAGAAATTCGAATTGAGCTAAAACCGTGTACCTTCCCTTCACCATTGTTCCCGAAAGTGATGTACTCTTTGGAGCTTGGGGAAGTGAGGCTGGAGAACCATCTGCGATGTCCTGTCATGTGGCGAGAGCATCCCGAATCCATGATCCATATGTCCTCCAGGCCTCGATCCTACAAAATCAATGGTCATAAGGAGGAGCAAACGGTCCGACACTAGTTTTAGCAAAAGAGATAAACTAGTGTTGAGCCATCTACTCAAAGGTAGGAAAGTAAAAAGAATCATAAGAGTCTGGACCAAAGCGTGGATCAAAGCGTGGTCCTCTATTCTGCCTAAAGTCATAGTGACGAGGTCCAAAGTCGTATCCAGAATGACCTGGAACTCTATCGGAGCGAAAACCACCCTCCGAAGAATGGGCACAAAAGTCGTCTCCTCTACCACCACCTACACGACGCGCCCTGGCCTCTAGCCTCTCTCCATGTCAGGGACTCTCTCTCTACCACCCTACTAGTAGAACTACTCCTGCCCACCTAGAGCTCTCTCTACTCTCTCAACCTGCTTCTTCCTGAAGCAAAACTCCACAAGATGCCCTGCTCACTAACAGAACTCACACTGATAGGTAGGCTTCTTTGGATGTGGTTGAGGCTTGGGTTTCTTGGGCTTGGTGGTGTTGGGTGTTGACTCTTTGGTATGAGAGGGTCCTGGTAGAGAGTCAAGAGAAGTATGGAGGTGCTTGGGCTTTGGGATCTAGATAGGCTTCTTAGGTGGAGCTTTAGGTTGTTCCTGGAACACTCTATCCTTGGGCTGACTGGCCTAAAAAGACTAAGTGGAGTGAGTCTTTGTATATCTTTGCTCTGGAGTCATCTTACTCCACTCCTCTACACGGCTCAGGGCACTCTCAAAGTCAGCCTTGTTGTAGGTGTAACCTACTCCAAACCCACCGTGCCTCTAGAACTACTAGATCATCATGCCGAGCTGTGGCTCCCTGCCACTCACCGAACTCAGGATCTAATGTAGGTAAGAGTTCTTGTTCTGACCATCAACTAGCTCCTCTCTTAAGGAAGCTAGCACCTCCACCTAAGACAAATAGATCTCACACTCTCCATCAACTTGAACAGACTTTTTAGCTTTCATATTGATGAGCTCCAACCTCAGAGACAAGCAGTTCTCACAAACAGTGGGTGGAACTTACAGTGTCTCAACCATAAGCTTAGTCTGCTCTAACTCAGCATACACTCTCTCTAGCTTGCCCAACTGCTCATCACTCTTCGCTCTCAGCTTAGCTAGATTAGATAAGAGGGATGATCAGTCTCTACAGGGGACAACAATAGTGGCATGAGCATCTTTTAGCTCCAACTGAGCGCTTTCAAGCTTAGTGGCCAAAGCGTCTCTCTTATCTACCCTTTTAGTGTACCTGGACTTCAGAGTCATCAGGTCACACAATAGAACCTCGTAGTTAGGGCACTCACTACTCTCACCCAAGGAAGGGAAAGAATATAGACTCTTAATCTTGCTATTGGCCATAACAAGCTCACTCTCAAGCTCATATATCCTCTTCTTAACCCCTCTAAGTAGTTTTTCCCGATATTTCAACTCCTCACGGTTCTCTTCAAGTAATTCAACGACTTCACATTCATAGGAAGATACCTTCTTGTCATCTTCTTCAGAGTCGTCGGAGGAGCCCTTATCTTCTTTATCCACAAGAGCCACTGAGCAGATGCTCTTTCAGGATATTCGGCTGAGGTGCGAGCGAGTCTTCGGCTTGTCCCCAAATGCCATGAAGTAGAGGCCCGTAGGATCATCCTTGTCCTTCCCCTTCTTGATCACGATCTCCTCGTCGCTTGAACTTGATGAAGAGGAAGTCTCTTGGAATAACTTCTCTCCATCTCGATGAAGAAGGCCTTGTCTCGCTTCTTGTTGTCACGCTGGTAGTCCTTTAGGGCCTTTCGAAAGAACTTAATTTTGTGCTTTCCCTTGGTGAAGGTGGAGCTATCATGCTTGTTGGAGTCGTAGGAGCCACCGTCGGTGCCCTTCTTGTGTGTGTTCCGCTTGGGGCAGTTGGAAATGAAATGACCTAGATCACCACACTCAAAGCAACCATGTTTTGTGCCATGTCATTTGAACATTGTATTATCATAGACACGACGAACACGGCTATTGAACAAACACAAGTCATCATCTCATAACAGATCCAACTGGTCCTCAGTAATAGAAATCAAGGAGGACAAAGCACAACTCAGAGAAGCAGGATCGGCAGAAGGTGTCACAAGGGCCAGGGTTTTTGATCTAGAACCAGTGAGATTTTATCTCAATTGGATATCAACCTCTGAGGCCTTGAGCTTGCTAAAAATCTCTGCGACAGTCAAGGTATCATATGAAGCGCTCTGAACAATAGAGGATACCTTGATCTCCGAGATCATAGGGTCCAAGGTATGAAGAACCTTGAGCGCCTATTCATGATCTAAGACCAGCTGATCACGATCGGCCTTCATGGCCCGAAGCTTGTTAGTGATCCACTGAAGCGACTAAACAAAGCCTCGACGGTCTCTCTCAGCTTACGTGAGAAATTTTCATACTCACACCGGTAAATCTGATACAGCCTAGCCTTGACCTGAGTTGTCCTCTCATGGTGTGCCTGGAGGGTAGCCCAGATCTCTCGAGCAGTGTAGAGATGGCTAACACACTCAAACTTACTGGGACCTAAACCAAAAAACAATATGTTCACTGCCTTGTTGTTCAGGTCATGGAGAGCGACTATCTCAGGGGTAGTACGCTCTACAGCGGGAAGCACAGTAAAAGTGGCATGAACACACATATCCCATATTCCTGAGCTCTGGCTCAATAGATAGGCTCGCATGTGAGTCTTCCAATAATTATAGCCAAAGACCTCAAGAGACAGACCATTCCAGAAGAAGTCATGATCGCTACTTTGGGTTAGAACCGGTTAAGGTATTGAAAAACCCTAACTTCGCTCTGATACCACTTGTAGGACCGAGAGTACGACCAGAGGGGGGTGAATGGGCGCTTAAAAAATTCTTTTGAATCAATGGCCTTCTCCCTACACCCAACGCACCTCAACAGACAAACAGTAGAACAAATCACAAGCATTAAAAAGTTTAGCCTAAAAACGAATGGTGTTCTAATAAAAAGATGCCACCACAGTGTTCAAAGGCAGATCAACGATGCATTCAACTCACAGGAATTTTAGAAAATCACATATACTCCATTAGGAATAACATGCACAGTGCATAGGCAGTCTCATAGAAATGAGATAAGCACAATATTTAATTTAACAAAATAAATGTCAAAAGTAAAAAGTTCTCTCAAATATATCAATGAATATTAGCGATGTACTCTAAAAGAAAGTGTTGATATCAATTGCATAAATCACATAATAGTTTGGAATAAAAATTGTGCACGAGAATCGAAGAAAGTGATTACTGTTGCGTTCACTGTTCTAGGGTTATGTGTTCCTGCGCATTACGCCGAACAGGTGGCATGCACCAGAACTCCATGCCACCAGCCACCTGGATCCACTACAGCACCAGCGAGTGCCTTGCCAAAGCAAGCCAGCGCCTCGCGCTGGACTCCACCTCCCAGCACCGAGCATTGTGCGCTAGCGCCTGTTGATAGCAAAAAATGGCATTAATGGTTAAGATTGTCAATATATCAATTTTGGTAATTTGGGCCGAAAATAGACATGTCCTGGACTAGGCCGAAGCCCTATAGGGCTAAAGGCCCATCGAGCTATGGACTTCGGAAGCTCCCAGCGAGCCTGCTACCTTCAGCCCGCAGGACTTCGGAGGCCCACCTCGCCCAAGCTTCGACCCGAGGAGAAGGCTTCAGCGGGCCTGGCCGAAGGCCCACTTTGGGCAGGAAATCAGAGATAGAGTTGAGTCTGATTCTGCCTAAATTTTATCCCTACGCGTGATTAAGCTAAATCCTATGATATTAGGCTTAGATATTAGAAGTCTAGCCCCTATAAATATAGGGGTGAGGCGGTTCATTAACCCCCCCGTTATGGCTTTACACTATAATGGAGTTGAGATATTTTCCTAGTTCGAAGTAGTGGCTGGAGCTCTTCGGGCGGAGACTGTATCAAAGGCTTCAAAGGGCACTTTGAGGTGGACTTCGAAGTACGCTCTGAATCTGAACTCCGAATGGACTCCCGGAGACTTAGCTTCGAGAGGGACCGTAGGGGGGTCCGGAGGTTGGCTCTGGGGAACCCCGAAGGAAGCCCGAAGGCTTGACTCCGGAGGGCTTCGAAGGGAGCCTGGAGGCTTGCTCCGAAGGGAGCCTAGAGGCTAACTCTGAAGGGAGCCCGGAGGCTTGCTCCGATGAGAGCCCGGAGGCTAACACCGAAGTGAGCCCGGAGGCTTAACTCTGGAGGACTCCGAAGGGAGCCTGGAGGCTCGACTCCGGAAGACTCGAAGGGAGCCTAGAGGCATGGAATAATTGCTGCATAGAAATAACTTCGGTAGGAGGGATCTGCTTCGACTTCATGCTTCGGTAGTGTCAGGCTCCGGGCTCGAGGCCTACGAAGGCTGATGTCATTTAGCCCCAGTTTAAGGGAAAACTTATTCCCCCAACAGTAGCCCCTCACTCGTAGCACTTCGGAACAAATGACCCAAAATATAAAGATAACTTCAGAGAAGACAAGCCTTCAGAGCTTGGACCGAAGGGGGCTTCGACTTGTGTAGGTAATGAATACCTACTCCGACTGATGGGTTGACTTCGGGTAGACCAAGCGACTCCGCAACGGTTATAAAATTTACCGTTGCAGCGTGGAGGGCGCGACGGATCGATTTAACTTCCCCTCTGGCCCATCTGTCATAGACTTCGGCACGGGAACCGTCGGGATTTTTACTGCCTATAAGAAGGGGGTTTACCGCACACGGCTTCGGCACACACTCTTACTTGCTTCCTTCCCAACTCCTAGCATCCTTCACTTTCTTCCTTCCACCTTTAGCTTCGCGTCGAGCCAGCTTCACAACTCTCAGCATCCTTCGCGCCGTAGCCTCACAAGATGCCGACGAAGGTTGCGTCGAAGAAGGCCTTGACCCTGGGTGCGAGTTCGAGCTCTGCCCAGGCGCAGGCGGCGGCGGCGGCGAAGGCTGCAGCAAGGCGCTTGGGGCCTAGGGACCTTCGGTCGCCATCAGACAAATTTGAGCAAGCTCTAGAAATGAGGGCTTTGGCCTCAACGGAGTAGTCTGTCCGAAGAGTCTATGAGGGGAAGATATCGGAGGAGAACCAACTCAGGGTACCAGCGATGTCGGAGGTTGTGCCGAGGCCTTGGGCTGATGAGATCGTGCTCTTTGAAGCATTCTTCGAGGCAGTCCTTGGGCTACCGGTAGTGGACATGTTGAGTGAAGTGCTGAAGGCGTACAACTTCGAGCTTCCTTAGCTATCCCCAAATGCCATGGTGAGGTTGGCCATTTTCAAGTGGGCCATGAGGGTCGAAGGCTGCGAGGGGCGCGCAGACGTCTTTGTTGCCCTCCATGATGCTAACTGCCAGCCGAAGCAAAGGGAGGGGGCAGACCACGTCAAGAGGGCCTTGCCCTTTGGGAGCGCCAACTTCCAGCTCCGGAAGGAGTACCAAGACGTCTTCCCAGTGAGGGCTATCAACAACAAGTGGTACTCGAAGTGGGATCAAGAGTGGTTCTACGCTTCGGTGGGCGTGAACTCCCCCCTTCGGAGTACCAATGCACTCATTTCTTACCATCACGAAGGCGTGGTGCAAACGAGCCCCGACGTCCTCCAGTCAAGGATCCTGCTCCTGCGGAGGGTAGCTTCGAGGATGAGCATGAGGGACCTCATGGAAGAGTTCATCACCCTTCATCTTAGCTCCCTCGTGCTCTCTTAGCGAGAGGGCCTTTTCCAACCTTCGGGCTCGGAGGGACCAAGCAAGGTGTCTGCGGAGTGTCTTGGTAAGACTTCGATTTCTTCATCTTCGTACTTCGCAGAAATAACTTGTGCTAACTTGGAACTTTGATGAAGCTGCTCGTGAAGTAAGGCCTCCGGAGGAGGCAATCATAGCGGCAGAGCGTGTCGTTGGGGCTCCAACGCCTGAGGAGCAAACTCATAGGCTCACTCTGGTGGGGACTTGGCAACACTGGAATAGAGTGTGGACCTACCTCGGCGTCGAGGGTGTCCACGCACTACCAGACTTCGGCAACCCAACACCCTCGGCGAGCGGCTCCAATAGGAAGAGGGTGGATGATGAAGAACCCAAATCCTCGAGGGTTCGATCCGAGCTCCGAGCGGACGAAGCCCCTACTGCGGAGTGAGGATCCATGCTGAATAGCGTGGGCCTCATGGCTCCAGATGTGATGAGTCATTGTCAATGATAGTCAAAGAGGATAGAAGAAGAGAGGAGATTTGCTGCGTCATGGGCCGCGTGTGACTCAGGTACACGGGCAGCGAGCGACTGTCGGGCAGAGGTGCCGCGAAGTCGGGCTGGCCCAATCCGGGTACATGGGCTAGGAGAAGTAGAAGACCCACTGGGCTGTTGACCAGGATTGACTCAGGTACACGGGCGGTGAGCGATTGCCGGGCTGAGAGAGCTGCGGAGTCGGGCCGGCCCAATCCGGGTACCTGGTGCAAAGTCGATGGAGGCTTTATCAGTTTCGGCGCAAAACTGACGACCGCTGATCTTGTATCTGACTGTCCAGAAGAGAAGTCGTAGTCGCTACGAAAGCTTAGCTTTCGGATAAGTCATCTGTAAATAGGAGTTTACTATTTTGTCCCTAGGCCCACAGTTAGTCAGTCGAGTCTGTAAAAATATCCTAAGGGCAGTTTAGTCTTTTCCTTTATTTCAGCGTCTGTAAAAAACCCTAAGGGGCTGGTGGAATATTCCTAGCTATTGGGCAGCCTATAAATAGGGCCCCAATCCCTAGGGTTAGGTCACCCCTCTAGATTTCACTTTTTAATCAATTGGGTCACTTTTTATTCTCTTGTTCCCTGCTCCTGTTCATGTGCGCCGCCAGGCTCTTGCTCACGGAATGTTTATTCCTGCATTCCTTCTATTCTTCATGATGCTGTGAGTTTTTATTCTTTGTTCGTGTGTGTTGTGTGCAGCGATTTTTGTGGATCTGAAGCTTCGTTTCTGAGCGCTTGTTGTTTATTCTTGTGCGATTGTGTCTCTGTTGCTTCTATTCTTGCGTGGAGTAGTACTAGTTCTTGCTTGTAGCAAGTAGTTTCTACTCCCTGTAGCAACACTACACTAGTACTCTAGCTTTGCTTTTCCCTGCATAGCCTTTTTGATCGAGTAGGTAGAGTCTAGTCCTTCACTGGCTCTTTCTGGTGAAGCCCCCCTGTCTGTTCAAAGTCTTTCAGCTCTATGAAGCAGGTTTCGACCTCACATCTTCAAAGGCTTCGACTTTAGACTTCGAACTTGAACTCTGAATCTAGCTTCGAATTATGCTCTATGTTTAGTTTCTGTTCTCTTGGCATACTTCGGCAGCTCTTGCGAAGGTGTACTCCGATTCGAGCTTTTCGCAGTCAAAACATCGATAGGCTTCGAAGTTAGCTTCGAAGCATGACTCTCTAGTAGACTTCGCTCGGAGTGTGCTGATATCTTTTCGAGGGTCACAGTTTGTGGGTTCGGAGCTTGTCTTTCGAAGTTAGTCCTCGGATCGAAGGTTACCACTTCAGATGTCATACTCCGTTATAGCTAGCTTCGAAGGTAGCATTATAGGCTTCGATTTGATCTAGTTGTTGTGCGTTTGGCTTCGCTTCTCTTTCGAAGGTTGCTTTTCTGTGAACTTTGTTCGAAGCTTTCTGTTCGAGGTATAGGCTTCGAAGTACACTGTTCGAAGCAAGCTTCGATACTTTCATACTTCTCTTCGAAGCATACTTCGCATTTTATCACTCGAACTAGGCTAGTTTCCACAAACCTTCGGCACTTCCACGACAGCCTTCGCTCGACTTCGACAAGGGACTACGAAGCAGGCTTCGACACAGCAAAGCAGGCTTCGCCAAGTTTCGAACAGAAGACAAATTTGAACAGTAACTTATCATCTCTTTTCATGTACACTTAGATCACCTGCTGAGAAGTTTGATCTGCCATGTTTAAATATTTTGTTTATCTGTCTTTTTGCACCAGTCATTTCTAGGTTAAATATTTTTAGACTTAGGCAATCTGTTCACGTTTTGCTGCTTAGTCTTTAGAGGTGCGTTGGGTGTTGGGAGCTGGCCATAGATTCGAAAGAATTTTTTAGGCGCCCATTCACCCCCCCCTCTGGTCGCTACTTTCGGTCCTACACGGAGGAGCCAATGGCCGTGAGCCTTGGTGCTGGAGCGGAGCGAGCAGATACTCCGGCGGTGGCCATTGAAGTGGTGGCTGGGACCTCCGAAGTGGTGGTGGTGGAGACCACGACAGCGATCCCTTCGAGCATGGGGTCTGGGGCTCCGCCTATGCAGCGAAGGGACTAGGGAGCACACATCACTCCCACCTCCTTCGAAGACATCTCCTCTGACGAAGGTAAGCACTTGATCACTCTTCTCTTTACATACACGAATATTGACTTTTACTTTTCTACAGATGTCGATGTCGGTGTGAGGCCCGTCGTGCCAAGGCTCACGGAGGCCTCCGGCGGTAGCGGGAGCAGCAGCAGCAACTTGAGGTCCGAGAGCACTTTGTCCGAAGAGGATGGGGGGACGGCCGCGGCGAAGGAATCCTTCGAGATGAGGCCAAAGAGCATGTCGAGGTGGTGGACCGGAGCACGGCTCCACGGGAGTCTGCACCGGATGAAGTCGTGACGAAGATGGTCCAGCCTCTGCAGCTGATGGGGCCCGTGATGGAGGCAACTATCCACACCTTCAACGAAGGCTATAGTGCCATAGGGGAAGGAGGCTTAGTGGTGTAGCTTAGCTGCTTGAGCCCCTTAGACCTCTTCACGAACGCCCACGAAGCCATCATCCAGGTGAGCGAAGCTTTACAGGATCTTCGAGTCACTTGCTTTTTTACTCAATACTTAGGATTTTCTTGTCCCTTTTCAGGCCTTCATGCTGAATGCTGCAGCAGTAGTCTCCGCGGACCATCGGATGGCGGACCTGGTGGAGGAGAGGGACACCCTTCAACATGAGGCCTCGGAGGAGGTCGAGAGGTGAAGGCGAGCCAAAGCAGCAGCAGAGGCGGTGAGGTCCGAGGCTGAGAACGCGATAGAAGTCTTGGTCTCGGAAACCAACAAGCTTCTAGAGACATTTCGAGCTTCGGAGGAGGCCAGGGTGAAGCTGGCGGTGGAGTTCTCTGAACTTCACGCAGCCGGACACTGCCTGGAGAACTTCGTGGTCCGAGGGGTCGACGAGGCTACCTCGAGCTTGACTATAGTCCTCGAGCAATTGGGGACTGAGTGCCAGGCCATGGACTTCAACCCTCAAGACCCAATCGGGGAATGCCTCGAGTTCCTGCGGACTACGGCTTCAACGGTAGAGACGTCAATGAAGGGCTTCGCTCTGATGGTTGGCTGAGTGGTGGGCCAAGGAGTGTTGCAGATGCTTCATGATGCGGGGTGCAACCACCTCGAGGCAGCAACTTCGACCACTCCGATGGCCTTCGGAGGCCAACACTTGGTTGCGCCGCCTTCAGATGTCCGCGGAGCATGGCGCCGTCTTTAGGAACCTTGGAAGGCCCAAGCCTCGCCAGCTCAGCTTTCGACGTCGAAGCCTCTGCCTCCTAAGGTGTACACCTCCTTAGGCTTCTTGTAATTCTTAGTTGTAGGCTTTTAAACAACTCATCAGCATATTAATATAAATGCGGGGGTACTTTATACCTGCCCAGGCACAACCTTCGAATGTTGAACTCAAAGTACTTGAGGATTCTGAGGAGCTTCGCTAGCTTTGGGTGGTGCTCGAAGTAGCTAGGTCCGAAGGTCCCCTCGGTTCAAGCTTCCGAGGGGTCCTAGGGGCGAAGCAATTTCTGAGGTAGCCCAAGAGCCACTAGCTGCCATGAAGACGGAGCCTCTTCAGAGTTCTTCCTCGTCGCCAGACTTAAGCTCTTTTGAAGTAGACTTAAGTGGTAAGGGGGCACAACCTTCGGGTATGGCCTTAACAGGCGACGAAGCCCTAGACTTTTCTGCCTTCGATACGGCACCATCTGCGTCCCAGACTTGGACAAACCTGCAAGGCGAAAGGCGAGGTCTATGGGCTTCGGAGCATGGACGGCCCGGCCGCGGGAGAATAGGCTCTAACGGGGCTTCGTCCAGCCGCGGGGGCCCTGCCCGGAAGAAGAGCAAACAAGGTCGGAACATGTCGGGACCTCGAGCTCGCTTTTTCCTAGCCTTAGATACAGACTACTCATAATTTTGTTTTCGAAGTGTATTTGTAGCATACTTATCAATTATCATTCAATGAATGAGATTTATTGTATTTGCATACTTCGTTTGCATGCTTCGCATGATTTGATTATTTTGAACATTTAGATTGTCATGCTCGTACTGCGCATTTCATTCGCACTCTTCGCATACATACTTCGGCCCCCCCATGCGCGTGGAAACTAGGGACTTAGTCGTTGCTGGTGCAAGCAATTAGGAATGCAAAGGGGTGCACCTTTTGGCGTCTTCGGACGCTTATATCACGTCAAGCGAAGGTCTCTTCGGGCTTCGAACGCATTAATTTGAAGTGAAGCAAGGCTTCAGCGTACTTCAAATTAAGCGAAGCATGCTTCGGCATGCTTATATTTGGATAATTTGCACGAGCGAGGCTATAAAGGGCACTTAGATTTTAGGCGAAGCATGACTTCGGTATGCTTTGATCTTAGAACAGTTTATGTCACGCGAAGCGAGGCCTTGGTGCATATTCTGATAGTGAAGCAAGGCTCCTTGAGCTTGATCCTGTAGTGAATGAAAAGGATATTTGGTGTGGATTCACTGAACCTGCGATAGGTTGAGCCACCTACAACTCTGGGCCACCTTCGACCCTAGGCCACGTACCTTCGACCCTGGGATGCATCAGGCTGGAGCCTAGAATCCTGGACTCGTCGAGCCATCACCTGGAAGTCCTGGACACCTCGAGTCATCGCTCGAGGGAGTCCTAAAGCCCACTGCTATGGGCCTGGAGGCGTTGTGTGGCCTTCGGAGGGGTGCTCCAGATTTTATAAAACGAAGCAAGGCTTCGAATTTCAAATAAAGCGAAGCAAGTCTTCAGGTTTTTGATAAGGTGAAGCAAGGCTTCGGGTTTTTGATAAGGTGAAGCAAGGCTTCGAATTTCAAATAAATGTGAAGCAATGCTTCGTTTTTAAATAGAGGGGAGCAAAGTTTTGCTTTAAAGGTGAAGTAAGACTTCAGTTTTAAGGCGAAGTAAGACTTCGAAGATTTACCGAAATAATTGCAAATTTGTACAGCGAAGGTTGGCTTCAGACTGTGCACATACCTCGTGAGGTGAGGGTGAAATGCTTGCCTTGTAGCCCCTAGGGCTTCAGAAGCCTTTGGCGCATGAAGCGGAGCCCCTTGTCAGAGGGTGCGCTCTGAGGCGCTACAGATGGTGGAAAGCGAGGAAAAGCCTTCGAGCTGCGCTCGAAGCCCCTTACCGGAGGGTGCGCGGAGATAGAAAACTTCGAAGCTCCCCCTCAAGCGCACTTCGAGACAGAGGCAGCAGCAAAGAACTTAGCTTTTAGTACTAAGCTCCCCACGAACGACGCCAACTGTTGTAGCAATTGCGTTAGGTACAACAGGTTTTGTGCGTATTTGGTGTATAGAATGAACCTCGAAGGGTTCTCTCAGAGGAAGAAAGGATTTATACTTGTTCAGGCCTCCCCTAAGGGATAATAGACCTACGTCCAATCTACAGTGGATTAGGCATAGTTTTGCCTCCTTCCAGCTTGTCTATTACAAGGGTATGGCCCTGCTTTTATAGGCACGCAGGACAAAGGAAAAGACCTAAATGCCCTTTATAGATCGTAGGCCTTGTAGGGGCAAGAAGGGAAAAAGACTAGACTACTGTACAAATAGCTTTACAGCTTTACAGACATGTCGGACAGACGCCACCTCTGAACAGCTAAACGACATACCAGGGGCAGCGGGGACCCCGGTATGGCTTTGCACTGTAGCGGAGTTGAGATATTTTCCTGGTTCAAAGTAGTGGCCGGAGCTCTTCAGGCGGAGACTGCGTAAAAGGCTTCGAAGGGCACTTTGAGGTGGACTTCGAAGTATGCTCTGAATCCGAATGGACTCCCGGAGACTTAGCTTCAAGAGGGACTAGAGGGGGGTCTGGAGGCAGGCTCGGGGGAACCCCGAAGGAAGCACGAAGGCTTGACTCTGGAGGGCTTCAAAGGGAGCCCGGAAGCTTGCTCCGAAGGGAGCCCCGAGGCTAACTCCGAAGGGAGCCCGGAGGCTTGCTCCGAAGAGAGCCTAGAGGCTAACTCCGAAGGGAGCCCGGAGGCTTGACTCCGGAGGACTCCGAATGGAGCCCGGAGGCTCGACTCCAGAGGACTCTGAAGGGAGCCTGGAGGCTTGGACTAATTGCTTCTTAGAAATATCTTCGGTCGGAGGGATCTGCTTCGACTTCATGCCTCAGTAGTGTCAGGCTCCGGGCTCAAGGCCTATGAAGGCTGACATCATTTGGCCCCTGTTTAAGGGAAAACTTATTCCCCCAACACAAGTAGAGGCGATGCTTAGGAGATTCAGCTTTATGGAGGCCGTACCTCTAGCTCCTATTGCTAGTATACCTCCAATAAATCACATTTACAGTAGAACTGACGGTAGTAATAGAAAAACCATTGCGTCTCCGGCCTTGATATCCATGTCCGAGACCAATCATTATGCTTGCAGCCAACCCAGATCTGCTCACCATGCACCGCCTCCACCTGCGTCGGCGCCAGCTTTGCCCACGCTACCCGCACCACATGCACAAGCGCGTAGACCCGAACATGCCGTACAGCTAGCGCATGAGGAAGAAACCCATGGCCGGCACGCCGACATATCACCATGTGTCGCGCCCCTGCATGAGAGACAGTGTGCAGGCAGTAGGTCAGGATGACATTGACGAGCGGATCTGTGCACAGTTTAGGGAGTGCACCGGCTTCATACCTAGGGGTGAGCTAGGGTTTACCGGAAGCCGTACCCCGATCATTTCGATACAATACCTTACCCTCGTGGCTATAGAGTCCCTGAATTCACCAAATTCGATGGTGAGGGTAACAAAACCACACTAGAGCATGTTAGCCAATTTCAAGCACAGTGTAGAGATGCTAGTGGGTCGGACACTCTAAAACTTAAACTATTTTCTCTCTCACTGTCCGGCACCGCTTTCATTTGGTTTTCGGCACTCCCGCCAAACTATATCCAAATGGGTGAAACAGAACATAGGCTATCACACATGACATTGGTTAGACAGAAATCTAGCGAGAGTGTCTCTAAGTATATCAAGCGTTTTCGAGATACCAGAAATCGGTGTTTTAGTCTTAATATTTCAGAAAGAGATTTGGTGGATTTGGCTTTTAGCGAGTTGTGTTCTGAGATTAAGGAGAGACTAGACAACCGACACTTTTTAGAGGTTAGCCAAGTCTTGAAATAGGCTCTGGTCCAGGAAAGCCGAGCTAAAGATAAGAAGTTTATTAAGACGTTTAACAAGCCAAGGGCTGAAGTCCACATCATGGAACACTCTAACGAGGAAGAGTCGGAGGAGGAGGAAGATTCGGCCGACATGTACGCGGCCGAATGGGTTTGGAATGATAAGAGTAAGCCTGTTACTTGCTTCAAGTTAGGGCCGTCTCCTACCAAGAGTCAGCCTAGCGAGGTCAAGTGTAGGACCGAAAGTAGCGACCAGAGGGGGGGTGAATGGGCGCCTAAAAAATTCTTGCGAATCAATGGCCTCCTCCAAACACCCAACGCACCTCAATAAACTAAGCAAACAAAAGTGAACAGAACAACAGAGCCTCAAAGGATCTAGCCTAACAACAACTTGTGTCCTAATTGCAAAGACACCAACGCAGTGCTAATAGGCAGATTAATTTAAGCATTCAAATCATGGCAGATCAGACTTCACAGAAATAAATCATCACAACAATTTATCTGAGTTGAGAGGTTACTGTTCAAGGTTGTCTCCAGTTCAGAACTTGACGAAGCCTGCAATGTCGAAGCCTGCTTCGCAGTGTCGAAGCCTACTTCGTAGTGTCGAAGCCTGCTTCGAAATGTCGAAGCTATGCGATGTGCAATGCTGACCGTCGAAGCTTGATCGGAGGTGTTGTGCAAAGTCGGATGCTGACGGAGTCTATTCGAAGTATGCAGTACCAGAGCTTTGTGGGTGTCGAGCTGGAGTGTGCTTCGAAGATGTTGTGCGACGATGTGTAATGCGAAGCTAGCTTCGATAAACTCGATCGAAGCCTGCAGTCGAAGTACCTTCGCACGATGCAAGAAGGAAACAACGAAGCATCCAAACACAAGAAAGCAGAGGACTTCTACTCAACCAGTACTTCACTTGCGGAGTAAAAAGAAGTCCGAAGCCTGTGACACAACCTTCAAAGTTAAATTGCTTGAGGTACGACTACCGAAGTAGTGACCTTCGAACCCGAGACCAACTTTGAATCGGAGTCCGCTGGTGCTCTCACACAAGAAACCGAAACCTAGAAACACACTTCGAAACACAACCTTCGAATGCACAAACTGAGATCCACAGAAATGTCAACAACAGAAACTTCTCAGTAACACGCTCCGAGCGAAGCCTAGAGAGACATGCTTCGAAGCTAACTTCGATGCCTGTTGGAGTATGCTTCGTGAAACTGCCGAAGTATGTCAGAATAAGAACTTTAGAATTAGTGCATACTACGGAAACAGAGTCCTCAACTAAAGTTCAGAGTTTCTGATGACAGCGAAGCTTATAGTGAAGACTGATCGAAGCCTACTTCACGAAATAGAAGGACATCGAATAAAGTGAGGAGCCTCGCCAGAAACGTCAAGAAAAGGGGCCAGATGCTTTCTTCTCGATCAAAAAGCCTTGCCAGGAAAAAGTAAAGGCTAGAGAACTAGCGTACTATTGCTACAGAAAATAGGTACTACTTGCTGCTACAGGAGCACGCAAGAACTAGTACTTCTCAGCCAAGAACAGAAGCAACCAGAGAAGCTATTCGCTCAGGAATAAGAACAGACGCATGCAAAACAATGTAGAAAAGCCACAAAATCACTGCACCTTGAGAATAAAATCTCACAGAACTATGAAGAACAGAACTCACGATGGCAGTGCACACTAGAAGAAATCGTATGAACAGAAGCCTGGCGGTGCATGCACGAATAGGAACAGGAGAGATGACCCCAAAGAATTGATTAGAAAAGTGATTTCAGTAAAAGGGTGACCTAACCCTAGGGATTGGGGCCCTATTTATAGGCAGCCCAATAGCTAGGAATATTCCACCATCCCCTTAGGGTTTCTTACAGACGCTGAAATAAAAGGAAAAGACCAAACTTCCCTTAGGACAGTCCGACTATGGCTTTCGTAGCGACTATGGCTTCTCTTTAGGACAGTCCGATGCGAGATCAGCGGTCATCAGTTTTGCGCTGAAACTTACAAAGCGTCCACCAGCTTTGCACCAGGTACCCGGATTGGGCCGGCCCGATTCCGCAGCTCTCTCAGCCCGGCAATCACTCACCGCCCGTGGACCTGAGTCAATCCTGGTCAACAGCCCAGTGGATCCTCTGCTGCTCCCAGCCCATGTACCCGGATTGAGCTAGCCCGACTTCGCGGCCCCTCTACCCGACAGTCGCTCACTGCCAGTGTACCTAAGTCACACGCGGCCCAGAGGCAACAGATATTCTCTCTCTCGTCAGTCCTCTTTGACTATCGTTGACAATGACTCATCACATCTGGAGTCATGAGGCCCACGCTCTTTAGCATGGCTCCTCAATCTCCCCCTTGATGAGTGCATTGTCAACACTTCTCTTCATCAGCTCTCTAGTACCTGCGAACATACGTGGAAACACGAAAACAAAGCACAAGAAAATAGAGAAGAAGAAAATAAAGTAAAAGTTTAACCCTAATGACCAAAAGCCGAACAAAAGCAAGAAACGGTCATTATGGTTAACCAAAGGTAAAAGCTCAAAACGAATGCAATCTCAGAATCATCAACAAGGATAACAAAAGAGTAAAGACACACGGGACAAAAACTCCCCCTGAAACAAATCCCAGAGAAAGCCACAACTCTCCCTTAAACTCTTCTCCCAAAATTTCTCCCCCTTGTTGACAAGTGGACTCATCAAGCGAGACTAAATGCACTCTAAAGAGACACAGACTCCCCCTGAAAGGCAACTCCCCCTCAAAATATGCAATGAATGCAACTGGGTTGCAGGTGGAGTGTAGAAAGCATGCTTCTTATATATGATTGACGGCAAATACAACATCTAACAAGTATAGCAAAAGGCATACTGTCTAAGACACATGGCATGATCAGTGTAACAAATGATATCTAAAGAAAGTCATTAGCATGCATTTTTCAATTTTTTGCAAACAAAAGCATCACCATATTTTCCAGTTGACAAGCAAGGTAAAGCATGAGATGCAGAAGCGAACTGATATCTACCAAGATAAGCATTGTCCAAAACAAAGTGTTTCAGCAAACTTGTTATCATTTCAATTTTCAGGTTTTTTTTCTTTTTCCTTTTTCATTTTTGCCGGGGGTTATTTGCATGTCAAACCTTATGCTGACCGACCAAGTCAAGCCTAGGTCAGAACTGGACCATCAGAAACTTAAGACATTGGTCTTGGCATACACTACATTGTCCTAGTTCATACCAAAGTGCGATGGTAGGAAGTCCAGAATAATGCAATGTGACAAAGCAAACCCACCTGGATCTTTTCAAGTTATGCATAAAAAGGCATGGAATTTTCTTTTTTCTTGATTTTTCATCATTTTTATAGCACATTTTCCATGTTAAAGCATAAAAGATGTCCAAGTTGCACATCTGCACCTATGTGAGGAACTAGCTACAAGGCATGTAACAGATAGAAAAAGCACTCAACCTACACATGCTAGTTACCAGAAGCAATGGTGATCATTTTTCAAGTTTAAAGCATAAAAGCCATGCATATGACAGATATAAGACATATCAAGTGAACTGAAACAAAGCATGATCATTGACAAGTAATCAAAAGCATGTATCAGCTAGAATAAGTAAAGAAGTTTAATCATATAACAGAAGCAAGCTCAAAAGTGTGATATGTGAATATGTATGATATGAACACACACAAAAAGATCAAGAAAAGAGTAAAGAAGAAAGAAAACTGACTCAAAATATCCTAGAAAGGATACACAACACCCAAATCCCCTCGTAAACGTTCAAAAGTATACTGATCTAGGGGTTTGGTGAAAATGTCAGCCAACTGATGATGAGTATCAACATGAACCAGATCAATGACACCTTTCTCATATTGATCTCGCAGAAAGTGAAAGCGCACATCAATGTGTTTGGTTTTTGAATGAAGACAAGGGTTTTTCCCTACACTAATAGCACTGGTGCTGTCGCAAAACAAAGGAACTCTGGTAGGAAAGAACAACCCAAAATCTCGCAGAGTGGAAATCATCCAAACCAACTGTGAGCAGCAGCTAGCAGCAGCTACATACTCAGCCTCTGTGGTCGAAAGAGCAACTCCAGATTGCTTTCGAGAAGACCAAGACACAAGAGACGAACCAAGAAACTGGCAAGTACCGGCACCCACCAAAATCAGCGTCCAAAAAACCAGATAAATCAAGAGATGATGATGCTGAGTAATAAAGACCAAGATCGGGCGCATAAGTGAGATACCTGAAAATGCGCTTGACAGCCTGCCGATGAGACGCGCGTGGTGAAGACTGGAAGCGCGCGCAAAGTCCCACGACAAACTGTATGTCTGGTCTTGTCGCCGTCAAGTATAGCAATGAACCGATCATCCCTCGAAACTCTCTCTCATTGACCTTGACGCCGCTCTCGTCCTTATCCAGGCCTCCAGATGTGCCCATTGGGGTCATCTGCGGCTTCAGCTCTCCACCAAAGTCAAATTTTTTCAACATGTCACGAGTGTACTTACCTTGGTGGATGAAGGTGTCGTCCTTGGTCTGCTTGATCTGAAGCCCTAAGAAGTACTTGAAATCACCCATGAGGCTCATCTCAAATTCGCTGTGCATCTGCTCAGAAAACTTGGATACAAGAATGTCAGTAGTACCGCCAAAAATAATATCGTCCACGTAAATCTGAGCGACTAAGAAATCTGAAACATCTCTGAGCAAGAAAAGAGTTTTATCCACATAACCCATCACAAAGCCCTTCCCCAACAAAAACTGCTTTAACTGGTCATACCAGGTCCTGGAGGCTTGCTTCAGACCATATAAAGCTTTCTGCATCTTAAAAACATGTCGAGGAAACTTAGGGTTCTCAAAACCAGGGGGTTGCCTAACATAAACTTCCTTCTCTATGTACCCGTTCAGAAAAGCACTCTTGACGTCCATTTGAAAAAGCTTAAAACCCTTCGAAGCGGCAAAAGCTAAGAGAATGTGAATGGACTCAAGACGGGAAACAGGGGCGAAAGTTTCTTCAAAATCAATACCTTCCTTCTAGCAAAAACCCTGTGCAACCAGTCGAGCTTTGTTGCGCACCACAACCCCATCTTCACCTTGCTTGTTCTTGAACACCCACTTGGTGCCTATGGGGTTGCATCCTCGTGGCAGCTCAACTAGTGTCCAAACTTGATTGCGGACAAAATTCTCAAGTTCTTCTTGCATGGCATTAATCCAATTAGAATCAGAAAGAGCATGAGAAACGTCTCTAGGATCAAAAGATGCAACAAAAGCAGATTCAGCAAACACAGCAAGAGAGTCAATAGATGAACACAAAGTTCTCTCAGTCAAATCACCAATGATGAGCTTTGAGGGGTGATCACGCTGAACTGCTCGGGATCCCTGGTGATCTGAAGTCACCTCACCGGAGTCAGCAGCTAGCACCTCTGGACTCGACTGAGGGGGCTCGATCGAAGTGGAAGAAGTGATCAGAGGTCCACCTTCGTCCTCAGTCGAAGTCTCAGAAGGTGTGGTTCTGTAGGCTATGCAGAAGGCCCACCCTCATCAGCAGCTGGAGTGTCATCATCTTCCTCGAAGATGGACTCTCTGAGCTCACCATCACCAGAAAGCTCAAAATAAGGAGTCAAAGAAGGCAAGGACTCATCAAATGAAACCGCACAAGTCTCGACAAGCTGCTGGGAGTCGAGGTTCCAAACTCGGAAGCCTCGAGAATGCAAAGCGTAGCCAAGAAAAACTCCATCCCAGCAACAAGACTCAAACTTGTCCAAATGCCCTCCCTTCTTGAGCACTTAGCACTTGCAGCCAAACGCTCGCAAGTGGCTCACCTTGGGCTGTCTGCCAAACCGCAACTCGTATGAGGTCTTACCTAGGTAAGCTCTAAGAAAAATGCGGTTGGCCAAATAGCAAGCCGTGTTCATGGCTTCAGCTCAAAAGCGCCTAGGAGTCCTGTGCTCATCGAGCATCGTCCTGGCCATCTCGACTAGCGTGCGGTTCTTTCGTTCCACAACGTTGTTCTGTGGGGGAGTGTAAGGAGCAGAAAACTGATGGTCAAGACCCTGATCACTACAGAAGCTGATGAACTGAGAGTTCTTGAACTCAGAGCCATTGTCGGAGCGAATTGCTCGCATCCGACCATTGTTCTCATTCGTCAGCTTCAAAATCAGGTCATGAACAAAATGAAAACTTTTATCCTTAAACTCCAAAAAGAAAACCCACGAGAATCGAGAAAAATCATCAACAATCACAAGCGCGTACCACTTCCCACCGACTGAGCGTACCCTAGCTGGACCGACAGTGTCCATATGTCACAGGTGAGTGAGAAGCGGCAACCATTTTCCCGTGACGACAAGGATGGCAAACTAGATCCTTCTCCATCTTAAGCTTGGGCAATCCTCGGATGAGGTCCATAGAGCTCAACCTGACTAGCAGATCAAAACTTATATGACCTAACCTCCTATGCCACTTCCAGAGGTCAGAGGAGGATCCAGCAATCAAACAGCGAGAAGGGCCAAAAGAACTAGAGAAATCAATCCGAAAAACCTTACCAAAAGGTAAGATATAGCAAATCAAAGAACCCCTAGAATCAATCACAGAAGAACTGCCCTTCTTAAAACGAACCTCCAAACCATCCTCAAGAAGTTGCAAAATAGAAATCAAATTAAAGTTCAAATTTCCAACCAAAGCAACGTTATTAAGAGAGAAATGGTCAGAGATGCGAATTGAGCCAATGTCGTGTACCTTCCCTTGACCACTATTCCCGAATGTGATGTACTCTTTGGAGCTCGGGGGAGTGAGACTGGAGAACCATCTGCGATGTCCCGTCATGTGGTGAGAGCATACTGAGTCCATGATCCAAACGTCCTCCAGTCCCCGATCCTGCACAATCAGTGGTTGTAAGGGGGAGCAAATGGTCCGGCACTAGGTTTAGCAAAAGAACTAAACCAGTGTCGAGCCATCTGCTCAAAAGACGGAAAGCAAAAACCATCAGAAGAGTTTGGACCAAAGCGCGGCTCAAAGCGCGGTCCTCGGTTCTGCCTAAAACCTCGGCCACGAGTTCCAGGACCATAGCCAAAATGGCATGGAGCTCTACCGGAATGAACACCACCATATGGAGCACGGTCATGAAAGTCGTCTCCTCTACCACCACCTACACGACGCGGCCTGACCTCCAGCCTCTCCCCGCGTCGAGGAACTCTCAGTCTACCACCCTGCTGGTAGAACTGCTCCTGACCACCACGAGCTCTCTCTGCTCTCTCAACCCGCTTCCTCCTGAAGCAAAACTCCGCAAGATGCCCGTCTCTCTGACAATACTCATAATGATAGGTGGGCTTCTTGGGATGTGGTTGAGGCTTGGGGTTCTTGGGCTTAGTGGTGTTTGGTGTAGTCTTCTTGGGTTGAGAGGGTCCAGGAAGAGAGTCAAGAGAAGTGTGGAGGTGTTTGGGCTTTGGAACCCAGATGGGCTTCTTGGGTGGAGCTTTGGGCTGTTCTTGGATCACTCCATCCTTGGGCTGACTAGCCTGGAAAGACTCAGTGGAGTGAGTCTTGGGGTATCTCTGCTCAGGAGTCATTTTACTCCATTCCACTGCCCGGCTAATGGCACTCTCAAAGTCAGCCTTGGTGTAGGTGTAACCTACCCCAAACTCATCCTGCCTCTTAAACTGTTGATCATCATGCCGAGCTGTGGCTCTCTGGCACTGATCTAACTCAGGATAGAACGGAGGTAAAAATTTTCATTCTGAGAATCAGCTAGCTCCTCTCTCAAAGAAGCTAGAACCTCCACTTGAGACAGGCAGGTCTCACACTCTCTATCTACTTGGACAGACTTCTCGGCTTTCAGCTTGATCAACTCCATTCTAAGAGACAAACAGTTCTCACAGACAGTGGGTGGAACTGACAGTGTCTCAAGCTCTAGCCTAGTCTGCGCTAGCTCAGCTCTCACTCTCTCCAAATCACCCAAATGCTCATCGCCCTTGTCTTTTAGCTCAGCTAAACTAGCTAGATGAGATGGGTGAGAAACCATGTTGAAGAATATGGTTTTGATATTCCAGATGTGATGAGTGATTGTCAACGGAAGTCAAAGGAAGGGAGAGATGAAGACCTGCCGAGTCAGTTTATTTTACCTGAGGGTAAATTAGTCTTTTCATGTATTAGGATTCGCCTATAAATAGGCCCCTATCCCCTTGGGGATAGTTGACTGTTTTTAATAGATCAATCTACAGTCCAAAAATCTCTCTCTGTTTTTTCCTTTGCCGCTGTTCTTCATTGGTCCTTCACCGTTCTTCATCGGTCCTTCACAACAGCATTGAAGTAGTCCAGGCGTGCTATCTACCGTGGTTGAGAGAAATAGAAGGGAAATCACTTTTTGCTTGCTCTTTGGTGTTCATCTGGAGAGTTTTTTTTCTGTATCGCTTGATTGGGATTTCCAGCGCCTGACGATCTACAGCGCCAGAGCTTCTGCCGGATGTGCAACACTACTGCCGGCAAATTAATCGCTACAGCGATGCCAGACAATCTGCTACAGAAGCGATTTCATCCCAGCGACGGAGGACCCGCCTGGCGCATGCAGCAGTAGCATTCGGGAAGCAACTCGCGCGAAGAAGATGAAGCAGGTAAGTAGATCTAATCTCCTATTTTTAAGTAGATTAGTTAGATAGATAATCATCAATTAAACTAATTAGCTGAAAATTTGTTTAGAAATTTCGTGATTAATTTAATCTGCAAAATATTATTGGTACCCGCATAATTTCCATTTAAGTATTTTCATCTGCTCACATAAACAGAAAAATTTATTAGTCGCAGTTATATTTATATTCTAGTTTTTACCTTCAATATTTTCGAAGTAATTCTGAATTAATTTTTTTAATGACACATGTTTTATTCATTTGATTAGTATTTTATTTCTAGACTGAAATATAAATATTTCGTGTTTATTTAGGTGTTTTTATTTTCTGTGGAAATTTTATTTAGTTTATCTTGAATATCATTTTAATTAGGACACCGGTCATTATTAAGCTAGACAACTTTAATTTCTGAAAGTTGCTTTACAAATATTATTTATCTGGTTAAGTTCATTTGGGTGGTGGGATTAAAATATAGTTTAGCAAGAAATTTTTAGGCGCCATTCACCCCCCCCTCTGGTCGCTACTTTCGGTCCTACAATGGGCAATCAGCACAGGGCACGACGACAGTGGCTTAAGCAACTTTCAGCTCCAGCTGAGCACTCTCAAGCTCAGTGGCGAAAGCGTCCCTCTCATCAACCCTTTCTATGTACCTGGACTTCAGAGTCGACAGGTCACACAGAAGCAACTCACACTTTGGGCACTCACAGCTATCACACAAGCAAGGGGAAGAAGATAGACTCTCAATGATAGAGGATACCTTGATCTCCCAGATCTTAGGGTCCAAGGTATGGAGAACCTTGAGCGCCTGCTCATGATCTGAGACTAACTGAACACCCTCACCCTTGTTGTCCCGAAGCTTGTTTATGATCGATTGAAAACGACCAAACAACGCTTCAACAGATTCACCCTGTTTTTGTGTGAAGTTCTCATATTCACGACGGTAGGTCTGATAGAGCCGAGCCTTGACCTGGGCTGTCCCCTCATGATGTGCCTGGAGGGTAGCCCAGATCTCTCTCGCAGTGGAGAGATGGCTCACATGCTCAAATTCAGTGGTACCTAAACCAGAAAACAGAATATTCACAGCTTTGTTGTTGTTCTGATGCTGGGCAACAATATCTGGAGTAGTGCGCTCATCAACAGGCAACACGGTGAAAGTAGCGTGAATACAAATGTCCCATATGTCCGAGCTTTGGCTCATGAGATAAGCTCGCATGCGAGTCTTCCAATAATTATAGCCATAAGTTTCCAAGGACAGGACCTTTCCAGGAGACGTCATGATCACTACTGGGGTTTAGAACCGGTTAAGGTATGGAAAAACCCTAACCAGTCTCTAATACCACTTGTAGGACCGAAAGTAGCGACTAGAGGAGGGGTGAATGGGCACCTAAAAAATTCTTGTGAATCAATGGCCTGCTCCCAACACCCAACGCACCTCAATAAACTAAGCAAACAAAAATGAACAGAACAACAGAGCCTCAAAGGATCTAGCCTAACAACAACTTGTGTCCTAATTGAAAAGACACCAGCACAGTGCTAATAGGCAGATTAATTTAAGCATTCAAATCATGGCAGATCAAACTTCACAGAAATAAATCATCACAGCAATTTATCTGAGTTGAGAGGTTACTGTTAAAGGTTGTCTCCAGTTCAGAACTTAACGAAGCCTGCAATGTCGAAGCCTGCTTCGCAGTGTCGAAGCCTGCTTCGAAATGTCGAAGCTGTGCGATCTGCAATGCTGACTGTCGAAGCTTGATCGGAGGTGTTGTGCGAAGTCGGATGCTGACGGAGTCTATTTGAAGTATGCAGTACCAGAGCTTTGTGGGTGTCGAGCTGGAGTGTGCTTCAAAGATGTTGTGCGACGATGTGTAATGCGAAGCTAGCTTCGATAAACTCGATCGAAGCCTGCAGTCGAAGTACCTTTGCACGGTGCAAGAAGGAAACAGCGAAGCATCCAAACACAAGAAAGCAGAGGACTTCGACTCAACCAGTACTTCACTTGCGGAGTAAAAAGAAGTTCGAAGCCTGTGACACAACCTTCAAAGTTAAATTGCTTGTGGTACGACTACCAAAGTAGTGACCTTCGAACCCGAGACCAACTGCGAATCGGAGTCCGCTGGTGCTCTCACACAAGAAACCGAAACCTAGAAACACACTTCGAAACACAACCTTTGAACGCACAAACTGAGATCCACAGAAATGTCAACAGCAGAAACCTCTCAGTAACACGCTCCGAGCGAAGCCTAGAGAGACATGCTTCGAAGCTAACTTCGATGCCTGTTGGAGTATGCTTCGTGAAACTGCCGAAGTATGTTAGAATAAGAACTTTAGAATTAGTGCATACTTCGGAAACAGAGTCCTCAACTAATGTTCGGAGTTTCTGATGACAACGAAGCTTATAGCTGAAGACTGATCGAAGCCTGCTTCATGAAACAGAAGGACTTTGAATAAAGTGAGGAGCCTCGCCAGAAACGTCAAGAAAAGGGGCCAGATGCTTTCTTCTCGATCAAAAAGCCTTGCCAGGAAAAAGTAAAGGCTAGAGAACTAGCGTACTGTTGCTACAGAAAATAGGTACTACTTGCTGCTACAGGAGCACGCAAGAACTACTACTTCTCAGCCGAAGAATAGAAGCAACCAGAGAAGCTATTCGCTCAGGAATAAGAACAGACGCACGCAAAACGATGTAGAAAAGCCACAAAATCACTGCACCCCGAGAATAAAATCTCACGAAACTATGAAGAACAAAACTCATGATGGCAGTGCACACTGGAAGAAATCGTATGAACAGAAGCCTGGCGGCGCATGCATGAACAGGAACATGAGAGATGACCCCAAAGAATTGATTAGAAAAGTGATTTCAGTAAAAGGGTGACCTAACCCTAGGGATTGGGGCCCTATTTATAGGCAGCCCAATAGCTAGGAATATTCCACCATCCCCTTAGGGTTTCTTCCAGACGCTGAAATAAAAGGAAATACCAAACTGCCTTAGGATATTTTTACAGACTCGACTGACTGACTGTGGGCCTATGGACAAAATAGTAAACTCCTATTTACAGATGACTTATCCGGAAGGTAAGCTTTTGTAGCGACTACGGCTTCTCTTCAGGACAGTCCGATGCGAGATCAGCGGTCGTCAGTTTTGTGCCGAAACTGACAAAGCGTCCACCAGCTTTGCACCAGGTACCCGGATTGGGCCGGCCCGATTCCGTAGCTCTTTCGGGCTTGTAATCACTCGCCGCCCATGTACCTGAGTCAATCCTGGTCAACAGCCCAGTGGATCCTCTGCTGCTCCTAGCCCATGTACCCGGATTGGGCCAGCCCGACTTCGCGGCCCCTCTGCCCGACAGTCGCTCACTGCCCGTGTACTTGAGTCACACGTGGCCCAGAGGCAGCAGATCTTCTCTCTCTCTTCAGTCCTCTTTGACTATCGTTGACAATGACTCATCACATCTGGAGTCATGAGGCCCACGCTCTTCAGCATGGCTCCTCATCAAGTACTCATTTGATATAACTAAGTGTGATAAAATATTTGATTTCCCCTTGACGAACCAGCTTCTCAGGTTGCCTAAAGGCCAAGTCATTCCGTCTGCCGATGAGTTAAAGAAGCATCCATACTGTAAGTGGCATGATTCGCATTCGCATTATACTAATGACTGCAATGTTTTTCGTTCGTGGGTTCAATCGACCATAAAGGAAGGACGATTGAAGATAGACCCCAGTCCGAAGATGAAGCTGGACAAAGACCCCTTTCCCATGAACACCGTCGATCTCGACAAAAAAAAAGAGTACTGATTCGGCCAGAGCAGGTCGAGTCAACTAAGGGGAAAGCGGTCACTATTGGAGAACCGCTTACACGCACACTCGTACCTATGAACCCTGAAGTAGGAGTATGGAAGCGGAATGTTAGCACGTCTCCTTTGGCTAAGTCTTGCAAGAAGCCAAAGGTAACGTATCAGATGCTGTTAAACAAACACCAAAGAAAAGCTAAGGAAATAGGCCCCCATGCCAAAAGGCTAAGTTAGCCGAAGGGACCAAAGCGGTCGGAGGGTGGCTTCGGACCACAGTGGCTGAGCCCTTCGCATGGTAGCTCCGGACCACAATGGTCGAACCCTCCGCATGAGGACTTCGGGCCATAATGGCCTAACACCCCCTACTGTAGCTTTAGACCCTATTGGCTGAACCCTCTAAAAAGTGGCCTAGAATCCCATTGGTTGAGCTCCACACAGGCCGAGTTAGGATCCCGATGGCCGAACCGAGCTCCACACTGTACGAACCCTCCGGCGAGAGGCTTCGGCTTGCAATGGCCAAACATACCTCCAACCTGGCAGGACCCCTCCCTAATATGGTCCGAAATACCGTTGACCTGGCCGAACCCCCCTCCGGGTAATGAGTTCGGTTCACAGTGGGCGAAGCTGCTGGAGCCACCGATTCCTCCGCCATACAACTGGGCGGGGACCCCGTGGGCTCCGTACGTATCACAATCAGAGCACCCTCAGCAACATAGCACTATTCCATGTTTTCCTTCGGAGCATTATAATTGGCAGGGGAAAGCAGACACCGTAGAGGAGGCATCATCCACATGTTGTCTGTGGTACCTCCGAATCGACTCGCGCAGAACAGAGTCGAAGATGAATGCGAAGCGGCAAAGGACAGGGGGTCCAAAGCTATCATAGTCAGAATAGGCTCTTAGGAAGTCCCAATCTCGAAGGCCCCTTCGCCAAAGCCTGATAGAGTTAAGTCTCCTGCTCACGTCGGAGCCCACGCCAGAGCATGGTCCGGTCGGCCAAACGAGGCCAGTTCGATTGGCATGGTCCGCAGCGAAAGCCCCTCTGATCATGAAACATACGAGGTCGAGATGGGCAGTACCACTTTGGCCAAGAATGACAGGAACCATGCAGTGACACCTGGTACTAAATCACATAAGAGGTGTCTGCAAAACCTATGGGCACAAGAGATATGCGAGAAGAAAGCCGAGGCTAAGCGAGACACTATCTTTGAAGAAATCCTCCCTCTGCCAATGGCGAGACATGTATGGAGGATTAAGCCGGTTGAGATAACCAACCCGGCTCCCAGTCTGAGCGACGATGATGACATGCTCGATGATGACAACTCGCTTGTCTCTGAGTGACCTGCACCCCATGCAATGGACATCAACGTCATCATGTTGCCCGCCGAGTTCGCCCTACCACAAGACAAGGCTGAGGTCGCTCAGTTGATCCTCGAGCAACGCAATGCTATTTTTGAGAAACCCGAGGATACGGCTCGCCATCTAAAGCCTCTCTACGTTAGAGGTCACATTGATGGGAAGCTGATCTATAGGATGCTTGTTGATGGTAGCGCCACTATTAACCTAATGCCTTACTCGCTATTGAGGAAACTTGGCAGGGACGAGGAGGACCTAAAGAAAACCAACTTGATGTTCAATAGCTTCAACGATGAGAGTTCCGAGGCCAAAGGCGTGCTCTCCATGGAGTTGACAGTAGGCAACAAGACATTGCCAGTAGCATTCTTCGTCGTCGATGTGCAAGGTAACTACAATGTGCTGCTTGTGCGTGACTGGATTCACGTGAACTGATGCATTCCATCTACTTTGCACCAATGCCTAATTCAGTGGGACGGCCATGAAGTACAGGTCATACCCACAGACACTTTGGCCCAGGTAGCATTGGCCGATGTGTCTGTCGATGCCATCCACAACAAACTAGAGTGTCTATCAGGTAGAGATCTTTCAGATTACGACTTTGTTAGCATGTCCATAGGACGTTTCATACCAGTATCTATAAAGTCGGCTGTTGTAGCACGACTGTTTCTAAATTAATAGTCATGTCTAGCAAGAGTAATCTAGATTGGCTAAAGTCTCGTGTAGAGCAGTATCGGTCTGGTAAAGACGGTATTGCCGAAGACATCGAAGACTTTAGCGAAGTAGAGAAATTAGGACAAGGTTTTGCGTCGGCCGATCCTTTATAAGAAGTTGACATAGGCGATGGTAGCATCCCAAGGCTGACTTTTGTAAACCAATATTTATAGTCTGATGAAAAGGCCGAAGTAATAAAGTTGCTTCGGTCGTATGTCAATTGTTTCGCATGGGAGTATAGCGAGATGCCGGGATTAAGCCACGAGCTCGTGGAGCATCGGCTACCTATCAAATCCGGATTTAGGCCTTATAAACAGCCTCCTCGACGCTTTAATTCTGTCGTTTATGACTGAGTTAAGGAAGAAGTGGAGCGACTACTCAAAGCTAAGTTTATTAGGCCGTGCAGTATGCTGAATGGGTTGCTAACATTGTGCCGATAGAGAAAAAGGGGAGCGGCAAAATACGAGTTTGTATTGATTTCAGGGATCTAAACAAGGCCACTCCGAAGGACGAGTACCCAATGCCGATAGCTTACATGCTAAACAATGATGCTTCAGGACACAAGGTACTAAGTTTTCTTGATGGCAATGCTGGTTATAACCAAATCTTTATGGCCGAAGTGGACGTCTACAAGATAGCCTTTCGATGCCCTGGTTTTGTCGGTTTATTCGAGTGGGTCGTTATGACTTTTGGTTTAAAGAATGCTAGCGCTACATATCAACGTGCTATGAACTAGATCTTTGATGACTTGCTACGAGTTATGTTAGAATTTTACATATATGATGTTGTAGTCAAATCGGACGCAATGGGAAACCATTTAGCCGATTTGAGAGTTGCTTTTGATAGGATGCGACAGTATGGCTTAAAAATGAACCCGCTCAAATGTGCTTTTGGCGTGTCAGCAGGAAAGTTCTTAGGATTCATTATTCACGAAAGAGGTTTACAAATTGATCCTAAGAGGCTTGAGAAAATTGGAAACCTTGCAGCACCGACATGCAAGAAAGATGTGCAGAAGCTGCTAGGCAAGATGAATTATTTGCATCGCTTTATATCTAACTTGTTTGGAAAGATTGATGCCTTTGTCCCCATACTCCAGCTAAAGAATGAAGCCGAGTTCACTTGGGTGGCAAGTCAGCAAAGCGCATTTGAAAAGATCAAGGAGTGCTTGTCATCGCCACCCGTTGTGAGGGCACCAAAAGTCGGGATTCCGTTTTGGCTATACATCGCTGCTGAAGATAGCTTGATTGGGGCCGTGCTAACCCAGGAGGTGGAGGGAAAGGAGTACATTATCACGTTCTTGAGCCGCCGCCTACTGGACGCTGAAACCAGGTACACGTTTGTGGAACGCTTGTGTCTATCACTTTACTACGCATGTACCAAACTACGTCACTATCTTCTCCCTACTACATGTGTTGTCATTTGCCAAACTGATGTTATAAAACACGTGCTGAAAAAGCCAATTCTAAGTGGAAGAATCGGGAAGTGGGCTTACGCTTTGATTGAGTATGATTTGGCATATGAACCCCTAAGAGCTATGAAGGACCAAATTGTCGCTAACTTTATAGTTGATCACCACATAGATGTCAGTTGGAGTGACAGTGTTGCTCTAATTGAGGTAGTACCATGGAAACTTTATTTTGATGGTTCTCATATCACCTTGTGGAATGCATTTTGAAACCTCGCCTCGTTTAGAATTTCCCTCTACTAATAACCAAGCTGAATATGAGGCTTTATTGTTAGGACTTGAATTGTTGGAATCCATGGGTGTTAAACATGTTCATGCACATGGTGATTCTCTGTTAGTAGTGCAACAAGTAGCTAAGACTGCTCAATGTCTTAATGGCTTGCTAAACAGGTGTTGGCGTAAAAGATTACGCTAACAGGTTTCTGAAAGTTAGAAACTAACAAACGAAGTGTTTGCGAAGTAAACTATTTCAAGCCTCCGAAAGGATAATAGCTCAAAATAGTTCGAGGATGTATATTGAATAACTTGTATTCGGTCCGTACTACAGGGTGAAATGGGGGGTATTTATAGGCCCAAACATTAAGGAAAAGACCCTTTTACCCCTCTATTACAACCGACATAATGGAAACTATTCGGTACCCTTAATAGGGCTAAAATGGTGAAAGACTAATCTAATAGAAGGAAGACAAGCCTTCCATCCTAGATGGCAAAAAGACTCTCTGAAGAGTCCACGTTCGAAGATATACTCCGAACTAGCCTTCGCCTTCATGCTTCGAATCCTATTCAAAGCGCTCTCGAAGTTAGACATCAAAAGCCCTTGATTAAATCTCCTGCTTCAGTCTTGTTACAACAATGGTTCAGAGGATGAAGTATTTTCCCCCAACAGTAGCCCCTCGAATACGCTTCTCCGCTAGACTTGTGATGTTAGGAGAGCAGTATAGCAAGAAAAATAATCATGCACATAGGCTAACAGTTTAATCAACCTTCGAAATATGCGGAGATTCGAAACTTCAAATCAACTTATAAGAAAATTATGTTCGAACTATTTTTTAGAATTAACTTAAAAAGTTCGAAAGTCTTTTTCTTTTTAAGCTTAGAGGAAATAGCCATTGGCTTTTCCTTCAACGGAAATTAAGGAAATGCGTTAAGTTCGCAAAGAGATAACGGGCAAGAATGTGAAACGACAGAACACCAAACGGTAAAAATCGTGGCCTGGGCTATAAATAAGGGTCCTAGGTCCTTCCTCGATACCTTCTCACCGCTTTCGTGCAAACAACCCAACAGACAAGCCCTAGCCTCCATTTTTTTCAAGCAATCCATGCGATTTCATGGTGAAGACGAGCTTCAAGATCCCGGGGGGGCTTCAGCCTTAGCCCGACAGCAAGTTGCGGCAGCAGCGACGACGACTCCGACAGCGACAGTAGCAGTGCCAATGGCGGCGCTAGGAAGGAATCCCCAACGCGATGATCCTCAAGATCTCCTTCCGGCGTCGTCGAAGTATGCGGATCAGTCTTACCAACTAGGACCTTCAACCTGCAAGAGGGAAACGCTCGCGGCTGCGATAGAAGGGAAGATTGGTTCGGAGATTGTGATCCGCAAACCTGGAAAAGAAGCTATTCCTTCGCCAAGGCCCAGAGAAGTGGTCGTCTTCGAAGACTTTTTTGAAGCTGGATTAGGACTTCCAGCCGTCGACTTCCTAGCGGAGGTACTGGATTTATTCCATGTTACTCTCCCCAACTCACTCCGAATGTGATAGCACGTCTCGCCATCTTCGAATGGGCATTGCGGGCTGAAGGCTGTGAAGGAAGAGCAGAAATCTTCGTAGCCCTACACCGAGCTTCGTTCCAGCCCAAGACCTCCGTAGGCCCCAGAGGTGAGAATATGGTGGTGGCCTTCGGGAGTATTAACTTCCGGCTTCAGGATGAATACGCTCTTCGGTTTCCAGCTAAAGCCATTAATGCCCGGTGGTATACAAACTAGATTCTCCGGTGGTTTTACGCCGAAGTTGGGGCAGGGAACCATTTAGCCGGACCTTTACAAGACATAAACTTCCAAAGGGAAGCCCTTGTCCACCCGGATCCAGGTCAGCTCGAAGCTCGCCTTAGCCTTCTTCAACGCATCAGCCATCGCCTGAGCATGCGGGATTTGGCAGAAGAATTCATCGGACTTCAAATTCCCCCTTTGATGGCCAACTGGCCTATCACCTTCGAGGAAGATCCAGAGGGTGGCCTCAGAAAGATTTCTTCGAGCTCGAGCCCTGCAGGTAACTTCGAAAACAACATGTTTCATATACACTTATTTGAAGAAATAACTAATGCCAACTTATCTTCCAGCCTCTCTAGCTCCTATTACTTCGGAGCAAATTGTGCGAGCTTCGGAGAAAATTCTGGGAATTCCGACTCCGACTGAAAAAGAATGGAGAATGAAGTTGGTGGGTACTTGGGAGAGATTCAACCGAGTATGGGGATTACTCAGAATTGCTCCCCCTCCTCTTCCGGATTGGGTGCCTTCATTGCAAGGGCTTAAGAAAAGGAAAGCCGAAGTTGGAGCTTCGACCTTCGCCAAGACTCCGTCGAAGAAAATAGCTCGAAAGCCAAGAATTGCAGCACCTCCAAGTCCAATAGCTTCGGTCTCCGGTTCTTCGGAGGATGAAGGTAGAATGCTTGTTGATCTAATTGACAAGGATGGAGCCCAAGCAGATGCAAGCATTGGTGATGCTGCGAGCGTGCCGGAGCTTCAAAGCAACCTCGGACAAATTGGGACTTCGGCTGCTCAATAAGACTTACCACGGGAAGAAGCCTCTATTAACGAAGGTGGAGCCGAAGTTGCTGCAGAATCAACTTCTATTCCGGATGAAGCAACAACTGCAGCTCCCGAAGAGGCTCCAACAGTCGAAGTTTTAACAGTGAATTCTGATTCTGACAATGACTTTGGGCTATCTTTTGACCCGCCAAGTAGTACGATGCTCACCCGTCGACAAGACTTCGGAGGTAACTTCGGCAATAGGATCTGCTTCTATGGAAGAGGTTCGTCCCGAAGATACAATTCCTGGGACTTCGGCAACTCCGGAGCCAATTCCAGAAGTCACCCAAATGGGACCTGGAAAAGGTAAAGGCGAAATAGACCCTCTCCCTGCTCCGAGTTTCGGATTAACTCCGTCTGAGTCGACAGACGAAGGTCAATCTACAGAGGGGGTCGAGTCTACCGAAGTCCTTGAAGACATGGCCTAGTGCTCCAACCCCTCGCCAATCGAAGACGACCAAAGTGCCTTGTCTATGCTCCCTCTTCTAACTCCTTTCTTGGAGCGAAGAATCGGACTTCGGACTTTGCTCGAGCCTTTCGATCGATCTAGCCGCGAAGTCGGGGAGACAGACTTGGTAGCCATCCTGAGCGAAGCTGAGGGTTCAGAGCTCAACGCCGCCATGGAGCGTGCAGCGTACCAGGTACGAAGTATCTGCAAAACAAAATTAATCTCATATACAGATAATTTCTCACCTTAGTTTTTTCTCTTTGCAGCAAATAGTCTTGGCCTGAGCCACGAACGTTTCAAACGAACGTGGAAACCTTCGCCTTCGAGAGGAAATCACTACTCTTCAACGAAATCTTAATATTTCCGAAGGTCGAATTTCCCATTTAGACAACATGGTCTCAGCAGAGCGGAGGGCCAGGCAAAGCTTGGAAACTGCGAAAAAGGAGCTCGAAGCAGAACAAATTGTGCTTCGGGCGGAAATAGAAAAGATGCGGGCGGAGCATGTTACAGCGGGGGCTGAACTTGTCAAGCTCCGGGAGGAAAAGGCCAAAACTGCAGAGGAGGCTAGCCACCTACTTAACTAGAAAAATTCTTTAGTTACGGAGGAAGCTAGGCTCTCCGGTGTGGTGGAAGAGTTGACTTCGGCGAAGGACGCTTTACTTGAAGATAAGCTGAAATCAGAGAAGGTAGCTGCGGAGGTCATGAACCAACCCCTAGGTGTTCTAGAGTACTTCGGTACTACTGGGACACTTCCTTCAAATGACAACGTATCCTTGCTTCGGTGGCTAAAAATGATCCAAGGAGCTGCGAAGACGATGAAGACGACAAGCATTCGATACGGAGAACTCTCCGGACATGTGGCTGCTATCGGCATACTTCGCTACTACGAAGATCTGGGAATATCGATAACTCCGAACGCAGAGGCGGCTCCCATTACCTTCGACGAAAACCGACTTCTTAATCCTTCCGAAGACATGGCCGCTGCTTGGCAAACCTTCCAAGCTTCATGGAGAGCCGAAGGTCATACTACGATCAAGGCTTGGATTGATGAAGGGCAACACCAAAAGCAAGCTCGGTCGCAAGCTTCGAGCAGCCAGCCTCTGCCAAACCCGCAGGTCTAGATTTACCTTAGGATCCTGACTATGTAAAGAATCATATTTTTCATATATTATGAATGAAAATTTACTTGTCGTGTTTTTAGGCTTCACCTCATATGTATGATGTCGAAGTGTTAAACATTAACGAAGAGCTCCGCCTGCTATGGGCTACCTTCGATATTTTAAAACTTCACAAGCGACCTCGATTTTTAGTTCCTCGAGATAGCTCCGGTGCAATTGCACCCGAAGTAAGCAAAGATATACTATATTATATTAAAGAGGAAGAAAAAGAAGTTAACTTGGAAGCTTCATCTTTCGAAGACATTGCATGGTCCGAAGATGAAGGTGAAGCTCTGGGGAAAAAACTTGAAGAACTTGGCAGCTGGGAAAGGAGCCCCGAACGACTCCGAACTTGGGCCGAGCTTCAATAGGAACAGAAAGACTTTAGAGCTTCGAAGGGAGGTAGAAGAGTTAAACGTAAAGTTGTTAGAACTCCCGGCTCTGGAACTAGTCGTTCCAACCTTAGCTCTAGAGATCGAAGTGGTCTTCGATTCCTTCTCGGTATAGACACCGATTTTTCATGATGTAATCATAATTTGTTCGGATAATAAATATTGATTTTTAAAATTGTCTCCCTACTTCCCAGCCCCTCTTTGGGCGTAAGCAACTTCGAACTATACTCAAAGATGGTTAGGCGCAAAGAAAAACTTAGGAGTACAATTTTGGAGGCTCGGAGCCCCTCGGCAATTTTTAAAGATTGATTAAAATCTTATAAAGTGTCTTCGACTACGTGAAGTCTGAAAACTGGTAACTTAGTACCTTTTGCTTTGAAAGAAATCACTTCGGACAACTTTCCGGACACTTTGGTGTCCCAAACTATTGGTCACTTTGGACTTTTTTCACAGATATTCGAAGCTCATGAGCTCAAACTCTGTTTTGTTTTGTTTTGGCCTCCTTCAGCTCTTTTTGCGAATGCTATCAAACCGATGGTTTGGAATTCGCAGTGGTCTCCTCGGACTCTTTTTACGGATGCTTTCAAGCCAAAACTTGGAATCCACATTATTTGGTCTCCTTCGACTCTTTTTACAGATGCTTTCAAGCCGGTGGCTTGGAATCCGTTTTCTCGGTGACTTCCCCACCTCGCTGGAAGCTTCGGACCAGTGGTCCGAAGTCCGAAAAATATGATTCAACTTAATGACACTTCCCTCCCAGTCAACTTTGCTATTCCAGTGCATCCACTAGAAGTGGGAAGTATATGGGGGTAGGCATTATCTGAACCATAAGCTTTATTGATTCGGAAGGTGTTTACAAATGATTACAAGGAGCCCCTATGCGAAATATCGCTTTAGGTGCTCCGCATGCCATGTATGCGCTAACTCTTCACCTTCCAAATTAGCTAACTTAAAAGAACCAGGACGCCCTGAGCGGACAATTATGTATGGACCTTCCCATTTATTTCCTAATTTCCCTAGCGCTATAATACTTTGCAAAACGAGATGACCCGGCCTAAGTTCATTAATCTTGACCTTCGGGTCAAACCAAGTCTTCGTCTGCTGCTTATACTTTGACAAATTGGCAACAGCTCGAAGCCTTGTTGCTTCTGTTAAGTCAAGCGAAGTTTGCTTTTCTACTTCTATTTCTGGTTCGGTGCTGCGAAGAGATCCTCCTTTAATCTCTGTTGGTGTCATAGCTTCATCTCTAAATAATAGTCTGAAAGGAGTGAAACCAGTGGACCTTGTCTGAGTTGTCCGAATGGACCACAGTATTTTCAGGGAGCTCTTCGGTCCACAGTCCTTTTGCCAATCCTACTATTCTTCGATTCAGCCCTGATAAGATATTACCATTGGCTCTTTCAACGGCTCTGTTAGACTGAGGATGCCTTACTGCAGCAAAACATAATTGGATGCCTAGGTCTTCACATAATTTCCTGAAGGGTTCTGCATCGAACTGTGTTCCATTGTCAACTATCAGCTGCCGAGGCACTCCGAACCGACATATAATATTCTTCCAGAAAAATTTTTGTACATTATTCGAAGTGATAGCTGTTAGGGGCTATGCTTCGACCCACTTTGAAAAGTATTCGATTGCTACCACTCGAACTTCAAATTTCCTTTTGCTACTAGGAAGGGGCCAATAAGATCCATGCCCCATCTGGCCATGGGCCATACTGGAGCAATGACTTGAAGAGTTGTTGGTGGGCGATGACTTCTTCGTCCCATCCACTGACATCCTTGGTAAGTGCGGACTAAGCTCTCCGCATCAGCTACTGTTGTAGGCCAATAAAGCCCCTGGGGAAGTGTCTTTCCTGCCAAAGCTCGAGGGGGCAAATGGCTACCGCAGAGTCCTTCATGAATTTCTCGGAGAATTTCTTGACCTTCGGCTTGAGATATACATCGGAGCAAAGGGGAACATACTCCGGCCTTGTACAAAATACCGTTGATTATATGATAACTCTGAATTCTGAGTTTCAACCTCGAAAGATGTGGCCCTTTAGACATACTTGCTTCTCCTTGCAATAATTCCATAATTGAACTTCGCCAATCTGTACTTGGAATGCAAAGGACTTCCGCAGCAAGGATTTGCGGTACCGAAGGTGTACTGAGTTTTTCGTAAAAAGCCTCTTCTGGTATGTCCATAGCTCCGGCTGCAGCTTTTGCTAAGATGTCAGCTTGCACATTTTCTGCTCTAGGTATACTCCGAATGGAAATCCCTTTAAATGCTGCTTCAATCTTACGGATTTCTTCCAAGTATTTTGCAAGCTGTGGATGCCGAACTTGAAAGCTCTTGTCTACGTGCCCTGCTACAATCTGAGAATCTGTCTTAATAACAACTCTTGTAACCCCTAGAGCACATGCCTTTCGAAGTCCCAATAAAATTCCTTCATACTCCGCTGCATTATTAGTAGATTTAAAGTTGAGTCTTGCGGAATACAAAGCCTTTTGCCCTGAAGGTGAAATTATTACTGCTCCAACACCTGCTCTAGATGCTTGGAAAGCTCCATTGGAGTAAATAGTCCAGATCCCTTCACTTGGCTTCTTTGAAGCCCATGCAGCAGGGGGAGTCCATTCTGCCACGAAGTCCGCCAACACTTAATTTCTGTTCTTGCCACAAAGGATATACCGAAGGGTGCCAACTCAACAGCCCACTTCCCAATTCTTCCTGTAGAATCCTTACTACGGAGCATATCTCCAAAAGGATATGAAGTTGGTACAATTACTTTATGTGCCAGGAAATAATGCCTTAACTTCCTCGAAGCCATTATCAGAGCATAAGTGAATTTCTCAAGCTCGGAATATCTTGTTTTTGCTCCAGACAATGCTTCGGACACAAAATAAACTGGATTCTGAACCAACTTCACATTGAAATCAACCTCTCTGACAAGGACTGCACTGACAGCAGAGCCAGTAGCTGCAAGGTAAAGAAGTAGGGTTTCGTCCGCAACAGGCACCGTGAGTGTAGGAAGGTTGCTGAGATAATTCATAATATCTTTGAAGCTCTTTTGACACTCCGGTGTCGATGCAAAATCTTCGGACCCCTTCAATGCTTTGAAAATGGGCAAACTTCTCTCCGCGGACCTTGCCAAAAACCTGCTAAGTGCTGCAAGACGACCAATCAGCTTTTGCACTTGCTTTAAATTCTCCAGGGGAGCCATCCTTTGCAACGCAGTTATCTGAGTGGGCTAGATTCGATCCCTCTGCTTGAAACTAGATACCCTAACAATTTTCCAGCCTGCGCCCCGAAGATACATTTTTCGGGGTTAAGACAAATCCCTCACTGCCCGAAGGCTATTGAATGTTTCTGCTAAGTCTAGGCTATGTTGGTGCTTTAAAGCACTCTTTATTACAATATCATCCATATAGGCCTCTACATTGCGACCTAATTGATGACCTAGGGCCTTAGCAATTAACCTCGAAAAAGTAGCCCCGACATTTCTTAAGCCAAAGGGCATTCTTACATAACAGAAGACTCCTAAAGGAGTTACAAAGCTTGTCTTGATTTCATCTTCGCGCTTTAGCCAGATTTGATGATAGCCGGAGTACGTGTCAAGGAAACTTAATAACTCCGAACCGGCAGTAGAGTCGACCAATTGATCAATTCGGGGTATGGGGTAGGGGTCGCGGGGGCATGCTTTATTCAGATATGTAAAATCAATACACATGCGCCACATCCCGGAGGATTTCTTTCTAACGAAGACTGGGTTGGCTAACCACTCCGTATGAGCCACTTCTCTGATAATCCCAGCCTTCAGCAGCTTTTCCACTTTGTCTTTGCAAGGGTAGCTCTCTCTGCAGACAGCTTCCGGAGTCCTTGCCAAACAGGTTGAGCCTTCGGGTTCACAAGTAGACTGTGTTCAATAATATCCCGACTGACTCCAGTGATGTCTTCATCATACCAAGCAAAAACATCTAAATTCTCCTCAACTACTTTCTCTAACGAAGTAGCGACTTCTAGAGGCAAATCTTTGCCAAATTGAAATGAATATTCATTGCCATCTTTGACAATAACCTTCGTTGCAATATCTCCTTCGGGGCTTGGCCTTGGGAAGGATTTCTTCGAAGATTCGTTAGGAACAGAGAAATCCTCCGGGTTATCTTGCACATTGTTCACTTGTCTCAGGTCAAGAGGAGGGCCATGACCATACTCCGCTCTTCGTGCAGTGGCCTGATCTCCGAAAACATTGAACACTCCCACCTGTGTGGGCATCTTCATACACAGGTAATTATGATGAGCCACAGCTCCGAATTGATTCAGCATGCCCCTTCCAAAGATGACATTGTATGCATATGGAGCATCCACAACATCGAAAATCACTTCCTCCATCCTGGCCAGTAGCCCCTCTCCAAAAGTAACTTCCAGGCCAATTTTGCCGAGGGCATCGAGAGGGGGTCCTGCGAAGCCTTCCAAAGGACAAGCTGCTGGGAGAAGATGTTTCCTGGAGATGCAGAGTTGGTCAAAAGCTTGAACAAAGATAATATCTGCTGAACTCCCTCTGTTGATTAGCACTCTCCGGACCTCAGTCCCTGCTATGTCGGTAGTGATGACGAGTGGGTCTGCATGTGGAAACTATATACAAGTTGCATCATCTGCAGAAAAAGATATCGGCACATGGGACCATTCGGGCACAGCAGCTGCAGACGAAGAGGTTCCAATATGGCCCACTTCTCTAACATATTCTCTTCTCTGCCTCTTCGACATACTTCCGAGGGTCCCTCCTACGGAGATGGGGAGGACTACTCTTTTCCCTCGATCTTGTCCCTCTTCTTGATTCGGAGGTGGCATAACATTGACCACCGGAGGCCGTCTTGCAGGGTCGAAGTTTTCTATTCATGCCACAACCTGGACAGGCTCCGGACGCACTTCAGTCGAAACTCGGTCGGTAGTGCCTCGACCCGAAGTTCTTTCCAAATACTCTCCTCTTAAAGCAAGTATGGATTTGCACGCATCAGTTGCGTGACTCTGATTCTCACCATGGACACAGCAGAAAAAGGCTTGGGCTTTGCTAGCCGGTTTCCCTGGAGGCCTCCAGCCGCTGGTCTTGCTTCCTGAAGGCTGTGGAGCCCTTGGGGAAAATTTCTGCGGGGGTGCAATGTTCAAAACTTCTGAACGAGGATGCTTTTGTCCCCGACGCCTATCGTGCTGAGCTTCGAAGCTAGGCCCTTGCGGCTGCGTTGTAGTCTTCACTTCCAACTTGACTTCTTGAAGTACTGACGGAGTGGCAGTAGTTCTCCGAAGCCACCCCTCTTCTGACCTTGCATATTCTTCGAAATAAGACATAATTGAGCAACAGAAGATATCTTTTTCCTATGAAGTTTATCAAGGAGGCTCGCATGAATAACTCCCTCTCGAGCTGCGTCAACTACGGAAGACGTAGTTAACCCTCGAATTTGCGACTTCGTATGAGCGAAGCGCTTGAAATACTGTCTCAAAGTCTCTCTGGGGAGCTGCTTCACCTGGAAAAGGCTTCCTGTTGACATTGGGGGTACGAAGGTACCCTGAAAGTTGCTCACGAACTTCTTCCTCAACTCCCTCCATGATCTGATTGATGCTGGCTTCAGAGACCAGAACCACCGTAGTGCCACTCCTTCGAGAGCTAGGGGAAAACATTCTGCCATAGTGTCTCGCACTCCCCTGCTGGCTTCAATTGCTAATGCATATGAACGGGCGAACTCTCCAGGATCTTTGTCTCCGGAATATTTGCAAAGCTTCGAAGTTTTGAACTTAGGGTCGAAGCGCACTTTTTGCAACTTAGGATGCAATGGAGATTCGGTGTCGAAAGAAGAGTTCTCCGGGGCTTCGGGATAAGGAAGTTCGTCATCTTCGGGCACTTCGGGGATGACTGGGGTGGCCTGAGAACGAAGTCTATCTGTGGCTTCTTGCCGCCACCTTGCTACATCAGCTTGGAGACTGGCCATTTGAGCGGCCATATCACCAAGACCATCTTCATCTCCTCCAGATGGACCTTCCGGGTCTTGAGAACTGTACGCATCAGTTCGAAGTGGAACTTGAGGTGGAAGAGGGACTCCAGCTGGCCGAAGTATGGATGGAGTTGGGGGAGGAACTCTGTATGCTCGAGGAAGGGAAGCCCCTTCGGGGGTCTGAGGTGGAGGAAACGTCGAAGGCCCTCCAACCTCAACTGTGTTTGAAGATCTTACTCCGGAGGTTCGAGGAGACCTCCGAATAGGACTACCACCTGCACTCCACTTGGGAGGCATGATTTGAGAATTTGGTAGAGAACAAAGTTTTTTGGACTAGGTTCCCCACGGACGGCGCCAACTGTTGGCATAAAAGATTACGCTAACAGGTTTCTGAAAGTTAGAAACTAACAAACGAAGTGTTTGCGAAGTAAACTATTTCAAGCCTCCGAAAGGATAATAGCTCAAAATAGTTTGAGGATGTATATTGAATAACTTGTATTCGGTCCGTACTACAGGGTAAAACGGGGGGTATTTATAGGCCCAAACATTAAGGAAAAGACCCTTTTACCCCTCTATTACAACCGACATAATGGAAACTATTCGGTACCCTTAATAGGGCTAAAATGGTAAAAGACTAATCTAATAGAAGGAAGATAAGCCTTCCATCCTAGCTGGCAAAAAGACTCTCTGAAGAGTCCACGTTCGAAGATATACTCCGAACTAGCCTTCGCCTTCATGCTTCGAATCCTATTCAAAGCGCTCCCGAAGTTAGACATCAAAAGCCCTTGATTAAATCTCCTGCTTCTGTCTTGTTACAACAATGGTTCGAAGGATGAAGTATTTTCCCCCAACAACAGCTACTTGGATAAATTCCTAGACATAGTTGCTACTTTTGATGACTTCAAAATTTCTCATGTGTCAAGAGAGGCCAATTCCATTGTAAATGATTTGGCTCAGCAAGCATTCGGCTATCAAGTTAGGAGAGGTAAATTTTATGTACAGGAAAAGCTGATGCTTGGTCTCACTGCCGAAGCCAGTAGCTTCGGGCAGGCGCGAGGGTTGCCGAACCATCTAGGTCGAACCCCTCCAGCCAACGGAGACTGCTGTGCGCTAGAGCCCCCAGGCCCGAGTACTCTAATCGCCGAAGGACCTAGTGCATCGGAGCCCCTGCGTCAAAGCCCTCCTGGATAGTGAGGGTCTTCGGGAGCCAGAGCCCTCCAACAGGAGGCTTCGGCCTGACCAACTTCATGCAGCAAGCTCAAGCAGGCTTCGGTAGAAGCAAGGAAAGCTTGGGGGGCACTCTGAAATCAGTAGATTTCACGTCACTCTAGGGAATGAGCTAGCAAACCCTTCAGAAACCCATAAGAGCGATTGGAGAACTCCAATCGTCCGGTATTTGAGATACCCTAGTCGAAGGGTTGATCGGAAAGTTCGGCGACAAGCGTTTAAATTTGTGTTGCTAGATGATACACTATATCGCGAACTATTGATGGAGTACTGTTAAAGTGTTTAGATGATGAACGGTCCCATGTGGCTACGAGAGAAGTCCATGAAGGGATTTATGGCACTCATCGGTAGGCCTAAAAGATGAGTTGGATGCTCAAAAGAGCAGGTTTCTACTCACCGACTATGACTGAGGATTATTTTAAGTATTATGGAGGGTGTGAAGCGTGTCAAAAGTTTGGCAACATTCAGTTAGCTCCCGCTTCATTGCTTAACTGTATTATCAAGCCATGGTCATTCCGAGGTTCGTGTTGATGGTGAAAGACTACTTCACCAAATGGACTGAAGTCGTACCTCTCAAGAACATGACTCACAACGAGGTACTTGATTTTATCTTGAAGCACATTATACATAGATTCAGTATTCCCCAAGCTCTCACTACAGATCAAGGCAATTCATTTGTTTCTAAAAAAGTAAGAGACTTTGTTGAATTTTATGGTATTAAGCTAATAAACTATTCACCATAATATGCTTAGGCCAATGATCAGGCCGAGTCTAGTAATAAGACTATGATTAAACTCATTAAGAGATAAACTGAATAATTCCCTAAGAGCTGGCATGAAGTGCTTTCCGAGGCATTATGGGCTTGTTGAATTGCACACCACGGTGCTACCAAAGTTAGTCCATATGAGTTGGTATATGGACAAGAAGCCATTCTACATGTAGAAGTAGATCTTGGCTCTTTAAGAGTTCTAAAGCAAGATGTCTTATCGGTCGACGAGTATGAGACTCTTTTGAACGACAATCTAGAAGAGGTGACCGATAAGAGGTTGAGGGCTTTAGAAGCTATCAAACTAGACAAAAGGAGAGTAGATAAAGCCTACAATAAGAATGTGAAACCAAGGGTGGTTTCGGTCTAGATGATGAGTGTTTGACAAGGATGAGCATTTGAGAGATCGAGCGATGGAGTGTTGGTTTGAGTGCATCGAGAGGTTCGATGTAGAATTTAGGAATGTGTGCCGAGGGTTTTGGCGGTGCGTCGCGTTCATGTTTTAGCTTGTCTTGGATGTGCAGGGTAGAGATGTTGACCAACTATCGACGGCGAGTGATCAAGGGTCAAGCGGGGAGCTCGATGCCAGAGGATTGGGGAGGACGGGCGAAGTTGGAGAAGATCTCAAGAGTGCACGAAGAGACCGAGCAAGACTTGGACGGACGGTTCATTGTGACGGCATGACGACCGGGTCTGCGAGAGGGAGGCCAGGGCAAGTATTCAGGTGGCTTGAGGGGATCGAGAGCAGAAGTGGCTTGATGGCGCTCAGAGACGCAAAGCGGTGTCACGAGTCGAAGGGTTGAGAGGCTTTGTCGGTTTTTGCTGAAAACCGTCGCATATCTAGTTTTTCTAATTTTAATAGTTTGGAGTCTTTTTACTTTGAGTCAATGTGTAATAAAAAGTTGAGAGTCTAGAGTAATTGTACTCCTTTGGTATATTTTTCAGAATTTCCTAATTCTGAAAATATATTACAAGGAATAGGACTTTTGTATAATTTTTAATTCTAGAGTGTTCTTTTCAGAAAATACCCCCATGGTTGGCTTATAAATAGGGGACCATATACATGGGCAGGTGGGGGATTTTTGGCTGTTCTTTTGGTTGAACCAAACTATTAACTCTATCAAAATTCTATTGTTTATTTTGCTGAATTGAATCAATCCTGCGTACTATTCACAATCTGGCAAATTCTATAGTGCTAGCGATGAGGTTCTGTCTCCTGGGCGCAGGTATGATTTTGAACTGAAATCTATTTTGAGAGCTGATTTTTGGTGAATCTAGTGCAGAAGTTGATGTTGATGTTTATACATCTTTTGTTTAGGATGTTTTGAATGTTCCATTTTCGAAACTTGCAACAAGTTTGTGTGATTCTGTGTGATTCTTTTGCTGATCCCAAGTGGTACATCTGTTTCCTTTTAGAGCAGTTCTGTATTTTTCAGATTAGAGCAGAAACCCCCTTAAGGTGTTTGAACAAATGTCTAGTTCATTCATGTGAACATGATGGGCTTTTAGATCATATTTTACTTAAATCAAAAATGGATTGATGGCCATGTATGTAGTTAGAAATATGTGTATTGTGTTCTTGCTGCTGATCTCTGTCACAAAAGATAAGAGATGTGTCACAGAATGTTGATCTGAATTTTTACTCTCTAAACCTTGAGTTGGATTACATTTGCTGTAGTCATCATTCTGAAAGATTGCTGGTCAGTTTTTCTTCATTTGAATTTGAGTACTGTGTCATCCATAAAATGAATGGGCTTGGGATCACATACTTCTTTGCAGGTTGTCAGGACAAGTCTAATTTAAATTTTCTTTAAACTGATCTGATCTTTGCAATTTGAGTGAGAGTAATTTCAGTCATTTTCAGAGCTATAGATGAGTTGTTACCTCTTGTTGTCTCTAACTTTTTGATCTGAGTTAATCTGTCCAGTATTTTTAGGAAGTATATTCACAAAAAAATCTTCAATAGTGACTGTTTTGAATTCATGTTGTTGGATTTTAAGTTTACATGAATTGCTAAAAAGAACCACAATGTTCAGCCACTATTTGTTTTCAGATTTCATACAGTTCAGTTAGTAGTTTCTTCTTTGGTTAATTTTCTATCCTAACTTCCTAGACAAGAAGTTTCAGCAGTAGTCTTTGCATTGTAATCATATATATATAGAGAGAGATTTGATCAGTTTTCTCTCAGTTTCTTGAATGAATTTTGTTCGGTTAATTTATTATTGTGATTAAATATAATCTGCTATAGTATTTAATTTTATCAGTTTTATTTTGCATCTGATGTTTTGCTCTGAATCAAATTCCTGCTGAGAAATAGTGTTTTCAGAAATAAGTTGTGTGGTTTGATTGAATGGAGATTCCATCAGTTCTGAATTATAGACTGTGCTGAATGAGTAAAACAGAACTTCAGTTTTTCAGAATCTGTTGCCAAGACAAAATTAATTCAATCAGTACTGTTTTAGTTGAAGTGAAACTCTGAACAACACTAAAGTATTCCAGCTATAGTGTGTTTACATGTATTTGGTTTTGGTTTAGAAGTATATGATTTGAAATTGATTCTGTGTAATAGTCTGCAAGTTGAATACTGAATTAATCTTTGTTAACTGAAAATCTGAAAGTGACTAGTTTGTTGTCTGTTCTCTGTATTATTTCAAGTTCATATATGAATTCTCTGGATGAGCAATTTCAGTGGTTGTTACAGTAAATTTCTGAACTGGAATTTGACTGAATATGTACTGATTAATAGTTTCTATTTCAGATCTCTTTTGATAGAGTTAAAATTTTGAATTCTGCCCAAGTGCAAATTGGAGTACTGTTTAATTTTCAAAATTGCAACAGTAAACTATATTATCAAATCAGAAATGAAATTTATTATGAAATTAAAACCTGAATGCTGAACAAATTTGATATTTGCTTTTACTATTCATTGTCCTGTTTGTTTCAGAATTGTTGAGAATTCATTTGGAATTCAATTATGATAAGTTGATTCATTATTCAAGTCCTTTTTAAGCTGAATCTGGTTCAAGAATTAAATGTGTTGTAGTGATGGAATTATCAGAACTGAAATTGAATTAAAAACCAGCGTATGTGACCAATTTGGAAATTTGTTTGATTTAAAAACCTGTTTTCAAATGATCATCAAGTTTGACACTGCTATCTCTTAGAGGTGCGTTGGGTGATCTGAACAGGCCATCTCATTATTTGCGAGAATTTGTCGAGGCGCCTATTCACCCCCTCTAGTCGCCATTCCGATCCCACAATTGGTATCAGAGCCGATTAGATCACCAGTTGACCTTAACCGGTTTGTGATCCTTGTTTTGGCGACATGGACAGAAACACAAAAATCCCGATGTTTGATGGTTTGGATTATTCTTATTGGAAGATGCGCATGGAGTCTTATTTACTAAGCCAAGGAAGTGCAATTTGGGACATTGTTGCTTCCCAATATGTGATCCCTGAAACTCGTACCTCAGAGACTGAGAAGTGATAGTATGAATGTAATAGCATGGCTAGAAACAATTTTTTTATCAGTCTGAGTCGCAACGAGTTTGACAGGGTCCAGCACTTGAGAACTGCACGAGAGATCTAGATGACCTTGAGAACCTTTCATGAGGGCACTACACAGATTAAGGCTAGGATGCAGAGCACGTATAATCAAGAATACCAAATGTTCGTGCAATGCCCCGCCGAATCTGTAGATGCCATGTTTGCGCGCTTTGATGGGATTGTCAGTAATTTGCGCTCCACATGGACGCTATCTTAGTCTGATCATGACAGGGCGATCAAACTTTTCTATGCTCTTGATCGTACCATATGGGAGGTGAAGATCTCTAGTATTGAAGAGTCGGCAAGTTTTGACACTTTGACTTGCGATGAACTCTTTAGTAAGCTCAAGTCCACTGAGATAGCCAACGCATCTCATCCAGGATTCAGAAAAACCTTGTTGCCTTCTATTGCTTTGGTTTCCGGTCCTGGTAGTGGCACCTCATCTAGAGGTAGTGTGTCTGGAGTTTGCACTTTATCTGGGGGTTTTGCCTTGTCTTCATTGGTCTCTATCACAAAGGAACAAGTGGACACATTGGACGATGAAGAGCTTGCTCTTATTGTCAAAAAGTTCATTATGTTCTACAATGATAGAAGAGATCAAAGAAGAGGAGGCTCTCGAGGGTGGTTTGAGTGCGGTGATCTTAATCATATTAAAGAAAATTTCCCAAACTGAACGCAAAGAATGAACATGAGCACAAACACCAGAAAAGAGACAAAAAACCCTTCTTCAAAGGAAAAAGAGGAAAAGTGGCAAAAAGGATGGCTAGAGCTTTCGTGGCTGCACTCAGCGACATCGACAACACCTCGAGTGAAGAGCCAAGCTCTGATGAAGAAGAATTTTACAAGAGTGAAGAAAAGAAGGAAAAGACGATGGACTTCCACAGCCTCTGCTTCATGACCAATGACAAGTACAGCAGCGATGAGCTTGACTCATCTGAGGTTAGTCTATCACATGACCAATTACTTGTTCAAAACGATGAATTACATGATGCAATTATTTCACAAGATAGACTGCTTAAACTTGCTGCTAAAGAACGAAATGAACTAAAGCTTAAAATTGAATCTCTTTCTACTAAACTTGCTTTGTTGAAGTCTGAGTCTAAAATTGCTGAATGTGAGTCTTGTCTTATCGTTATGAGTGAACTTGCTTAGTTGCGTCTGATTCATGCTCAAAACATTGAAAAACTTGAAAATGTTCAGAAGCAACTTTTGGTTGTGGAGTCTAGTCCTTGTGTCATCAATGAATGCTTAAATTGCCCTTTACTGATTGAAAGCATTAATTTGAGAGATAAGCATATTGATGAGCTTAAGGCTAGATTGAAGAGTGCTGAGTGTTCTAAGGATGTGCAACCAGCGTGTCCCACCTGCATCACCCTTAAGAACCAACTCAGCTTTGCTAGAGAGCAAGCGGAAAAATTGAAATGTGGGAATGACTATCTTCTCTCCGTAGTGGAAAAATGCACTGAAGGAAAGGGTAGGATGGATTTGTTTTTGGCTAAAACCAAAATGTGTGCTGACAGGGCAGGGTTAGCTCTCGGGTTGGGCTATGAGAGAACCACTCCAAACACTTTGAGAGAAATTGTGTTCACTCCTCTCACTACCCTTGCGAAAGAGAGAGCCTAGTTAAACACTAATCAAAAAGCGAAGAATCCTACTCAACCTACCAAGAAAGCTCTTCGTTCATCAGATGAACCTCCACATCCAAAACCTAATAAAACTGTGAGATTTGCCCCTGAGACCCATGCTCACACACCCAAGAGAGTGTATCACTGCTCCTATTGTCATCGGTTGGGTCATTTGGTTGGGTTTTGCTTTTGTCGTATCAGGGATGAGCGACGGTCTTTTGCTATGAGCTTTCAGGACAAGCATTACCCATCTTTAGGTATGCATGAGTCTGCTTTTCACTCTTATCCTAATTTTGAGGCCCCACATGGTTTTGTAAGTGATTATGCCCATCGTGGAGTACACCATGCTTCATATGGTGATAGATCACGTGTAAGAGGCTTTGATGCTCGACAGGTTGGGAGACATCATCGTTTTCCAGGTTCGCGCTTTGTAGGTAGACCACACACTTTTTATCATGGCTTATCTCCTGTGCATGATCAGTCTACTACTTTGCCCGGTTCTCGAGTTTTGCAATGCTGGATTCCAAAATAGTTTTTAACTTACCTTCTCACTGAGCATCCAAGAGATTCTAACATGTTTTGAGGTGGAGTTTTGTAGCATTGCATGAGCTTCTGTCATACGATTAATTGCTTTTACAAGTACATGCTTTGTAATGCCTTTGAACTATTGTCTTTAATACTGTTGACTACATGGCATGTATTCATCTGATAATTGTCATGAGCATGGCTTTTGTTTGTGAAAATTTGAAAACGATCACTGCTTAGTCTAGAAACTAGCTTGAATGGGTTGAGTGCTTTTGCCATCTTTTACACTCCTCATAGCTAGTTCCTTTTCACTTGGATGCTAATACGCAACTTGATTTCATCAAAAATGAATGAAAATGAAAGTGAATGAAAATGAAAATGAAAATGAATGACATTGATGCTGTTGAGTGCTAAAATTGAAAAGATCAAAGCGGGTTTGCTTTGTCGAACTACTTTGTTCTAGGCGGCATACCATAGCACTTTTGGTATGAACGGGTACATTGAAGTGTATATCGAGATCAATGCTTTATGCTTCCGATGGTCTTTTGCGTGACCTAGGCTTGGTTTGGTCGGTTAGCATAAGGTTGACATGCAAATAACCCCTGGCATAAAAATGAAAAGTTAAAATTCATTGCATATCATGTTTGCTGAACCACCTTGAAGTGGGATACGCTTATATCGTTAGTTTTTGGATAGCTTTTGCATCTCATGCCTTGACATGTCTAGTATACTAGTCTGAGTGGTGATGCTTTTATTTGCTATAATCTGAGAATGCTTGCTCATGCCTTTTGTTTGGATGGTACTCATCTAAGCGTGTCATTCAGTACTTTTAGACAATATTCAAGGCGAATGATTATTTGTACTGTAATTGTAGATGTTCATGTTTCAGAAGCTCACATCTCTACTTTACCCTCATTCTCCTCTTTGCATCTTTTATCTCCTTGATGCCTGCATTGTTAAATGGGGAGAAATGGTCTACATGATTGTAACACCCCAAATTTTCAGAGAAATAAAAATACCATTTATTATATTTTTCTGGAATTAATTAATTTGGAAATACCTTTAATGTCGTTCTTAGCTTATTTGAACTAGGACCTAGGTGAAATTACCAAACCAGAGGCTAGAAAATTTTGTATATGATCCCAAGGACAAGATATATTTTTGAGAATTTTTACAAATTTTTATCACCCTTGGAAGTAGCCCAAATATTTTAAACTAATTTCTTTAATTATTTTTATTCGAAAAAGGATTGAAACAGTAACGGGCCTCCCTCCCTCCATCTCCCCCAACCGGCCAGCCTAGCCCGCTCTCTTCCCACGCCTCGGACTGACACCCTGGCCCCGCTTGTCAGCGAGCCCCTCCCCGTCCACGCGCGCGCCCGACAACCAGACCCCACCTCTCGGCGCCAACTCCCTCTCGGCCGAGCTCGACCCCACTCGTCAGTCCCGCCTGTTGCCGCACCCTCGCCCCACTGACCTGTGGCCCCAACTTGTCAGGACCGTCGTCCACCTCGCGCCACTGCCCCCAAATCACATCGGCCGAAGACCTCGCGCTCGGATCCGCCTCGCCGACCCCTCTCCCATTAAATTGGCGCCATAAATTGGTCCCCCGAGCCCTACCGGCTGTTTCCCCTCGTTAATCCAGGCGTTTAAGCCCCGAGATCGCAGCACCCATGCATGGCGAGACCTCGCCGGCGAGTTAAAGCCCTCCCCTCAGCTTTCCTTGCATGTGTTTCCTCTGAACCCCGCCGACGCCTCTATTTAATCCCTTGGCCTCCACCGCGTCCAGCCCGCACGCCCGATCACGTTGAGAACGAACCAGAGCGCCCCACTTCGGTTTTTAGCACCACACCGCCACCTCCACTCCAGTCGCCATTCGCAGTCACCGAAGTCCTCCTCCACCCTTGCCGACCGCACCGTCGTGACCATAGGCGCCTCCCCGACCTCGGCCACCCCTCCGACGTCGACGAACCCCGCCGGAACGCCTTCACCGACAAGGAACCCGAACTCCTTCACCGCCCCTGCTCGTCATCGGGCACGCTCCGACGACCCCAAGCCTCTCCGTCGGTACCCTCGTGTTCCCCGTTGTCCCCTCTTTCCGTTTTTAGCCCTAGCTAGGTCGGGTAGTCCTCGCCGTTGCCGGAATCGCTCGCTGTCGCCTCGCCGGAGTCGGGGAAGATGGGTACTCTACCCCTCCCGACGCGTGTCGTGCCAGATTCTATCCTGGCCGCATGATCTCGATCCGACGGCGTGGAGTAGAGCCCTTGCGATGTTTAATCTCGCGCGTCCATCTGGTCAAAGGGGTACCGAGCGTTGTGGGCCATTGATCGCCACTTAACATCCCCACCTCGCCCCCGCGCGTTGGATCTAGATCCAACAGTCTAGGATGGGCCGGACCACGCGCATAGTGCGCGGGTTCACGGTGGATCTGGTTCACCGTGGACCCGAGACCATTTTTAATTTAAATAAAAATCCAGAAATTTATTTAAACGTTGGAAATTCGTATCTTGCTCATTTTAACTCCAAATTTAACCATTTTAATTCCAGAAAATTCATAATTTTATTCTCTACATGTTAATGCAATAAAAACAGTAGGTTTATATTGAGTATTTTATTTTTGTTTAATAATATATTCAAATGCACTTTAGGGTAAATTACAAATTGATTCATTTCAATTTTAGAAAATTTTATCTTTTATCCTTTTCATGTTAGTATAATAAAACCACTAGGTTTACACTGAACCTCCTATTTTAAATTAGTTAGAAAATTTAAAATACATTAGTTTACATTATTATCCCTTTTAGAAAGGCCATTATTTCATTAAAAAATTATTTTAATATGTTCTTAAGATAAACTTCAGAAAGTTAATAACTTTATTTTCCTTAGTTAAAACCAAATCAAAAACCTATATGCCTATTGTGTGGCTTTTGTATTGTTTATTGAATGTTATGTATATTATTCATGTTGAAAAGAGTACGACGCCACCGAGGAGTCGGAGTATTACCCGGAAGTTCCCCCATCGCCTTTCGCTGAACAAGGCAAGTCACCAAACCAATCTTTTGAGCATGTTGAACCCATGTTTTATTAAACTATCGCTAAAACACATAGGATATACATGCATTAGTCAAATGAAACCCTTACAATATATTTATTAGGATCCCCCGACCTTGATGTGCAACCCAAAACATGCTATCTAGCCTAAACTCCATGTCACCATATGATTAGTATTATTAGCTAGTGTCCAATGTATTGACACGATTGCTATAGGATTAAAAATGAGTCGTAGCGATTGGAATCTACTATATGATCCCCGTTATTCTTATCTCTGGAATGCTGCTGGTGATAGAGTTATGGTTGTGAGTGTATGCATGGTGGGTTCCGGGTGCAAGCTAGGGCATTGGTCGGTAGCACCTGGGGCACTATAAGGACCGGTCTGCGGGATCCGTTGCAATACACGTCCGTACTAACCACAAGTCTAATGGGTAAGTCCTAACTAAGGTATGGAGTGTTCCAAACCGAGGACACCACTTGGAGATGGGTCAAGCAGCACCTGCGGGTGGCTTGTACTGACGTGGCACAAAAGGGGGTTCGACGTTAGCCAGGATGCGTCCCGGTACGACGGCGAAACCTAGAGCGGGTGGTTTTCGCTTGAAGCATTTCATGCTGAGGTTTTGGCACGAGTTCCCGTGGTATGGGTCATCTCGCTACACTTTGGTGTATGGGATGAGTGTGTGCCTTGTGTTTACAGTAGTACACCTCTGATCAGAGTCATATATCTTTTCGAAAAGCCGAGCCCATGGTCAAGGGCGGGTTGCCTGACATCCCACAGTTAGTTTACTTTTACGTGAATGTGCATGATGATTTGACATGTAAGGACAGTTGTGCGAGGAGGGAAAACGTACACCTCGAGTTAGATGGTATTATGATGTTTGTTGGGGGAAATTGCTTCATTTTCAGGACTTAGAGGTTAATAACTCAAAGACTCACTAACTTCGGAGCTGATGGGCTCTTACTCGAAGGTGGAGGCGTTAAGCCAAAGGGGGCCTCGATTTGAAGTTCGAAGAAGCCCTCCGCAAGATACGAGGCTCCAAACTGAGCGACAGGATTAATAAGATGTTTGGCTTATTCGTTTGCCCTGGATAGCTTTACCTTTTTAACCCTACTCAGGGTACCGAATAGTTTCCACTATGTCGGTTGTAATCTAGGGGTAAAAAGGTCTTTTCCTTAGACACTTTTGCCTATAAATACCCCCATCTCTACCCTGTAACGGGGACCGAAAACTTGATTACTCAAATACACACATTCAAACTACTCAAGCTATTATCCTTTTGGAGGCTTGGGCTAGTCCTTAAACATGAACTCGTAGTTTGACTGTTCTTGATCTCAGAGAACCTGTTAGCGCAATCTTTTGCGCCAACACTTGGCGCCGTCCGTGGGGAGCCAAGTTCTAAAAGCTTGTTCTCTACTGCTAACTGCACTTCGAAGAACACTTACGGAGGGAGCCTCAGAGTCCTAGGATTCCGCGCACCCTTCGGTAAGGGGCTTCTTAGTGCAGTTCAAAGGCCTTCGCTCGTCTTCCCAGATCAGTTGAAGTCCCCGGTCTTCAGACCTCTCCGTGACTAGCTATGCCTCCAAAGTGAAGCCAAGCCTCGGGTCCTCTCCGAAGGTCCCCTCGGACCACCGGAGCCAGACCCTCAACCAATCCAACGATTCCTGAGGACGCCGCTGGACGTCGAGTGCCCAGGGGTCCCCGAGCTCCCCCTACGGTGCTTCAAACTGATTATGTCAGCTCCCAAGACCCAGAGCTGCCCTCCGATGAAGACGAATACCTTCTTGGAACCGAAGCTGCTCAGTTAGCAAGGCTTTAGGAGGAGGTGGCTAGGTGGAGACAGGAGGCCGCCGATCGCCTCTGCACTCAAGCCTCCACCGAGACTCCAGAAGGGCCACAAGATGGTGGTGCTCGCAATTTTCCTGAAGCTGTCCAAGTCCCGGAGGAGGCTGAGAACGCATCCTTCGATGATGAGTCTCCGCTACATTCAGACTTACAAAGAGTGCCTTTCGATCCCAGATTCAAGGCCTCGAAGTTGCACAAGTACTCCGGTGGGTCAGACCCCAGAGAGTTCGCTCGCTCATATGCCCTGGCAATAGAAGCAAGTTGAGGGGTGCGCAACACTATGGCGAAGTGCTTCCCCCTCGCTCTCGAAGGCGTGGCGCTCCGATGGTTCTGGTCCTTGAAGCAACTTCCAGGGTACCTTTGTGGCTCCAATGTCGATAGGGAGTTTGTTCCAGGTGAAGCAGCGAGTGGGAGAGACGCTCCGGAAGTACTTCACGCGCTTCGCCCACACCAAGTCACATATTAAGGGCCTGTCTACATCTTCGGTAGTCGACGCTGCCTGCGAAGGGGTGCTAAACCTCGACCTCCTCAGCAAGCTCCACCAGAAGCTGGTGACGTCTATGGCGCAGCTGATGGCATACTTCGAACAGTATGCCAAGGCGGAGGAAGGCTGTCTTCGGTGAACCGGAGCACCCACACCTACCCTCCGAGAAGTTAAGACGGAGCCAGAAGCCTCGGCTCCTTTACAACCCCCTCAAGACAGCCGCTTCAATGAGCACAGGTGAGGGAAGAAACATTTCCGTTCGGAGGTACTAAGCATTGCACCCTCCGTTCCAAAGGCACCTGCTAGTTATCAGCAGGCGCAAAGCTTCAAGGCTGGAGTACCGAAGCCTCAAGAGAGAGCACCTGGCAGGCGCCAGAGTTTTTTCTGCTGCGTGCATGGCGACAATAGAAGCCATGACACGAAGGATTGCAAGGCAGTGTTGGCCCTTCGGGGCGACTACCTAGGGCGAAGTACCGGGCAGGGTATTTCGGATCGAGCCCCACCAGCGGCACGGTCGGAGCCTGTGCAAATTGTGGACCGAGCTGGTGTCCCTGAAGCCCCTATGCGAATTCCGGTGGCCAATATTATGCCACCACCGAAGCAGGAAGACCCACAAGACCGCGGCAAACGAGTGGTCCTACCCATCTCTAGAGGGGGGACCCTCGGGAGCATGTCCAAAAGGCAGTGGCGTGAATACGCCCGCGAGGTTGGGCACATTGGAACTTCGAGCTCCGCAGAGGGGATGCCAGAGTGGTCTCATGTGCCCATCTCGTTTACTGCCAGCGATGCCGCGGGGGTGAAGTTTCCCCATGCTGACCCCTTGGTCATTTCCGCAGACATAGCAGGGGTGGAAGTCCGAAGGATCCTAGGTGGACGGCGGGAGTTCCGCAGACATACTTTTCGTCCAGGTCTTTGATCAAATGTGCATATCCCGGAAGCATCTACTTCCAGCGGCCCGACCACTTCAAGGGTTCTCAGGACCGCCTCTCGATGCCCTCGGCCAGATAGGCCTCGATGTTGCTTTCGGAGAGGGGCCTTTGGTCAGGATAGAAGAGGTGATCTTCGACGTTGTCAATGCCCCCTATGCTTAGAACGCAATCTTCGGGTGAGGGATGCTGAACCAGTTCGGGGCTATAGCGCACCACAATTATCTTTGTCTCAAAATGCCCACGCAAGGTGGAGTGCTTACTATTTCAGGAGACCAAGCTATAGCTTGGAGAACGGAGTATGGGCACGGACAACCGTTGGATCCCCGACAAGTGCACAACGTGGTGGAGGGCACGGAAGAGGTGTCGGAGGCTTCGAACTCTTAAAAGGGGCTCTCCCTCAAGCCAAGCCCGGAAGGCGATGTCGAGTCGAAGATAATTTCAAAAGATGGCAAAGAATAACCAGTACAGTTCGGCAAAGGGCTATCCCTGGAGATAGCTGCTTCATTGGATGAAGTCGTCAAGAAAACTCTGGACGTCTTTGCCTGGACCGACGAAGACATCACCGGGGTTGATCGGAGCATCATCGAGCACAGTCTGCTCGTCAACCCGAAGGCCCTGCCAGTGCGCCAGGGGCTCCACAAACTGTCTGCAGAAAGAGCAAGCCTCGCCAAATCTGAAGTAGAAAAATTGTTAAGGGCTGGCATCATCAGGGAGGTAGCCCATACCAAGTGGTTGGCGAACCCTATTTTTGTAAGGAAGAAGGACTCGAACAAGTGTCGCATGTGTATTGACTTTACTTCATTAAATAAAGCATGCCCACGAGACCCCTACCCGATGCCCCGAATAAACCAGCTGGTGGATTCCACAGCTGGCTCCGAATTGCTAAGCTTCCTCGATGCTTACTCCGGGTATCATCAAGTCTGGCTAAAGCGTGAAGATGAAGCCAAGACAAGCTTCGTAACTCCTTCCGGGGTATTTTGTTATGTAAGAATGCCTTTTGGCTTGCGGAATGCCAGAGCCACTTTTTCACATTTAATAGCTAAAGCTCTGGGTCATCAAATACGCCGAAATGTCGAAGACTATATGGATGACATTGTAATAAAAAGTGCTCAAAAGCACCAACATAGCCTAGACCTAGCTGAAACGTTTGAGAGCCTCCGAGCATGTGGAGTATGCCTCAATCCTGAAAAATGTATATTCGGAGCACAAGCAGGAAAACTGCTAGGGTACTTAGTTTTGAGAAAGGGAATCGAAGCTAGCCCAACACAGATAAGTGCACTGCAAAGAATGGCTCCTACCAGGGAATTTGAAGCAAGTCCAAAAGCTAGCAAGAAGGCTCGCAGCCCTTAGCAGATTCCTGGCCAGATCAGCAGAGCGAAGCCTTCCAATTTTCAAAGCCCTAAAGGGGTCCAAAAGCTTCAGTTGAACACCGGAGTGCTAGAAGAGCTTTGATGATATAAAAGCATACCTCGAAAGCCTGTCAACACTTACTGTGCCCCTCCTAGAAGAAACACTCCTCCTTTATCTTGCAGCAACAGGCTCCGCAATAAGTGCAGTACTGGTCCGGGAAGTTGAGCTTAAGGGAAAGCTGGTGCAGAACCCAGTTTATTTTGTGTCAGAAGCTTTGTCCGGAGCTAAGATAAGATACTCCGAGCTCGAGAAATTTGCTTATGCCCTGGTAATGGCCTCGCGAAAGCTAAGGCATTACTTTTTGGCGCATAACCTAATAGTTCCTACCTTGTACCCTCTTGGTGATATGCTCCGAAGCAAAGACTCTACGGGTAGGATCGGGAAATAGGCTGTCGAGCTAGCCCCCTTCGGAATCTCCTTCACGGCAAGAACAACTGTCAAATCCCAAATCATAGCCGACTTCATAGCGGAGTGGACGCCATCTGCAGTTTGGGCTCCAGAGGAGCCCTCCGAAGGTTTATGGACCATATTTTCTGACGGAGCCTATCAAGCATCTGGTGCTGGAGCTGGCGCAGTCATCATATCACCATCAGGGCAAAAGGCCATGTATTCTGCGAGGCTCTACTTTAAGACCACCAATAATATCGCAGAATACGAAGGGGTCCTGCTAGGCCTCCGAAAGGCAAAGGCACTTGGAGCTGCAAGGATAATAATTAAAACAAATTCCCAAGTCGTCGTAGGGCATGTCGATAAGAGCTTTCAAGCAAAAAACCCGCATCTAGCGCAATACCTTGAAGAAATCTGCAAGACTGAAGCAGCATTCAAAGGATTCTCTGTTCGAAGCATCCCTCGGGCAGATAATCAACTCGCAGACATTCTGGCAAAAGCTGCAGCCGGAGCGGTTGACCTCCCGGAGGGTGCTTTCTACGAAGAACTAATGAAGCCTGCAGCTAATCAATCACCCTCCGCAGAAGTACTGTGCATTCTAGCTACAGATTGGTGGGCTCTGATTATGAATATATTGCAAGGTGGCATAGATTTTTCAGAAGGTCCGGATGCCGAAGATTGCAAGCAAGGGCTCGAAACTACAAGCTTGTCAACGAAATATTGTACAAAGCTGGCGTGTGTTCCCCTCTACTTCGATGCATTTCCCAACCCGAAGGCCAAGACATACTTCGGGAAATTCACGAAGGTTTGTGCAGAAGTCACCTGGCCCCTCGTGCTCTAGCAGGCAAGACACATCGGCAGGGGCTTTATTGTCCAACAATTGTGAGAGATGCAGAGGAATTGGTTCGAACATGCCAAGGATGCCAATGGATGGGCAGACGAAGCCACCGTCCGCCAGTTCCACTACAAGTTATTGCCCCGGTATGGCCAATGGCTCGGTGGGGCATGGACCTCATAGGCCCTTTTCCAATGGCAAAAGGCAGCTTGAAGTTTGCGGTAGTAACAATCGAATATTTTTCAAAGTGGGTTGAAGCAGAACCATTGACTGCTATCACTTCAAAGAATGTGCAAAAAATTTTCTGGCAAAACATTATATGCAGGTTCGGAGTGCCAAGGGAGTTAACAGTGGATAATGGAACCCAGTTAGAAGCTGACACATTCAAAGAATTTTGTGAAGAACTGGGCATTAAGTTGTGCTTCGCTGCAGTGTGCCATCCACAGTCCAACAGAGCTGTCGAGCGAGCCAAAGGGAACATCCTCTCCGGTCTGAATCGACGAATAGTTGGATTGGCCAAGGGTCTGTGGGTCGAAGAGCTTCCCAAGATCTTGTGGTCCATTAGAACCACTCAGGCCAAGTCCACAGGCTTTACCCCATTCAGACTGCTATTCGGAGATGAAGCCATGACCCCTACGGAGCTCAGAGGTGGATCCCTTCGTGTAGTGCAGCCCGGAGAGGAAGATGAAAGAAACACTTCGCTGGACTTGTCAGAAGAAACAAGGCTTCGAGCTGTCGCCAATCTGACCAAGTACCAAGGTCAAACAAAAACATGGCATGACCCGAAGATAAAGCTGAACGAGCTTAGACCAGGTCATGTAGTTTTGCGAAGTGTAATAGCTCCGGGGAAGCTAGGAAATAAATGGGTAAGGACCATATGTATCCTACGCTCAGGGCGCCCGGATAGTTTAAATTAGCTAATTTAGAAGGGGAAGAATTGAAACATGCATGGCAGGCGGAGCACCTTAAGCGTTATTACGCTTAGGGCTCCTTGTAATCACTTGTAAAGCTTTCCTTTTCTAAATAAGTGAAGGGTCGAATTTTGTTTGCTCTTCAAATATCCCTTACTCCTGATGGACGCATCGGGAGGACGGAGATGCTTGCGGAGTAAGCATCTTTGCCAAGACCCCGGGCAGCAGCCTATGTTATTCCAGGGCTCCGGCGTTGTTAGGATCCGTAGAAGAGTCTAGTACTTTAAAAAGTAACAGATTTCCAGCCTCCTGGTAACTAAGTAGCTGTAAAAGAGCCGAAGGTGGCCACCCTAACGGAGATTCCAGGCTCCGGCTTGTTAGGATCGTAGAAGAGTCTAGACTTAAAATAAACAATTTCACCTCCTGTCCGAAGTATCTGTAAAAGAG
>JAAALK010000080.1:85909141-85989777 GCA_019279435.1 Zizania palustris | reverse complement strand
GCCTCTATTTAAGCCCTTGGCCTCCACTGCGTCCAGCTCGCATACCTGATCATGTTGAGAATGAACCAGAGCGCCCCACTTCGGTTTTAGCGCAACACCGCCACCATCCACTCTAGTCGTCGTTCGCCGTCACCGGAGTCCTCATCCACCCTCGGCGATTGCACCATCGTGACCATAGGCGCCTCCCCGACCTCGGCCACCCCTCCGACGTCGACGAACCCAACCGGAATGCCTTCACTGACGAGGAACCCGAACTCCTTCGCCACCCCTGCTCGTCGCTGGCCACGCTCCGACGACCCCAAGCCTCTCCGCCGGTACCCTCATGTTCCCCGTAGTCCCCGCTTTCTGTTTTTAGCCCTAGCTAGGTCGGGTAGTCCTCGTCGTCGCCGGAATCGCTCGGCGTCGCCTCGTCAGAGTCAGGGAAGATGGGTACTCTACCTCTCCCGATGCGTGTCGTGCCGGATTCTATCCTGGCCGCACGATCTCGATCCGACGGCATGGATTAGAGCCCTTGCGACGTTTAATCTCACACGTCCATATGGTCAAAGGGGTACCGAGCACTGTGTGCCGTTGATCACCACTTAACGTCCCCGCCTCGCCCCCGCGCGTTGGATCTAGATCCAATAGTCCAGGATAGGCCGGACCACGCGCACAGTGCGCGGGTTCACGGTGGATCTGGTTCACCGTGGACCCGAGACCATTTTTAATTTAAATAAAAATCCAGAAATTTATTTAAACTTTGGAATTCATATCTTGCTCATTTTAACTCCAAATTTAACCATTTTAATTCCAGAAAATTCATAATTTTATTCTCTACATATTAATGCAATAAAATTAGTAGGTTTATATTGAGTATTTTATTTTTGTTTAATAATATATTCAAATGCACTTTAGGGTAAATTACAAATTGATTCATTTCAATTTTATAAAAATTTATCTTTTATCATTTTCATTTTAGTATAATAAAACCACTAGGTTTACACTGAACCTCTTATTTTAAATTAGTGAGAAAAATTTAAAATACATTAGTTTACCTTATTATCCCTTTTAGAAAGGCCATTATTTCATTAAAAATTTATTTTAATATGTTCTTAAGATAAACTTCAGAAAGTTAATAACTTTATTTTCCTTAGTTCAAACCAAATCAAAAACCTATATGCCTATTGTGTGGATTTTGTATTGTTTATTGAATGTTATGTTTATTATTCATGTTGAAAAGACTACGACGCCACCGAGGAGACGGAGTATTACCCGGAAGTTCCCCCATCGCCTTTCGCTGAACAAGGCAAGTCACCAAACCAATCTTTTGAGCATGTTGAACCCATGTTTTATTAAACTATCGCTAAAACACATAGGATATACATGCATTAGTCAAATGAAACCCTTACAATATATTTATTAGGATCCCCCGACCTTGATGTGCAACCCAAGCCATGCTATCTAGCCTAAACTCCTTGTCACCATATGATTAGTATTATTAGCTAGTGTCCAATGTATTGACACAATTGCTATAGGATTAAAAATGAGTCGTAGCGATTGGAATCTACTATATGATCTCCGTTATTCTTATCTCTGGAATGCTCCTGGTGATATAGTTATGGTTGTGAGTGTATGCATGGTGGGTTCCGGGTGCAAGCTAGGGCATTGGTCGGTAGCACCTAGGGCACTATAAGGACCGGTCTGCGGGATCCGTTGCAATACACGTCCGTACTAACCACAAGTCTAATGGGTAAGTTCTAACTAAGGTATGGAGTGTTCCAAACTGAGGCCACCACTTGGAGATGGGTCAAGCAGCACCTGCGGGTGGCTTGTACCGACATGGCGCAAAAGAGGGTGCGACGTTAGCCGGGATGCGGCCCGGCACACCGGCGAAACCTATAGCGGGTGGTTATCACTTGGAGCATTTCATGCTGAGGTTTTGGCACGAGTTCCCGTGGTATGGGTCATCTCTCTACACTTTGGTGTATGGGATGAGTGCGCGCCTTGTGGGTACAGTAGTACACCTCTGATCAGAGTCATAAATCTTTTGGAAAAGCCGAGCCCACGGTCAACGGCGGGTTGCGTGACATCCCATAGTTTACTTTTATGTGAATGTGCATGATGATTTGACATGTAAGGACTGTTGTGCGAGGAGGGAAATGTACTCCTCGAGTTAGATGGTATTATGATGTTCATGTTTATTATTCCGCATGATTAAACCTGACTACACTAAATGCAACGACTGAAAAATGTACTTTTCCGCACTTTTAGCCATTATCCTTCCTTTATTATTACCCTGCATTACTATTGCATTTGCGGTGGCTTGTTGAGTACTTTTTGTACTCATACCCGTTGGACACACAATTCAGAGAATGCCTAGTACGAGGATGGTCTGGAGTAGCGACCTATTCAAGAAGAAGATCCTGAAGAGGGTGTTCGTCATGCTTTTATTTACTTATTTTAATTTTACTCTTTTGTAATAATTGTGGTCTGCGTAGCACGGATGGTTGCTCGTATGTACGTGTCGCATGATGAACCTCTTGTATTATTGTTTTTCTTTGGAAATTCAATAATGTTCCGATTTGTTAAATCGGGGCGTCACAATGATGCTCTTGGAGGCTTTTGGATTGCTTGGTTAAGGGGGAGTAATTGGCTTTCATGATTGAGATGCTTTTGTCTTGATTATTGGCTTTCATGTTGCATTAAGTCTTTTGATGCTTTTACCTTGCCCAAGAAAGGAGATCTTTTACCAAGTGACATGTTTGGCTCTTTTATGAGTTTTTATGGTCACTTGTGCGCTTAACTTGCAATCCTCATCATGTATTTGTTTGGGGTTGTCAATGCACTCATCAAGGGAGAGATTGTGAAACCAAGGGTGGTTTCGGTCTAGATGATGAGTGATTGACAAGGATGAGCATTTGAGAGATCGAATGATGGAGTGTTGGTTTGAGTGCATCGAGGGGTTCGGTGTAGAATTAAGGAATGTGTGCCGAGGGTTTCGGCAGTGCGTTGCATTCTTGTTTTGGCTTGTCTTGGATGTGCAGGGTGGAGATGGTGACCGACTGTCGACGGCGAGTGATCAAGGGTCAAGCGGGGAGCTCGATGCCGGAGGATCAGGGAGGCCAGGCGAAGTCGGAGAAGATCTCAAGAGTGCACGAAGAGACCGAGCAAGACTTGGATGGATGGTTGATCATGACGGCGTGACGACCGGGTCTACGAGAGGGAGGCTAGGGCAAGCATTCAGACGGCTCAAGGGGATCGAGAGCGGAAGTGGCTTGATGGCGCTTGGAGTCGCAAAGCGGTGTTACGGGTTGAAGGGTTGAGAGGCTTTGTCGGTTTTTGCTGAAAACCGTCGCATATCTAGTTTTGTTAATTTTAATAGTTTGGAGTCTTTTTACTTTGAGTCAATGTGTAATAAAAAGTTGAGAGTCTAGAGTAATTGTACTCCTTTGGTATATTTTTCAGAATTTCCTAATTCTGAAAATATATTACAAGGAATAGGACTTTTGTTTAATTTTTAATTCTAGAGGGTTCTTTTTAGAAAATACCCTCATGGTTGTCCTATAAATAGGGGACCATATCCATGGGCAGGTGGGGGATTTTCGGCAGTTCTTTTTGCTGAACCAAACTATCAACTCTATCAAAATTCTGCTATTTATTTTGCTGAATTGAATCAATCCTGCGTATTATTCACAATCTGGCAAATTCTACAGTGCTAGCGATGAGGTTATGTCTCCTCGGCGCAGGTTTGATTTTGAACTGAAATCTATTTTGAGGGCTGATTTCTAGCGAATCTAGTGCAGAAGTTGATGTTGATGTTTATACATCTTTTGTTCAGGATGTTTTGGATGTTCCATTTTTTAAATTTGCAACAAGTTTCTATGATTCTGTGTGATTCTTTCGTTGATCCCAAGTGGTACATCTATTTATTTTTAGAGCAGTTCTGTATTTTTCAGATTAGAGCAGAAACCCCCTTAAGGTGTTTGAACAAATGTCTAGTTCATTCATGTGAACATGCTGGACTTTTGGATCATATTTTTCTTCAATCAAAAAGGGATTGATGGCCATGTATGGAGTTAGAAATATGTGTACTGTGTTCTTGCTGCTGATCTGTGTCACAAAAGACAAGAGAAGTGTCCAGAATGTTGATCTGAATTTTTACTCTCTAAATCTTGAGTTGGATTACATTTGTTGTAGTCATCATTCTGAAGGATTGCTGGTCAGTTTTTCTTCAATTGAATTTGAGTACTGTGTCATCCATAAAATGAATGGGCTTGGGATCACATACTTCTTTGCAGGTTGTCAGGACAAGTCTAATTTAAATTTTCTTTAAACTGATCTGTTCTTTGCAATTTGAGTGAGAGTAATTTCAGTCATTTTCAGAGCTATAGATGAGTTGTTACCTCTGGTTGTCTAACTTTTTGATCTGACTTAATCTGTCCAGAATTTTTAGGAAGTATATTCTACAAAAAGTCTTCAATAGTGGCTGTTTTGAATTCATGTTGTTGGATGTTAAGTTTACATGAATTGCTGAAAAGAACCACAATGTTCAGTCACTATTTGTTTTCAGATTTCATACAGTTCAGTTAGTAGTTTCTTCTTTGGTTAATTTCTATCCTAACATCCTAGACAAGAAGTTTCAACAGTAGTATTTGCATTGTAATCAGATATATATAGAAATTTGATCAGTTTTCTCTCAGTTTCTTCAATGAATTTTGTTCAGTTAATTTATTACGGTGATTAAATCTAATCTGCTACGGTATTTACTTGTATCAATTTTATTCTGCATCTGATGTTTTGCTCTAAATCAAATTCCTGCTGAGAAATAGTGTTTTCATAAATAAGTTGTGTGGTTTGATTGAATGGAGATTCCATCAGTTCTGAATTATAGACTGTGCTGAATTTGAGTAAAACAGAACTTCAGTTTTTCAGAATCTATTGCCAAGACAAAATTAATTGAATCAGTACTGTTTTAGTTGAACTGAAACTCTGAACAGCACTAAAGTATTCCAGCTATAAGTGTGTTTACATGTATTTGGTTTTGGTTCAGAAGAATATAATTTGAAATTGATTCTGTGTAATAGTCTGCAGGTTGAATACTGAATTAATCTTTGTGAACTGAAAATCTGAAAGTGACTAGTTTGTAGTCTGTTCTCTGTATTATTTCAAGTTCATATATGAATTATTTGGATGAGCAATTTCAGTGGTTGTTACACTAAATTTCTGAACTGGAATTTGACTGAATATGTACTGATTTATAGTTTCTGTTTCAGATCTCTTTTGATTGAGTCAAAATTTTGAATTCTGCCCAAGTGCAACAGTAAAATGTGTTATCAAATCCGAACTGAAATTTGTTATGAAATTAAAACCTGAATTATGAACAAATTTGATATTTTCTTTTACTGTTCATTGTCCTGTTTGTTTTAGAAGTGTTGAGAATTCATTTGGAATTCAATTGTGATAAGTTGATTCATTATTCAAGTCCTTTTTAAGGTGAATCTTGTTCAAGGATTGAATGTGTTGTACTGATGGAATTATCAGAACTGAAATTGAGATGAAAACCAGAGTCTGTGATCAAATTTGGAAATTTGTTTGATTTTAAAACCTGTTTTCAAGTGATCATCAAGTTTATACTGCTATCTCTTAGAGGTGTGTTGGGTGATCTGAACAGGCCATCTCATTCGCGAGAATTTGTCGAGGTGCCTATTCACCCCCCCTCTAGTCGCCATTCTGATCCCACAAAGAAGGTTAAACCAAAATCGTTTCAAGTAGGTGACTAAGAGCCCTAAATTTGGCAAATGGTCACCTAGCTGGCAAGGTCCTTTCAAAATAGCCGAAATCGCTCCTAGCAATGCATATGTGTTAGAATCTCTACAAGGAGAGCGGTTTCGAAGAGCTTTGAATGGCAGGTACTTGAAAAGGTATTTCCCAAGTGTGTGGCAAACAGCTTAAAAAGTGTCAAAAGTACGATATGGGAAGTATCGTCCTTAGCCTGTTGTGCTTTTAGTTCACTTAGTTCACTAAAAGATAGGGGGCAAGTGTTGATAGCAAAAAATGGCATTAATGGTTAAGATTGTCAAAATATCAATTTTGGTAATTTGGGGCGAAAATACACATGTCCTGGATTGGGCCGAAGCCCTACAGGGCCAAAGGCCCATTGAGCTATGGGCTTCGAAAGCTTCCAGTGAGCCTGCTACCTTCGGAGGCCCACCTCACCGAAGCTTCGGCCCGAGGAGCAGGCTTCAGCGAGCCTTGGCCGATGGCCCACTAAGTGCAGGAAATCAGAGATATAGTTGAGTTCGATTCTGGCTAAATTTTATCCCTACGCGTGATTAAGCTAAATCCTATCAGATTAGGCTTAGAGATTAGAAGTCTAGCCCCTATAAATATAGGGGTGAGGCCGGTTCATTAACCCCCCCAGGACAAATCAACACAAAGCCCTATCTTTGAACCGTACCTTTATTTTTACCTTTACTTTTCTGCAATCTTCATGGGTTTGCCTGAAAGCCCTCCGACAGCCACTTCGGAAGAATGGTAATCATTGTTACTTCGCTTGTGAAGTATATGTTAATCTATGTAATAGATTGCTATCACCTTGTTACATCGCCAGTGAAGTATCTGCTAATCTGCGTAATAGATTGCTACCTTCACCCCTAGTGCAACACTTAGCAGAATTCGGTACCTAGGCCGAATTGGCACTTGATATATGTTTTGTTTTAGGTTTCCACGCTCGGAGACACTTCGCCGGAGGTGTCTGGAGCCAAGATATTGGTTTTGGAGGTTGCCAAAACACCCCTCGGCGAGATTACTACTTCGACTCCCATGCTGGACCGTCACGCTGTTGTTGGTTTGACCAGGTCCCGCACGCCAACACGCTTCGCAACAGGCTTTGTCACGATAGGCTTTGCCACGCCTATACCCCGCATCAGACGAAGTCACGCCCACGTGCTGCGTATAAGTTATTTATTGTATCTGCGACTTCGCTCTGAACCCGTTGTTCAGAGGTGATTGTCGCGCCATGATCTGTTCGGAGCCCGTCTTCGGCCAGATCAGTCCGAATACCAAAGGTACCCTTCAGCGGGACACTTTGCACCAGACGCCGAAGGTACCCTTCGGCGACACCCTTCGCACTATAAACATCAAATCAGTTAGGCTCCGCTCGGCTTGTTGATTTGTTCTGTTTAATATATTTCTTTGGGCTAATTGGATTACTTCCGTGTGATCTGATTACATGGCGACTCCAACCCCCTTACCATGGTTAAGGGTAGTCGGAACGCGATGTTGGTGTTGTGTTACGCTTAGGCTTGTCCCTAAGTATCCGCACACTTTTGGATCATCGAACTGACCCAAGGGTGGCGGCACGTTTTCGTGTGAACAGCGCCAACAGACATGATAGGATGCACGTGTCACTGCCTTGAAGAAAAACCGCCGAAGGACCGCAGGAACACTATGCGGCTCCACCTCGCACTCGATTGGCCGAAGGAAAAACTAGGATCCGGTCGGTTGTAGCGCTAGGAAGTAACCCGGAGAAGACTGCTATAGCATGGAGCGGAAATCGAAGCAAAAATGGCGCAAGAACGTAGAACACACAGGAGAAAATTTATGGATAAAAAGGGAACTGTGATTTTTCAATTTGGTTGAGTTGAGGAAACCCTAGGGGATTGGGGCCCTATTTATAGGCAGCCCAATAAATCAAGAAAAACCCAATATGCCCTTATAATTTTACAAATGCAGAAATACTCTAGAAAAAGACTAAAATGCCCATAGGATTGTTACCGACTCGACTAACACAAACTGTGGGACTAAAAGGCAAAATAGTAAAATCCTAACTAAATGTAACTTGTCCTAATGCAGAGATTTCGTAATAGCTACGACTTCATTTCAGGACCGTCGGATCTCCGATGGGTGGTTTGGATAGGTGCGTCGGTTTTACGCTGAAAGCGACAAAGCGTTAGCTGTCTTCACACCGGGTACCCGGATTGGGCTGGCCCAATTCCGTGGCTCCCTCAGCCCAGCAATCACTCGTCACCCATTTACGTAGGTCAAACCTGGTCAACAGACTAGCAGAAACACTGTCATTCTTGGCCCATATACTCGGATTTGGCCAGCCTGACTCCGCGGCCCCTTTGTCCGGTAGTCGCTCGCCGCCCGTGTGCCTTAGTCAAACACGTCCCAAGACACGACATGTCTCTACTCTTCTTCGACTCCTCTCTCTCTTTACTTCGACTTCCGTTGACAATCACTCATCACTTCTAGAGCCATGAGGCCCATGATCTTCAACATGGCTCCTCACCCGCCATCATTGGAGGCACGAAGACACTCACCAAAGGTTTCAAATTAAATAACCACTGGGCTTTGCGGTAGCAGACGGCGTAGTTGTAGTCCGAGAACCATTGCGAGGTACTAGGGGATCAAATGAAGATGAAATTATGAAGATTGGGTACTAAATTGAGGTACGCCAAAGAAGTTATTTATAAACTTCAAACCCCCCTGATGGTTGCGAGCCCCAGAGCATTGCGGTTGCCAAGCATGCAACCCAAAGAGTACTTTTGCCATCAATTGCGTCGACGTGGTTCCAAGAACTACTAGAAGATTTTGAGCCACACATTAGAAGACAAAGCGAAAAGCAGTGAACCGACAACACCAACTGTCATTTTCCATATGGATACTCCTACTAGTGAAGGATCTAGATGGTTTATTTATTCACCAGCACCAGAGGAAAGTGCCTAGAAAAATATCTTGAGACTGAAGCTTATTCTCCAAAGAAACATCAGCCTCAGGGGACACACTCGATAGGTGTACCAATCAAGATGTCAAAGTATCAACAACAAGACTGCTTGGAGCTCTTCCTACCTGCTCCGAGTGGGTCGCGCGTCGAAAAGAGCTTGGGGGCTGTTGTCGGGGATATAACCCCGGGTACCTTGTCGAGCGGTTTCGTTTCGACTATTGGGCCAACAACTGGTAAGAAGACCAGCCAGTGAAGAACCACCCAATTGCTTGATTCAACACTCAAGAGAAGATTCGCCCGAGTGGATGAACTCAAACGATCGGCCCTGGGATCAAGCTAATGGTTACCCTCATCAAGACTGCCATAACCATTGAAGTTATATGTGCCAATAAAAGACTGATATGCGGCTATTTCTGCAACCATTAGTATGACGATTAAATTCCTATAACCCCCTCGTCCTTCTCATATAAAAGGATCATGGGGAGGCTCTAGACAAATAGGCCAGGCACACACACAACATACACAAGCCCCACACTGACACATAGACTTGCCACACGGATACATACGGACACCTTGAGAAACTCCTCTATGTCCTCTTCGATTCACTAGTTCGACTCGGCTCGAGCAATAGACACACGAGAGTAGGGTTGTTATCCTTCGGGAGGCCCAAACCTGTCTAAAAATCTGCCCCGTGTCCACCGTCTTATTCTTTTTCTGCCTCACAAATTGACGTAACCATTAGTCCATAGTCATGACACCCCTCTCTACCTACACAAATCGTACTACGGGCACCCCCGTAGGCTTTTGTTGTTTCCACGCAATGATATAACTAGTCCTAGCAAAGATCATATTCAGAGCCTACTGTTTCAGAAGAAAATTTTTTAAGCTCCCATTCACACCCTCTAGTCGCCTTTTCGGTCCAACAATTGCTATTAGAGCCGATTAGATTCTTAACCGGTTTTGTGATCAGTAGTCGACATGGACAGACATAGCAAAGTAGCATGGAGGCTTATCTTCAAAGCCAAGGAAGTAGTATTTGGGACATTGTTGATTCCCATTATACAACCCCTAATAGTCGTACCACTCAGACTGAGAAAGAGGAATATGATTTTAACTGCAAACCTAGGAACTTATTTTTCACAAGTTTGAGTAGGAATGAGTTTGATAGGGTTTAGCACCTTCGAACTACTAGGGATATTTGGACAACACTGGCAATTTCTATTTAGGGCACTACTCAGATTAAGGTCAGGCGCCAAAGCACATATAATCAAGAATATCAAATGTTTGTGCAAGGTCCTAGTGAATCTTTTGATGCCATATTTTCTAGGTTTGATGGGATTGTTAGCAATTTGCGCTCCACTAGGAATTTAGCTTACTCACATCATGACAACGATCAAACTTCTCTATGCTCTTGATCATAGCATATGGGAGGTTAAGATCTCTAGTTTAGATGAGTCATCAAGTAATGATATGTTAACATGCGATGAGCTCTTTAGTAAGCTTAAGTCCTCTGATATTGCCAAGGAATCTTGTCTTGGACATGACAATTCATTTCCACAATCTATGGCACTAGTTTCCAGTTCTAGCAGTGGCACCCTAGTTGGAATCAGTACATCTGGTACTTGTCCCTTTGTGAGTGGGTTCGCTTTGTCCTATTTGGTCTCTGTCATAAAAGAGCAGGTGGACACCTTGGATGATGAAGACCTTGCTCTTATTGTCAATAAGTTCACCCGTTTCTACAATGATAGTCGGGATCAGAGGACAGGAGGCTCTCGTGGGTGTTTTTAGTGTGGTGACACATCTCATTTCAAGGTTGACTGCCCTAATCTCAAAAAGAGAGAAGAGAGCACCCACAACAAACACCATCGTTTATGGAAGCCTTCAGCGACATCGACACATCAGAAAGTGAGGAGCTGAGCTCTAAGGAGGATGAACCATGAGAGAAGGATGAGAAGAAGGGGAAGGAATTTACCAGCCTTTGCTTCAGGGCAGATGACAATGACAGCGACATTGAGCCTGACTCTAGAGAGATAGCACTATCTTATGACCAACTTTCAGTTAAAGTTATTTCTCTGAATTGTTGGACCGGAAACGGCGACCAGAGGGGGGTGAATGGGAGCTTTTTAAAATTTCGGGCTAAAAATAGCCTTCGGTTTTAATCCTGTCTTCTGCGGAATAGGCTTCGAACACTACCTTCGAAGGTCTGGTTCGGAGGTACTTCGACAGCTCCGAACACAGGCTTCGCAGGAGCAAAAGTTCGAAGCCAAGAAGACTTCGCTCCACTAACAACCCTCGAAAATCTACTATGCTAAGTCAGTGCAGGCTCCGCACACGGGGTGCTTCGAGCAGGCTTCGCACTTCACCCTTCGCAGGAGTGGACACCCCACTGAGGACTTCGACCAAGTACTTGGCAGCAGCAACTGGTGCTGGGCTTCGTACACGAAGGTCTAAACGCACACTAAACGACTTCGCTAGGGGCTTCGACACAAGAAGCAAAACGGGCTTCGATCAGGGCTTCGCTAGTAAGCAGCGAGGTCTTGCCTCCTGTTACACAGAGCGACAGCACACTGAAAAACACACTTCACACAAAAACAACCTTCGCCTAGACAGGCTTCGGTGCACTACAACTAGTGAGGTATGTAACGTGAGCTCAAGCAAAAAGCACAAAGAAGCAGGGCTTCGCCGCTTGAACAAGGAACACAAAAAGATTGAACTCTGGATGAATACATCGAGGTATGTGGCTACAGGAGCTCAACAGTAAATGCTCAAAGTGTTAAATGTTACCTACCGAGCCCCCATATTTATAGCCCACAGTTCACCCAAAGGAATTGACTACTTTACCCCTAGGGTTTACATTGGTTTTGTCTCTACAGAACTGAGGGGTACAAAAGGTAGTCCAACTTTATTCTCGAGGCTTCTCTGTCAGCCTTTGCAGATGGGACAGCGTCAGCTTTTTTGTAGAGCAAACAGTGTCAGCCTTTGCAGTCTTTGACCTTCTGGAGCCTCCCTTCGCACGCGAGGGTGCGGTAGCTTCGGCGAGAAGCCTTGAGCCAGGTGGCCTTCGCTTCGCCGAAGATAGCCTCTGATACAGTGACAGGTTTTGAGCCGAAGCCGTCAAAGCCCTTGGGCCTTCGCACCAACACCTCCGGAGTGGACCACCACGGCTTCGCAGCTACTCCCAGCTCGAACTCCGTCAGTCCGTGTACCGAAGCCATGCAGGCCGAAGCACCTCAAGTCAACCACACTCCGGAGCTAGCCTCGCTCCGAAGCCTTCCTCACTCCGAAGCCCCACCTTCGGAGTACCACCCTTCGAAGTCCCTCCTTCGTCCAAGGCCTCCGCATGAAGCATTCCATGAGCCCTTCGTCGTAGTGTCTCTCCCCGAGCACACTCCTCGACGAGCCTCACCCGGACCATGCCTTCGATGCGCCTCGACTTCTGAGACCTTCGTCGGGCACCTTCGAATGTCTCCCTCCAGAGCACACTTCGAACTCCTTGCCTCCGCAGAGGACTTGATCCATCCAACTCCGAAGTCACTCCATCCGGAGTACCTTCAAAGTGCCTCACCTCCGAGGACTTTGTCTCGGAGTACCTTCACCCGGAGCCACGCTCCGCACTCTCTGCCTTCACCTGGCGCACCTCGACCCGAGGACCGACCCGGACCCCCTTCGCAGCCACCGTGACAGAGCTCCCCGCTCCCCTGGCATCAAGCCTCCCGCTTGACCCAGGTTCACCTGCTACGTTCGTCCATCGCCTCCGAAGTCCCTGCGCACCACAGACAAACAGACAAGTGTATCCAGTACTCCGGAGACCTCTCTGGGTTAGCAACCTCTGGTACACACTCTGGTGTACCGTCCAAAGTACCGAAGCCTTCGGTACACACCCAGTCAACGTGTACTGTCGGACCCCTCCGACAAGCACACTCCGCTGCAACAGCTGCAGCAAGCAAACCACCGAGCACACTTCGGTGAAACCACCTCCGAACACCCTTCGGAGGTACAACCTCCGAAACCCCTCCGGAGGTGCCCTCCTCCGAACACCCTTCGGAGGCACCCTTCGAACCAGAGGGTAAAAAGCCTGTCAATCACTCATCACAAGCACTGAAACCAGCCCTTGGTTTCTCATGAATGATGCTCTTGTGAGTCAGGATAGATTACTTATGAAAGTTGTTCGAGAATTAAAACATCCTAGACTTACACATGAATCTGCCTCAACTAAACTTGCCATGTTTAGGTCTAAGGTAAATGATGTCGAGTGTGAGTATTTCAATGTTTTCATGAGTGAGCTTGCCAAGCTAAGTTTTGTGCACGCTCAACTCATCGATCGACTTGATATTTTAGAGAAAAATCTCACTAAGGAGGGGTCTAGATCCTCTGCCTTAGATGCTTGTTTGAACTATCCATTGCTTACTGAAAGTATTGAATTGAGAGACAAGCATATTAAGGAGTCATAGTCTAGATTGGAAAGTGCTGAGAGTTCGAAGGATGTACAACCTGAATGTTCCACCTACACTATCCTTTAGGATAAACTCAGCTTTGTTTGAGGGCAAGCTAAAAAACTATTGACATAAAATGAGTACCTTCTCTCTACGGTCAACAAATGCTTTGAGGCAAAGGGTAGGATGGATTTTCTCTTGTCCAAGACCAAGATGTGTGCCGACAAGGCTGGCTTATCATTAGGGTTGGGTTCTGAGAGAACTACACTAGATAGGAAGGGAAAAATAGTGTTTACTCCACCCACTACCCTTGAGAAGGAAAAAGCCAAGTTAGACACTCCACCAAAAGCCAGGAAACTCATCTAGACTTCAAAAAGAAGGTATATACTACACCAAAGAAAGCTTCTCAGCCAAAACCAAGAGAGCATGTGAGGAATGCCCAAGTTACCAATGCCCCAACCCCTAAGAAGATCTTTCAATGCTCATATTGTCAAAGGGTAGGTCATTTGATTGATGTTTTCTTTCATCGCAAGAAGGATGGGCGAGGCTCTTGGGAGTTGAGTACATGGGACATGTATCATCCACCTGTTGAAATACATGAGCTTGTCTCTCACTTTCATAATGATGCTACTAAGGCTCTGCATTTTTATGATAGAGGTTTGGCCTAGTGCAGATCTTACCATGACTCATATGGTACTAGATCTTGTGTAAGAGGTTTTAAGTCTAGACTGGTTGAGAGACCTCATCATGATTTTGGCTTTCACCAAGTTGGTAGACCGCATGCTCTTTATCATGGTATTCATCATGTGCATAGGAAATCTACTACTTCTGCTTCTGCCCCTCGAGTTTCTCAATGCTGGATTCCTATAATGTTTTTCACTTGCCCACTTAGCCTACCGCACCCCCTGGCAAGGCGACCCCACCTATCGCCGTCGACCGTTGCCAACTCGTGCCCACACCCACCACTGACCTATGGCCCCACCCTGTCAGCTTCATCTTCCCCGCGTCGCCGTTGCCCCCGAGATCTCCAGCCGAGACCCTATCTCTCGAATTTGCCTCCGCCGTGGGCCTAGCCGCGAATTAACACTGAGAAATTACTCACCGTGATCCGGCGCACTTTCTCCCTCGGATCCCATCGCATTAAGCCTCCTAACGCCATAATCACCCCCGTTAAACCTCGCTAGAGCTTAAATCCCCCCTCGGCCTTCATTGCACCTGGCTCCCCCTTTACAGCCCGATGCACTATATAAACCACTGCTCCACACCGCATTAAGTCCCTGCATCCGCATAGTCCTCGCACGAATAGAGCGCCCCAAATTGCATTTTTGCGCCACCACCTCTACTCGCTCTCCAACCACCGCTCTCCGTCACCGGAGCCCATCTCTCGCCATGCCGTCGACACCAACGTGATCCCCGTCAGCCACTCTGGCCTGACATCCCCTCTGATTGAGCTTCTGACCACCAGATCGCTGCCGTCAACAACCACCCAAGAACCTTATGCTGCCCCTGCTCGCCGTCGGCTTCACTTCATCCACCCTGGGCCCTACCTTCGGTAGAATTGAAATACCCTCCCTATCCTCATTCTTTTTCAGTGCTTAGGTAGGGCTTTAGGCCAGTACCATCGATGCCACCCTCTGTCGTCGCCGGAGAAGAAGGCCCCATGTCGTATCCCTCCCACGCATGTCGGTTTTGCTCTTAGCCATCAGATCTCGATCGGGCGGCTAAGATTAGAACTTAAAACCGAGTGCCTAGATTAGTTCTGACCACCGTTGACCGGTATCGGGTGATCTGAGCCGCTCGTTTTCACTTAAAACCCCACTTCGATCTCAGCCATCCACACGTACCCCTTCGCTACATTTTAATCAAAGCCGTTGATTTCCATTTAAAACCCCTGCACGTATTGTGGCCCCCAAATCTCGATCGGATGGCCCTGGTTCATCCGGGTCACAACACAGTACGCGGGTTCACGGTGAACTCGGTTTATCGTGGACCGGTAACTGATTTAAAATTAAAATAAATTCCAGAAATTGCTTTAGACTTCAAAAATTCATTTCTTCTTCAAATTAACTGCAAATTTGGCCATTCAAATTCTAGAAAATTTATCTTTTTATTATCTACATGTATAGCCAACAACATTTATATGTTTGTATTGTTTATTTTATTGTTTTTAGATGTATATTCTTCTCGTTTTGTGTGCCTAGAAGAATACAAAGTCATCGAGGAGCCCGAATATTTTCCCGAGGTTCCACCTTCATCATTTGCAGAACAAGGCAAGTCACCACCACAATTTTTGATCATATTGAACCCAGTTTTAATTAAATATCGCTAAAATCCATAGGTTATAAATGCATTAGTCAAACTAAAAGCCTTACAATATAATTATTTATATACCCGACCTTGATGTGCAACCCAAGCCATGCTAATGAGCCTAAACTCCTTGTCACCATAATAGTAGTACTATTAGATAGTGTCCAATGTATCGACACACTGCTATAGGATAAAAACGGGTCGTAGATACTTTGGTTCTATTATATGAACCCCGTGATTTCTCTCCCGTAGAATTCTATTAGTTACAGAGTTTTGGTTTAGTATGTTAGCATGGTGGGTTCCGGGTGTAAGCAAGAGCATTGGTTAGTCATACCCGGGGCACTATAAGGACCGGTCTGCAGGATCCATCGCAAAACACTACCGTACCAACCACAACTCTACTGGATAAGTCCTAACTCGAGTTATGGGACGTTCCAAATTGAGACACTATGTGGAGAGGGGCAAGTAGCACCTACGGGTGACTTGTACCATGTGGCACAAAAGGGTGCATGACATTGGTCCACTGCGCCTGCGCGCCAGCGAAACCTATAGTGTATCATCGGGTTGGAGCATTTCATGCTAAAGGTTTTGGCACGAGTTCCTGTGACTTGGGTCATCTGGCACACTGCGGTGCGCAAGAATTAGTGCCTTGTGGATACAGTGGTACACCTCTATTCAGAGTCTAAATATTTTCAAAAAGTCGAGTCCATGGTCAAGGGTGGGTTACATGACATCCCACAGTTAGTTTATACTTGTGAAGTGTTGCGTGATGATATGGCCTACAAGGACGGTTGAGCAAGGAGTGCCTCTAGGACTCCTCGAGTTAGAAGGTGTTGCATTATTCATGATTTATTATTCTGAATGAATTAAACTTGACTACATTAAATGTCTCCACATAAAAATGTACTTTTCCACACTTTAAACCATTATTGCCCTTTGTCATTATCATGCATTATTATTGCATTCTTGGTGGCTTGTTGAGTACTTTTGTACTCATACCCGTTGAACAACCACTTCATAGACGGTCTACTATGATGAGGAGGGTCTGGAGTAGTGACCTAGTCAAGGATGTGAGACTTGAAGAGATTTTCATCCCTAGGATTATTTTACTAGTTTCTTTATATTGGTAACTATGTAATAATGTGGTCTTCGAACCATGAATGATTGTCGTATGTACGATGTCCTGTGATGAACATCTTGTTATTATTGGTTTTCTTTGGAAATTCAATAAAGTCTCGAATTTATTAATTTCGGGGTGCCACGAGAGGGTATCAGACCTGACATGACACAAGGAAGCCAAAGAGACCCGCCCAATACTTAGCTTTACAAAAATCTATTTCGTAAAAATCTAGTTCATATTTTTATCCTCTCTCTTACTCTATAAACATTGTCTTCTTTGTAGATTCTTGGTCACCACGTGCACGGATACCTTCGGGATCACGATGGATTCATCCAAAAGCTCCGGATGCGCGTGACCTTCCTCGGATTCATCTATGAGCCCTAGTTCCATGGAGTTTACCACCGAGGAGTTCGTAGGCGCTTGTGACATCTCAATCACCATTCGTTGCTTTGGAGATTGCCCCCTTTTTCATCGCAGCTGTTGGGGGACCAACCTTCCAGGTTGCGTGTCAACACGCCACTTTTCAGTCCATCACGAAGTTGAGGATGATTTACGATGTCCAACTCTGGGACACCTCTTTCCGTTATGTATCGATGCGTACTCCGGGAGCCCACCGCAGCATCTACATCAGTATTCTCTTTGACCGTGACAATGCCATGGCTAGGAGCACTCGTCTTCTTTAGGCCATGGATCACCTTCACACTAAGGTCGTGCTTGATGCTGACGATCAGCACGATAGTGTCGACTTCTATCGTCACACGACGAATAGCCTAATTTAGGAGAACAGATAACTGCAGCGCAAGGTCATTGATCTACAGCAGAGTGTCACTGAGAACATCGAGCTCTGGCATCAGATCTAGGAGCTCAAGAAGGACATCGAAGAGTTGGCACCGCTTCCTCCACGCAAGAAGAAGGCTATCAGGAAGCTCGCCCCTCGGCCTAAGAAGATCACCCCACCATCGATGTCCTTCGAACCTTCCTCCTCTAGTGCTGCTGCTCCGGGACCAGTCCTCACTTCAGGGCCCATGATAGAAAACTTTGTCTAGCCCAGCGTTCCCCTAGACTCTCATGGATCAGAGAGAACCGAGACTGCCTCTGATGGCGATTAGTTGTGATAGACGATAGCCTCGATGCTTGTTTTGTTTTCTTTCACGATTGTGGTACCATCCATAGTGACTTGTGCCATGGATGGGATGAAAATAAGAGCTGAAATGCAATGAACAATTTTGTACCATATTTAATAAAGAATCTGTGAACTATTTTGGGGAAAATTTTCTAAGTCCTTTCTTATATACTTGGGACGTTACCTCCTTCAGAATAGCCAACGACAAGAACCAATCCTCCAATAAGAATAGGGAAAATGCCACCCACAACCTGCCAAGTTGTGTGGTTCCCAACGGGGATACCACGGGACAGCGCCATGCCGAAGCACCTATCGCCGACCTTCCTACGCTAGCTGAGATGATGGCCAACTAGAACTAGCTCATCACCACTATATTGGCTCACATGCAATATCAGCAGGCCCACATGCAAGAACAACAAGCACAAATGAAACATCTGGAGCAACAACACCACTTGGATCCACCCCCATGCCCGCAAGTCCTCGCACCGGCCCCCTCTACTCAACTCTCAGAGTTCCTACGCGTGAGGCCTCCCATGTTATCAAGCATGACCAACCCGATGGAGGCAGAGGATTAGTTGAGGACCATTGGGAATAAACTGGACCTCCTACCTTGCTCCGACATGGAGCGAGTAGCATTCACAACTCACCAACTCCAAGGTCTGCCTGCCAAATGGTGGGACAACTACTGCAACTCCCAGCCTGAGGCTCATGTAGTCACTTGGGTAGAATTCTCCACCGCCTTCCGAGCCGCCCACGTTCCTGTCAGGATCGTTGCCATGAAGCAACAGGAGTTTCGTGACTTGCAGCAAGGAGCATGTCCATCACGGAATACCTCCACGAGTTCAACAGGCTGGCCCGGTATGCGCTAGAGGAAGTTCGCACCGACGCTGACCATCAAGCCATGTTCCCCAGGGGATTGAAGGATGAATTGTCCATCCAACTCGTCATGGTAGACTACCCCGACTTCTAGAGGTTGGTGAACAAGGCCATAATCCATGAGACTGAGCAGAACGAAATGGACCTCAAGAAGAGGAAGATGATCGCCTTCAAGCACAACCATGGGATCCTGTAGAGGCCCCTCTTCACTCCTCCAGCTCATGCGCCGAACCACCACCCTTGTCCCTCCTTCAGGCCGCAGTACACCTCCAGCAGGTCAACTAGCCCTGCCAACCCAGCCAACACCTACCGCGAAGACCAACACCTTGAGGGATCAGAATGGCAAGCCGGTGGTTTGCTTCAACTGCCAAAAGGAAGGGCACTACTCTCATCAGTGTCCTGACCCCAAGCAGCCCCAAGGAGCTGCATCCAACTCGACGTTCCGTGCCCGTGTCAATCATATCACCGCAGAAGAAGCCCAACAGGCTCTAGAAGTCATCCTTGGTATGTTCACTACACATTCCATACCCACAATAATATTGTTTGACTTTGGAACAACACACTCCTTCATATCCCAAAATTTAATGAAAAGTAATGGACAACCAAACTCTAGCCATCCTGTTTAGCTCGAGGACAAGGATAAAGATCCAAGGGGTGTTATTTTGGGCCACCCTATCTTTATAGATTGCAAGGGCCTAGACCTCATCCTCGGTATGGACTGGTTGATGAAGCAGAAGGGAATGATAGACTGCGTCAACAAGTCCGTCATAGTGGCCAATGAGGATGGAATCACTGTCACCTTTAAGATGGCCACCTAGGGTTCGAGAGGAACCTCTCTCCACCAGATGGTAGTAGAAGAAGTACATGTGGTCCAAGAGTACCCGGATGTTTTTCCAGGGGAATTACCAAGGATGCCACCCCAAGAGGGACATTGAGTTTAGGATTGAACTTGTTCCCAGGACCTCACCCATATCCAAGCGACCATATCGGATGGCCGTGAATGAGTTAGCCGAAGTAAAAAGTAATACTGAAGATCTTGAGAAGAAGCGATATATCTGACCGAGTACCTCACCTTGCGGTGCACCGGTCATATTTGCCATGAAAAAGGATAAGACAAAGAGGATGTGTGTGGATTATAGAGCTTTGAATGAGGTGACCATTAAGAACAAGTACACACTGCCATGAATTGATGACCTATTCGATCAGCTAAAGGGATCCTTAGTCTTCCCCAAGATCGATCTCCGACCAGGCTACCATCAGCTAAGGATCAAAGAGGACATTCCCAAGATTGCATTCACATCCTAGTTTGGATTATATGAATATACTGTGATGCCATTTGGACTCATGAATGCCCCCACATTCTTCATGAATATGATGAACAATGTCTTCATGGAGTTAATAGACAAGTTCATTGTAGTATGCATCGACGACATCCTCTTCTACTCCAAGAACAAGGAACAACATGAAACCCATCTCCGCCTAACTTTGGGAAAGTTACCAGAGCACAAATTATATGCTAAGTACAGCAAATGCGAGTTCTGGTCATCTGAAGTGAAATTCCTCGGACATGTCATATCTGCTAGAGGGATAGCAGTGGATCCAACCACAGTGGAAGCAGTAACCAATTGGTTGCAGCCAATGAACGTATCCGAGATCTGGAGTTTTCTAGGACTAGCCGGATATTACCACAGATTTATCGAAAACTTTTCCAAGATCACCAAACCCATGACCAGATTATTGCAGAAGGAAGTAAAGTTCAAATGGACTCCATCTTGCAAAGAAAGCTTCTAGACCCTGAAGAAGAAGCTTGTGTCATCCCCAATTTTGACCCTACCGAATATCCAGAAGGACTTCCATGTCTACTATGATGCCTCTTGTCACGGACTAGGGTGTGTTCTGATGCAAGACAGGAAAGTGATCTCATATGCCTCTCAGCAATTGAGACCTCACGAGTTAAACTACCATATTCATGACTTGGAATTAACGACAGTAGTTCACGTGTTGAAGATATGGAGGCATTACCTTGTCTGTAACAGATGTGAAGTCTTCACCGATCACAAGAGCCTCAAGTACATATTCACCCAGCCTGGCCTGAACCTCAGGCAAAGAAGATGGGTGGAATTTATCAAGGATTATTACTTAGGCATTCACTACCATCCGGGCAAGGCTAATGTAGTGGCCGATGCTTTAAGTCGAAAAGGATATTGCAACGCCATCATGGTGTAGGATCAAGCTCCTCTGTTATACAAGGAGATGGAAAGGTTGAACCTACGAATCACCACTAGGAAGTACCTCTCTACACTTGAAGCAAGGGCTGTCTTGATGGACCAGGTCCATGAAACATAGAGGGAGGACCCTGACATTGTAGAAATCTAGAAGAATATGCGAAGGGGGAATGCCCTAGGGTTCTCAGAAGATAGGTTGGCACCGTGTGGTTCGGAAACAGGATATGTGTGCCCATCAAGCCCGAGCTGAAGGCTCTCATTCTCAAGGAAGCCCATGAGACCTTGTACTCCATACATCCCGGCAGTACTAAAATGTACCAGGACTTGCAAGAGAAGTATTGGTGGGTCAGTATGAAAAGAGAAATAACTGAATATGTAGCAAGATGTGACACTTGTCAGCGGGTCAAGGAAAAGCACTAGAGACCTGCCAGTTTATTGCAGCCCCTCAAGGTCCCCAAATGGAAGTGGGAAGAAGTAGGAATGGATGTCATCACTAGACTGCCTAGGACCCAAGCCGAATATGATTCCATTTGGGTGATCATCGATCAACTCACAAAGGTAGCCCATTTCATCCCCGTCAACAGGACTTACAGTGGTCTAAAGCTAGCAGAGCTGTACATGGCCCAGATTGTGTGTTTACACGAAGTTCTTAAGAAGATCGTATCCGACCGAGGCAGCCAGTTCACGTCCAAGTTTTGGAAGAATCTTAAGGAAGAACTCGGCACCAGGCTGAACTTCAGTACAACTTATCATCCACAGACCGATGGGCAGACTAAAAGGGTGAACCAGATACTGGAAGATATGCTCAGAGCATGCACCAAAGATTTCGGTGGAATGTGGGACAAGAGTTTACCCTATGCAGAATTCACCTACAACAACAGCTATCAGGTCAACATGCAGATGTCACCTTTTTAGGCGTTATATGGACTTAAGTGCAGAACGCCGCTACTTTGGGATCATACCGGTGAGTCTCGGTTATTTGGGATGGATATTCTGTGAGAAGACAAAGAGAAGGTTAAGGTCATCAGAGATAGGTTTAAGATAGCACAGTCTAGACAGAAGAGTTATGCCGATAACCGACGAAGACACTTAGCTTTTGAAGAAGGCGATTATGTTTACCTTCGAGTCACTCCCCTCTGAGGTACCCAGAGGTTTAACATGAGAGGAAAGTTAGCTCCTCGCTATGTTGGACCCTTCTAGATCATTCATCAACAAAGATAAGTGGCATATCAGTTGGAGTTACCACCCTCTTTAGCCGGAGTGCACGATGTGTTTCACATCTCTCAGTTAAAAAGTCTCTTCGAGTGCCTACCGAGCAGGCAAACCTTCAACATCTCAACAACCAAGAAGATCTGACTTATATTGAGAAGCCAGTTCAGATCCTAGAAGGCAAGGAAAGGTTAACCAGGAGCCGAGTAGTTCTCTTGTGCAAAGTTAAGTAGAGTAACCACCCCGTCGAGGAAGCTACATGGGAAAAAGAGGAAGAGCTGAAAACCCAATACCCAGAGTTGATCGAGGAGCTCTTCGAATCTCGAGGACAAGATTCTCTGTAAGGGGGATAGGATTGTAACACCCCTAATTTTCAAATGTAAAATAAATTAATAAATATAACTTCTCTGGAAAAGAATTATTTTTGATTTTCAATAAAGCTGAAAATATCCGAATAAATAAAAATTTAGAGAAATAATCATAATATTGATCTGAGAAAATTACATTATGTTCTTAAGACTGAAATATATTTTTGAGAATTTTTACAAATTTTTAGAACCTTTGTAAGTAGCTCGTAATTTTTAAACTATTTTCTGCAATTATTTTTATTCAGAAATGAATTCTAAACAGTAGTGGGCCGCACCCTCCCTTTCTCTCTCCCAGGCTGGCCCAGCCCGTTAACCCCGCATCCCCTCACTGACACGTGTGTCCCACTCATCAGTGTCCACTCCCTCTATCCATGCGCAGGCCCGAGCCCTGGCCCACCTGTCGGCGCCAACCCGCTCAGCCTACCGCGCCTATCAGCACCGACCGTTGTCACCTCGCACCCGCACCTGCCGCTGTCCTGTGGCCCCTCCCTATCAGCTTCGTCTTCCCCACGTCGTAGTTGGCCCTGAGATCTTTGACCGAAACCCTATCTCTTGGATTTGCCTCCGTCGTGGGCCCAGCCGTGAATTGACACCGGGGAATTACTCACCGTTATCCGGCACATGTTTCCCCCTCGGATCATGTCGCATTAAGCCTCCTAACGCCATAATCACCCGCATTAAACATCGTAGGAGCTTAACTCCCCCCCAGACTTCACTGCACCCGGATCTCCCTTTACTGCCTGATGCACTATATGAACCTATTGACAAAGAAATGGGCCCCCACACTTGGGTCAGTTCGATGATCCCAAAGTGTGCGGATACTTAGGGACAAGCCTAAGCATAACACAACACTGACGTCGCGTTCTGACTACCCTTAACCATGGTAAGGGGGGTGGAGCCTGCTCCTCGGGCCGAAGCATTGGCGGGGTGGGCCTCCGAAGGACTTTGGGCCGAAGGCTGCAGGCTTTCCCAAAGCTTCCGAAGCCCATAGCTTTGTGGGCCTTTGGCCCTGTAGGGCTTCGGCTCAGGCAGGACATGTGTATTTTCGGCCCAAATTACAAAATTGGTATTTTGATAATCTTAACCACTAATGACATTTTTGCTATCAACACATGCCCCCTGCCTTTTAGTGAACTAAGTGAACTAAAAACATAACAGGCTAAAGATGATACTTCTCATATCGGCCTTTTGACACTTTTCAAGTTGTTGTCACACACTTGGGAAATACCTTTTCAAGTACCTACCATTCAAAGCTCTTCGAAACCACTCTCCTTGCAGAGACTCTAACACATAGGCATTGCCAGGAGCGATTCCAGCTATTTTGAAAGGTCCTTCACAACTAGGTGACCATTTACCAAATTTAGGGCTCTTAGTGCCTAAGGGCAAAATCGTCTTCCAAACCAAGTTACCTACTTGAAACGATTTTGGCTTAACCTTCTTATTGTAGGCTTTAGCTACTCTCCTCTTGTCTATTTCTATAGCTTCTAAAGCCCTCAACCTATTATCGATCACTTCTTCTGGATTGTCCTTCAAAAGAGTCTCATACTGGTCGACCGATAAGCCATCTTGCTTTAGAACTCTTAAAGAGCCAAGATATACTTCTACAGGTAGAACGACTTCTTGTCCATACACCAACTCATATGGACTAACTTTGGTAGCACTGTGCTTCGCAATTCTGCAAGCCCATAGTGCCTCGGAAAGCACTTCATGCCACCTCTTAGGGAACTCTTCAATTTTCTTCTTAATGAGCTTAATCACAGTATTATTACTAGACTCAGCCTGACCATTGGCCTGAGCATAGTATGGTTAAGAGTTTATTAACTTAATACCATAAAATTCGGTAATGTCCCTCACTTCCTTAGAAACATACGAATTGCCTTGATCTGTAGTGAGGGTTTGAGGAATACCGAATCTATGTATAATGTGCTTCAAGATAAAATCAAGTACCTCGTTGTGAGTCATGTTCTTGAGAGGCACGGTATCGGTCCATTTGGTGAAGTTGTCTATCACCATCAACATGAACCGATGCCCTTTTGAAGAAGTAGGGTGAATTTGGCTGATGAAGTCTAAACCCCAACCTCGGAATGGCCATGGCTTGACAATAGGATTAAGTAATTAACGAAGAAGGAGCTAACTGAATATTTCCAAACTTTTGACATGCTTCACATCCTCTATAATACTTAAAACAATCCTCAGTCATAGTCGGCCAATAGAAACCCGCTCTTTTGAGCACCGAACTCATTTTCTAGGCCGACTGATGAGTGCCACAAAGTCCTTCATGGACTTCTCCGGTAGCCACCTAGGACCGTTCATTGTCTAAACACTTTAATAGTACTCCATCAATAGTTCGGCGATACAGTGTATCGTCTAGCAACACAAATTTAAACGCTTGTCGTCGAACTTTCCGATCAACCCTTTGACTAGGGTCTCTCAAATACTAGATGATTGGAGTTCTCCAATCACCCTTATGGGCTCCCGAACAGTTTGCTAGCTCATCCACTAGAGTGATGTCCAGGCTAATAATTTTGGAGTGCCCCCAAGCCCCTCCTGCTTCTGCCGAAGCCTGCTCGAGTTGGCTGCGGGAAGTGGGTTAGGCTGAAGCCTCCTACCGGAGGGTTCGGGTTCCCGGAAACCTCACTGTCCAGGGGACTTCGGCGCATGGGCTCCGGCACTCCAGTCCCTTCGGTGGGCAGAGTACTCTAGCCCTGTGGCTCCGGTGCACGGTAGTCTCTAGTGGACGGAGGGGTCCGACCTAGAGGGTACGGCAACCCTCGCACCTGCCCGAAGCTCCTGGCTTCGGCAGTGAGACCAAGCATCGGCTTTTTCTGTACATAAAATTTACCCCTCCTGACCCGATAGCTAGATGCTTGCTGAGCCAAATCATTTGCAATGGAATTAGCCTCTCTTGACAAGTAAGAAATTTTGAAGTCGTTAAAAGTAGCAATTATGTCTAGGCATTTATCCAAGTAGCTGTTTAGCAAGCCATTAAAACATTGAGCACTCTTAGCTACTTGTTGCACTACTAAAAGGGAATCACCATGCACATGAACATGTTTAACACCCATGGATTCCAACAATTCAAGTCCTAGCAATAAAGCCTCATATTCAGCTTGGTTATTAGCAGAGGGAAATTCTAAGCGAGCCGAGGTTTCAAAATGCATTCCACTAGGTGATATGAGAACCACTCCAATACCTTGGACACTTTTGCAAGCTGAACCATCAAAATAAAGTTTCCATGGTACTACTTCAATTAGAGCAACATTGTCACTCCAACTGACATCTATGTGTTTATCAACTATAAAGTTAGCGACAATTTGGCCCTTCACAGCTCTTAGGGGTTCATAGGCCAAATCATACTCGATCAAAGCATAAGCCCACTTCCCGATTCTTCCACTTAGAATCGGCTTTTGCAACATATGTTTTATAACATCGGTTTGGCATACGACAACGCATGTAGTAGGGAGAAGATAATGGAGCAATTTGGTATATGTGTAGTAAAGTGATAAACATAAATGTTCCACAAATGCGTACCAGGTTTCAACGTCCAGCAAGCGGCGTATCAAGAACGTGATGATGTACTCCTTTCCCTTAACCTCTCGGGTTAACACGACCATGATCGCGCTATCTTCGGCAGCGATGTATAGCTAAAACAAAATCTCGCCTTTTGGCGCCCTCACGACGGGTGGCGAGGACAAGCATTCCTTGATCTTTTCAAAGGCGCTTTGCTGACTTGCCCCCCAAGTGAACTCGGCTTCATTCTTTAACCGGAGTATGGGGACAAAGGCATCAATCTTGCCAAACAAGTTAGATATAAAGCGGCGCAAATAATTCATCTTGCCTAGCAACTTCTGCACATCTTTCTTGCATGTCGGCGCTGCAGAGTTTCTAATTTTCTAAAGCCTCTTAAGATGAATCTCTATACCTCTTTCATGAATCATGAAGCCTAAGAACTTGCCTGCCAACACACTGAAAGCACATTTGAGTGGGTTCATCTTTAAGTCATACTGTTGCATCCTATCAAAAGCAACTTTCAAATTGGCTATGTGGTTTCCCATAGCGTCCGATTTGACTACAACATCATCGATGTAGACTTCTAGCATAACTGCTATCAAGTCATGAAAGATCAAGTTCATAGCACATTGATATGTAGCACCAGCATTCTTTAAACCAGAAGTCATGACTACCCATTCAAACAAACTGACAAAACTAGGGCATCAAAAATCTGTCTTGTAGACGTCCTATTCGGCCATAAAGATTTGATTATAACTGGCATTGCCATCAAGAAAACTTAGTACCTTGTATTTTGCCGATCCACTTCTTTTCTATAGGAACAATGTTCGCGACCCATTCAACATACTTTCATGGCCTAATAAACTCAGCTTTGAGTAGTCGCTCCACTTCTTCTTTAACTCGGTCATAGTCGACTGAATTAAAGTGACGCGAAGGCTGTTTATAAGGCCTAAATCTGGATTTGATAGGTAGCCGATGCTCCACGAGCTCGCGACTTAACCCCGGCATCCCGTTATACTCCCATGCGAAGCAATCGACATATGACCGAAGCAACTTTATTACTTTGGCCTTCTCACAATGTTGTAATTGTTGGTTTACAAAAGTCGGCCTTGGGATGCTACCATTGCCTATGTCATACTATTCTAAGGGATCGGCCGACGCAAACCCCTGTCCTAATTTCTCTACTTCGCTAAAGTCCTCGACGGCTTCGGCAATACCGTATTTAGTAGACCGATACTGCTCTACACGAGACTTTAGCCAATCTAGATTACTCTTGCTAGACATGACTACTAATTTAGAAATAGTCATGCTACACCAGCCGGCTTAACAGACACTGGTACAAAACGTCATTCGGACATGCTAACAAAGTCGTAATCCGAAAGATCTCTACCTAATAGACACTCTACTTTGTGTTGAACGGCGTCAATCGACACACCGGCCAATGCCACTTGGGCCGAAATGTCAGCGGTTATGTCTTCTACTTCATCGCCGTCCCACTGAATTAGGCACTGGTGCAAAGTAGAAGGAATGCAGCAATTTGCGTGAATCCAATCGCACCCAAGCAGCACACTATAGTTACCTTACACGTCGACGACGAAGAACGCTGTTGGCAATTTCTTGTTGCCTACTGTCAACTCCATGGAGAGCACGCCTTTGGCCTCGGAACTCTCACCGTTGAAGACATTGAGCATCAAGTTGGTTTTCTTCAGGTCATCCTCGTCCCTGCCAAGTTTCTTCAATAGCGAGTAAGGCATTAGGTTAACAGTGACGCCACCATCAACAAGCATCCAGGAGATCGACTTTCCATCAATGTGACCCCTAACGTAGAGAGGCTTTAGATGGCGAGCTTTGGCGGGGTGGGCCTCCGAAGGCCTTTGCACCGAAGGCTATAGGCTTGTCGGAAGCTTCCGAAGCCCATAGCTTTGTGGGCCTTTGGCCCTGTAGGGCTTCGGCTCAGCCCAGGACATGTGTATTTTCGGCCCAAATTACCAAAATGGTATTTTGATAATCTTAACCACTAATGCCATTTTTTGCTATCAACAGAACCCCTGCACCACACCGCGTTCAGTCCCTACATCCGCATAGTCCTCGCATGAACAAAGCACCCCACATTGCGTTTTTGTGCCACCACCTCTGCTCACTCTCCAGTCGCTGCTCGCTGTCACCGGAGCCCATCTCTCACCACGTCATCGACACCAACGTGATCCCCGTCAGCCACTCTAGCCCGACATCCCCTTTGATTGAGCTTCCGACCGCCAGATCGCCGCCATCAACAACCACCCTACAACCTTCCATCACCCCTGCTTGCTGTCGGCTTCACCCCATCGACCCTGGTCCCTACCTCCGATATAATCGAAACCCCCTCCCTATCCTTGTTCTATTTCCATGCTTAGGTAGTGCTTTAAGCCACCACCGTGGCCGCCAGGCTCGCCACCACCCTCTGCCATCGCCGGAGATTAAGGCCTCGTGCTAGATCCCTCCTGCCCATGCCAGTTTTGCTCTCAGCCGTCATATCCCAATCGGACAGCTAAGATTAGACCTTTAAACTGAGCGCCGAGATCAGTTTTCACTTAAAACCACACTTCGATCTCAGCCATCCACGCGTACCCCTTCGCCGTGTATTAATCTCAGATGTTGATTTCCATTTAAAACCCCCACGTGTACTATGGCCGCTAGATCTCGATAGGATAGCCCTAGTTCATCCGGGTCACAACATAGTACGCGGGTTCACAATGAACTCGGTTTACCGTGGACCGGGGGCTGATTTAAAATTAAAATTAATTCGAGAAATTGCTTTAGACTTCAAAAATTCATATCTTCTTAAAATTAACTCCAAATTTGGCCATTCAAATTCCAGAAAATTTATCTTTTTATTATCAACAAGTTTAGCCAATAAAATTTATATGTTTGTATTGTTTATTTTATTGTTTTTAGATGTTTATTCTTCTCGTTTTGCGTTCCTAGAAGAATACGACGTTGTCGAGGAGCTTGAATATTTTCCCAAGGTTCTGCCTTCATCATTTGTAGAACAAGGCTAGTAACCACCACATTTTTTTGCATATTGAACCCAGTTTTAATTAAATATCGCTAAAATCCATAGGTTATAAATGAATAAGTCAAACTAAAAGCCTTACAATATAGTTATTTAGATCCCCGACCTTGATGTGCAACCCAAGCCATGTTATTGAGCCTAAACTCCTTGTCACAATAATAGTAGTTGTTGGCGCAAATGTTACGCCAATAGGTTCTCTGAGATCAAGAACGGACAAACAAGGAGTTTGCGTTTTAGGACTACCTCGAGCCTCCGAATTGGATAATAACTCGAGTGGTCCGAATGAGTGCAATGAACAATTTGTTCTGGATCCCCTTTTACAGGGTACAAAGGGGGGTATTTATAGGTGAAAAAGCATAAGGAAAAGACCTATTTACCCCTAGATTACAACCGACATAGTGGAAACTATTTGGTACCATAACAAGGTTATATAAGGTAAACTACTACAAGGTGGATGGATAAGCTGGACATCCCATCAATCATGTCCTTCGGCTCCGAGGCCTCCATCTTCCATTCGGAGGGTTCCCCAGGGCTTCGCACCGCTGCACCCTTCAGTATGGCTACTCATACTTCGAACAACTGCTTACTAGCTTCGGAGTCCTCCTCAGCCTTTGAAGGATTAACCTTTAAGCCCTGGAAATGGAGTAATTTCCCCCACAGTAGCCCCTCGAATACGCCTCTCTGCAATTAACCTGTTTAGGAAGAAGGTAGTATACGGAAGGAACATTTCTATTTTTAAGGCTTAAAGAGGATTTGAGCATGTTGCGACTTAGCCGAGAACTTCGAGCCCCATGCGTTCGAACCTCCCCCTTCGGGTTCTTGATGCAATGGGAACACGCGTTAGGAAGGGAACGGTCTCGGAGTGCAAACGTCGTGGAGCGTCGTTTGATTGTAGCCGTTACAGCGCAAGTAGTCGTTACATTCTGCAAAAAAGGTAACGGTCGATTTTTACGGCGGTTGCTCGCCGTTCCAATTACAGGACCCACTTGTCGGCGACAGAAGCCGAACCTGCAGTATGAAACCAATCGAAGAGTACCACTAGTCGTGCGGTTATAAAAGGGAAGGATAGGGATTAACCGTGGATTTTTACCACATCAATTACTCGTGACTCACTCTCCCCCAATCTTCCATCCTTTTGAGCACCCAAGCGCAATGGCGAGAACTAGCCACACCACTCCGGCAGCAGCCAGCACCCTAGCGCAGAGGCAAGCGTGGGCTGCCTCAGCAGCAGCGGCAATGGTGGGGACTTCGAGCGGCGCTTGGCCCAAGAATCCTCGGGCGCTCCGTCCGCCCTCCAAGAAGAAGATTGCCCAAAGCTTCCTCATCGGTCAATCCGTGAGCACCGCCGAATCTATTGAAGAAACCGTGGACAGAAAGCTGGGCGCTGGACTGAGGACTCGAGTCCCTGGGCCAGAATCAACTCCGAGGCCGCGAAGCGGGGAGGTGGTGGTCTTCGAAGCGTTCTTCGAAGCAGGCTTGGGGCTGCCAGCCATGGACTTCTTGGCAGAGGTGCTGGACTTGTTCCACATAACTCTGCCTCAGCTATCCCCCAACACCATCGCGCGCTTAGCCATCTTCGAATGGGCGCTCCGGGCAGAGGGATGCGAAGGACGCTCCGAAATCTTCGCCGCGACCCACGAAGCTATATGCCAGCCGAAGCCCCAAGATGGACCTGGGGACTCCAAGGTGACCATAGCCTTCGGCAGCGTCAATTTCCAGTTACGGAAGGAGCATGCCCTTCATTTCCCTGCAAAAGCCATAAATGACAGGTGGTATACAAACTGGATACTTCTGGCGTTTTACGCCGAATTCGGAGAGGACTCCCCCCTCGCTGGTCCTTTCTAGGAGATCTGGTTCCGGAAGGAGGCGGACATCTCTCCGAACCCTAGCCTGCTCTCGACGAGGCTAGGGCTGCTTACTTCGGTGGCTCACCGCATGAGTATGCGCGACCTGGCCGAAGAGTTCATCGCCCTTCGGATCCCTCCCCTCGGAGCTAACTAGCCGATCTTGTTTCCACAGGCCTCGGAGGGGGACCTCCGAAACTTAGGTAAGACTACTCCCTGCAGCATCATATTAGATGAAGGAAACAATCATATTCATAACTTCATACCTTTTTCTTTCAGCGGCGCCTCTGGCATTGGCTCCGGAGGACATAGTTCGGGCTACCGAACGAGTTCTCGGAGCCCCTTCGGTGACCGGGAGGCAAAAAAGGCTAGAGCTGGTGGGATGCTGGGAGCGATCCAACAAAGTGTGGAGAGCTCTCGGGATGGAGCCCCCCCTCTTCCTGACTTCGCCCCGACCAGAGCGGCTGCTCGCAAAAGGAAAGCCACTGCCGAACCGTCCAAGAAAACCGGCAAGCAGCCGCCCAAGAAGAAGAAAGTAGCGAAGCCCCCTTCGCAGTTGACGCCTGCCTCGTCTGCCTCGTCTCCGGGTGATCAGAGCTCGGCCTCCGAAGAGATAGAGGACTTCCGACGCCCAAACGGCGGCGGCCTTCGAGAGCTACCTCCTGGACGATGACGAAGACCTAGGGGCGGTCCCCCTGCTCCCGTCGTCGTGCAAGTGGAGTCGGGCTCCAATACTCCCAACTTGCCTACACCCGAGGCGGCTACGGAAGAAAACGCTGCTCCGGCAGGAAATGCTGGGGGTAGGACCTCGGGGGATGACTTCGCCGACATCCTTCAGATGTACGAGGTCCTGGAGGATCCAGCAATCCTACCTCACGAGGCTCCCGGAGGTACTTTCCGAAGCTCCCCCTTTTTTAATCAATACCTGCACACTACCTCTGGAAATATGCTTATTAATTTTGTTATTGAAGTAGGTACCTCTATGGGTGTCGATGTTTCAGTGACGTCCGAAACTCCTGCGCCTTCGGAGGTTGCTGCTCGAGCGGACCCTCCCGTGCTTTCAGACGCTCCGAGCTTGACGGCGGAGAACGCGTCCGTCGGAGCGGATGATGCGCCTGCCGAGACGAACTTGGCGACGGAGGTCATCCCTGCAGCGGCGGTCCTGGTCGAAGGGGTAGCTGCCGACGATCGGAGTGTCCCTGCTTCGGCCTCTTTCGTACCGGGGAGGGGCAAGAGCATATCTAGCCTCGGCCTTCTTCCTGGCCAGGCCGCGACCTCCGCCGGCAATTCGGAGGACGAGGCCGCAGCGGATGATCTCCAAGCTTTGTCTTGGCTTCCCCTGCTGGCTCCGTTCTTGGAGCATCGGAGTGGCCTACGGAACCTCATGGAGCCCCTGGCAGAGAGAAGCCAGGATATCGCCAATTCGGACTTGGTCTCCGTCTTGAGCGAGGCCAGGGCTTCGTCACTCAACTCAGCCCTCGAAAGGGCTGCCCTTCAGGTATGAAAATACACCATAGCTGCTTCGCATTAGTGACCATAAATGCTTTAGTACTTACTTGCTCTTTTTGCAGCAATTTGTCCTTGCTAGAGCGGCAGCGACTTCCAACGAAGTCGAGGTTAATCGACTTAACCGGAAGGTCACCACCCTCCAGACGGCCCTTAACGATTCCACCGAGAGATCCCTCAGGCTGGAGGAAGAGGTCCTAGATGAACGGAGGGCTAGGGCGGCGTCTGACGAAGCCCTCTGGGTGGTGCGACAAGACAGCGACGCCCTTCGCTCGTCTGCCCAAGAGGTCGAGGCCGAGCGCGTCGTCCTTCGGGCGGAAGTTGAAAGACTCTGCCAAGAGGCTGCAACTTCGAGGGCGCAGTTGGTGGAGCTCCAGGGGGCTCTTAGCCAGGCGATGGCCCTCAAGAGCTCTCTAATGCTCCAGGTGGCTGAAGTATCTGCGACTGCTGCAGGGCTGGAAACAGCGGAGAAGAAGAACTCCAGCATTGCGGATCGTACCTTGGAAGCTCTTCAGGGTACCTTGGAGTACTTCGGCACCTTGTGCCCTTCGTCTTCTGCTGCGACCCATGAGCCCCTTGAGTGAAAGCTGACGAGGATCCAAGTGGCTTCGTCGCTGATGATGAACTCCTGGCATTCGGTACGGAGAGATCTCCGGACAGTGTGCCGGCATTGGGGTTCTTCGTCACCTTGAGTCTCTTCGGATCCCCCTCGGCTCAGTCGGGGGTTCGACCCCTGGAGGCTTCGCATCCGACGACTTGCTGCGGCCATCTTCGGAAGTGGATTCGGCCTGGGAAGCCTTCCGGTCAACCTGGAAGACGGAGCACAAGGTCGCAGCTAAAGCTTGGATTGACGAGGCCCGTCGGCAGAAGCAGGCGCATACAAGGCCACCACTTCCTGCTTCGCCAGCCCCTTCGGTTCCTGCTCCGCCAACCGACCCGCAGGTCTAGCCACTTAGGGTTATTATGTACACGAAGCCTTGTAAAGCCTCTTTTTATTAATGAAAAAGCCATAAACAAAAACTTGTCTTGGGTGTTCTGCTCTTTTTTAGGTTTTGTCATGCCCTTCGAGCCCTGACTTCGTACTTTTGGAAATTACCGACGAGCTCCGAAAGGATTGGGCAAACCTCGAGGGCTTGAGGCCTTACCGCCGCTCCCGTTTTTCTGTTCCTCGTGGAGACGGAGGAGAAATCACCCTCGAAGTTTGCCGAGATGTCTTAGCTTATATTAAAGAGGAAGATAAGGCGGAGGGATCTTCGTCTTCCGAACCTATTGACTGGTCCGACTCAGAGTACCGGGCCGAAGACCCTGCGGAGGATGACTCCGAAAGACTCCTGACATGGGCGGAGCTTCAAGAAGAGCAAAGGAAACTACGAGCCTCCAAGAAGAAGAGAAGTGCTCGAACGAAGAGGGCCAAGCCGACAGCTTCGAGCTCCGAAAGGCAGAGTAGCCGGAGGAGTAGCTCTAGATGTCGACAGGGTCTTCGATTTTTCCTGGGCTTGGACCAAAACTTTTCTTGATGTAAAAGTATAATGATTTAATGTGAAATGCTTCGAAAGTATGCTGTGTGACTCCTATCCTCCGACCCCCCTTGTGGGTGGTGGAGCCTTTACTATAGAAAAGGGTCCGCTAGGCACAATAATGCTCCGAACAACCGAATGCTTCGAAAATACACTTTATTATTGGTACTTTTAGTAGTACCACTTCGCGGCTCTCCTCTTATTAATTTTTTTTTATTTACGCGGATCTTGACAAAGCCGGAGCATGGAGTCCATACTTTGGCCCCCTTCAGCTCTTGTACAGATAGTTCGCGCTCGAGGACTAAAAATTTGTTCGTTTTTAAAGTCTTTAGATACTTGTACGGATCCTAACAAGCCGGAGCCTGGAATCCGTAGGGTGGCCACCTTCGGTTCTTTTACAGATATTTCGCACCCGGAGGCCGAAAGTCTGTTTTTCTTTAAAGTCCTTAGACTCTTCTACGGATCCTAACAAGCCGGAGTCTGGAATCCATAGGGTGGCCACCTTCGGCTCTTTTTACAGATATTTCGCACCCGGAGGCCGAAAGTCTGTTTTTCTTTAAAGTGCTTAGACTCTTCTACGGATCCTAACAAGCTGGAGCCTGGAATCCGTAGGGTAGCCACCTTCGGCTCTTTTTACAGATACTTCGCACCCGGAGGCCGAAAGTCTGTTTTTCTTTAAAGTCCTTAGACTCTTCTACGGATCCTAACAAGCCGGAGCCTGGAATCCGTAGGGTGGCCACCTTCGGCTCTTTTTTACAGATACTTCGTACCCGGAGGCCGAAAGTCTATTTTTCTTTAAAGTCCTTAGACTCTTCTACGGATCCTAACAAGTCGGAGCCTGGAATCCGTAGGGTGGCCACCTTCGGCTCTTTTTACAGATACTTCGTACCCGGAGGCCGAAAGTCTGTTTTTATTTAAAGTCCTTAGACTCTTCTACGGATCCTAACAAGCCGGAGCCTGGAATCCATAGGGTGGCCACCTTCGGCTCTTTTACAGATACTTCGTACCCGGAGGCCGAAAGTCTGTTTTTCTTTAAAGTCCTTAGACTCTTCTATGGATCCTAACAAGCCGGAGCCTGGAATCCGTAGGGTGGCGATGGAGCCTCAGAACCAATGGTTCGAAGGCAGCTGCCAGGGTCTTGGGAAAAATGCTTGGCTCTACAAGCATCTTCGTCCTCCCGATGCGTCCATCAGGAGTAAGGGATATTCGAAGAGCAAACAAAATTTGACCCTTATCTTTATTCATAGAAAGGAAAGTTTTACAAGTGATTACAAGGGGCCCCTAAGCAAAGTAACGCTTAAGGTGCTCCGCATGCCATGCATGCTTCAACTCTTCTCCTTCTAAATTAGCTAATTTAAACGATCCGGGGCGGCCTGAGCGTAAGATAACATATGGTCCTTCCCATTTGTTTCCTAGCTTCCCCGGAGCTATTACACTTCGCAACACTAGATGACCAGGCTTTAACTCATTTAGCTCTATCTTCGGGTCATACCATGTCTTGGTGTGGTCCTGGTACTTAGTCAGGTTGGCGACAGCTCGAAGCCTTGTTTCTTCTGACAAATCCAGCGAAGTGCTCCTGTCATCTTCGTCCCCAGGTTGAATTACGCGAAGCGATCCACCTCTGAGCTCCGTAGGAGTCATGGCCTCATCTTCGAAGAGCAATCTAAATGGTGTGAAACCTGTTGACCTGGTCGGAGTGGTTCGAATGGACCACAAGATTTTGGGGAGCTCTTCGACCCACAGCCCCTTGGCCAATCCAACGATTCGGCGATTCAGCCCTGGAGAGGATGTTCCCGTTGGCTCGCTCAACGGCTCCGTTGGACTGTGGATGTCGCACCACCGCGAAGCACAACTTAATGCCCAGTTCTTCACAAAATGTTTGGAAGGTGTCAGCTTCGAACTGGGTTCCATTATCCACCGTCAGCTCTCTTGGAACTCCGAACCTGCATATAATATTCTACCAGAAAAATCTTTGCACATTCCTCGAGGTGATAGCTGATAATGGCTCTGCTTCAACCCATTTTGAGAAATACTCGATTGCCACCACCGCAAATTTCAGGCCGCCTTTCGCCATTGGGAAAGGGCCTATGAGGTCCATGCCCCATCTAGCCATAGGCCACACTGGGGCAATAACTTGAAGCTGAGCTGGCGGGCGATGGCTCCGTCTGCCCATCCACTGGCAGCCTTGGCATGTTCGAACCAGCTCCTCCGCATCTCTTACTATAGTTGGCCAATAAAACCCTTGCCGAAGCGGCTTGCCCGCTAGTGCACGAGGGGCTAAATGACCTCCGCACAAACCTTCGTGGATGTCTCGAAGTATGTCTTGACCTTCGGGCTGTGAGATGCATCGAAGTAGGGGTGAACACACTCCAGCTTTGTATAACACTCCATCAATAAGCTTGTAATTTCGAGCTCTTGCTTGCAACCTTTGGACTTCTGGACCTTCGGGTGGGTCTATGCTACTTTCTAACACATTCATAATCGGAGCCCGCCAATCTGCAATTGGAATGCACAGTACCTCCGAAGAGGGTTTTTGAACAGCCGCTGGCTGCGCTAGTTCTTCGTAAAAAGCACCCTCCGGGAGGTCCACCGCCCCTGCTGCAGCCTTTGCAAGAATATCTGCAAGTTGATTCTCTGTCCGAGAGATACTTCGAACTGTAAATCCTTTGAATGCTGCTTCGGCTTTGCGGATTTCTTCAAGGTATTGTGCTAGATGTGGATTCTTTGCTTGAAAACTTTTATCAACATGCCCCGCGATGACTTGGGAGTCTGTCTTAATCACTATTCTTGCAGCTCAGAGCGCTTTAGCTTTTCTGAGGGCTAGCAAGATTCCTCCATACCCGGCAATGTTATTAGTGGTTCTGAAGTTGAGCCTCGCAGAATACAAGGCCTTCTGCCCCGATGGTGATATGATGACGGCCCCTGCTCCGGCACCGGATGCTTGATAAGCTCCGTCAGAAAATATTGTCCAAAAACCTTCGGAGGATTCTTCCGGGGCCCAAAGAGCAGATGGGTCCACTCTGCTACAAAGTCGGCTATAATTTGAGATTTAATAGTTGTTCTTGCCGTGAAGGAGATTCCGAAGGGTGCTAGCTCGACCGCCCATTTTCCAATCCTGCCCGTAGAATCTTTGTTTCGGAGCATATCTCCAAGAGGATACGATGTAGGGACGATCAGGTTATGCGCCAAGAAATAATGCCTTAGCTTTCGCGAGGCCATTACTAGGGCATAAGCAAACTTCTTGAGTTCGGACTATCTGACTTTAGCTCCGGATAATGCTTTCGACACAAAATAAACCGGGTTCTGGACTAGCTTTTCTTTGAGCTCAACTTCCCGGACCAATACTGCGCTCACCGTTGAACTTGTTGCTACAAGATAAAGGAGCAATGTTTCTTCTAGAAGTGGAACGGTTAAAATTGATAATCTTCCAAGGTATGCCTTTATATCATCGAAGCTCTTCTAGCACTCCGGTGTCCACTGAAAGCTTTCAGACCCCTTTAGTGCTTTGAAAATTGGGAGGCTCCGCTCTACTGACCTGGCCAGGAACCTGCTAAGAGCTGCGAGTCTTCCTGCTAGCTTCTGAACTTGCTTCAAATTCTCTAGTGGAGCCATCCTTTGTAGTGCACTTATCTGTGTTGGGCTAGCTTCGATTCCCCTGCTCGAAACTAAGTACCCTAGCAGTTTTCCTGCTTGTGCTCCGAATATACATTTTTCCGGATTGAGGCGTACTCCACATGCTCGGAGGCTCTCAAATGTTTCAACTAGATCTAGGCTGTGTTGGTGCTTTTGAGCACTTTTTATTACAATATCATCCATATAGGCCTCGACATTCCGGCCTATCTGATGACCTTGAGCTTTAGCTATTAAACGAGAAAAGGTGGCTCCGGCATTCCGCAGCCCAAAAGGCATTCTTACATAACAAAATACTCCAGAAGGAGTTATAAAGCTTGTCTTGGCTTCGTCTTCGCGTTTCAGCCATACTTGATGATATCCGGAGTAAGCGTCAAGGAAACTTAGCAATTCGGAGCCGGCTGTGGAATCTACCAGCTGATCTATCCGGGGCATCGGGTAGGGGTCTCGCGGGCATGCTTTATTTAATGAAGTGAAGTCAATACACATGCGACATTTGGTCGAGTCCTTCTTCCTTACAAAAACAGGGTTAGCCAACCACTCGGTATGGGCTACCTCCCTGATGATGCCAGCTCTTAACAATTTTTCTACTTCGGTTTTGGCGAGGCTTGCTCTTTCTACTGACAGCTTGTGAAGCCCCTGGCGTACTAGCCTGGCCTTCGGGTTGATGAGCAGACTATGCTCGATGATGCTTCGATCAACCCCAGTGATGTCTTCGTCAGTCCAAGCAAAGACGTCCAGATTTTGCCTGATGACTTCTTCTAACGAAGTAGCTATCTCCGGGGATAGCCCTCTGCCGAACTGCACTGGATATTCTTTGCCATCTTTTGAAATTATTCTTGTTTCGACATCACCTTCTGGGCTTGGCTTGAGCGAGGATCCCTTCGAAGGGTTCGAGGCCTCCGGCACTTCTTCGATGCTTTCCGCCACATTATGCACTTGTCGGGGATCCAACGGTTGTCCATGGCCATATTCTGTCCTTCGGGCTACAGCTTGGTGTCCTGAAATGGTAAGAACTCCACCTTGCGTGGGCATTTTGAGACAAAGATAGTTATGATGCGCTATGGCCCCGAACTGGTTTAGCATCCCCCGGCCGAAGATAGCGTTGTAAGCATATGGGGCGTCAACCACGTCGAAGATCACCTCTTCTACTCTGGCCAAAGGCCCCTCTCCGAAGGCAACTTCGAGGCCTACTTGGCCGAGGGCATCGAGAGGTGGTCCTGAGAACCCTTGAAGTGGCCGGGCTGCTGGAAGTAGATGCTTCCGAGGTATGCACATCTGATCGAAGGCCTGGACAAAGAGTATGTCTGCGAAGCTCCCACCATCTACCAGGATCCTTCGGACTTCCACTCCTGCTATATCAGCAGAAATAACCAACGGGTCAGCATGGGGGAACTTCACCCCTGCAGCATCACTGGCTGTAAACGAGATGGGCACGTGGGACCATTCTGGCATCCCTTCGGCGGAACTCGAGGTCCCAATGTGTCCGACCTCGCGGACGTACTCGCGCCGCTGCCTCTTGGACATGCTTCCGAGGGTCCCCCCTCTGGAGATGGGCAGGACCACTCTCTTGCCGCGGTCCTGTGAGTCTTCTTGCTTTGGTGGTGGCATAATATTGGCCACCGGCATCCGCATGGGGGCTTCAAGGGCACCGGCTCGGGCCACAGCTTGTACAGGCTCCGACCGTGCCGACAGTGGGGCTCGATCCGAAGAACCCCGCCCCGCACTTTGTCCTAGGTATTCACCCCGAAGGGTTAACACCGACTTGCAGTCCTTCGTGTCATGGCTCCTATTATCGCCATGCACGCAGCAGAAAAAACTCTGGCGACTGCCAGGCGCTCTCTCTTGAGGCTTCGGTGCTCCAGCCCTGAAGTTCTGTGCCTGCTGGAAATTAGCAGGTGCCTTCGGGACGGAAGGTGCAATGCTTAGCACCTCTGAACGGAAATGCTTCTTCCCCCGCTTGTACTCGTTGAAGCGGTTGTCTTGTGGAGGTTGTAGGGGAGCGGAGGCTTCGGGCTCCCTTTTGACTTCTCGGAGGGTGGGCGATGGTGCTTCAGCTCGCCGAAGGCAGCCTTCCTCCGCCTTGGCATATTGTTCGAAGTATGCCATTAGCTGCGCCACAGACGTCACCGGCTTCCGATGGAGTTTGCTGAGGAGGTCGGGGTTTAGCACCCCTTCGCGGGCAGCATCGACTACCGAAGAGGTAGACATACCCTTAATCTGTGATTTGGTGTGGGCGAAACGCGTGAAGTACTCCCGGAGTGTTTCTCCCACTCGCTGCTTCACCTGGAACAAACTTCCTGTGGACATCGGGGCCACGAAGGTGCCTTGGAAGTTGCTCACAAATTTCTTCTTCAGCTGCTCCCAGGAACTGATCGATCCTGGCTTCAGGGACCAGAACCAGCGAAGTGCCATGCCTTCGAGGGCGAGGGGGAAGCATTTTGCCATAGTGCTTCGCACCCCTCCACTTGCTTCTATTGCCAGGGCATATGAGCGGGGGAACTCTCCGGGATCCGACCCCCCGGAGTACTTGTGCAGTTTCGAGGCCTTGAACCTGGGGTCGAAAGGCACTCTTTGTAAATCCGAATGTAACGGAGACTCGTTATCGAAGGATGCATTCTCGACTTCCTCCGGGACTTGGATAACTTCTGGGAGATTATGGGTACCACCGTCTTGAGGCCCTTCTGGAGTTTCGGTGGAAGCTTGAGTGCGGAGGCGATCGGCGGCCTCTTGCCTCCACCTGGATACTTCCTCCTGAAGCCTGGCTAGTTGTGTAGCCTCGGTTTTAGGAAGGTCTTCGCCTTCGTCGGAGGGCACCTCCGGGTCTTGGGAGCTGACGTAATCGGTCTGAAGCACCGTAGGAGGAGCTCGAGGGCCCCGGGGTGCTCGACGCCCAGCAGCCTCGGCAGGAATCGCCGGAGTAGCCGAGGGTTCGGCTCCTGTGGTCCTAGGGGACCTTCGGAGAGGACCCGAAGCCTGACTTCGCTTCGGAGGCATAGCTAGCCACGAAGAGGTCTTGGAGATGGAGGACTTCGAACGACTCGAGGGGTCGAGTGAAGACCTTCGGGCTGCACTAGGAAGCCCTTAACTGAAGGGTGCGCGGAATCTTGAGACTCCGAGGCTCCCTCCATAAGTGCTCTTCGAAGTGCAGTCAGCAGCAGAGAACAAGCTTTTAGAACTTGGTCCCCACGGACGGCGCCAACTGTTGGCGCAAATGTTACGCCAACAGGTTCTCTGAGATCAAGAACAGACAAACAAGGAGTTTGCGTTTTAGGACTACCTCGAGCCTCCGAATTGGATAATAACTCGAGTGGTCCGAATGAGTGCAATGAACAATTTGTTCTGGATCCCCTTTTACAGGGTACAAAGGGGGGTATTTATAGGTGAAAAAGCATAAGGAAAAGACCTTTTTACCCCTAGATTACAACCGACATAGTGGAAACTATTCGGTACCATAACAAGGTTATATAAGGTAAACTACTACAAGGTGGATGGATAAGCTGGACACCCCATCAATCATGTCCTTCGGCTCCGAGGCCTCCATCTTCCATTCGGAGGGTTCCCCAGGGCTTCGCACCGCTGCACCCTTCGGTATGGCTACTCATACTTCGAACAACTGCTTACTAGCTTCGGAGTCCTCCTCGGCCTTTGAAGGATTAACCTTTAAGACCTGGAAATGGAGTAATTTCCCCCAAAAGTAGTACTATTAGATAGTGTCCCAATGTATCGACACACTACTATAGGATAAAAATGAGTCATAGATATTTTGGTTCTATTATATGATCCCCGTGATTTCTCTCCCCTTGAATTCTATTAGTTACAGAGTTTCGGTTTAGTATGTTAGCATGGTGGATTCCGGGTGCAAGCGAGGACATTGGTTAGTCGTACCTAGGGAACTATAAGGACCGTTCTGTGGGATCCATCTCAAAACACTATCGTACCAACCACAAGTCTAGTGGGTAAGTCCTAACTCAAGGTATGGGATGTTTCAAATTGAGACACTATTTGGAGAGGGGCAAGTACCACCTGCGGGTGACTTGTAACATGTGGCACAAAAGGGTGCGCGACATTGGTCCAGTGCGCTGGCGCGCCAGCGAAACCTATAGTGTGTGTAATTGGGTTGGAGCGCTTCATGCTAATGGTTTTGGCATGAGTTCCTGTGACTTGGGTCATCTGGACACACTGTGGTGTGCACGAATTAGTGCCTTGTAGGTACAATGCTACACCTCTGATCAGAGTCTAAATATTTTCTAAAAGTCAAGCCCATGGTCAAGGGCAGGTTGTGTGACATCTCACAGTTAGTTTATACTTGTGAAGTGTTGCGTGATGATATGACATATAAGGACTATTGAGCGAGGAGTGCCACCAGTACTCCTCGAGTTAGAACATGTTGCATTATTCATGATTTATTATTCTGAATGAATTAAACTTGACTACATTAAATGTCACCAAATAAAAATGTACTTTTTCCGCACTTTAAACGATTATCCCCTTTGTCATTATCTTGCATTATTATTGCATTCTCGGTGGCTTGTTGAGTACTTTTGTATTCATACCTATTGAACACCCACTTCATAGACGGTCTACTATGATGATGAGGGTCTGGAGTAGCGACTTAGTCAAGGACAGGAGAAAGAGATGTTCATCCCGAGGAATATTTTACTAGTTTATTTTATATTGGTATTTGTGTAATAATATGGTCTGCGAACCACGAATGATTGTCGTATGTACGATGTCGTGTCACGAACATCTTGTTATTTTTGTTTTTCTTTGGAAATTCAATAATGTCCCGAATTTATAAGTTTCGTGGCGCCACAATCATCAATTCCAGTTGTTGGTGCCATATGATTGAGAATTCATGATGGTTCTCTAACCTCAACCCAACCAGGTGACACAAATACATCACCTTCAGAAAAAATCAAAGATGAAGAGTGAAAGGTAAAGGAATGGTAAGAATCGATGAAAATTTCACTCGCAAAGATGTCGCTTTGGTATATCAATTGGGATACAATTTGTTGTTGGTATCCCAGCTACTTGACGAGGGCTTGGAAGTGCGTTTCAAATGTCATACTTCACAAGTTCTTGATTCAAATGGCTTTTTTATTAGTAAGATTTTAAGAATAGGTAGAGTTTTTGGAGACGGCCTTTTCGAGTCGCTTGGTTCTTTTCATTGTCTAATTGCTAGACCTTCTTCTGAGCTGTAGATGTGGCATAGGAGACTAGGGCATATGAGCTTTGACTTGCTCGTTCGTCAGAGTGCCCTAGGCTTGATCCAAGGATTGTCCAATCATAAGTTTGAGAAGAATCTTGTTTGTGCTCCTTGTCGACATAGAAAGATGGTGGTTGCATCTCACTCACCAGTTAATCTAGTGATGACTGAACAACCTGGGGAATTACTTTATATGGACACTGTAGCTCCATCCAGAGTTAGTTCAATCAGAGCCAAATGGTATGTCCTTGTCATCGTGGATGACTACTCCCATTATTCTTGGGTCTTCTTTCTTGCAACAAAGAATGAAGTGTTTTCACACTTTAGGAGCTTAGCTTTGAGACTATTTAAAGAACTCCCTAGTGTATTGAAAGCGATCAGAAGTGATAATAGAACCGAGTTCAAAAATAGTCTATTTGATGACTTTTTCCTTGAGCATGGCATTGAACACCAATATTCTGCTCCATGGGTTCCTCAACAAAATGGAGTTTTTGAGAGAAAGAAGCACACTCTTGTGGAGATGGCTAGGACTATGCTCAATGAGCATAGGACTCCTAGAAGATTTTGGGCTGAGGCCATGAGCATTGCTTGCGATATCTCCAACCAGATTTTCTTCCGCTCAATTTTGAACTTGACTTCCTATGAGCTGCGTTTTGGGAGGATGTCTAAGGTTACTCATTTGAGAGTTTTTGGATATCAGTGCTTCATTCTAAAATGTGAAAATCTTAACAAATTTGAGTTGTGTTCTTCTGATGGTATCTTTTTGGTCTATTCTCCTCATGATCATTCATTATCTCATTTTCAACCTTGATACTAACACTGTCATAGAGTCATGTGATGTGACTTTTGATGAATCTTCTCCATGTGTTAGCACATCTTTTGAGCTTGCTAGTGAGCAGTATATGGTTGAAACCATTTTTGAAGAGAAAGATCAATCATACTTCGGAGAGCACGAGGACGATCCTCTACTATCCACTACGGCAACCCCTGAAGTGAACCCTGCATCCTTTACATCAGCAAGAGGTCTCGAAGCATCGACTTCAGCAAGCATCGAGCACACTTTGACAAGTGTTGAGGGGGAGATTCTCTCTCGACGAGAAGCCCCTCTTCGCATTCAGTGACATTACCCTCCTGAGTAGATTATATGTGAGCTAAATGAATGTGTAACTCGATCTGATGCTCATTTTAGAGATTCTGCTTTTGTAGCTTATTTCGAGCCCCTAGATGTCAGTCATGCTTCATCTGATTTAAGTTGGATCAATGTCACACATGAAGATTTAGAAAATTTTGAGAGAAACCAAGTATGGGTCCTTGTAGAGCCACCTCCCAATGTTCACATTATAGGCACAAAATGGGTTTTTAAAAACAAACAAGGGTAGGATGGTTCTGTTGTGAGAAACAAGGATAAACTTGTTTCTTAGGGTTATTCTCAGATTGAGGTGATTGATTTTGGGGAAATTTTCTCACCTGTTGCACGTCTTGAGGCCATAAGGATTTTGCTAGATTTTGCTCCCGTGGATTCAAACTTTACCAAATGAATGTCAAAAGTGCTTTCCTTAATGGCTTTATAGGTCAAGATGTTTTTGTCAAACAACCCCTGGCTTTGAACATCCCAAATACCCGCATAGTGTTTTCAAACTCCACAAAGCTTTATATGTCCTCAAGCAAGCCCTTTGGGCTTGTTATGATCGGTTCAGGTCTTTTCTGCTTGAGCATGTGTAAAAAATGGGCTCTATTAACAAAACCCTGTTTACTCTCAAGCATGGCAAAGATTTCCTCCATATTCAGATATATGTCGATGACATCATTTTTGGTGGCTCTTCTAATGTACTTGTTGATGTGTTTGCAGATTCTATGAGCGTGGAGTTTGAAATGTCGATGATGGGCGATCTCACATTTTTCCTTGGTTTGCAAATCAAGCAATGCAAACAAGGTACCTTCATTCATCAGACGAAGTACACCAAAGATTTGTTGAAGCGTTTTTACATGATTGATGTGAAGCCACTAGCCACTCCTAAGGATACCTTGATTGTGCTTGACCCAGATGAAGATCAATAAGAAGTTAATCAGAAGGAGTTCTGGAGCATGATCGGCTCCCTCCTCTACTTCATTGCCACGAGACTCGTTTTCAAGCTTCTACGAGATCTTCCCATCATCAAGCCATGAAGCGCATACTAAGGTATATCGAGCATACCCTTGAATTCGGCATTTGGTACTCTGTATCAACATATTTGTGCATAGGATTTTCTTATGCGGATTTTGCTGGTTATATAATTGATAGAAAAAGTACCTCCGGTACTAGTCACTTTCTGGGTTCTTCTCTTGTTTATTGGTCTTCTCGCAAATAGTCTACGGTTGTGTAGCCTACTATTAAGGAAGAGTATGTAGCTGCTGCTAGCTATTGCTCTTAGATTTTGTTGATGGTTTTTACTTTGTTGGATTTTGGGTTGGATTTTAAGGGTGTTCCACTTCTTTGTGACAACACTAGTACCATTAGCTTAGCCAACAACCCAGTTAAGAATTCTCGAACCAAACACATTGATGTGAGATTTCACTTTTTGAGATATCACAATGAGAAGGCTTATATTGAGCTTTGACATATAGAAACCCAGAACCAGCTTACCGACATTTTTACCAATCCCCTTATGCTTCGAGATTTGCATTTTTGAGAGGAGAGATTGGCATTTGTCACCCTTATGACATTTTATTAGGGGGAGTTTAATGCTTGAGTATTGTGTGTGCATTCCATGCATCATGTTCATTCACACACTTGAACAAGCTTCTGTTATATGACTAATTACTTTTATATGCAATTGCTTGTATATGCCTTTGGATTATTGTATATGATCATGTTGATTAAGCTCATTTGATATATCTGATATCTGTTATAACCATGGCTTTGTTGGGGCAATAGGGGAGCTATGCTAGCCGGCAAATTCAAAATTTCTACCCTAGTCCCAAGGCTCATGTGCATGTGAGATCATAGATCGGTACCTTCTAGCACAAGACGCGCTAGGTGCAGTGGAAGAAGATGTTGGAGCAGCGTGTCAAGCCTCTCCTCGCTTCATCCTTGTCGTCCTTCACCGATCCGATCGATGAAGGAGACATAGTTGTTCGTATGTAGATGTCCACGAGCGTCGCTATTGGAGCAACGCCTCCATGGAGTCCACACGTACAGGGATGGAGTACTTCCCATGGCAGCGTGCTAGCACCACATGTGAGAGACGGGGATCCTTGACCTCAACGTTTGAGATCAAGAAAGGAAGGTGTTGGCGCAAATGTTACGCCAACAGGTTCTCTGAGATCAAGAACGGACAAACAAGGAGTTTGCACTTTAGGACTACCTCGAGCCTCCGAATTGGATAATAAATCGAGTGGTCCGAATGAGTGTGATGAATAACTTGTTCTGGCTCCCCTTTTACAAGGTACACAGGGGGGTATTTATAGGGGAAAAAGCATAAGGAAAAGACCTATTTACCCCTAGATTACAACCGACATAGTGGAAACTATTTGGTACCATAAACAAGGTTATATAAGGTAAAATACTACAAGGTAGATGGATAAGCTGGACATCCAATCAATCATGTCCTCAGGCTCCGAGGCCTCCATCTTCCATTCGGAGGATTCTCCAGGGCTTCGTATCGGTGCACCCTTCGGCGCGGCGACTCATACTTCGAACAACTGCTCCCTAGCTTCGGAGTCTTCCTCGGCCTCTGAAGGATTAATCTTTAAGCCCTGGAAATGGAGTAATTTCCCCCAACAGTAGCCCCTCGAATACGCCTCTCTGCGATTAACCTGTTTAGAAAGAAGGCGGTATACGGAAGGAACATTTCTATTTTTTGAGGCTTAACGAGGATTGGGGCATGTTGCGACTTAACCGAAGACTTTGAGTCTAATACGTTCGAACCTCCCCCTTCGGGCTCCTGATGCAAATGGGAACGCACGCTGGGAAGGGAACGGTTTCGGAGTGCAAACGTCGCGGAGCGCCGTTTGATTGTAGTCGTTACAGCGCATGTGACCATTACACCCTGCGAAAGGTAACGGTCGATTTTTACGGTGGTTACTCGTCGTTTCACTTACCGGGCCCACTTGTCGGCGACAGAAGCTAAACCTGCAGTGTGAAGCCACTAGATTTGTAGCACTGGTCGTGCGGTTATAAAAGGGGAAGACAGGGATTAACCGGGATTTTTTACCGCATCCATTGTTCTCGATTCACTTTACTCCAACCCTCCAACCTCTTTGAGCACCCAAGCACGATGGCGAGAACTAGCCACACCACTCCGTCAGCAGCCAGCACCTTAGCGCAGAGGCAGGCGTGGGCTACCTCGGCAGCGGCGGCAATGGCGGGGACTTCGAGCGGAGCTTGGCCCAAGAATCCTCGGGCGCTCTGTCCGCCTTCCAAGACGAAGATCGCCCAAAGCTTCCTCATCGGCCAATCCGTGAGCACCGCCGAATCTATTGAAGAAGCCGTGGATGGAAAGCTAGGCGTTGGTCTGAGAACTCGGGTCCCCGGGCAGGAATCAACTCTGAGGCCGCGAAGCGGGGAAGTGGTGGTCTTCAAAGCATTCTTCGAAGCAGGCTTGGGGCTGCCGGTCGTGGACTTCTTGGCGGAGGTTCTGGACTTGTTCCACATAACTCTGCCTCAGCTATCTCCCAATGCCATTGCACGCTTGGCCATCTTCGAATGGGCGCTCCGGGCAGAGGGATGCGAAGGACGCTCTGAGATCTTCGCCGCGACCCACGAAGCTATATGCCAGCCGAAGCCACAAGACGGGCCTGGGGACTCCAAGGTGACTATAGCCTTCGGCAGCGTCAATTTCCAGCTGCGGAGGGAGCATGCCCTTCATTTCCCTGCAAAAGCAATAAACGACAGGTGGTATACAAACTCGATACTTCGGTGGTTTTACGCCGAAGTCGGAGAGGACTCCCCCCTCGCTGGTCCTCTCTAGGAGATCTAGTTCCGAAAGGAGGCGGACATCTCTCCGAACCCTAGCCTACTCTCGACGAGGCTAGGGCTGCTCACTTCGGTGGCTCGTCGCATGAGCATGCGCGATCTGGCCGAGGAGTTCATTGCCCTTCGGATCCCTCCCCTCGGAGCCAACTGGCCGATCGTGTTTCCACAGGCCTCGGAGGGGGACCTCCGAAACTTAGGTAAGACTTACTCCCTGCAGCATCATATTAGATGCAGGAACCAGTTATATTCATAATTTCATACCTTTTTCTTTCAGCGGCGCCTCTGGCATTGGCTCCGGAGGACATAGTTCGGGCCACCGAACGAGTTCTCAGAGCCCCTTCGGTGGCCGAGAGGCAAAAAATGCTAGAGCTGGTGGGATGCTGGGAGCGATCCAACAGAGTGTAGAGAGCTCTCGGGATGGAGCCCCCCTTCTTTCGGACTTCGCCTCGACCGGAGCGGCTGCTCGCAAAAGGAAAGCCACTGCCGAACCATCCAAGAAAACCGGCAAGCAGCCGCCCAGGAAGAAGAAGGTAGGGAAGCCCCCTTCGCAGTTGGCGTCTGCCTCGTGTGCTTCATCGTTGGGCGCTCAGAGCTCAGCCTCCGAAGAGGTAGAGGACTCCGACGCTCAGACAGCGGCGGCCTTCGAAGCTTACCTGCTGGATGACGACGAAGACCTAGGGGAAGTCCCCCCGGGCACCTCCGTTAGGGAGGTAGTAAGCGCAACCCCGACGGTTCCTCCTGCGCCCGTTGTCGTGCAAGTGGAGTCAGGCTCCGCTACTCCCAACTTGCCTATCCCCGAGGTGGTTAAGGCGGAGGTCGCTGCTCCGGCAGGAAATGTTGAGGTCAGGACTTCGGGAGATGACTTCGCTGACATCCTTCAGATGTACGAAGTCCTGGAGGATCCAGTGATCCTACCCCACGAGGCTCCCGAAGGTACTTTCTGAAGCTTCCTCTTTTTTGATCAATACCTGCACACTATTTCTGAAAACATGCTTATTAATTTTGTTATCGAAGTAGGTACCTCTACGGGTGTCAATGCCTCGGTGGCGTCCGAAGCTCCTGCACCTTCGGAGGTGGCTGCTCAAGCGGACCCTCCCGTGCCTTTGGATGCTCCGAGCTTGATGGTGGAGGACGCGTCTGCCGGAGCGGATGAGGCGCTTGCCGGGACGGATTTGGCGACGGAGGTCACCCCTACAGTGACAGCCTCGACCACTGAGGTTGCCTCCGCCGCTGAGGTTCTGGTCGAAGGGGTAGCTGCCGACGGTCGGAGTACTCCTGCTTCACCCTCTTTCGTACCGGGGAGGGGCAAGAGTATTTCTAGCCTTGGCCTTCTTCCTGGCCAGGCCGCGACCTCCGTCGTCAATTCGGAGGACGAGGCCACAACGGATGACGTTCAAGCTCTGTCTTGGCTTCCTCTGCTGGCTCCGTTCTTGGAGCACCGGAGTGGCCTCCGGAAACTCATGGAGCCCCTGGCCGAGAGAAGCGAGGATATCGCCAATTCGGACTTGGTCTCCATCTTGAGCGAGGCCAGGGCTTCGTCACTCAACACAGCCCTCGAAAGGGCTGCCCTTCAGGTATGAAAAGACACCATAGCTACTTCGCATTAGTGATCATAAATACTTCAGTACTTACTTTGTTCTTTTTGCAGCAATTTGTCCTTGCTAGAGCGGCAGCAACTTCCAACGAGGTCGAGGTTAATCGACTTAAACGGAAGGTCACCACCCTCCAGACGACCCTTAACGACTCCACCGGGAGATCCCTCAGGCTGTAGGAAGAGATCCTAGAGGAACGGAGGGCTAGGGCGGCGTCTGACGAAGCCCTCCGGGAAGCACGACAAGCCAGCGACGTCCTTCGTTCATCCGCCCAAGAGGTCGAGGACGAGCGCGTCGTCCTTCGGGCGGAAGTTGAAAGACTCCGCCAAGAGGCTGCTACTTCGAGTGCGCAGTTGGTGGAGCTCCAGGGGGCTCTTAGCCAGGCGATGGCCCATAAGGGCTCTTTAATGCTCCGGGTGGCCGAAGTGTCTGCGACTGCTGCAGGGCTGGAAGCAGCGGAGAAGAAGAATTCTAGTATTGCGGATCGTACCTTGGAGGCTCTTCAGGGTACGCTGGAGTACTTCGGCACCATGTGCCCTTCGTCTTCTACTGCGACCCACGAGCCCCTTGACCGAAAGCTGACGAGGATCCAAGTTGCTTCGTCGCTGATGAAGAGCTCCGGCATTCGGTACGGAGAGATCTCCGGACAGTGTGCCAGCATTGGTGTTCTTCGTCATCTTGAATCTCTTCGGATCCCCCTCGGCTCAGTCGGGGGTTCGTCCCCTGGAGGCTTCGTATCTGACGACTTGCTGCGGCCATCTTCAGAGGTGGCTTCGGCCTAGGAAGCCTTCTGGTCGACCTGGAAGACGGACCACAAGGTCGCAGCTAAAGCTTGGATTGACGAGGCCCGTCGGCAGAAGCAAGCGCATACAAGGCCACCACTTCCTGCTTCGCCAGCCCCTTCGATTCCTGCTCCACCAACCGACCCGCAGGTCTAGCCACTTAGGGTTACTATGTACATGAAGCCTTGTAAAGCCTCTTTTTATTAATGAAAAAGTTATAAACAAGAACTTGTCTTGGGTGTTCTGCTCTTTTTTAGGTTTTGTCATGCCCTTCGAGCCCTGACTTCGTACTTTTGGAAATTACCGACGAGCTCCGAAAGGAGTGGGCAAACCTCGAGGGCTTGAGGCCTTACCACCGCTCCCGTTTTTCTGTTCCTCGCGGAGACGGAGGAGAGATCACCCTTGAAGTTTGTCGGGATGTCTTAGCTTATATTAAAGAGGAAGAGAAGGCGGAGGGATCTTCGTCTTCCGACCCTATTGACTGGTCCGACTCAGAGTACCGGGCCGAAGACCCTGCGGAGGCTGACTCCGAAAGGCTCCTGACATGGGTCGAGCTTCAAGAGGAGCAGAAGAAATTGCGAGCCTCGAAGAAGAAGAGAAGCACCCGAACTAAAAGGACAATTTCGGCGGCTTCGAGCTCCGAAGGACAAAGTAGCCGTAGAGGTAGCTCTAGAGGCCGAAAGGGTCTCCGATTTTACCTAGGCTTAGACACAAATTTCTCTTGATGTAAAAGTATAATGATTTAATGTGAAATGGTTCGAAAGTATGTTGTGTGACTCCTATCCTCTGACCCCCCTTGTGGGTGGTGGAGCCTTTACTGTAGAGAAGGGTTCGCTAGGCAAAATGAATCTCTGAACAACCGCATGCTTCGAATTTACACTTATCATTTGTATTTTTAGTGGTACCACTTCGTGGCTTTCCTCTTATATATATATATATATATATATATATATATATATATATATATATTACGCGGATCTTGTACAGATAGTTCGCGCCCGAGGACTAAAAATTTGTTCGCTTTTAAAGTCTTTAGACTCTTGTACGGATCCTAACAAGCCGGAGCCTGGAATCCATAGGGTGGCCACCTTCGGCTCTTTTACAGATACTTCGCACCCGGAGGCCGAAGGTCTGTTTTTCTTTAAAGTCCTTAGACTCTTCTACGGATCCTAACAAGCCGGAGCCTGGAATCCGTAGGGTGGCCACCTTCGGCTCTTTTACAGATACTTCACACCTGGAGGCCGAAGGTCTGTTTTTCTTTAAAGTCCTTAGACTCTTCTACGGATCCTAACAAGCCGGAGCCTGGAATCCGTAGGGTGGCCACCTTCGGCTATTTTATAGATACTTCGCACCCGGAGGCCGAAGGTCTGTTTTTCTTTAAAGTCCTTAGACTCTTCTACGGATCCTAACAAGCCGGAGCCTGGAATCCGTAGGGTGGCCACCTTCGGCTCTTTTACAGATACTTCGCACCCGGAGGCCGAAGGTCTGTTTTTCTTTAAAGTCCTTAGACTCTTCTACGGATCCTAACAAGCCGGAGCCTGGAATCCGTAGGGTGGCGATGGAGCCTCTGAACCAATGGTTCGAAGGCAGCTGCCTGGGTCCTGGGAAAAATGCTTGGCTCTACAAGCATCTCTGTCTTCCTAATGCGTCCATCAGGAGTAAGGGATATTCGAAGAGCAAACAAAATTCGACCCTTATCTTTACTCATAGAAGGGAAAGTTTTACAAGTGATTACAAGGGGCCCCTAAGCAAAATAACGCTTAAGGTGCTCTGCATGCCATGCATGCTTCAATTCTTCTCCTTCTAAATGAGCTAATTTAAACAATCCGGGGCGTCCTGAGCGTAAGATAACATATGGTCCTTCCCATTTGTTTCCTAGCTTCCCCGGAGCTATTACACTTCGCAACACTAGATGACCAGGCTTTAACTCATTTAGCTTTATTTTCGGGTCATACCATGTCTTGGTGTGGTCCTGGTACTTAGTCAGGTTGGCGACAGCTCGAAGCCTTGTTTCTTCTGACAAATCCAGCGAAGTGCTCCTGTCATCTTCGTCCCCAGGTTGAATTACGCGAAGTGATCCACCTCTGAGCTCCGTAGGAGTCATGGCCTCATCTCCGAAGAGCAATCTAAATGGTGTGAAACCTGTTGACCTGGTCTGAGTGGTTCGAATGGACCACAAGATTTTGGGGAGCTCTTCGACCCACGGCCCCTTGGCTAATCCAACAATTCGGCGATTTAGCCCGGAGAGGATGTTCCCGTTGGCTCGCTCAACGGCTTCGTTGGACTGTGGATGTCGCACCGCCGCGAAGCATAGCTTAATGCCCAGTTCTTCACAAAATGTTTGGAAGGTGTCAGCTTCGAACTGGGTTCCATTATCCACCGTCAACTCTCTTGGAACTCCGAACCTGCATATAATATTCTGCCAAAAAAATCTTTGCACATTCCTCGAGGTGATAGCTGTTAATGGCTCCGCTTCCACCCATTTTGAAAAATACTCGATTGCCACCACCGCGAATTTTAAGCCCCCTTTTGCCATTGGGAAAGGACCTATGAGGTCCATGCCCCATCTAGCCATTGGCCACACTGGAGCAATAACTTGAAGTTGAGCTGGCGGGCGATGGCTTCGTCTTCCCATCCACTGGCAGCCTTGGCATGTTCGAACCAGTTCCTCCGCATCTCTTACTATAGTTGGCCAATAAAACCCTTGCCGAAGCGTCTTGCCTGCTAGCGCTTGAGGGGCTAAATGACCTCCGCACAAGCCTTCGTGGATGTCTCGAAGTATGTCTTGACCTTCGGGCTGTGAGATGCATCGAAGTAGGGGTGAACACACTCCAGCCTTGTATAACATTCCATCAATAAGCTTGTAATTTCGAGCTCTTGCTTGCAACCTTTGGGCTTCTGGACCTTCGGGAGGGTTTATGCTGTTTTGCAATATGTTCATTAGCGGAGCCCGCCAATCTGTCATTGGGATGCATAGTACCTCCAAAGAGGGTACTTGAACAGCTGCTGGTTGCGCTAGCTCTTCGTAGAAAGCACCCTCCGGGAGGTCCACCGCCCCTGCTGCAGCCTTTGCAAGAATATCTGCAAGTTGGTTCTCTGCCCGAGGGATACTTCGAACTGTAAATCCTTTGAATGCTGCTTCGGCCTTGCGGATTTCTTCAAGGTATTGTGCTAGATGTGGATTCTTTGCTTGAAAACTTTTATCAACATGTCCTGCGACGTCTTGGGAGTCTGTCTTAATCACTATTCTTGCAGCTCCGAGCGCTTTAGCCTTTCAGAGGCCTAGCAAGACTCCTTCATACTCGGCAATGTTATTAGTGGTTCTGAAGTTGAGCCTCGCAGAGTACATGGCCTTCTGCCCCGATGGTGATATGATGACGGCCCCTGCTCCGGCATCGGATGCTTGATAAGCTCCGTCAGAAAATATTGTCCAACAGCCTTCGGAGGGTTCTTCCGGGGCCCAAATAGCAGATGGGGTCCACTCTGCTACGAAATCGGCTACAATTTGAGATTTAATAGTTGTTCTCGCCGTGAAGGAGATTCCGAAGGGTGCCAGCTCGACCGCCCATTTTCCAATCCTGCCCGTAGAATCTTTGTTTCGGAGCATATCTCCCAGAGGATACGATGTAGGGATGATCAGGTTATGCGCCAAGAAATAATGCCTTAGCTTTCGCGAGGCCATTACTAGGGCATAAGCAAACTTCTCGAGCTCGGAGTATCTGACTTTAGCTCCAGATAATGCCTCCGAGACAAAATAAACTGGGTTCTGGACCAGCTTTTCCTTAAGCTCAACTTCCCGGACCAATACTGCGCTCACCGCTGAACTTGTTGCTGCAAGATAAAGGAGCAGTGTTTCTTCTGGAAGTGGAACAGTCAGGATTGATAATCTTCCGAGGTATGCCTTTATATCATCGAAGCTCTTCTGGCACTCCGGTGTCCACTGAAAGCTTTCGGACCCCTTTAGTGCTTTGAAAATTGGGAGGCTCCGCTCTACTGACCTGGCCAAGAACCTGCTAAGAGCTACGAGCCTTCCTGCTAGCTTCTGAACTTGCTTCAAATTTTCTGGCGGAGCCATCCTTTGTAGTGCGCTTATCTGTGTCGTGCTAGCTTCGATTCCCCTGCTGGAAACTAAGTACCCTAGCAGTTTTCCTGCTTGTGCTCCGAATATACATTTTTCCGGATTGAGGCGTACTCCACATGCTCGGAGGCTCTCAAATGTTTCAGCTAGATCTAGGCTATGCTGGTGCTTTAGAGCACTTTTTATTACAATATCATCCATATAGGCCTCGACATTCCGGCCTATCTGATGACCTAGAGCCTTAGCTATTAAACGAGAAAAGGTGGCCCCGACATTCCGCAGCCCAAAAGGCATTCTTACATAACAAAATACTCCGGAAGGAGTTATAAAGCTTGTCTTGGCTTCGTCTTCGCGTTTCAGCCATACTTGATGATATCCGGAGTAAGCGTCGAGGAAACTTAGCAATTCGGAGCCTGCTGTGGAATCTACCAGTTGATCTATTCGGGGCATCGGGTAGGGGTCTCGCGGGCATGCTTTATTTAATGAAGTGAAGTCAATACACATGCGTCACTTGTTCGAATCCTTCTTTCTTACAAAAACAGGGTTAGCCAACCACTCGGTATGGGCTACCTCTCTGATGATGCTAGCTCTTAACAATTTTTCTACTTCTGTTTTGGCGAGGCTTGCTCTTTCTGCTGACAGCTTGCGGAGCCCCTGGCATACTGGCCTGGCCTTCGGGTTGACGAGCAGACTATGCTCGATGATGCTTCGATCGACCTCGGTGATGTCTTCGTCAGTCCAAGCAAATACATCCAGATTTCTCCTGACGACTTCTTCTAATGAGGCAGCTATTTCCGGGGATAGCCCCTTGCCGAACTGCACGGGGTACTCCTTGCCATCTTTTGAAATTATTCTTGTTTCGACATCACCCTCTGGGCTTGGCTTGAGCGAGGATCCCTTCGAAGGGTTCGATGCTTTCCGCCACATTATGCACTTGTCGGGGGTCCAACGGCTACCCATGGCCATACTCCATCCTCCGGGCTACAGCTTGGTCTCCTAAAATAGTAAGTACTCCACCTTGCGTGGGCATTTTGAGACAAAGGTAATTATGGTGTGCTATAGCCCCGAACTGGTTCAACATCCCTCGGCCGAAGATAGCGTTGTAAGCATATGGGGCGTCAACCACGTCGAAGATCACCTCTTCTACTCAGGCCAAAGGTCCCTCTCCGAAGGCAACCTCGAGGCCTATTTGGCCGAGGGCATCGAGAGGCGGTCCTGAGAACCCTTGAAGCGGCCGGGCTGCTGGAAGTAGATGCTTTTGAGGTATGCACATCTGATCGAAGGCCTGGACAAAGATTATGTCTGCGGAGCTCCCACCATCTACCAGGATCCTTCGGACCTCCACTCCTGCTATATCAGCAGAAATGACCAATGGGTCGGCATGGGGGAACTTCACCCCCGCAGCATCACTGGCGGTAAACAAGATGGGCACGTGGGACCACTCTGGCATACCTTCAGCGGAACTCGAGGTCCCAATGTGCCCGACCTCGCGGACGTATTCACGCCGCTGCCTTTTGGACATGCTTCCGAGGGTCCCCCCTCTGGAGATGGGCAGGACCACTCTTTTGCCGTGATCCTACGGGTCTTCCTGCTTTGGTGGTGGCATAACGTTGGCCACCGGCAGCCGCATGGGGGCTTCAAGGGCACCGGCTCGGGCCACAGCTTGCACCGGCTCCGACCGTGCTGATGGTGGGACTCGATCCGAAGCACCTCGTCCCGCACTTCGTCCTAGGTACTCACCCCGAAGGGTTAACACCGACTTGCAGTCCTTCGTGTCATGGCTCCTATTATCGCCATGCACGCAGCAGAAAAAACTTTGGCGCCTGCCGGGCGCTCTCTCTTGAGGCTTCGGTGCTCCAGTCTTGAAGTTCTGTGCTTGCTGGAAATTGGCAGGTGCCTTCGGGACGGAAGGTGCAATGCTTAGCACCTCCGAACGGAAATGCTTCTTCCCCCGTTTGTACTCATTGAAGCGGTTGTCTTGTGGAGGCTGTAGAGGAGCGGAGGCTTCGGGCTCCCTTTTGACTTCTCAGAGGGTGGGCGATGGTGCTTTAGCTCGCCGAAGACAGCCTTCCTCCACCTTGGCATACTGTTCGAAGTATGCCATGAGCTGCGCCACGGACGTCACCGGCTTCTGATGGAGTTTGCTGAGGAGGTCGGGGTTCAGCACCCCTTCGCGGGCAGCATCGACTACCGAAGAGGTAGACAGGCCCTTGATCTGTGATTTGGTGTGGGCGAAGCGCGTGAAGTACTCCCGGAGGGTTTCTCCCACCCGCTGCTTCACCTGGAACAAATTTCTTCTTCAGCTGCTCCTAGGAACTGATCGATCCTGGCTTCAGGGACCAAAACCAGTGAAGTGCCACGCCTTCGAGGGCGAGGGGGAAGCATTTTGCCATAGTGCTTCGCACCCCTCCACTTTCTTCTATTGCTAGGGCGTATGAGCGGGCGAACTCTCCGGGGTCCGACCCCCCGAAGTACTTGTGCAATTTCGAGGCCTTGAATCTGGGGTCGAAAGGCACTCTCTGTAAATCTGAATGTAATGGAGACTCGCTATCGAAGGATGCATTCTCGGTTTCCTCCGGTACTTGGATAACTTCTAGGAGATTGTGGGTACCACCGTATTGAGGCCCTTTTGGAGTTTCGGTGGAAGCTTGAGTGCGGAGGCGATCGGCGGCCTCTTGCCTCCACCTGGATACTTCCTCCTGAAGCCTGGCTAGTTGTGTAGCCTCGGTTTCGGAAGGGCCTTCGTCTTCATCGGAGGGCACCTCCGGGTCTCGGGAGCTAACGTAGTCGGTCTAAAGCACCGTAGGAGGAGTCTGAGGGCCCCGGGGTACTCGACGCCCAGCAGTCTCGGTGGGAATCGTCGGATTAGCCGAGGGTCTGGCTCCTGTGTTCCGAGGGGACCTTCGAAGAGGACCCGAAGCCTGACTTCGCTTCGGAGGCATAGCTAGCCACGAAGAGGTCTTGGAGACGGAGGACTTCGAACGACTCGGGAGGTCGAGTGAAGGCCTTCGGGCTGCACTAAGAAGCCCTTAACTGAAGGGTGCGTGGAATCTTGAGACTGCGAGGCTCCCTCCGTAAGTGCTCTTCGAAGTGCAGTCAGCAGCAGAGAACAAGCTTTTATAACTTGGTTCCCCACGGACGGCGCCAACTGTTGGCGCAAATGTTACGCCAACAGGTTCTCTGAGATCAAGAACGGACAAACAAGGAGTTTGCGCTTTAGAACTACCTCGAGCCTCCGAATTGGATAATAACTCGAGTGGTCCGAATGAGTGTGATGAATAACTTGTTCTGGCTCCCCTTTTACAAGGTACACAGGGGGGTATTTATAGGGGAAAAGCATAAGGAAAAGACCTATTTACCCCTAGATTACAACCGACATAGTGGAAACTATTCGGTACCACAAACAAGGTTATATAAGGTAAAATACTACAAGGTAGATGGATAAGCTGGACATCCAATCAATCATGTCCTCAGGCTCCGAGGCCTCCATCTTCCATTCGGAGGATTCTCCAGGGCTTCGTATCGGTGCACCCTTCGGCGCGGCGACTCATACTTCGAACAACTGCTCCCTAGCTTCGGAGTCTTCCTCGGCCTCTGAAGGATTAATCTTTAAGCCCTGGAAATGGAGTAATTTCCCCCAATAGAAGGAGAGAACTATTGGGTGGCTAGGTCTAATCTAGGCTTATTTCTTACCCCAAGACATCCTCCTCCTCTCCTTTTATATGTCTAAGATCCCTTGGATCGTGCTCTTGCCAAAACCCTAAAAACCGTAACAGATCCAATCTATTTGCCTACGTAGAAACTTCCGATCCTGGATTGAAACTTCTGACAGGGTATTTTAGTTCTCCTGATACAGTATGACGTACAACAAATTCAATTTGTTATCGCCCACCTCGGAACTTCCGATACCATATCGGAACTTCCAACCAGTACAAAAATTCCCTGATTCCGAATCGAAACTTCTGGCTCGTCGGAACTTCCGAAGCAACATTTGCTCTTTGTATCGAGACCAGAAAATAACCAGAACTTCGGATACTCTCTATTGGAACTTCAGATACATGGAATTTTCTTGGGCATAACTTTCAATCTCCCACTTGCACAAGAACCAAATCTTTGCATGTTTTAATCCATCTCCTTAAGTGTGTGACCCGATAGGTTCATACACTAACGTTTGTTTACCAAAAACTTTTTCTGACTCAATGATCAATAGCGGTACCTAGCAGCACATATTAATCCCCGAAAGCGTACAAAATCAATTTTTCATGAACCTTAATATACTCAAGCACCAGTCCCTTTACCAAGTGCCGTCAGTCATGCTCAAGGCGAGATACGTGCCACCCTTGTTGGTTAACTTGACATTTTCACTTGATCAAGTATCGGATTCAAATCATGACTAACTCCTTAGTCATAGTGGCATGGCCATGCACTTTTTCAATCCAATACCTTGAGGGGCCCAGAGATGACTCTCTCGTTATCAGGAGGGTGTAAATTCCTTCTTGACCGCTCACATCCCAAGACATGTTTCACAACACACCTAAAAGCAACCCTTATTACTACCCTGTTATGGAATAGCGTTAGGAAGCATCTAAGTGTGTCACTATGCATTATGGAATCAAATTACAATCTCAGGTCCAAGGACTCTGCAGGTACACCATTTGAAATGACAACTGTTGGCACATAACAATCTCAGCAGTATCTCAAGTGGGTCTATCCAACACCATTATACAAACGATATTTATTCAAGGAACAAGATAACAATTATAATTATACATTAGCAAAGACTCTACTAGCATCTTCCACAAACACATGACTCACTCACGCAAGTATCTAGTACACATTGAGCTCATATGCGCCTCATGCTTGGGCTGTGGAAGAGGCTTCGTCAATGGATCCACCATGTTCAAATCCGTGTGCACGTTTCAAATCTTCACATCACCTCTCTCAATGATCTCGTGGATCAGGTGATATCGCCGAAGTATATGTTTGGATTTTTGGTGCGATCTAGGCTCCTTAGCTTATGCAATGGCTCCACTATTATAACAATAGAGGTCCACTAGACTTGTCGCACTAGGAACAACACCCAGCTTAGAAACAAACTTCCTGATCCAAACGGCCTCCTTTGCAACTTCTGAAGCAGCAACATACTCAGCTTCTGTTGTAGAATCGGCCACCGTCTCATGCTTGGAACTCCTCCAACTCACTCAGCCTCCATTAAGGCAGAACACAAAGCAAAATTGTGATCAAGAATCATCTTTATTGGTCTGAAAGCTAGCATTCGTGTAACCACTTTCAATGAGCTCCCCTTCACCACCGTATAGAAGGAACATTTCCTCAGTCCTTCTCATGTACTTGAGGATATACAAGGAACATTTCCTTAGTCCTTCTCAAGTACTTGAGGATACTCTTTACTACAGTCTAGTGACTTTCACCTGGGTTCAATTGGTACCTGCTCGTAACACTTAGAGCATATGACACATTTGGGCATGTAGACAACATGCCATACATGATGGATCCAATTGCGGACGCATACAAGATCACACTCATCTTCTCTAGCTCATCAAGTGTCATGGCACACTGAATCTTACTAAGAGAAATACCATGTGACATTGGCAAAAAACCCTTCTTAGAATTCTGCATTTTGAACCATTTCAAAACCTTGTTAATGTACATACTTTGGCTTAATCCAATTAACCGTTTTGATCTATCTCTATTGATCTTTATGCCCAAAATGTATGTGGCCTCTCCAAGATCTTTCATCGAAAAACTATTTTTCAGTGAGGTCTTGACAACATTTAACAAAGGAATGTCGTTTCCGATCAACAATATGTCATCCACATATAAGACCAGAAACACAAGTGAGCTCCCACTAGCCTTCTTGTAAACACAAGGTTCTTCGTTCTTGATGAAGACAAACCCTTTGACTACTTATTCAAAGCGAAGATTCCAACTCTGAGAAGTTTGCTTCAATCCATAAATGGAGTTTAGCAACTTACAAAATTTCCCAGCATTTCCCGGACCATCAAGACCTTCAGGCTGTGTCATGTACACATCGTCACTTAGGTTTCCATTTAGGAAAGTCATCTTGACATCCATTTGTCATATCTCATAATCATAAAATGCGGCAATATCTAGGATGATCCGAATAGACTTAAGCATAGTGATGGGCGAAAACGTTTCATCATAATCAACACCTTGAATCTGTCTGAAACCTTTTGCCACCAATCGTGCCTTATAGATATGAACATTTCCATCAACGTCTATCTTTTTCTTGTAGATCTATTTGCACTCAATGGTTTTTACACCATCGGGTGGATCAACCAAGTTCCAAACATGGTTAACTCGCATGGACTCCAACTCGGATCCAATTGATCTATTGGGGGAGGTAATCCCGATGATGCCCGGAGAGCATGAAGGTCACAGTGCGAACACCGAAGCAGGACTTCGGGAGCTTAGGAGTCGTATAGCTAATGTTATCGAAGGCCCTGGCGAGGCTTGAGGCAGGCTCCGCCCCAAGAAGTACGGGGTCCGGGGATGAAGTGAGGCCCGAGGCGATGTCTGCCTCGAGGAGGGATTCGGAGTCTAGAGCCTTCGGCCCCGAACCGGAAACCGGAGAGGAGGTCTCTGTATTTCGAGGGCTGCCCGAAGGAGGCCTTGAAGATGGCACTGTCATGGCCCTCGGGACGAGGAGTACGGAGCTCGATGTGAAGAGGCGACATCAGTCGGGGTCGGAGTGCGTCATCTGTGGTGCTCTACAGTCTCAGAGGCCAAGACGGGTGGCCGGTACATATCTAATCCGATTAGGTAGGCGACGAGATCGTGGCGATGTATTGTAGCAATTAGCATTGTAGCCCGCGTCATGCGATGACTGGTAGGGTAGTTGAGATTGTACCCCTGCCAGTTAGGAGCATGGCAGCGGTACGGAGTACGAGAGTCAGAGGGATTCGGGGGCATTGGGCCGTCAAGATCAATGGTGTTTACGGGAAAGGGGTCCTGGTCGAGCTTTATTTTGGGATTCGTATCCAACTTCAACCGTCCTTCTTTTATGGTCGATTGAACATGTCGATGAAAAATGTTGCAATCATTAGTAGAATGGGAATGAGAGTCATGCCACTTACAACAAGATCGCTTCTTCAAGTTGTTGGCCGTCGGGATGATGTGACTCTATGGTAACCTAATAAGCTTGTTCTTTAGCAAAAAATCAAATATTCTATCGCACTTGGTCATGTAGAAGGCGTACTTTACTTCATTGGGCTGACTCTTAGTGGGGGATGGCCGTAACTCAGAGCAAGTAATAGGCTTGGCCTTGCTAGCCAAGTCCACGCTGCGGTGTACATGTCGGCCGAGTCATCCTCGCTCTTCGATGATTCCTCATCGGAGTGCTCCATGATGTGCACCTCGGACTTGGGCTTGTTAAAGGTTTTAGTGAATTTTCTACTTTTGGCTCGGCTTTCCTGAACCATAGCCTTCTACAGGACTTGACTAACTTCGAAGAAATCCTGGCCATCTAGATTCTCCTTAAGTTCGGATTGTAAACCATTAAAAGCTAGGCCGACCAAGTCGCTATCAGAAATGTTCAGGGTAAAACATCGGTTTCTAGTGTCTCTAAAGCGCTTAATGTACTCGGAGACACTCTCGCTAGCCTTCTGCCTAACCGATGTAAAATGTGAGAGCCTAAGTTCAGTTTCCTCGGTATAAAAGTAGTCATGGAGCTTCTGCTCTAACTGGGCCCAAGTCGGCACGGAGTTTAGCGGTAACACCAAAAACCAAGTGAAAGTGGTGTTGGAAAGCAATAGGGAAAATAGTCTAAGCTTCAACGCGTCTGACCCATTAGCCTCGCCACACTATGCTAGGAATTGGCCTATGTGCTCTAGGGTGATCTTACTACCTTCACCGTCAAATTTTGTAAATTCAGGAACACTAAAGCCACACGGGTATGGGATTGTGTCGAAGTGGTCGGGATATGGCTTATGGTAAACCCTAACCCAATCCCCTAGGTGTCCAACCCACACATTCTCTAAACAGTGCATGAATTCACTCCTCGATGTCATCTACGCCTCTCGCCTAAGCGCGTCTCTCGTGCGGGGGTGCGACACGTGGTATCTCGGGGTGTCGGCCATGCAGCTCTTCCTCTCGCACCGACTCGTGATATGGGGTTTGCTCAGGCCTATGTGGGTGCGCGGGAGAAGGAGGCGTGGGCAGTGTGGGCGCGGGCGGCGGTGCATAATGGGTGGTAGGGGCGGTCTAACCGGCCATAGGGCCGGTCTGATTGAGGGTATATTAGCCGATCGGACCAGCCTGACCGACTGTTGCCAGCTGCTGAGGCTAGCACACGCCAGTCTGAGCGGCCCAAAGACCGGTCTGACCGATAGGGCCATACGGGGTCTCGGCCATGGATGATGTGGCTGAAGACGCGATGACTTTTCTCGTACTCCCATCGGTTCTATTGTATATGTCATGAACATGGGGTACACTTGAGATCGGAGTTGGAGAAGCGGCCTCGGAAAAGCCGAATCTCCTAAACATCGCCTCCATTCTAGAGTCGACTATGGTCTCTACGTGATTTGCAAAAGTAGCGCTAACGGCTTAGTCCACTGTGGCGGCTATCTCTTGCTTAATGTCCTGAGAGGATAGTCGAGGGTACGATGGTGTTACCTTGCTCTCGGAGAAGTCGGGGACGTCGATGTCGCGCTTGACGAAGCCCCCGCGGGTCTTGGTGAAGCGCCCAAGCAGGAGATTGCGCAGTCCCTCCGTCCTGGCCTTGATCTCTGCCCTATCTTCCTCAAAGAGGTCTTCGAGGGTGGGAACGATGATGTTGTTGTTGTCGATCTCCGTGCTCCCCACCGGATCCATCGGTGCCGAGGGTCCCGTTGATGTAGATGTAGTCGATGTACCCGCCACTGATGTAGTAGTGCTTGGCATGTTTGTCCCCAATGGAGTCGCCAAAAAGTGTGTTGACGCTAAAGCCTGGCGGTCTGACTGGCGGTGCAGTATAGATGAAGCACGGGTCAGACAGAGAGAAAAACAGGCCGACCAGGGCCTAGCAGTCTGACCGGCCTTGTGTCGCCGATCGGACCGTCCTGTGCCGAAACGGCTCGGTCAGACCAACTAGCAACGTAGGAATCCAACCGGTTCACCGGTGATTGCGCCGACGAAGATGGCTCGGTATAAAAATGTTTGGCAATGAAGAAGAATGTGGAACACTGCAAAAAAACCCAAAACTCAAAAGGCAATTCGGCCAAGAGACCAAATTACTGATAAAACAGATAAAACGATAAAAATCCATTACGTGGATGAAACGGGTGATTCACAAGCGAATCAACAAGGCTTACCGTGATTACGATGTAGCGGACGGAGAGTTTACAACGCAAACTCACAAAGATGTACGTGCTAAGCTAATCCTAGGGCAAGGGAAGTAGATTGAAAGGTAAAAGTGTGATTCAAGGTAAAATAATAAATTGGATATATTAGGGTTTCGGGGGCTCTTGAATCGGCCTTACCCCTATATTTATAGGGATATTTATAGGGGTTGGACATGACATGTTTGGGCTCTAATTTGGCCTAAATACGAGTCTAAGTCATTAAAAATTAATTAGAGATAAAATCTACCCGAAATCAACTAATCTGACTCGGACTCAGATTGGTCCGGTCAGACCGGTCTGTGTCAAGACTTGCATATTTTCAACCAAAAGTACCAATTTTGATATTTTGACAATTTTGTCTTGGCAGTCAGAACAAGACCGATAGATGAAGGGAGCTCCTAAGTCACTAGCGTTGATGGCAGGTCTTGATTCAACGATAGGAATAGCCAGAGGATCAAAATCCACAAATACAAAAATGAATCAACTATTGGATCCATCATCGACAGAGTGATTGTGCCCACCATAGAGACCGCAATAGCTATTTGATTGTCCATAATGATGATGCGGCTGCAACCTGACAGGACACAGAGTTGGCAATAGAAAAACAAGAACAGATAGTTATCCATAGTCAAGTACTTATAGATGTTGATGCCGCCAATGGAGTGGTAGATGATGCTATGACAGGAGATCTTGTTGGCATCAACAGGTCACAAGGGGCCAACTGCGTTGACCGAGGGGAACCATAGTAATGTTCCTGGGTGGTGGAGCAGTTCTTCATGATGGTTTGGGAGCCCCACGCTTTTTCACCCCTTTGCGAGTGGGCTACTAAGGTGGTTGAGTAGAGTTGATAGGTCATTTCATATAGGGTCTTAGAGCATCTCTATTTTAATTGCTATCTAACTTGCTATGCTTAAAAATAACAAGAATTATCTAAAATGTGTCTCCATTATACTTACTATTTGACTTGTTATTTTAGGGGGCTTGTTATTTCTCTCACCAAACTTGCTAGAGTAACAAAATAGCAAGTCAATTAAAATAGGGAGACTTGCTATTGCTATGAATAGCAAGTCAAAAATAACAATTACAATAGAGATGCTCTTAAGAGAAGAAAGCTCTATCTGACGCTTGGGATTCCTAAGAAGGATAGAAAATGAGCCGATGAGAGAATCGACATGCAAACGAGGGACTTCTAGCCAGTAGGGAGTCTTCGGAGTTGTCATCCTCATTGGAATAAAAGGTAAGCAACTACTCATTTTCAAGCCGATTCAAGTTTTGATTATCATCAGCACTACCTGACTGAGTTGGGACGTTTGAGTTCCCAAAATATGAAGGGCTTAGTGAGTTGAGGTTTGGTTAAGTAGGAACTTAGAGTTCAAGAATCAAGATGAAATGTGCAAGAATTCAAAGAAGTAAATATCAAAAGTTGTGCAAATGGGACCAAGTAAGCCATAAGATATGTACCGAGTTATGATCGCTAGACACATTGCGTTGAAGAGGACTTGTCTTAAATTTCTTGTTCGATGGAGAACATGGAGTGTTAAAATGCACGACAGAAGGAAAGAATAAGAAGAGGTGTTGGTGTATGGCAAAGGTGAGTGAGCTTGAAGGAGGAGACTTATCGGGCAAGATTTTATATATGCTCGGATATATAGCGATTAAGTTCTCGAGGAAATATTTTGAAACACGACGTTTACATTCCAAACTCGGTGGGCATGTGTTGACACTAGAATTTGGACCAGCACACCATCAACGTGATGAACAAGGTGGCTAGGCTGATGGGCCACCGATAGGAGCTTAATGGGCAAAGACGGGATACATGTGACGTGGGCCAATACTTCGTAATGGTTATTATTTAGTTAGCAGATAATTAGAGTCAGATTATGTGTTATCCATAGAGAGAGTGTCTACCCGACTATAAATAGGTATGCCCGAGACCATTGTAAAAGAGTTCATACAACCAATCAATCAACCCTTCGGTGCATCGCTAACTTTAGATAGGTAGCATTAGAACGATTCCCCATCGGGATCATGCTGCATCAATTGAGTTCGATCTCTGATCGTGATGAGAATAACCTATTTGGTAGATTGATTGATCTATTCATGGCTTTCTCGTTTGAGTTCGATACTATGATTAGATTGAGTATGTTTGCTAGTTATCAGTAGAATACATTGATTTGCCTTTTCATAATGTGCTTGGTTTCTCGAGTTCTTGCGTTCGCCAATCACATCGAGTTAGTATGTTATTTTAGATTAGATTGTATGCCGATCGCTAACATGATGCTGTCTTAGTTGAGTCTGATCTATGGTGCTGGTAGAAACACATACAAATTGGTTTGATCAAATTTGTTGACTCGATGTTCATCAAAGTCTTAGCTGATGGATTATCCAATCGGTCCAGTTTCATTCGTTGTAGTTCTGTTATGACAACTTTACATTGCATTGATTTAGTTTGAACCATAGAGACTGACGTGATAGAATGCTAGTATATTGGTCGATCAATGTAATTTATTGTACTCTATATACTTTACACGATGCATCATAGTTTTTATACGCGCTATAGAAGTCAATGCCGATAGACTATCGATAACATTGGGACATCTCATATTTGCTTTCTTGTCAATTATAATGTCAAATTGATTGGCATACTCTATACACCTCCAAGTTATTTAGGACCACTAGAGCTAAACATATTTTCTCAAACTTTGAATGTGAAGACAGTATAAGTCTATATATAATTTTTGGTCAGTAAATATAAAAGCAGTATAAGTCCCTATACAATTTTTGGTCAGGAGACCTACTTCGCTTTTGGTGGCAATGGTGGAGTGGTGGATGGCCGCATGTGGTGGAGGTGGATAGGAAGAAAATGACTATAAACTGGGATGGAAAGAAAAATGTTTCGTTCTGAAATTGAATAAAAAAATTGATATGTTTATGCTCATACCAAACAAACCTCAAAAAAATGAAACCATTCTATTTAAAAAATGAGATGAAACCTTTCGTCCAACTCGTGCCAGGAACAAAACACACCTGACATAACACTTAACAAATGATAACATAACGACTAATGAATCTATACTAATATATAATAGACGAGTTGTTTTACTCATCTGGCCGATCTGGTCCGTTAATTGTTTACTCATACTCATTGGATCGATCTACACCGTTCATCACCTTCCATCCAAACTTACGTAACCCAGCACACAAACCATCCGAAATTGAAGGAACAGTGCATGCATTCCGCAACAAACAACGCAGGAACAACGCATGCAGGAAATCTACACCGTTCATCACCTTCCATCCGAACTTACGTAACCCAGCACACAAACCATCCGAAATTGAAGGAACCTTGCATGCATTCCGCAACAACCAACGCAGGAACAACGCATGCATTCTGATCGCCATTCTCCTCCGACGTCGGGTGCAGCAGGAAATCCTCCGGTCGCCGCCTCCGGTCGCCGCCTGAGCTGCTCCGACGTTGGGTTCAGCAGGAACATGTCAATTCAGGAATCAAACAACCAGGCAATGTGCACAGGTATGCATCAACCAGGAACAGATTTTCTCAAACCTATCCAGCGATGTTCTGATGTCCACCTCCATTTGCTCGATGCCAGGAACTGACCACCTCCACGCATCCTGATGTCCAGCGATCCAGCCGTCCACCGCCCTCAAACCCCATCCAGGTATGCATATATCAACACAAATCAACCCATACAGTATAAATATAAATATGTTTCAGAACAAAGCAAGGAAGAAATCAAAGTGTTATCATGATAGTTGCATAAACATGTTCCATTGTAGATTAAATTTAAATATCAAGGATTTAATCAAAGTGAAATTGATCTATGCTAACATACAAATTTTGTTATTCCAAATGATTTGTGCATGCCTCTTGCCGTCCCAAAGATGGACATTCCATATCTGTTTAATGTTATCATGATATAGTTGCATAAACATGTTACATTGTAGATTAAATTTATACAGCAAGGAAGAAATCATCAGAAGCAATATGATTCAATGCATTAGGAAATCATCAGAAGCAATATGATTCAATGCATTAGGTTCTAACTACCTGTATTCCATTGTTTGATTTAGAATTCATCTTGTGTGAAACATACCTTCAATGTTGCCCAGATTTCAGATGATATCAACCTGGCCATTGTTTTCATCATGTAAATTCTGTAAAACATACAAAACACATAATGAGATCAAACACATGTTGCATTCAGTAAAGAGTGTCTGCATTATTTATTTTACACTGCACAGAAAACCTGAATCATACCTTTGCGCTAGCAAAAGCCATGATTATTCACATATGGATTCTTCGATATAATACATGTTCTGGTTGCTTCTGTTGGACAATACTACTGGTGATGAACTAAGGCAAATAAATAGACGTTGGCACACAACAGTTAGTTAATAATAATCTGATCAGTGACCACTTGCCAGACCAAAAGGTTAAGGTAGCAAGAGTTTAAGATAATAGTAATCCTCTGCTACTAGCATAATAGCCGGGCTTTCACCACCAAAGGATACATCTATAGAACATACCAAAGAGTAGGTGGCTTACTAACCAATTTGCATCTGAGTCATGTCATTGAGCTTGCTTAATATGTTTTCTCATGTTCTTTACAAGCAATATTAGAATAAGTGTTATCTTTATTTGCCTTACAGTGTAATGTTCAATTACAGTTGCCTTAATTAATTACACACAAATAAGAATCGATCTATCACTTCTCACGATGGGAGCGAGAAAATATGGTCGGACTGCGTTGACAGATATTACAAACCATGTCAAAGAAGGTACCATTTATATTGCCTAACTATATTTCGAAACTTTTTCACTTATATACTCATGTTTGCATGAAATTATTCGGTTTCGTTTGGTAATCCTAACATACCTTGCTACCATTGATGTCAACTTATAGGAACATGTCAGTCACCTTACGATAACGATGTTCGTAAGAGGGAAGAGAAGAATAGAAAACAACGGGAATACCGTGCAAGGATAAAGGCTGAGTCATCTCTAAATATTTCAGGTACGTTTGTCAGCTCTAAGATACCTTGCTACATATAGTCAATCGTTTTTATGTAAATTTTCTGAACTTGTAGGAACACAACAAGCACCTGACGATAACGAGGTGCATAAGAGGGAAGAGAGGAATAGAAACAACGAGAATACCGTGCAAGAAAGAAGGCTCAGGAAAATAGTACCCAGAAAGATGGAATGAATAAGTTCGAATCATCTCCATGTACTTCAAGTTAGATCAACCATCACCATATGGCCAAGGGTATTCAACGGATCTACAAGGCTCGATGGTGCTACAAGCTAATGATTCGACTCTTGCGGGTATTTCTTACACAAATTATTTCCTTGTACACTTCACTTCATCATATAGGATGAGATTTTTTATACACTATATATTGTATGGACCCGCTCTGTAGGAAGTATTCTATCACCATGTGGTACAGGGATTTCAACAATTTTGCAAGGCTCAAGTGTAGAAGATAAGGAGAATCATGATCAAGAAGATGAAAACATTGATTGGCTACATAGAAATGATAACTACGTGAAACTACATAAAGGTCTCATTCTATCTTTGTATTCGTATTGTACTTACCTTAGAAAATATTTTATACAATATGGCATCTGCACGTCCATGAAAATATAAACAGACACTCATGTAGTAGATAGTGTAAACAAGAGGGAAGGGAGGAACATAAGACAACGGGAATATCGCGCGAGAAGAAAAGCTGAAGAAATAGACGAGTATAGAGAATGGAGAATAAATAAGAAGCATTATGGATACAAAAGATGTGCACATGACAATATGGATGAAACCAATATATGTCAAACACCTCTACAACAGAAGAATGGAGAGCCAGATGATACACTTGAAAGTGCTTTATTTGAGCCTACACACTTGTGCTGTCATGACGAAGGTGCCTTGTACTGGTATTTATTTTCATACATTTCTTATTGTTTTTACATTGGTGAAACTAACATACAACCTCCTATCATGCAATAGATTGTTTACAGGATGCAGATGAGTTGGAAAATACAGAAGACGATGAAAGCAGACAATTTCGCGGTGAAGGTAATACAAAGTACATTCGTATATCGTAAAATTATAATAACTTTTCCAATGATTATTATAATTAAGTTTATTATAACAGATGCATATGATTCATATTGTTTATCTATTGATTGTGTTAATGAGAGTACCACAGAAGATATGTGTGACGTTGTGTACCAAAACTTACCAGACAAGCACAATACCTTAAGAAAACTTTGTAGTTGTCAATATTGTGGTGCTATGAGGTTTCAATTTGAACCACCAGGATTTTGCTGTAGAAAGGGGAAGATAAAATCCATATTTCTGAGGTGCATGCTGAGTTAAAAAGGCTCTTTATAAGTCAAGTACATGATGATGCAAAGTATTTCAGAAAATATATATGGTACTTCAACTCTCATTTCTCTTTCACAAGCCTAGGAGTTACTTTGGACCGATGAGTTAGCACAGCATCCGGAACTAGCATATATATGTTTCGTGTGCATGGTGCCTTGTACCATCGTCTAGACAATCTGTTGCCCGGTTCTAAAGGTCCGCGTCATTTGCAACTCTACTTCTATGATACAGAGGATGCTACATTGGATCATCGAGTACGAAGGTCTCCGGACCTTGATATCAGCATTGTCAGAAGTATATTGAGAGTATTACAAGATAACCCATACGTACAGACTTTTCAAAGAGTTGGGACTATGAAAAACATAGATGACTATGTAATTGAACTGAATACTAATGTAACTCCTGACCAACGAAGGTATTGAATATTTTTCATTACTTACATGATATGTATATCTATATTAACTATTAATGTTTCCTATTTTGTACATTAACTTTGTTGGTATTAGGTTGTAACGAAGCTTACTTTTGTCCAAACAAGGTACAATGCGCCCACAGCCTCACAAGTTGCTGCTATATGGTTAGAAGGGAACGATCCACAAAGAAGTTTTGATCGAAGTGTGCTTGTATATGCTAAAGGGGATCGTTCGCTCTATATTAAAGCATATTATGGTTGTTATGACCCATTAGCATATCCTTTATTCTTCCCTAGAGGGGAAACCAGCTGGAATCTATATATGTCGTACTATGGAGAGTCTACAAGCCATACTACTATGAAGCTCGATGAGCAGTATGATATTCCATCTACCATGCAGTCCATTGTAGAAAACACTTCTAATCTTAAAGGTATCTGAAACAGTGATATGTTATATCTTTGATGGGTGTATATACCAAGTATGTACATACTTACATTTCAATTTTGTGTAGATTATGGTGAATGCGATGATGACATACAAGAAGGTGATTACATAAGTAGAATGATAGACGAAAACCAATCAAAAAGGTTTGTCACGGCAAGAGAATACTACTGTTTCTTGCTGCAAGTTAGACATGGGATTTTCAACGTCTTGTCATTTGGAGGAAGGTTATTCCAACAATGGGTCGGTGATATGTATATCAAGATCGAGTCTATGAGGCTTGATTGATTCTCTAACCCTAATAACCAAAAACTTCTACGGGCTGAATTATACCAAGTAAGTTATTGATAAGTTGTTATTCTTAAGAGAAATCACCCCACATTTATCGCACATATATTATGTGACCAGTTCATGATGTGTTTTCGTCGCTCAGGGTCTGGTTGATGTCATTTCTGCTGGAGAAACTAGACCTGTGGAGGTTGGCAGAAGAATTGTGCTTCCTCATAGTTTTACAGGGGGTGATCGAGATATGCAGCAAAGATTTCTCAATGCAATGGCTATTGTCCAGCGTTTTGGCAAACCAGATTACTTCATTACGATGACTTGTAATCCGTACTGGGAGGAGATTACAAGCAATCTTGAAGCTGGCCAAAATCCACAGGATAGACCAGACCTGGTATCAAGAGTATATAGGGCCAAATTAAATGCCTTGAAAGATATATTAATCAAGAAAAAATATTTTGGAGATGTTGCAGTGTATGTGCATGTTACTGAGTTTCAAAAGAGAGGATTACCTCATGAACACATCATGTTGATTATGAACTCAGGCGGTAAGTTAATAAGTCCGGAAGGATATGACAGAGTAATTTCGTGTGAAATACCAGATAGGGAGAAATATACTGTATTGCACAATTTGGTTGTTAAACACATGCTTCATGGACCATGTGGGGTACTAAATAGAAAGTGTGCTTGTATGATTGATGGAGAGTGTCGTTTTCGATATCCTCGACAATTCTGTGCAACAACACAACAAGGAAGAGATTCATATCCTTTGTATAGGAGGAGAGATGATGGACGTCGTGTAAGGATAAGAGGTGCATAGTTAGATAACAGGTGGGTGGTTCCGTATAATCCTGGGTTACTTATGAGATTCAATTCTCACATCAACGTTGAGGCCTTCTCATCTATCAAGGCTATTAAGTACTTATTCAAATACGTATACAAAGGTCACGGCCGTGCTTCATTCTCGGTCGACCCTGCTCAAAAGGAAGGTGGAATAATCGATGAGATTCGTCAGTATAGGGATGCTAGATACATATCATTACCAGAAGTTGTACATAGGATTTATAGTTTCCATATGTTTGGTGTCTACCCATCTGTTTTGCAACTCCATTGTCATCTGCCTAACATGCAAAGTGTTATTATTGATGAGGAAAAATCTCATTGATGTAGTTGACCAACCGTCTTCCACTATGATGACACTCAGAGTACTTCAAGATGAATCGAGTGGACGGCAATGCCAGAAAGCTATTGTATAGGGAGTTTCCAGAACACTACAGGTGGATTACTAGGGGTAGAAAATGGCAAAAGAGAAAGCAAAAGAGAAGACAGATTGGGCAGGGTTGTGTATGCACACACCCTGCTGAAGGGGAGAGATATTTCTTGAGAATGCTTCTAAATCATGCTAGAGGTGCACTCTCGTTTGAGGATTTAAGAACTGTGGTTGGCATCACGTACTCTACTTTTAGAGAAGCGTGCGAGAAGAGAGGGCTTATAGAGACAGACATGACACTTGATGATTGCTTGAGTGAAGCCGTGACATTTCAAATGCAATCAGCTCTACGAAGGTTATTTGCAACTATTCTTGTATTTTGTGAGGTAACCAACATCCGTGGACTGTGGAACAAATACAAGGAGTCAATGTCTGAAGATTTCAAATGAGACAATTCTAACTCATTAGTAGTAGAACAAATGGTGATTAGATGCATTCGAGATTTAGTTCAATCGATGGGAAAGGATATCAGAAGTTTTGATCTTCCAGAGTTTATTGATACAGGTAATTGGAGACCTTGTTTGCATAAATCTAAATTGTTTTTATGAATTGATGAAATAATTCGCTAACACTTTTATCCTTCACGTGAATCAGGTGAATATTCCGATGACGTAATGAGGGAGGTTAGAGAGGAACTATCTTTGGGCGCAGACCAGGAACATCCTGATTTATATACATCTCTTAATGAGGAGCAGCGTGGTGGATTTAATGAAATAATACATCACGTCTTTGAATCAAAGAGTCAGGTGTTTTTTGTTGATGGCCCAGGAGGAACAGGAAAAACATTCCTATACAAGGCACTTCTCGCTAAAGTGCGATTAGAGGGATTAATAGCTATTGCAACTGCGACTTCTGGTATAGCGGCGTCGATATTGCCTGGAGGACGCACAACACACTCAAGGTTCAAGATTCCAATTAAGCTTGGAGACAATAGCATGTGCAATTTCTCGAAGCAGAGCTGCACGGCGGAGTTGCTTCGTAGGGCGTCCTTGATTATCTGGGATGAAGTTGCCATGATAAATCGTCGGGCGGTTGAGTGCCTCGATAGGTCCCTACAAGATATTATGAATTGTTCTTTGCCATTTGGTGGAAAGGTTCTGACATTTGGTGGTGATTTCAGACAGGTGCTTCCGGTCATAACACGAGGGACAAGAGCACAGATAACATACGCTACATTGTTGAGATCTTATTTATGGGAAAGCATAAGGAAGATACAATTGTGACGTAACATGAGGGCACAAAATGACTCGTGGTTTTCGGATTACCTCCTTAGAATTGGGAATGGAACTGAACAAACAGTCGAGGGTGATTATGTCAATTTGCCAGAAGATATTGTGATTGCTTATACAGTAACTGAAGAATCCATAAACAAACTTATCCAAAATATATTCCCATCACTGGAGGAGAATGTCAGATCATCAACTTACATGAGTACACGTGCCATCCTTTCCACAAAAAATGAATATGTAGATCAGATAAATGAAAAGATGATTGACAATTTCCCGGGTGAAACAAAGGTTTATTATAGTTTTGACTCTACCGATGATGATTCAAGCTATAACTACCCCATCGAGTTTCTGAACTCACTCACTCCAAATGGTCTCCCCCCACATGTTCTCAAAGTTAAAGTCAATTGTCCTGTAATCCTTCTCCGTAATCTTGATCCTAATAATGGCTTGTGCAATGGAACCAGACTGATAGTTAGATCATTTCAAGACAATGTGATTGATGCTGAAGTTGTTGGTGGCCAGCATGTCGGCAAAAGAGTGTTCATACCGAGGATACCTATGTCTCCGTCGGATGATATTGCACTTCCTTTTAAGTTCAAGAGGAAACAATTTCCGATTCGCTTGAGTTTTGCAATGACCATAAATAAAGCACAAGGGCAAACTATCCCAAATGTTGGCATCTACCTTCCAGAACCTGTGTTCTCACATGGGCAACTTTATGTCGTGTTGTCTAGGGGTGTGTCAATGCAAACAACAAGAATTTTAGCTAAGCCGAAGGATGGATTAGATCCCACGGGGACGACCACTAAAAACATCGTGTATAGAGATGTATTGGATTGGTGAAGAGTGGACCTTGCAGTATCCCATTTCCATTATTTAAGGTGACCTTTGACCATTTCCCATTTGCCTTAATATTTTCTATTATTGTACCATTTTCCTTTGACAATTATCTTGTTTAGTTAGTGTTGTAACTGGCCATGTTTCATGTCTTCATTAGTGATGTGTTCAATTGTCAAGTGTCTTATGATTGCATTAAGCCTTTGTTGCTCTATGCTTCCAACAAATTATGCCTCCCATGCTTTCCTCCTTCCTAGACCAACAAATTACCTTTGTTATTACATTATTGTTAAATAATTATAATAATATTGTAATGCTATATATTTATCAAAATAGTTGAAAGGGCTAGAGAGACAAATCAAGCTTGTAGCAGAACATAAAAATTTTAATCAAGACAAGTGGCCAAACCACGATGTTGCGTCATGGCCGGTTGTAGAGAAGATCACAGAGCAAATGCAAACAGATGGGTAAAGTTTATGTGGCTTATAAATTACAAAATTGTTTGAGTTTATGTCTACATATGTTGTATATAACTAAGCATTTTTATTTTAATTGGTATATATAGAGTATCATGTGGTCTGTGGATGATAAACTACATAGAATATTGGACTGGAACTTGCTTATCCGATAATGTAACCCAGGTAAATTAAAAAATATCATATTTCATGTTATGTATATTTATAAACTTGCATGTATGAATGTTTATTTATATAATATTACACTATTTTGCAGGATGATATAATAAATTTCAGATTTAAGCTGCCCTCTATCCTATGGGAGTCCAAATTAAATACAATCAAAGGACAACAACAAAAAGAATCTAAAATTGAAGATATAGAGGGTCCAAGTGATGTTGAGATTATTTAAACTCTGTTTAAGTCAGCTACACTGTCATATGCATCAAATACAAAGAAAAAACAACAAGATCCTGAACAGAAGAATGAAGATACAGAGGGTCTATCTAAAGTTGATTCTAAAGTTGATATTATTGAAACTTCGTTTAAGGTACCTAAACTATCATACGCATCAAATGAGTTTAAATTGGATGTATCTCCATGTGTTTTTTCCAAGAAAAGAAGAATAATTTCGTCAACCACCGAAGAATTGGTGTGTGCATTACACATGTACATCATGTCGATAGACAATAAATACTTACAGTAAGTACTTTTTATTTAGTACAATGATATGTTAGTTTAACTTTATTACATACGAGCGTGCTTTAACGAAAGATATGTTAATCATTTAATAGGAAAGAATGGATTTAAAGCAGTAAGCCTTATCCAATTTCTATAAGTGTCAAGAAAATCATGGACATATTAGACACAAATAAGCCGATGGATGTTGATTGTTTTAATCTCGCTGTTCGGATGTTTGCATGTGTCTACAATTTATTGTAAGTCATATAATTATTTTATATGTGATGTGATATAATATCACAATTATTGTGTTCATGTTCGTAATAACGATATTTTTGATCAAAACAGACCATATCTGATTTTCCTCGAGACCCTCTCCGTAAACCCAAACTAGATGTTACTCGGTTGGCAAAATTATTTGAATGTTGGCCTGATATGGAGTACGATATTTCAGATTGCAGCGATGTAAGTTATTATCCTTTGTTACATCCATTATAATCTTCATATTGTATTTGTATTTATTGCCCTTATATGAAAGGCAGAAAGTATAAAAAGTGTGTATAAATTGTATGTCCTCTTGTTTCTCCTTTTATTTTCTACAAACACATATTTATAATAGTACTCCCATGTTTAATTTATTAATTCAATGTTCTTTCGTGGTTATTAATTTATAGTAGCGTACACAATTTTTTATTGGTGAGTTTGTCATTTTGTAACTATATATCAATGATTATTTTTTGCAGATTCTAATGCCTTACTCTTTCATGGAACGTCACAAACTATTCATCTTTAAAATGAAGGCTAGAAAAGTCATTATAATGGATCCATTGCCTGTACCTACGGTGGTTAAGGTTTTTCATCCAACCGTACATTATACCTATCCACTGCTGAATATTGCTAATAATATGAAACTTGCCATGAATTTAGCCAATCCTGAATGGAACGACGATGTATATAAATGGCATTGTGTATTACCAACACGGGTCCCGAAAACATTTGATTGGTAATTGCCTATAAATCATAAATATCTAATTAATTTAATTATTACTTATGTTCAATAACATGTAATATTAATATGTCTTTTGCAGTAATTTAACAGGATATCTGGTTATCAATTATATGCGCGCATGGAATGGTATAAGATTACCATTAATTAGCATAGTGAGTGCCCATATCTTTATATTTGTCTCATAATATTCTATATTACTGTTTCTGATAATTAAATGTCAAATGCATTTACAGGATAAGAATATCTTGAGAACAAAGTTTCTTGTAGAAATACTGAAGTACGCTGAGAATGAATGCAAAGAGAACATTTCTAAAGTAATTCAAGAAATTCTAAAGCGTGTTGAAATATTTCAATTTGTATAGCACTTGAGTGCTTTTAAAGGAATTTACACATTTGTTTCGTCTTTAAGTGAAATATATCTGCATGTCACTCTCTATCCTCTCTGAACAACCTTTGCATTGTCAAGAATTGGAGCTCCCAATCTACTTCAGGGAGTCCAAATCATCCAGGCTATGATCACGGTCCAAAACGGGATCAGAGTTGTTCTGATCAAGCGCTTTTTTGAATTGGACCAAACAATTCTGTAGCAGTTTCTTGCTTATGCTAATTATTTAGCTTTATTTATGGACTCGTGCTACAGCTTAGCTAGCTCCAAATCTATACATATGCTAATTATTTACCTTTATTTATGGGCTATGTTGGGGGAAAATATCTCATCTTCGGGGTTATTGCCAAAGCAGCATGAAGACAGCCAACCAGTTCGAAGATTGTCCGAAGGCCATCTTCGAAGGTGCTTGGAGCCTGGTTCGAAGCCCGAAGGCAGGCATTGGTTCGAAGTATGTCTTCGAACCAAAGCCCTTCAGGATCTTTTCTGCCAGCTAAGATGGAAGACTTATCTTCTATCCTATTAGATTAGTCTTTTACCATTTTAGCCCTATTAAGGAAACCGAATAGTTTCCTTAATGTCGGTTGTAATAAAGGGGTAAATAGGTCTTTTCCTTAATGTTCAGGCCTATAAATACCCCCCATTTCATCCTGTAATAAGGACCGATTACAAGTGAATCAATACACACTTTCGAACTATTCTAAGTTATTATCCTTTCGGAGGCTTAGAATAGTTTGCTTCGCAAACACTTCGTTTGTTAGTTTCTTTTCTACAGAAACCTGTTAGCGTAATCTTTTACGCCAACAGTTGGCGCCGTCCGTGGGGAACCTAGTCCAAAAAACTTCGTTCTCTACCAACCTCTTGCATCATGCCTCCTAAGCGGAGCGCACCTCGCAATCCCACTCGGAGGTCCTCTCGGATCTCCGGAGAGATACCCTTCGACACAGTCGAAGTCGGAGGGTCTTCGACTATCCCTCCACCTCAAACTCCGCAAGGGGCTTCTATCCCTCGAGGATACGAAACCTCTCCACCAACCCCTTCCATACTCCGACCGCCCGGAGCCACTCTGCCACCCTCCATTCCGATTCGAACTGATCATACCAGCTCGCAAGACCCGGAAGGTCCTTCCGGAGGAGATGAAGATAGCCTTGGAGACATGGCCACTCAAATGGCCAATCTTCAAGCCGAGGTAGCAAGGTGGCGACAGGAGGCTGCGAACAGGCTTCGCCCTCAAGCCACCCCAGCTATCCCTGAAGTGCATGAAGACGACGATCTTGATTATCCCGAAGCCCCGGAGAATGCTTCTTACGACAATGAATCTCCGTTGCATCCCGAGCTTCAGAAGGTTCGCTTCGATCCGAAGTTCAAAGCTTCGAAGCTTTGCAAGTATACCGGAGACGAAGATCCCAGTGAGTTTGCACGTTCTTATGCCCTAGCAATCGAGGCTAGTGGCGGAGACAGAGAAACTATGGCGAAGTGCTTCCCGTTAGCCCTTCAAGGAGTGGCGTTGAGATGGTTCTGGTCTTTAAAACCAGGATCAATCACGTCATGGTTACAGTTGAAGAAGAAGTTCATAAGTAACTTTCAGGGCACCTTCGTGCCCCCCATGTCGACAGGAAGCCTTTTCCAAGTGAAACAGCTCCCCGGAGAAACATTGAGGCAGTACTTCAAGCGCTTCGCTCACACGAAGTCGCAAATTCGGGGGCTGTCCACATCCTCGGTGGTTGATGCGGCTCGGGAAGGCGTCAGTCATAAAGGCCTTCTGGATAAATTACATCGGAAGAGCATCACCACAGTATCACAGTTGATGTCGTACTTCGAGGAGTACTCGAAGTCGGAAGAAGGTTGGCTTCGGAGGACTACTGCTACTTCGACAGTGTTGACAGAAGTTAAAGCAGAGGTGAAGACTTCGGCTCAGCCGCAAGAACCAGTCTCCGAAGTGCAACATGATAGAAGAAGAGGGCAAAAGCACCCTCGTTCTGAGGTCTTAAACATTGCACCCCCGCAGAAGTTTACACCAAGAGCTCCACAGTCTGCGGGGAACAAGTCCAGCGGCTGGAGGCCGCCAGGGAAAACGGCTGGCAAGGGCCAGACCCTTTTTTGCTGTATTCACGGAGAGAATCGAAGCCATGCAACTGACACCTGCAAGGCTATTCTTACCCTTCGGGGAGAATACTTGGAGAGAACTTCGGGTCGAGGTAGTACCGACCGAAGTCCAGCAGCAGCAGTGCGCCCGGAGCCGGTCCAGGCTGTGGCGCGGATAGAAAATTTCGACGCTGCAAGGCATCCTCCGGTGGCCAATGTTATGCCACCTCCGAAGCAAGAAGAAGGGCAAGATAGAGGGAAGAGAGTAGTTCTCCCTATCTCCGGAGGAGGTACCCTCGGAAGCATGTCCAAGAGACAGCGAAGAGAGTACGTTCGAGAAGTAGGCCACATTGGGACTTCGTCATCTGCAGCTGCAATGCCGGAGTGGTCTCATGTTCCAATATCTTTCTCTGCGGAGGATGCAGCTGGTATCAAGTTCCCGCATGCAGATCCATTGGTTATCACTGCTGATATTGCAGGGACTGAAGTCCGAAGGGTGCTAATTGACGGAGGTAGCTCGGCAGATATCATATTTGTACAAGCCTTCGATCAGTTATGCATTTCCCGAAAGCATCTCCTCCCAGCGGCTCGTCCTCTGCAAGGCTTCGCAGGACCTCCGCTAGATGCACTTGGCCAGATAGGCCTGGAAGTAACCTTCGGAGAAGGTTTACTAGCCCGAACTGAGGAAGTTATCTTTGATGTGGTAGATGCCCCGTATGCTTATAATGTTATCTTTGGGCGAGGCATGCTGAATCAGTTCGGAGCTATGGCGCATCACAACTACTTGTGCATAAAGATGCCCACACAGTCAGGAGTTCTGACAATCTTCGGAGATCAAGCCATAGCTCGGAGAGCAGAATATGGTCATGGTCCTCCTCTTGATCCGAGGCAAGTAAACAGTGTCCAAGATAATGGAGAAATTTTTTTAGCCTCCTCCGAAGCTTCGAAGAAGTCTTTTCCTAGACCAAGTCCCGAAGGAGAGATTGCAACGAGGGTCATTGTCAAAGATGGTAAAGAATACACTTTTCAATTTGGTAAAGATTTACCTCCCGAAGTTGCAACTTCCTTGGAAAAGGTCGTAGAAGAAAATTTGGATGTCTTCGCTTGGTCTGACGAAGATATCACCGGAGTCGATCGGGATATTATTGAGCACAGCTTGCTTGTAAACCCGAAGGCCCGGCCTGTTCGACAGGGGCTCCGGAAGATGTCCGCAGAGAGAGCTGCTCTAGCTAAGGACGAAGTTGAAAAACTGTTGAAGGCTGGGATTATCAGAGAAGTGGCCCATACAGAATGGTTAGCCAATCCAGTCTTCGTCAGGAAGAAGTCCTCCGGAAAGTGGCGCATGTGCATTGATTTCACATCTTTGAATAAAGCGTGCCCACGTGACCCCTACCCCATGCCCCGAATTGATCAACTAGTTGACTCCACTGCAGGTTCGGAGTTACTAAGCTTCCTTGACGCATATTCCGGCTATCATCAAATATGGTTGAAGCGCGAAGATGAAATCAAGACGAGCTTTGTAACTCCTTCGGGAGTCTTCTGCTATGTAAGAATGCCCTTCGGCCTAAGAAATGTCGGGGCTACTTTTTCAAGATTAGTTGCTAAGGCTCTAGGTCATCAACTAGGTCGCAATGTGGAGGCCTATATGGATGATATTGTAATAAAGAGTGCTTTAAAGCACCAACATAGCCTAGACTTAGCAGAAACATTCAATAGCCTTCGGGCATGTGGGATCCGCCTT
>JAAALK010000080.1:85723211-85908141 GCA_019279435.1 Zizania palustris | reverse complement strand
AAGAAGTCTCCGGAAAGTGGCGCATGTGCATTGATTTCACATCTTTGAATAAAGCGTGCCCACGTGACCCCTACCCCATGCCCCGAATTGATCAACTAGTTGACTCCACTGCAGGTTCGGAGTTACTAAGCTTCCTTGACGCATATTCCGGCTATCATCAAATATGGTTGAAGCGCGAAGATGAAATCAAGACGAGCTTTGTAACTCCTTCGGGAGTCTTCTGCTATGTAAGAATGCCCTTCGGCCTAAGAAATGTCGGGGCTACTTTTTCAAGATTAGTTGCTAAGGCTCTAGGTCATCAACTAGGTCGCAATGTGGAGGCCTATATGGATGATATTGTAATAAAGAGTGCTTTAAAGCACCAACATAGCCTAGACTTAGCAGAAACATTCAATAGCCTTCGGGCATGTGGGATCCGCCTTAACCCCGAAAAATGTATATTCGGAGCTAAGGCTGGAAAGTTGTTAGGGTACTTAGTTTCAAGCAGGGGAATTGAAGCTAGCCCTACTCAAATAACTGCGCTGCAGAAGATGGCTCCTCCCGAGAATTTAAAGCAAGTGCAAAAGCTGACTGGACGTCTGGCCGCACTTAGCAGGTTTTTATCAAGGTCTGCAGAGAGGAGTTTGCCAATTTTTAAAGCTTTGAAAGGGTCCGAAGATTTTGCATGGACACCGGAGTGTCAGAAAAGCTTCGAAGATATTAAAGATTATCTCAGCAATCTTGCTACACTTACGGTGCCTATTGCGGACGAAACCCTACTTCTGTATCTTGCAGCCACAGGCTCAGCAGTCAGCGCAGTCCTTGTCTGAGAAGCTGATATCAATGGGAAGTTGGTCCAAAATCCTGTCTATTTTGTATCCGAAGCATTGTCAGGAGCAAAGACAAGATATTCCGAGCTTGAAAAGTTCGTTTATGCTCTGATAATGGCTTCGAGAAAGCTAAGACATTATTTTTAGCTCATAATGTAATTGTACCAACTTCGTATCCTTTAGGAGATATGCTCCGAAGCAAAGATTCCACTGGAAGGATTGGAAAGTGGGCAGTAGAGCTAGCACCCTTCGGCATATCTTTCCTGGCAAGGACAGCTATTAAATCTCAAGTTCTAGCAGACTTCGTAGCAGAGTGGACTCCACCTGCGAAGTTGACTCCGGAGAAATCAGATGACGGAGTCTGGACTATTTACTCCGATGGGGCTTTCCAAGCATCCGGAGCAGGCGTTGGGGCAGTATTAATTTCACCATCAGGTCAAAGAGCAATGTACTCCGCAAGACTCAACTTTAAGTCTACCAATAATATAGCGGAGTACGAGGGAATTTTATTGGGACTCCGGAAAGCACGTGCTCTAGGGGCTACAAGGATAATTATAAAAACAGATTCTCAGATAGTAGCAGGGCACGTAGATAAGAGTTTTCAAGTCCGACATCCACAGCTTGCAAAGTACTTGGAAGAAATTCGCAAGATCGAAGCACATTTCAAGGGTATTTCCATTCGGAGTATACCAAGAGCTGAAAACGTGCAAGCGGACATTTTAGCGAAGGCTGCTGCCGGAGCTGTGGATGTGCCTGACGAAGCTTTCTATGAGGAGCTCAATATACCTTCGGTGCCACAAGTTGCTTCTACAGAGATTCTCTGCATTCCTAGTGCAGATTGGAAAAATTCAATCATAGAACTCTTGCAAGGAGGAACGAATTTGCCCGAAGAGCCCCAATTGTCAAGGTTAAAGCTCAGAGCAAGAAACTATCAGTTAATCAACGGTATATTATACAAGGCCGGAGTATGTTCCCCTCTACTCCGATGTATATCTCAAGCCGAAGGCCAAGAAATTCTTCGAGAAATTCACGAAGGCCTTTGTGGAAGTCATTTAGCCCCTAGAGCTCTGGCAGGAAAAACACTTCGCCAGGGGCTTTATTGGCCCACAATAACAGCTGATGCGGAGAGCTTAGTCCGCACTTGCCAAGGATGCCAGTGGATGGGTCGACGAAGTCATCGCCCACCAACAGCTCTTCAAGTCATTGCTCCAGTATGGCCTATGGCCAGATGGGGTATGGATCTAATTGGTCCCTTTCCGTTAGCAAAGGGAAATCTAAAGTTCGCAGTGGTAGCCATTGAATATTTTTCTAAGTGGGTAGAAGCAGAGCCCTTAACAGCTATCACTTCGAATAATGTACAGAAATTCTTCTGGAAAAACATTATTTGTCGGTTCGGAGTGCCTAGATATCTCACAGTTGATAATGGAACACAGTTTGACGCAGAACCCTTCAGGAAGTTTTGCGAAGACCTAGGCATTCAACTATGTTTTGCTGCAGTGAGACATCCTCAGTCAAATGGAGCAGTTGAGCGAGCCAATGGAAATATCTTGTCAGGGCTAAATCGAAGAATAGTAGGACTATCAAAAGGACTGTGGACCGAAGAGCTTCCGAAGATTCTGTGGTCCATTCGGACTACGCAAACAAGGTCCACAGGTTTTACTCCGTTCAGACTGCTATTCGGAGATGAAGCTATGACTCCAACGGAGCTCAAAGGGGGATCATTTCGCAGCACCGAACCAGACATCGAAGAAGAAAGACAAGCTTCGTTAGATTTGTCAGAAGAAACAAGGCTTCGAGCTGTAGCCAATTTATCAAAGTATCATCAGCAGACGAAGACTTGGTATGACCCGAAGGTTAAGCTCAGCGAGTTAAGGCCGGGTCATCTTGTTCTACGAAGCATTATAGCACCAGGGAAGCTAGGCAATAAATGGGAAGGTCCATATCTAATCATCCGCTCGGGGCGCACTGGTTCATTTAAATTAGCTAATTTAGAAGGTGAAGAGTTAGCACACACTTGGCATGCGGAGCACCTAAAGCGATACTTCGCATAAGGGCTCCTTGTAATTCGCTTGTAATCACCTCTAAATTAATAAAGCATACACCCTGTGGCGTGCCTTCCCCTTGACACTCCTAGTCTCCCGAGCGGACGCGCTGGGACGGAAGTCGTTCGAGAGGGAAGCGTCATTAAGCAGGGCTGTATTTCCGGACTTCGTACCCTTAAAGTCGAAGCCTCCGGTGTGGTGGCTGAAATCCATCCGGAGCCCAAGCTGATACCTTGTAGGCATCCGTAAAAGAGCCAATACCACATTCTACGGAGTCCAAGCTTCGGCTGGTAGACTTCCGTAAAAAGAGCCGAAGGTGGCCAAAATCTGCGGAGTCCAAGCTGCAGCTTGTCAGACTTCCGTAAAAAGAGCCGAAGGTGGCCAAATTCTGCGAAGTCCAAGCTCCGGCTGGTAGACTTCTGCAAAAAAGAGCCGAAGGTGGCTACAATTTCTGCGAAATCCAAGCTCCGGCTGGTAGATTTCTGCAAAAAACAGCCGAAGGTGGCTAAAGCAAAACAGCATTTAAGCCATGAGCTTCGAATGTCTGTTCTTATAAGTCCAAAGTGACAAATTTTTTAAGACACTAAAGTGTCATCGAAGTTATCTTAATTGATTTCTTTCGCAAAGCAAACAAAGGTACCAAGTTACCATTCTTCTGACTATAAAGGTCGAAGACATTTCATAAGATTTCAAAAGATCTTTAAAAATGACAGAGGGGCTCCGAACCCCCAAGGAAAAATTGTACTCCGAAGTTTTTTCTTTGCGCATAACCATCTTTGAATACAGTTCGAAGTTGCTTATACCCAAAGAGGGGCTAGTAGTATGGAGACAATTTTAAATCGGCATTCATTATTGAAACAAATGTGTTTACAGATTACATTATGAAAAATTGGTATCTATACCAAGAAGGAATCGGAGACCTCTTCGGTCCCGAGAGCTAGGGGTGGAACGACTAGTTCCAACATCGGAAGTTCTAAGAACTTTACGTTTAACTCTCTTCCTCCCCTTCGAAGCTCTAAAATCCTTCTGCTCTTGTTGAAGCTCGGCCCAAGTTCGAAGCCGCTCGGGGCTTCTTTCCCAGCTTCTAAGATCTTCAGATCTTTTATTTTGGGCTTCACCTTCGTCTTCGGACCAATTAGTGTCTTCAGAAGACGAGGTGTTTGCGTCGATCTCTTTATCTTCCTCTTTAATATAAGACAATACGTCTTTGATTACTTCGGGCGCAATAACGCCGGAGTCATCTCGAGGGATAAGGAATCGAGGACGCTTATAACTCTTTAGAAGTTCGAAGGTGTTCCACAGTGAGCGAAGTTCGCTGTTAAGCTCTAACACTTCGATATCTTCGATAAGAGGCAAAGCCTAAAAATATGACAAACAAGATTTTCATTGATAAATATTTACAAGCACAAAGCTTTACACGGTTAAAAATCCTAAAACATTCCTAAACCTGTGGGTTTGAAGGAGGTTGGCTACTCGAAGCTTGGCTCCGAACATGCTTCTGGCGTTGGCCTTCATCAATCCAAGCCTTGATCGCAGATCGACCTTCGGCTCTCCACGAAGTTTGGAAGGCCCGCCAAGCAGCAGCTACACTTTCGGAAGGTTTGAGAAGTCGATCGTCGTCGAAGGTGATTGGACCTCTTCCTGCGTCCGGAGTTATTGATCGGCCCAAATCCTCGTAATAGCGAAGTAGACCAACAGCAGACACTTGTCCGGAGAGTTCTCCGTATCTAATGCCCGCCGTCTTCATCTGCTTCGCCACCCCTTGGATTCTTTTCAACCGGCGCAAAAGGCTGATGTTATCATCAGAAGGAAGAATTCCAGTAGTACCGAAGTACTCCAGGACTTCTAACAACTGATTCATAACCTCTGCAGCCACCTTCTCAGACTTCAACTTATCTTCGTTCAATGCATCCTTCGTCGAAGTAACTTCGTCCAAAACCCCAGAAAGCCTAGCATTCTCAGTGGTCAAAGTGTTTTTCTGTGTCAACAATTGGCTAGCTTCCTCTTCAAGCCGGACGAGCCTAGACCCTGCAGTAGCATACTCAGCCCGCAGTTTGTCAACCTCTGCTCGAAGCACAATCCTTTCTGCTTCGAGTTCTTTCTTTGCAGCTTCCAAGCTTTGCCTGGCCCTTCGCTCTGTTAATATTATATTATCCATTTGAGTCACTCGACTTTCAGAGATGTTAAAATTCCTTTGAAGAGTGCTATTTTCTTCCCGAAGCCGAGCGATTTCTTCGTCGTTGCATAGACTTGCAGCTCGGGCCAAGACAGTTTGCTGTCAAAATAGAAAATCAAAGTAAATATTCATTTGAAGATAAATTCTATAATAATTTGCAGTTGCTTCGTACCTGATAAGCTGTACGTTCAATAATGGCATTAAGCTCCGTCCTGTCAGCCTTGCGCAGGATGGCCACTAATTCGGTCTCCCCTATCTCACGACTAGCTCGATCCAAAGGTTCGAGCAAAGTCCGAAGACCAGTTGTTTGCCCTAAGAAAGGAGCCAGCAAGGGGAGCATGCTTATTGCCTCTTGGTCATCTTCGTTCAACGAAGGACCGGAGCTTTGGCCTGCGGTCTTCGGAGCCACTGGAGTTTGAGCCTCCCTGGAAGATTGGCTCTCGTCTGTTGAATCAGACGGAGTTGATTCGGAGCTTATAGCAGGCAGGCGCTCTATTTGTCTTTTGCCTCTTCCAGGCCCCTTTTGAGTAACTTTCGGGGCTGGCTCCGAAGTCGTCGAAGGCTCAGGAATTATTTCCTCCTGGCGGACTTCTTCCATAGGAGTGGGTTCTGCAAAGTAATCAAAAGTATTATACATAGTATAAAAATTCAAATAAATACAAAAATTCTTCGAAATCTACCTTCGGCAGTCCGTGGAGGAGTCATTGTCGGACTGTTTGGTGGATCGAAAGCTAATTCTTCATCTGAATCAGCCATTGAATCATGGACTGCAGGAGCATCGTCCTGGGTAGTCCTCGCTGCTTCTTCGGGAATCGAAGCCATAGTGACTTCGACCCCGCTTTCATTCACAGGAACTTCGTCCTGAGCTACATCTTCTTGAACTACCGAAGTCCTTGGTTGATCAACATTTTCTCCGGACTCCGGTATGTTTGCAGGTACTCCGGCTTGTGTAGTCCTTTGAGTTTCATTTTCTTCCATCAGCTGCACAAGTAACCTTTCCATTTCTTCTTGAGAGTCGGAAACCGAAGCTCTTGAACTCGAAGGTGCAGGATTTGAAGGTGTGAGGTTCTTCGGCTTCCGAGCCACCCTCTTCACCGGAGTTTTTGCTGAACTTGAAGTTCCAGCTTCGGCTTTCCTTTTTTGAGGCCCTTTCTCCAAAGGCGCCCAATCCATCAGAGGGGGAGGAGTGAGTTTTAGCATTCCCCATACTCTGTTAAATCTTTCCCAATTCCCAACCAGCTTAATTCGCCACTCTTTTTCGGTCGGAGTTGGAGCACCCAAGATTTTTTCCGAAGCCCTTATAATCTGTTCTGAAGTAACAGGGGCTGAAGATTCTACAAAATAAATAATTCAAGTCAGTTTTTTCTTCGAAGCAAATATGTTTAATGCATGTTGTTTTCGAAGTTACCTGTAGGACTTGAAGTCAAGTTAATTCTGCGAAGACCACCTTCGGAATCATCTTCGAAGATAATAGGCCAGTCGGCCATCAGTGGAGGAATTTGAAGACCGATGAACTCTTCTGCCAAATCCCGCATACTGAGCCTTCGGCTAACTTTTTCAAGCAAGTTCAGACGGGCTTCGAGTTGACCTTCGTCAGGACGCACCAAAGCCTCCTTTCGGAATTGGATTTCTCTAAGGGGTCCGGCCAGAGGATTGCTTGCCCCGACTTCGGCATAGAACCATTTCAAAATCCAGTCGGTGTACCACCTAGCGTTGATGGCTTTAGCAGGAAAGCGAAGGGCGTACTCATCCCGAAGTCTAAAGTTGATACTGCCAAAAGACGTTACTACTTTTTCACCTCCGGGAGCTACGAAGGTTTTTGGCTGGCAGGTTGCTCTATGTAATGCAGCGAAGATTTCCGCCCTTCCTTCACATCCTTCGGCTCTTAAGGCCCATTCAAAAATAGCTAATCTAGCTACTGCGTTCGGAGATAATTGAGGGAGAGTTATATGGAACAGTTCGAGTACCTCTGCCAGGAAGTCCACTGCAGGAAGACCCAAACCGGCTTCGAAAAAAGCTTCGAATACTACTACTTCTCCGGGTCTGGGCACTGGAATCACTTCTTTCCCTGGTTTTCGAATCATAACTCCCGCACCAATATTTCCTCCTACTGCCATTGCCAAGGATTCTCTTTTGCAGGTTGAAGCTCCTAATTCGAAGGATTGGTCCAAATATTTGGTCGATGGAGGGCACAGACCTTGATCATCAGCGATTTGGGGATTTTTTCCCTTTGCCGCCATGGAAGTTGTCGCCTGCATCGAAGGCGTCGCCGCCACTGTTGCCGCTGCCGCTGCCGCAGCCGCTTGTTGACGAGCCAAGGTCGAAGGAGGTGCAGAGCCTTTGGTCTTCGCCATCACAATTGCTGGATCGATCTGAGAGAGTGGAGATTAGGGCTTAAGAACTCGAAAGCTAGGGCTCAAGAACTCAAAGGGCTAAAAAGCTTTTGACTGAGAAGAAGCAGTGAAAAGGTAATCGGTAAAGTTTTGAGGTTCTTTATTTATAGCCTAAACTTTCCGTTTGTTACCGTTTGGGCTCTGCCCTTTCGCATTCCCGCCTGTTATTTTCCTCCGAAAATAGCGCCTCATATAACTCCGTTAGAAACAGAAACTAACGGCTATATTTTCTAAGTCCAAAAAGACTTTCGAACTTCCTGAGTCAGTTCTAAGATAGTTCGAAAAGTAATTACCTTATGACTGATTCGAAGTTCATGTCTTCATGTATTTCGAAGATAAAACAAAAATCAATAACCCCTATGATTGGTTATCTTTTCTTTCCGTATACTGCTCTCCTAACGTTACAGGTCGAACGGAGAAGCGTATTCGAGGGGCTACTGTTGGGGGAAAATATCTCATCTTCGGGGTTATTGCCAAAGCAGCATGAAGACAGCCAACCAGTTCGAAGATTGTCCGAAGGCCATCTTCGAAGGTGCTTGGAGCCTGGTTCGAAGCCCGAAGGCAGGCATTGGTTCGAAGTATGTCTTCGAACCAAAGCCCTTCAGGATCTTTTCTGCCAGCTAAGATGGAAGACTTATCTTCTATCCTATTAGATTAGTCTTTTACCATTTTAGCCCTATTAAGGAAACCGAATAGTTTCCTTAATGTCGGTTGTAATAAAGGGGTAAATAGGTCTTTTCCTTAATGTTCAGGCCTATAAATACCCCCCATTTCATCCTGTAATAAGGACCGATTACAAGTGAATCAATACACACTTTCGAACTATTCTAAGTTATTATCCTTTCGGAGGCTTAGAATAGTTTGCTTCGCAAACACTTCGTTTGTTAGTTTCTTTTCTACAGAAACCTGTTAGCGTAATCTTTTACGCCAACAGGCTATGTCTAAAGATCATCAGTTCTATTATACTCCAACTAAATATAACTTGATATTTATTAATTACTACTTCTGAAACTATGAAATCATAAAAAAATCTAAAATTGACAATTATTTTTTGTCATTTACCATTGTGTAGCACTATTTAATTGTCTAACAAATATTTTTTTTGTCATTTACCGTTGCGTAGCACGGGCCCACTACTAATAAAAGTAAAGAGAAATAAGAACACTGTACCAAAAGCCCAAAACCCTTGCTCAGCGTTCGGCTCCTCTCTTGCCACAGCCGTTCTCCCTTTCGTTTCCCACCAGCCATGGTGCTCGGTCTATACACCTTCGACGCCATTGGCGCCGACGGCGCTCCCCACCTCAACGCTGCCGCCGACGAGGACCTGATCCGCGTCGAGCGCGCCGCCGCTGTCGCCCTCGGTCCCCGCGCGCCGGAGCCCCCCGGAACCCTATTCCTCACCACCAGGTAGACCTCGCGAACGCTCTCCCCTTCCGATTCCCCATCTAGTTGAACTATTGTCTCTGACATCGAGCATGTGTGCATTTTTATGGTTTGAGCTAGGAGGGTGATTTGGGTTAGTGAGGCCGACAAGGGAAAGGCCTACGCGGTGGAATTCCTCGCCGTCTCTCTCCACGCCGTCTCGCGCGATCCCGAGGCGTACCCTTCTCCGTGCATCTACACGCAGGTAATTTTTCCCTACAATTTCAGATAGCTTGCGATGAATATTTGATGTAGAATATTCATGGGAACATGTTGATCAGCCGTAGATTCATATCATTGATAGATTTGAGACCAACATATGCAGATTGGAGTAATCTGAATGAGGATACATGTGCTGTACGTTACTAATTTGGTTGTTAATTTAGTTTTGGAATTGGCAGATAGACTACTGGCTTAGTTAATATTACTGCGATTGATTTTCTTTGAAAGAAAGATACTGGGATTTATCATCGTGGTCAATTGCTTAGCAAGTTTGTTTATCATGTCTTCTTTTCAACTAGGTACTGATGTATGGTACACTTCTGTTTCTTATGTTGTTTGACATTTATCTTTTTGATCTTATAGCCTTAGTTGATTTCAGTTTGTATGCAGAAAACACAAGTAAAAGTGATTCTGCTACTAGCAAAGTGGGAGTAGCAAATAGATAAAATATAAATGTTTAGTAAGTTGTTTGAGGGAATGTCTGAACATGATTGATCACATGTAGATTTTTTGCAATCATGATAGATTTGGCACATAAGGTTTTAACTCAGATTATGTCAACTGGGGTTAGACACATGCACATGGGGAGCAGGTCAGAACCCGACCAGGATGCATCGGGCCTAGGCCCAAGCCTTGTGTTGGGTTCATCTTAGAGTTAGGGTGTGTTACGATTTGATAGATTTGTGTTAGGATTAAGTAGTATTTCAATCAAATTAGGTTTAAGAGTTTGATTGGTACTTTTGTGTTATGTTCTCGGTAGAGTAAGGGCAGTGTTCAAGTAGGCGCTAAGCGCTAGTTTGGCGGTGACCCGATGACTAGCGCCTAGAGCTACCTAGGCGGCACCTAAGTTTTGCCCTGCTCTCTCTTATATCCAACATTTCTCTTCTCTGTTTCCCCTATTCTCTCTTATATCCACTGTTTCTCCTCTTTGTTTCCCCTCCCCTTTCTTCAATGGGCTAATTATTTCCGTGCCACTTTTATTTGTCAAGTTTTGGCCGGTGCCATTACTACTCATATATTTGCTTCCATGCCATTACTATTTCGCAATACTTCTTCTCATGCCATTTTCTACGTCTTCGGCACATATGGGCCCACCACTTTTTTCCATATTGCTAATCTTACCCTTGTTAGCTCTCTCTCCCCTTGTTACTGCTCGCTAGCGTTGCTCTCGTCGTGTCCTTTCCCCTGACGCCGTAGTGCACCCAACAAGCCTATCTACATAGCAGGTGGCGCGACGAGTGCATGAACTGTTGCTGAACAGCAAGGAGGTGTGGAAAACATAGAGCAGTTGGGGCAAAGACAAGGATGAGCCCTACCTCCTAGGCTTCATCATTGCCAAGCTTGTCGGCCTTTGGTACTACTCTGACGCCTGCAAAATCACCATCCACAAGAACATCGGCCTCGTCCGCGAGCCCTCAACCACTGTGCGATGCCTGGCAGCAGATCCGGCCATGCATGACTTTGCCTCTTCCATAGTTACAGCGACGCGACGATGCACGGCGACCTACCACCTTCACAACATTACAACGCTTATAGCGCACGGCATGGCGTTGCCATAGACACATCGGCACGACAAACAGTATAAGAAAATAGCTTATAGGATTTAGAAAAATATATCAACATATAAGTAAATTGCAAATAACAATAGCAATATAGCATGATAAAAATAACAATACAATATTAAGTTGTAATATTGTTACTTTACATATCTTATAAAATAATATATATATATATAATTAAAATTTCAATAACACATTTAAAATTATATCTAATATTATATTTAAAGTTAAGTTAATAATCTATTTATAAAAATCTAATCAAACAATCCCTTATAAAATAATATATAATAAAATATTCAATAACACATTTAAAATTGTATCTAATATTATATTTAAAGTTAAGTTAATAATCTATTTATAAAAATCTGATCAAACAATCTATTTATACATAGCCCATTTAAAGCCCATTAGAGTTTTTTATTTCTCAACCCTAACTTCTCTTCCACTCCTCTCTCTCTCACCCCTCTTCCAGCTGCTACCTCACTTGGCCTTTTCCCTTCCTCTCCCTCACTCCCTCTTCTTCTCTCTAGGCCCCGCCGCACACTGCTTGGCTTGGCCTCGCCGCGAGCGCCTAGCCCTCGTTGCGTCACACCCTTGCTACCCCATGCCACACCACACTGAGATGTTGTGTTGCCTTCGTATGGCGGGCGCCATGCAATGCCACAGCGGCGCCACGCACCTGTGGCGCCCGCCATAGACACTCGGTCGATATGGCGGTCCATGGCGAATTGTAGATTTCCACCATGATGATATGGCGACACCATAACAATTATGGCCTCTTCTCTTGGCTCCCGCTCTTTATCTATTCTCTTCCTGAGCCGGCCACTAGAAGCCTTGGCAACACCATGCCCAGCCACCTCGACCTTGGTCAACCGCCTAGGTGCCATGGTTGACCACCTAGGTGTATGAGTCACCCAGTTCACTGACTTGAGGCAAATCGTGGTAGCACCCTAGGGTCAAGTGCCAAATGGGCCCTAGGCGGCGCCTAGCGCTGACTTTTAGAACATCGAGTAAGTGTTTGAACACTAGGGAATAGGGTGCTCGCCGTCTAATAGCGCTCACTTAGACGGGATTTGGCACTGGGCGCCAATGTTTACAAATCGCCTATTAGAACCTAGTCGCCATGGTACCGACCAGAAAACTAATCGTGATTAATCACGATTAGTTGATCTTGGTCGGTCCATTTAATTATCCCATATATTTTATGACATATACATAATATATATACACACAATATAGTATATGACAATAAATTTCTAGATAGGCCAAATTTCCAGCCATTACTTATTAGCCCAAAAATAAAACTGAAAAGCCCAAGCCCATTACTAAACCCTAGTTTCACTTCTTCACTCCTCAGTCCTCCCCTCTCCCTCACAAGTCACAGCCGCCACACAGACTTGTGCGCCGCACATTTCCTCCCACTAGCGTCGCACATCTCCTCCTGCCGGTGCTGCCTTCTCTTCATGCTCCCGCCGGCACCGCCTTCTCCTCCTGCTCCCGCTAGTGCCGCCTTCTTCTCACGCTCCCGCCGGCGCCGCCTTCTCCTCCTCACGCTCCCGCGATGGCCCTTCCCACTCCAAGGCACGCCACCACCATTGGCCCACTCCTCGTGCCGTGGCCCGTGCGCCGTCGTCAGCCCCCTCCTCTCGACACATGGTGACGCTAGTGGCTGGCCCCTACCTTCCCCACTGTAAAACGACCAAGCACCTAGTCGGAGCACCTAGTTAGAGCCAGGAAAATGGCTAGGCCGATTAATCGCGATTAATCGGATGATTTGTAAACACTGCTGGGCACCACCCAAGCGGCACGTAGAAGGCTTGGGCAGCTGACTAAGCGACTGGGGCGCCTAGGCGGGATTAGGCGCTGGGCGCCACCCTAGTGCCGCGCGGCGCGACTTGGGCGGTTGATCGCGGTGCCTAGGCATTGGTACTCCCATGCTCCTGTGTCGCGCTCCGGTGCCGCTTGCTGCACTCCGACCTCGTGCACAGGGCTCCGGCCTCGCTCGCAGTCCCCCTCCGCTGTCCCGACTCCTGCGCCGCACGCAAGAGGCACGTAGAGACCGAAGAAGAGAAGGGGAGGGGCACGGGCAGCCGAAGGGGAAAAGGGGAGATGAATGCTTGGCCGCGGGCCGCCTGGAGAATGCCTGCATGCCTGCCTTCCGTTTTGTGGAGGGGAAGTGGCAGAATGCCGAGCGGTCTTCATGCCTGGACATTTGGGACTTCGGGAGGGAGTGGTAAAAAATTAAATTCCCCGATGCATGGGACTTTGGGAGGGAGGAGGCCTGCAATAGAAAAACTAGGTTGGGCGTGGGAAGGGAGAACAAGAAGAAAAAAGGCCGGGATGCCTGGGACTGTGAAGAGGGCCTAGGAATGATACCAGCCGAGCCCCTGATCCTCCTCCTTGGTGTGCGCAGGGGAGAACAGAGGCTAATTGCGGAAGATCGCAGAGCGTAGGGAGGCTGGGCGCCGCTAGGGTTGCTGACGCCAGCCCTAAGATCAGCCAGGGTTCAAGGTAAATCCCGCCCAATAGGGGAGATCTTTATTCCTTGATAGCTTATTACAATCCTTGCCTCAACCTTTTATAAGACAATGCTGAGCTATCTCTAAAGACTCCTAATAACTAAGGACTCTATCTCTAAAGACTCTTATTAACTAAGGACTCTATCTCTAAGGATTCTTAGGCCTTAAGGAACCTAACAGATTAACAACCAAAAGACTCCCGCACCTAGGCTTCACACGTGGCAAGCATAGCCCACGACCTACGGACTCCCGTGTGCCTCCTCGCTCTAGACAACCAAGGCGCAAAGCCTCAGCGGAAAAACTCCCCAGAAAAAACCGGATTTGGTTTTTAGAGAAAACCGGGCGCAGATACAGTAGTGTGCCGCAGGAGGAAGCAAAAAACTAGCAACGGCGATGTACGACTTGACGCAGGAAAAAATCAAGCAGGGGCTGGAATTTTCAGAGGTAGGAGAAGACCAAAATAAAAGTGAACTCAGGATATTTGAAAAATGGATGAGTTGGTAGAAACCCTAGGAATACAAGGCCTTTTATAGGCAATTCAAAAACTAGAATAGACCCATTTACCCCTAGGGTAAATTACACACAGACACAAAAATAAAACTGCAGGCTCAATGGGTAAAATATTAAAATCCTAACTAAAGATAACTTGTCCTGACGCGGAGCTTTCATACCAACTACGGTTTCGCTTCAGGATCGTCTGATCTCCTTTTGACGTTCTAGATTTGGGGCGTCGGTTTTACGCCGAAACTGACAAAGCACTCATCGCCTCTACCTCGGCTACCTGGATTGGGTCAACCCGACTCTGCGGCTCCCTTGGCCCAGCAGTCGCTCGCCGCCCGTTTACCTGAGTCAAACCCGGTCAAACCACGACGAGTCATCTGCCGTTCCTGGCCCATGTACTTGGATTGGGCCGGCCCGACTCCGTGGGTCTCTCTGCCTAGCAGTTGCTGGCCTCTCGTGTACCTGAGTCATATGCGGTCAAGACACGGTAGGTCTTGTCTTCCCATCTCCTTTCTCTCTTTGACTTCCGTTGACAATCACTATCACTTCTGGAACCATGAGGCCCATGATCTTTAACATGGCTCCTCACCGGCGATGGCCTGCTTCAAATCTGTGAGGGCTTGCATCAATTACGTGGATGGGACGATCGTCATCATCATGTTCGGATCCTCGGAACTTGAGCTCTGATACCAAATTGGTAGGAGCAGGATAGGAACTAAATAATTCCTTTTGCTTGATTTATTCCATGACCCTTAAGGGGTACTTATAATCCTAATACAATCTAATCTACTAATCTAATTTGCTATTTATTGTCTAATCTAACTATTTCAATCTAATCTGCACATAACATCTGCACTATGCAGCTCTTCTTCCCTTGGGTAATCGATTATACCTGTGGGTATACGATGGTCGTGGGTAACGGTTTTGGGTTCAGGTACAGAATTTTTTCGTGGGTACAAGTATGGGTATGTACTACCCATACCTGTGGTACTTGATTTTCACCCCTACTTAACGTAGCATGAAGAAAGAGCCAAGTAACGGGGCTTGAACCAAAGAAGATGAGCAGTCTTGTTGTACTCTTGTGATCATCAACATCGCTGGTCATGTCACTATCACTATAGCCGTGCAACTATGGCTTTTCCTTGTTATAATGCAGCAAATGTTTCATTGCTGCAAAATGCTCTTCCCTCAAATCACATATGTCAAATACCTTAGGCTAACTATGATGCTCTAACACATTGTCTTGTCCACTAGTGTGTTGCAGGGTTGGTGCTCTACTTGCTTAGCTTGAGACATGTCTCCTTTCACACCTGACTACAATTGTAGTCAACCATGCCACTGTTTTTCAAAATGGAAAAATCTTCCTGTGTGTAGTTGTTTATCAGATGGTGTCGTTTGTACTCTACTTGACCTCAATCCCAAGATAATAACTTAGGAGGCTAAGATCACTCATCTTGAACAAGTCGTGCATATCCTCCTTGAACTTGTGGATTTCCTTTTCGCTTGTGCCAGTGATGAGCAAATCGTCCATGTACATTCCCATGATCAATGAAGAGTTGTCGTGACCTCACATATGCATGGCATAATCCAAGGAGCTTAGTTGGAAGCCGAGTCAATGTAGATGAGTCAATGCGAACACTTGAAGTTGATGCCTAGTTGTTGCACATATCCTTTAGCGACGAGTCAGGCCTTGTGTTGCACAATGTTGCCACGTTCATCCTGCTTTGCCTTGTACTCTCATTTGAGTCCAATTGGGCAAGACAACCAGGTAGGGGATCAATCAGTTACCATGTCTGGTTCCCTTTGATTGATTTTATTTTGTGAATCATTGCTCACCTCCAAGGTTGTCTTTGCTTGTCTTCTTGGAAGGAAGTTGGTTCCTCAACAGAGGTGAGCAACTGATCCTCGAGTTGGGTGACAAGTTCATGCTATGCCAAGTCGGGCATAGGCGCTAGTTCGAGAATATCATTGACGGTGTGAGAACAAATTGAAGTATTGTCATCGTGGTTGGCATCATGGTTTTCTCTTGCATCTGTCGGAGGTGTGGTGAAATCAGCATCTTGCATTTGCACGATGCACTTTGGGGTTTCAGCCATAGTTGTCTAGCAGAATGCACCAAAGATGGCATCAAGTGTGTAACTTTACGAGCCTCTTAGTTGGTGACCGATTGACGATGAATGCAATTGTAGACATTGCTTCCACTAAAACTTCTCATGCAGATTCTTCGCCTTCATACTCCAAGCCATTGCCACAATCATTTGGTTGCGCCTCTCCATGACCCCATTCTGTTGTGGATAGTAACGAGCAATTAGCTATCATTGCAATCCTTGTCTGGCACAATACTCAGCGAATTCCACCGAGGTGAACTTGCCGATATGATTCGTGTGTAGCACCCACAACTTGCGTCTAGATTCCACCTCAACTGATGTTTGGAATTGCATGATTGCTTGTGGTGCATGATCTTTACTAGAAAGAAGTCGTAGCCACATGAAATTACTCTTGTCGTCAACCAGCAGTAGGAAGTAGAAGTTGTCACTTGGTGTAGTTGGCGTAATTGGTCGATAGATTGTCCCCATGGATGAGCTTCAGTACTTTATCAGCGTGGTAGTTGACATGCTTGAGAAAAGAAGCCTCTGTTTTCCAGCAAGGCACGCATCACACACCTGTTCCATATGGTCCACTGGTGGGAGTCCACATACCATGTCATGATGAGATGCTTCTGTAGTGCCTGGGAGTTCAGGTGACCACAACGCACATGCCACCGCTGAGCTTCCTTCAAACTGTGAATCGAGAGACTAGCTGTGCGACATCAAGCATTAGGGTATAGAGGCGATGTGACGAGCGTTTTACCTTGGCAAGCAGCCACTTCTGTTGTGTCATGGGTTGTGGGCCAAGGCTGCTGGGCTAGGCCCAGCCACGTGAACAGGACCACGCGGCACTATTCACGTGAACAGTACACTGTGGGTACTGTAGCAATAATTAGGGATTTTGTGTTTTAAAAGGTAAGATTAGATTGAGTCATTGAAAGGTTAGATTAGATTGAGTCTTTTAAGGTAAGATTAGATTGAGTCTCTAAAGGTAATATTAGATAGGAAGATATTGGTTTAGTTAGGAATTAGATATAAAGATTATGTTGGTTTTTATAATAGGGATTATTTCTTTAGATATCATGTCAGTTCTCCTTATATAAAGGTATCTCTTGTATTCAATTGATAAGCCAGGAAGAATTAGTCTAATCTCTCATCCCAATGTTCGTCTCTCTCACCTAAGTCTTCTCATCGCTAGTAGCTGATGCTGCCTGGCTATCCTCTTAGCGGTGTTTACTCCATCATGGGTTCAACCCATGACACTTCAGTTGATAATGAATCCTCATGCCACTATCTTGGATCAACACCTCCTAGTTCTCATCAAATTGTCTGACGTTGTTGATGTTTGAGGTGAGCTGAGGAATGAAGTACTCTATCACTCCTGCCTTCTCGACTAAGTGCTGACCGTGGTCCCTAAGCCATGTCCTTGATGTCCAAGAGTTTGTCCTACAAATTCTCACAACTATAACCTCCAGCGCCTACATCCCTCCAAATCTCTAGTATTCCTGCTCGTGACTGATTAGTTCAAGTGTGGATATGGCATATGTGTCTTGTACGCTAATTGGTTGTAAAATTGATGGTGGGTTTGATTTGGAGCCCTCGTGGCAGTCAAATGTTGTACAGAAATTGATAGCGATGTTTTAGTGAATCTGAAAAGTGATGGTGATGTTTTAGTTAATCTTTCATGTGATGATAGATTCTGAGACCATTTTCAGTCTCTTGATATGTAGAATATATTCTGCATGATACACCTTTGTTATCTGATTTTAACGTCTGCCATTCCTTGATTTTTTTGAAGATTGAGACAGATGATGGCTCTGATGAGGAGTCTGATGAATCAGACTCAGAAGCAAATCAAGAAATAGAGCTATCAAAAGTCACTGAGATGCGTATTATACCATCTGATCCTGGTCAATGTATCCTTTCACAACAATTTGTGTGATTCACATCTTTATTTTGCTTCTAAGAATTCTCTCTTGTTCTCTGTTAGGAAAAGTTCAGATCTCTTTCCAAGGGGCCCCAAAGGGCAATGTATACAAGAGAAGGGCCTAAAGGGCAATAGTACAAGAGAAGAGAAGATTTACAAATAAACCCCTATACTATACAGTATATCTCTAACACCCCCCTCAAGCTCAAGGTGGATCAACGACATTGAGCTTGGAAAGAAGAAAACAATGCTGAGCTCGAGTATGGGCCTTGGTAAGCAAGTTGGCAAGCTGAATCTTCGAGGACACATACTAAAGAGCAACTATCTTGTTCTGGACAACCGACCTAACATAGAAGCAATCAATCCCAACGTGTTTGGTGAGCTCATGCTTCACCGGGTCCTGAGCAATACTGATAGCACTAGTACTGTCACAGTGCACAGGCGTAGGGGAGGAGAGAGCAACACCAAACTCAGCCAGGAGCCACCATAGCCAAGTCACCTCAGCAGTCACACAAGCCAAAGCACGCAACTCAGCCTCAACACTAGAGCGAGAAATAGCAGTCTACTTCTTGGTCTTCCAGGCAATCAAGGAGGAACCAAGGAAGACACAATAAGCAGATAGGGACTTAAAGTCTGAAGGATCAGAACCCCGAGTAGCATTAGAGTAAGCGTGGAGCTGAAGGGAGCTGGAACTAGAGAAAAACAAACAACGGTCGATAGTGCCACGAAGGTATCGAAGGACGCGAAGGAGATGACTGAAGTGGACACTAGTGGGAGTGGACATAAACTGACTCAGGATGTGAACGACATAAGAAATGTTAGGACGAGTGATGCCAAGATAGACAAGACTACCGACGAGGTTACGATAGCAAGTGGGATCCTCAAGAGGAACACCGTCGGTGGCACGAAGACGAGTGTGAAGCTCCATAGGAGTGTCCATAGAGCGGTGATCAGTAATACCCGAACGATCAAGAAGATCATGAATGTACTTCCTCTGGGAGAGGTAGTAGCCATCAGGTGTGGATGTGACCTCAATCCCAAGAAAGTAGCAAAGAGGACCCAAGTTGGACATGTGAAACTGCTCACTGAGACGAGACTTAACAAAGGCAATATACTCAAAATCATCCCTCGTGATGAGCATATCATCCACATAGAGAAGAATAAGAGGTAGTAGCCATCAGGTGTGGATGTGACCTCAATCCCAAGAAAGTAGCAAAGAGGACCCAAGTCGGACATGTGAAACTGCTCACTGAGGGACGAGCCTTAACAAAGGCAATATACTTAGAATCATCCCCCGTGATGAGCATATCATCCACATAGAGAAGAATAAGAGTACGACCGCGGGGGGAAGTGTGAATAAAAAGAGCAGGATCATGCTGACTAGCAACAAAACCAGCAGCAGTGACAACCGAGGTAAAACACTCAAACCAAGCACGAGGGGCTTGCTTGAGGCCATAGAGAGATCGGCGGAGACGACAAACATGACCATCAGGAACAGGATAGCCAGGAGGTGGGTGCATATAGACCTCATGCAGCTCACCGTGAAGAAATGCGTTCTTCACATCAAGCTGAGAGATAGTCCACCGACGAACAGAGGCCACCGCAATAAGAGTATGAACGGTGGTCCTATGCGCAACAGGAGCAAAGGTCTCCTCATAGTCACGATCATACTCCTGCTGAAAACCACGAGCAACAAGACGCGCTTTATAGCGCTCAAGAGATCCATCAGAGCGAGTCTTAATCTTGTAGACCCACTTGCATGAGATCGGAACAACAGAAGGAGGACGAGGGACAAGATCCCAAGTGCCGGTACGCTCAAGAGCAACAATCTCCTCAGCCATAGCAAACTGCCACTCAGGATGAGTAACATCATCTCGATATGTGGAAGGCTCTGCAAGAGAGAGTGCAGAGTATGAGGACTCATGAGGCACAGGAAAAGAAGAGGTGGAAGGTGGTGAAGGATGTGGACGACGAGTATAGTGATAGAGAATGGGAGGACGTGGAGGTAGAGATGGAGAAGGAGGTGGTGAAGCGGATAGTGGTGGTGAAGGAGGGGACGATGATACTGGTAGTGATGGTGGTGGAGACATAGTGGAAAAAGAGTCAGACGAAAGCCACCAAGCTAAGTCAAGAAAATCAACCGACTCATGAGAGGAGTGAGCATCAGAGAAAAGGACGAGACTCATCAAATGTAACATCATGGGAAACCCGAATGCGACGAGCAATCGGATCCCAACAACGATATCCCTTACGCTCAGAGTCATACCCAAGGAAGACACACCGGACCGATTGTGCCGAGAGCTTGGTCCTCTCACGAGGCTGGAGAAGAACAAAGGCAACACAACCAAAAGAACGAAGGTGACTATACTGAGGCGGTCGACCAAAGAGACTCTCAAGTGGAGTGACACCATGAAGAGTTACAAAGGGTTGAATGTTCACAAGATAAACAACAGTAGATACAGCTTCAGCCCAGAACTGAGGAGGAACAGAGGAGGCAAGTAATAGTGCCCGAGCAGTCTCAAGAAGGTGTCGATGCTTACGCTTGGCCACACCGTTTTGAGCATGAGCACCAGTGCACGAATACTGAGGAAGAGTGCCCTGCTCAGAAAGAAACTGACGAAGAGAACGACATAAATACTCGCCAGCAGAGTCAGCACGAAAAACACGATTGGAAGAGTCAAACTGAGTACGAACCATCGTAGCAAAGGCCTGATAGGCAGTAAGCACCTGAGCACGAGACTCCAAAAAATATATCCATGTGAAACGGGAGAAATCATCAATAAAGATCACATAATATCTATGTCCCCCTTTCGAAATGAAGGGAGCAGGGCCCCATACATCAGAGTGAATGAGATCAAAAGGTCTAGTGGACACTGTCTGACTAGCAGAATACAGGAGCTGTATCTGCTTGCCAAGTCTACAACCCATACAAGGGAGGGAGGTATCGCCAGAAACCTTCCCAAGAACTCCACTAGTAACAAGAGATGACAAACGGGACCCACACATGTGACCTAGACGATGATGCCACTGAGCAAAGCTGATGGAGGCAGAGACGACAAAAGAGGTGGCATCAGCAGTAGGAGTCGAGCAACACGAAGTAGAAATGGGAGGAAGATGTAGCCAGTCAAGCTCCCAGAGACGAGGAGGATCACGGAGCCGGCGGCCAGAACCAACCAGGGTGCGACGATCCTGAACAGAACAAAAGTCAGAATCAAGAATGATATGACAACCATGATCAGTAATCTGACCAGCAGAAAAAAGCTGCAAATGAAGCTGAGGTACATGAGAAACAGATGGTACATGAAAATGGGAAGTGCTAAGAGTGCCATGACGAATAACAGGAAGTGGAGTACCATCAACTGTCTTAACAGACACAGGAAAAGGAAGTGAACTCATTGAACCAAGATGAGTAGAGTCTGATGTCATGTGAAAAGAAGCACCGGAATCAAGAATCCAAGATGACTGAGTACCTGGCTGTGGTGGCTGAGGAGACTGAGCGGTGGCAGAAGATACCACGGATGGATCCGAAGAGCCGACACGACGCTCCAAACGATCCATCCGTTTGGTGAGCTCAAGGACCCAATCCGGAGGCGACTGAGAAGAACCCCGAGAACCACCTGAGGAACTTGAGCCTCCCCTCCGGTGGGAGGGCCACCTCCGACACTGCTCAATCTCATGAGTCTTGGACTTGCAGTAGCGACAGAAGAGAGTGGCTGATGTGCCACCCTGAGTAACATGCCCTGGAGCTGAGGTCGGTGTAGAAGATGGGGCTTAAGCAGGTGTCGAGGAAGTCGAACCAGTCGAAACAGCCAGTATAGTGGCGGAGGATGAAAGCACACCACGAAGACGGATCTCCTCTGCCCGAGCCAAGGTGACCGCCTCAACCAAGGACGACAGAGGAGATCGAGCTAGAAGCTGGGCCTGAAGCTGCTCGAACTCCGGACGCAAACGGCCTAGGAACTCGTGGAGGCGAAGAACACTATCATGCTGCTGGCAAAGACGACAACAGTCACACGTCCGACAGTTAGCCGGCGCGAGTGAGTCAAGCTGACGCCACACATCAGTCAGCTGGCGGTAGAAGGCATCGACGGAGTAGTCCTGTTGTCGAATGGAGCTGGCAAGCTCCAAGGTGGAGATGTAGAGGGCGTGGCTGCTCGGCTGGTAGACTTGTCGCACGCTCTCACATCGCCTGAGTGGAAGGCAAGGAGGCAAGATCCATAGCAAACTCGATCTTCATACTGCCAAGGAGGATCTGAGCAGCACGAGCCTCCGCAGCACTCCAATCCTCATAGTTGCTAAGATCAAACATGTACTGCTCACTAACCGCAGTATAGGCCGCCTGGTCCTCATCAGAAGGCGGAGCACCATCTGCCCCGGTAGTAGGCTCAGTAGGACGAACCGGGACAAGAGGGCGAGGAGAGTGGCCAGTGAGATGTCCTCACAACCGCTGACTGTCAAGGCACACACGAAGCATCGTGGACCACTCCCGAAAGTTGGTGCCATCAAAGGTGACATTAGGGAGCGGTGCAGCAACAGGACGAATAGCAGCCATGGTGAGGAACCCTTGCCCTTTTTTTTTACAATCTGGAAGAGAAGGGGCGGGTCGGTGAGGAGTCCCAACGGCGAGGACTTAGCGCCGCAGGGCGGCGTGGGAGGCGGCGGGGCTCGGGCGCGGGTCCGCGCTGGAGGATGGGCCGACGCGCGGCGGCGCCAGGCCGGCGCGACGTGCGGCGACGCGAGTGGACGCGGCCGAGACGAGCGGCGGCGCCAGGCGCGGGTGCGACGTGCGGTGGCGCGAGTGGACGCGGCCGCGACGAGCGGCGGCGCGAGCAGGCCCGGGCGCAGGCGCGGCGGCGCGAGCTCGCGCGGGCAGACGAGCGGCGGCGCGAGGACACGCCGGCGCGGGCACAGGCAAGGTGCCGACGGCTGGATCTGGAGGAAGGGGAGAGGGAAGGAAACCGTAGCTCTATACCATGTTAGGAAAAATTCAGATCTCTTTCCAAGGGGCCCCAAAGGGCAATGTATACAAGAGAAGGGCCCAAAGGGCAATAGTACAAGAGAAGAGAAGATTTACAAATAAACCCCTATACTATATAGTATATCTCTAACATTCTCATACTGGATTTTGGAGTGACTGAAGATTTAATTTTGAAGATGTCATGGGTTGAACCCACGACAGAATAAACACTGCTAGGAAGATAGCCATACGTCGGTTGTTGCTGCTCTTATAGATAAGAGGTAGACTTGGATGGGAAGAGGAACATTTGAGAGATTAGATTAATTCTTTCTTACTTTCAATTGAGTACATGAGATCCCTTTATATAGTGAGGACTAACTTGATATATACGGAAATAATCCCTACTATTATGGAAACTAATCTAATCTCTATATTTGATTTCTAACTAAAACCAATATATTCACATCTAATCTTAAAAATATGGATTTCGGTCAGAGCCATCCGCAAGCAAGGACTCAATCTGATCTGTTAAACTAGCAAATCTCTAATTTCATGCTATAGTATCTGTGTGGGTACTGTTCCTGTGGGCTGGGGCGCTGGGCCTGGCCCAATACTCATGGCACTATACCCCTCCTTATGAGCAGCTCATTCTTGAGTTGCGGGGCAGCCTTAATCCTAACTTGATGTCTGTCACGGCCAGGCCTTGGCCGCAGGTTGTAGCTGTGTTTCAACACGGTGGAAGAGGGAAACGACGCTAGGGAGGGTGCCGAGTTGGGAAGAAGGGGACAACACGGGGTTGGGGATTAGACAGGAGGGAAATGGAGTCTTTATTAATTCTTCCTTGCCTCAGGTCTGATTACATCCCCCATATTTATAGGGCAAATAGCAACAGCCTTATCCTAACACCCTTATGTGCCCTGGACCAAAGCCTCTTTGGGCTTTGGGTGCTGTCTATAATGTAGCCCCCACATGACATCTCTCCCCTCCTGCTGAAGCAGCTCGTCCTCGAGCTGAAACTCTGGGTATAAACGCCGAAATTCATCCAAAGGAACCCACGACGATTCTGAAGAAGACAACCCTTTCCACTGAACCAAAAATTCCAAAACTCCTCATGCTATTTGAGACCGAATGACACGTTTCGGCGACAGTAGAACACGACCATGAACTAGCAAGGGCAGGGCCGAAGGTGCATTTGGAGGATTTCCGTGAAACGGCTTCAGCAGACTAACATGAAACACATCATGTAGTTTTGATTTGGAAGGAAGCCGTAGCTGATATGCCACCTGCCCAATACGCTCTGCCACTTGATAAGGCCCGTAGAAACGCTGGTTCAACTTAGCACTAGGTCTTAAGCCAAGGGAGGCTGCTGCCCGATGAAGTAATCGCAACCAGACCCAATCATCCACTGCAAACTCCACATCTCGATGTTGTTCATCATAATACTTCTTATAAACTTCTTGGGCTTGCACCAATCTTTCACGAATGTCCACCAAAAACTCATCTCGTTCTTGGAGATTCTTTGCCACTGCTGCCACTCGTGAAGATCTCGGTTCATAAGACTGAATTGATGGGGGCGGCCGCCCATAAACCACGACAAAATGAGTTTCTCATAAGGATGCTTGAAAAGAGGTATTATAACAATACTCCGCCCACGACAACCACCGTAACCACTGCCTCGGCCTATCCTCGGTTAGACACCTTAGGTACATTGCTATTGATTTGTTAACTGCCTCAGTCTGTCCATCAGATTGTGGATGAAATGCTGTGGTCATGTTCAAATTAACACCTGCCAGAATTTTCCTGTAAAAACTGGATCACGGTCGCTGACAATTGATGATGGTATACCATGAAGGCGTACAATCTCTGAAAAGAAAGTTGTTGCAACTGAGCAGGTTGAATAAGGATGATCGAGAGCAATAAAATGAGCATATTTAGAGAATATGTCCACCATCGTTAAGATTACTGATTTGCCATATACCATGGGCAGTCCCTCCACAAAATCCAAAGATATATCCATCCAACTTTGAGAGGGAACTGGCAGCGGTTGTAGTAACCCTGTGAGATGCAAATGCTCAATCTTGTTACGCTAACATACTGTACAGTTGCTAACATGCTCCTGAATTACTTGGCGAAGGTGTGGAGTGTGGAAATTAGCTTTGAAGCAATGCATAGTTTTCTGGATTCCTTCATGCCCAGTCGAATGTGCTGCTGCTACAATTTCTGGTAGTAGCACAGAATCAAGTGGAATATATGCCTTGCCCCCAAACGTGAGAATATCATCCACCCATGCCCATGGTCCGGCTAGTTCTCCCATCTCGAGCTGATCTTTAAGTGCTTTGATGGCCGGGTGGCTTGCGTGCTCTTCACGAAGCCGCGTGAAGAACTCAAATGTTGGGGCTGAAAGGGCAGCTAATTCAACTGGATCTGAGTCACGGCGTGACAATGCATCAGCCACAATGTTCTATCTTCCTTGCTAATATTATACTTAAAAATCAAATCCTAGAAGCTTGCTCACCCATGCGTGCTGTGGAATAGTGGACAGCCGCTGATCCAATAAAAATTTTAGACTATAGTGATCTGTTCATACCACAAAAGGTTGACCCCACAAATATGGCCGCCAATGGCGGACTGCCTGAACCAAGCCGATGAGCTCCCGCTCATATGCTGCCAGCTTGGCATGGCGCAGAGCAATTGGTCGACTGGAGAAAGCAATCAGACCCCCGCCTTGGTTTAAAACCGCACCAAATCTAGAACCCGATGCATCACACTCTACCACGAAAGGTTTGGCGAAGTCTGGTAGTTGAAGTGTTGGGGCTGATGTTAGGGCCTGTTGTAGTGTTTTAAAAGCTTGAGTGGCCTCTGGAGACCAGGCGAAAGCTGCCCGTTTGAGTTGTGTGAAGGGTGCTGCTATCTCGCCGAACCCTTTGATGAAATGCTGGTAATACCCGGCTAGCCCCAAGAATCCCCGTAATGCGCGAACTGTATGGGGTGTTGGCCAGTCTAGCATGACCTGCACCTTCTGTGTATCCATCTTCACACCATCTCCGGAGATCACGTGTCCCAGATAGGCCACTGATAGGACTCCAAAGAAACATTTGGAGCGCTTGAGGTCCAGGCGATGTGCACAGAGGCTGGTGAAGACTGCTCTGACATGCTTGAGATGATTTGCCCAAGGACTATAAACCAGAATGTCGTCAAAAAATACCAGAACAAACCGACGTAGAAAGGGCTGAAGGACATTGTCCATTAATGCTTGGAAAGTTGCCGGTGCATTTGTGAGTCCGAATGGCATTACCAGGAACTCAAATAATCCCTGATAAGTCAGGAAGGCAGTCTTCTCAATGTCTGTTGGGCACATGTGCACCTGTTGATAGCCTGATCGCAAATCCAACTTAGTGAAAAATCGTGCACCCTTAAGCTCATCCAAAAGTTCCTCTACCACTAGAATAGACAAGAACGCAGATAAAGAACCTGGCAATTTTTTTGAGCTGTATCAGTGAGACAAGACCGATTTTTTTAGAAAACTAAAACAGGCAAGACGTCTGTCTCGCCGTCACTCGCGGCGGCTGCCTTCCACGCAGGACGGCGACACAACCGGTGACGGAGTTCCCGCAGCAGCTGCCTGGAGCAGTAGCGAAGGCCCCGCCCGCTCCCACAGCAGACACCCGGAGCAGCAACGAAGGCCCTGCCCGTGCGAGGAAGACTCGCCCGCGCGAGGAGGCCGACGTCGACAACTGGCGACGGAGCTCCCGAAGCAGACAAAGAAGCCGCACGGACGCGCGAGGAGGCCGACGCCGATGACTGGCGATGGAGCAGATGAAGAAGCCGCATGGAGCAGCAGACGAAGAATGCGAGGGCGCCGCCCACGTGAGGAAGACTCCCGCCCGCGCGAGGAAACCGACGCCGTCGATGATGGCAGATGACAGTGACGCGCGACGAGAGGAGGAAGAAGATAGAAGCCCCAACAATCTGTCGATCTATCAAGAGGAAGATGGATCGAAGAAAGGGGTTGCATGTAGATCGATTAGGCGAGGAGATTAGAAAACCTAACCCTAATTTTTTGGCTCTAATACCATGTTGGGAATAACACTTGTATTATTCTATGTAGTGAAGGCCCAAATATATACATGTACATGAAAGGGAAATATGCAAAGAAACCCCTAAAAGAATACAATAATAGAAAGACTAATATCCATCTAACAAGTGGCAGTAAGAAGGCTCTCAGCCCAAAAGCGTGCGGGAGCAGAAGCCTGAAAGAGCATGGAGCGCATAACATTGTTAGTGGTGCGAATCATGTGCTCAACCTTGCCGTTTTGAGGGGAGATATAGGGGCACGACATGCGCAACTGGACTCCCTTGGAGAGGAAGAAGTCCTGGGAGGCGGATGGGAGACGGAGTTATCAAACTCACGCCCATTATCACACTGAACCGCCTTGATCGTAACACCGAACTAAGTGGACACCCAAGCAAAGAAGTAAGTGATCGTGGGGAAGGCGTTTGACTTGGAACGTAGGGGAAAAATGCAAGAATAATGAGAGAAATCATTAAGAACCATGAGATAATACTTATAGCCAGAAATACTCATGATCGGATATGTCCACAAGTCAGTGAATGAGGTCAAAAGCCTGAACATCATGCGAGGAAGAAACAGGAAAAGGTAAACGAATATGGCGACCTAACTGACACGTATGACAAATATGCTCACTAGCAACCCTAGTACAAGAAACATAGGAGCTACTACAAAGCTGAGCCAAAACGTCAACGCTGGGATGACCAAGTCGGCGGTGCTAGAGGGCGGAGGAAGCGGTGGCAACAAGCACGGACGAAGGGGAAGCCGAAGGTGGGGCAACGGAAGGCGCAAGGCGAAGCATGTAGAGAGGTCCAATGCTTTCACAACGGAGAAGATGACGCCAGGTGACCAAATCCTTCACAATCAAACCACAAGTCAAATTCAACAGAACAAGAGTTATCGGAAGTGAATTGGCGAATAGAAAGAAGATTATGAACAATATTAGGGGCAACAAGAACATTGTGAAGGCAGAAAGAACCACAAGAATCCGCATCACCTACGGAGGTAACTGGAAGACGGGAGCCATTGCCAACCATGATGGAAGAGGGGCAAGATGGGTGGGACGACCTTCTGGAAGAGAGTATACCGGCGTGAGGAGTGGTGTGGTAGGAGGCTCCCAAGTCGGCCACCCAGTCCGTGGCAGCGGGTGGTGTCAAACCCAAGGTGCTAAAGGATTGCGCAAGTGCCGCCTAGTCCCACCCGCCGGACCGCGCTGCCCAAACCGGAGGTGGTGGGTGCTGCACCGGCGAAGATCAGACCTGAGGCAACGCGTGCTGAGCTGGTTCGGTGAGCATGGCCGCAGGTGTTGTGGGCGGCTGAGGAGCCCCTCCTATGAACTGCTTGGGCCACATGGAAATGCGCCTCGACCACGGGTTGGAGAAGGATGGCTAGGGCGTGCTCACGGTGGCAGGAGCCGGTGTAGAAGTAGTACCTCGACCAGCGCCACCCCACCGCCCCCCTTGGCGACGACGGCTGCCACCACCCCTACCCTGGCCCCCCCACCATTGGTCGATCCGGCGGGAGGAGCACCGAGAAGAGAAGGGGGTGACGACGGCGGTGGGGTGGAGGTGGGTCTGCTGGAGCCAGAGGCGGTGAGAACAGTAGCGGCGGTAGGCGTGGGAGTGAGACCCCAAGGTAAGCTCCTTTAGGACAAGGTCATCCCGAAGCTTGTGGAAGGACGGGAACGACACCGTCCTCGTGATCCACGTCTGAAGGTGGGCGTAAGCGTCGCTGAGGCCACGGAGGATGTTGATGACAAGGGTGCGCGCTGCAACAGGCTGACGGTAGTACTCTGAGATGGAGAGATCCCCCTGGACGAAGGTGCGGAAAGCAGCGTCCAACTAGAGAGCGTGGGCCTCGCGGTTCCCAAGTAACTGCCCCTCGAGCATGATCCAGGCTTGACGGGCGGTGCCATTGAGCTCCCGCACAATGTCCTGCAGCTTGAGGGTGACGAGATGAGGATCCAAGACAGCACCACGCTGTCCATGCGTCGCCACGCCGGCACCCTGACGACCATGGAATGTCGACGAGGACGTGGTCATCCAGGGCGTAGCGCTGGAGTGTGAGGAGCACCAGATTTTGCCAGCACGCGTAGGTGTGCGGAGAGGGGTTGAGTGTGACCGGTACGAGCAACCAGATTTTTTAGACACCGGCCGCCTTGGCGTGGAGTTGTGCAACGATCGGATCCACGGTGGCAAGAGCAGGGGCATCAGCGAGGTGGTCGAAGGAGAGAGGACCACCCCCGAGGTGGCGCTCGGCCTCAGCAACATGCTGGGCCAGCACGTCGGCGGCCTGGCGAGCACGCTCCTAGACAAGGGCGGTCGCCTGCTCGCGCTGCGGGGCAGTGGTGGCGGCAGTCTTGGTAGTGGCGAGTGCGATGTCGACAGCATCCACGTCGGCAAAGCCGAAGGCGGCCATGTGATTCGGCCAGAGGACGGAAACGGCGTTGGCAGCCGCGTGGAAGGCAGTCAGTGGCGGCGGTGCAGTGGTGAAGACCGGCGTGGCGGCGGCAGGGTAGATGGCTGCGACGACGAGGAAGCCGACGGCGGCCTAGACGGAAGCAGCATCGATAGTCGTGGGGAAGACGGCTAGCGGCGGCGGCGCGTTGGTGGATACTAGTGCAGTAGTGGCAGTGTAGATGGCTGTGGCGGCAGGGAAACCGGCGGCGGCGCATAGGGTTAGCATGCCCACGACAGCGGTTGGCTTGCCCGCGGCAGCCGAGCAAAGTCCGGTCGCGCCTGCGCTGGATCGGGCTGAGACGAGTCCAGTCACGACCGCGGCGGCCAGACCTGTGATGACGATGCCGTGGTCGGCGGTGCCCACACCGGATTGAGGAGGGATGGGAGGGAAGGAGTTGCAGGCCGGCGCCGGCGGTGGAGGCTGCTCGCCGGCCATGGTGGCGGTGACTGTGAGAGAGGAGAGAGAACCCTATGTGACAAGAGTTGTGTATTATAGGAAGCATGAACACACCACTACGATGGATGTACATATATAGCCATGAGATGGGCCTAGATGATATATGTGCCTAATAGCCTTAACACCCCCCTCGAACTCAAGGGTGATCGAAAGCATTGAGTTTGAGCAAATGAAGTCGATGTAGCTCAGCAACGATGAGCTGGCAGCCTCCGCGACGACAGAGACCGGCGAGATGACGAGGATGAGCCGCGACGACAGCGAATGGAGACAGACGCAATGGTCTCCACGACGGCGAAGAAACCAGCTACAAAACACCTCCGCGATGGTGACGACGACGAGGAGGCAAATGAAATTGATTCTGATAGCCTCCGCGACGGCGGAGATCGGCGAGACGATGAGATGAGCCACGACGGCGGCGGATGAGGACGAGCGCAACGGCCTCCGTGATGGCGGAGAAACCAACGACACGCAAGTCAACGATAACACAAAATGACACAAACCCGACCAGAGAGAAGGAAATAAAAAACGAAAAACAGCAAAACCGGACCGTATGGTCCCAAAATGACCTAAAGTAATAGGTTTATGCAGATCGGCGTGACTAGTGTCCTGGCGATCTTCTACGCACTGGGATCTTATGTGGAGAGATCTGGTTGAAGAGGCGCACTATGCAGACAGTAGGCAGCACAGATCGACCCTACACCATTCTGCTTGTTCTGCCAGAAGCCACCGCAACACCGCACAGGCGCGACAACGACCGTGACGGCGGAGATGAGGCCGCAGCAGGCGGCAGTGGCACAGACAAGTTGCGACGTGCAGCGGACGGCGGGCCAACGCCCAGAACTAGCGGACTGCCACCAGATCTTGCGCACTGAAGTGAAGGGAAGCCGACAGATGGATGGGGCTGCAACTGGCGCATTGCCACGGTGATAGACGATGAGGAGGGAGACGGGCCGTGACAAGCGGCGAACGGTAGAGGACTAGCCTTGACAGCACACCCCGCGACGGGAGGGATGTGACCGCGACAGGTGGAGAAGCTCTAGCGACGACGACAGCAACGACAGCGTCGAGGAGCGACAAGGAAGACGAGCCGTGACGGGCAGCTGACGATGGGAATGGGCCATGAAGGGCGACGCCGACGGCGCAGACGAGCTGGACGGTCGACTGGAGGCGAAGAAGACGCCGCACGGGCGGTCGCCAGCAGAAGACCAACCGCGATGGGCGGTGAAGCTCTGGTGGCGATGAAGATGCACCACGCGATGGGCGGCGGACGATGAGGACGGGAAGATCCAGATCCGGCAGCCGACCCCTAGATCTGGCGCACTGCCACCAGATCTGGCACCCGCACGAAGGGGAAGGTCACATAGACAAAGGAAAGGGCGCACAGACGAAGGGAAGGGTGCACGGATCTGGCGCCTGCGAGGAAGATGAACCAAGCGACGGGAAAGACACCGGAGAGAACAAAGATAGATGACCGCCCTCGGAAGAATAGGATGAACTCCTAGGGGCGAGTGGTGACAGGAGCAGGAACCTAGTTTCCTTGCTCTGAAACCATGTGACAAGAGTTGTACTAGAGGAAGCATGAGCACACCACTAGGGTGGATGTACGTATATAACCATGAGATGGGCCTAGATGATATATGGGCCTAATAGCCTTAACACCCTAACCCTAGTTTGATACCATGATAGAAGATATAATAGATTCCTCACCAAACCCTAGAAGGGTAGGTGGATATTTATAGCAACATACATGGGCTAACACCATAGACACACACTCTAACAGCTATATAGACACTAGTATTAATGACATGGTTGCAAATTTAATCTTGCTAGTAGCCGTAGAGACTAATATTAGTGAAATGAGTAGTATTAAGTGATGATGAATTGATGATATTTTCATATTTATTCCTAGTATAATTTGTACAATTGTGCAATACTGTTATACACTTATATTGCTGTCATGTCATTTCTGAGAAGTATGGTGTTGCCTCGCCGCACGCCATACCCGCCTAAAAGGTGTGAATGTGGTTAGGCGTCTCATCGTACCGCCGTAACAACTATGCTCTCTTCTCCTTGGAAAGCTATCGCGCCAATGCCACTTGGAGCCGACACGTCGCTTGGGTCACAAGGAAGATCTAAATACTTTCATTAGCTCTTTTTTTATGATTTCACAAAAATGATATTTTGTTCTCATTACTGTAATGACTAATTATTTTGTTTGGTGGTACATTCAATTTTGGAATATTGTGCTTACATTACTCAACATTAAGTAGACATTTTGTTCCTGTACAAGTACAAGTAAAAAATGTTTTATGCTATTCAGTTACAATTGTTTTTCTGTTGGTGATCAATAGCTGATCAAGAATTAACTTCTTTGCATAATGAGGATCCCTAATATAGAGTATGTGGTAATTTTCTTGTTGGATGTGCTTAATAATGATTACCCAAAAGGGGCTCAAACTAATTTTTAGTGCTTTTAGTTGAAGTGTCATGCATTAACATCAGTGAACTTTTCTCCCAACATGTTGTTAGAGATATACCATATAGTATAAGCGCTTATTTGTAAAGCTTCCCTTCTCTTGTGCTATTGCCCTTTGGGCCCTTCTCTTGTGCATATTTGCCCTTTGGGCCGTTTGGAATGTATGCTGGCCATTTTGTCACATGGTATAAGAGCTAGGGTTTCTAGCCCCTCTCTCCTTCCTCCTCCTGATCCATCCGTCGGCGACCCCTCGTCATGCTTGGGTCAGCGCCGCCGCGTGTCCGCCAGCGCATGCTCCCGTCGCCGTGCACCTACCCACATGTGAGCTCGCACCGCCGCGCGCCCACCTGTCTTCCAGCGCGGGACTGCACCTAAGCCCCGCCATCCGCTTGTGCTTCCGCTGCCGCGTGACTCATCCGCACGTGCTCATGCCACCGCGCGCCTGCTCGCCTGTGAGCTCGCGCCGCCGCACGCTCTCCTGCCCTCTAGCTCGGGCCCGCCCCTGAGCGCCAACGCGTGCCCGCTCGTCCTCCCCTTTGGGCCCGCGCTTGAGCCCCGCCACCGCTCCCGCCCTCTGGTCGCGACCTCTTCGCCCGTCACCACCACTTTCCCTGTCCCCTGTTTAGTTAGATTGCAAAAAAAGAAGGCAAGGGTTTCTCACCATGGCTGCTCTTCATCCCCCCGTTCATGTACCTTCTACACCGTCCTTAACTCCATGACATGTTACTCAGGGTGGCACAATTGCCGCTCTCCTCTATCGCTACTACAAGTCTAGGACTCACGAGATTGAGCATTGTCGAAAGCGGCCCTCCCACCGGAGGGGCGGCTTGAGTACCTCAGGTGGTTCTCGGTGTTCTTCTCAGTCGCCTCCAGATTAGGTCCTTGAGCTCACCATACGGATGGATCGTCTGGAGCGTTGTATCGCCTCTTCGGATCCATCTATGGTATCTTCTACCACCACTCAGTTTCCTTAGCTACCACGGCCAAGTACTCAGTCACCTTGGATTCTTGATTCCAGCGCTTCTTTTCACATGACACATGACTCTACTTATCTTAGTTCCTTAAGTTCGCTTCCTTTTCCTGTGTTTGTTAAGATAACTGATGGTACTCCTCTTCCTGTTGCTCATCATGACATTCTTAGCACTTCCCATTTTCATGTGCCGTCTGTTGCTCATGTACCTTAGCTTCACTTGCAGCTTATTTCTGTTGGTTAGATTACTGATCATGGTTGTCGTATCATTCTTGATTCTGATTCTTGTTCTATTAGGATCGTCGCATTGGGACCCTGGTTGGTTTTGGCCACTGGCTCCGTGATCCTCCTCGCCTCTGGGAGCTTGATTGGCTACATCTTCCTCCTATTTCTACTTTGTGCTATTCGACTCCTACTGTTGATGCCACTCCTTTTGTCGTCTCCGCCTCATCAGCTTTGCTCAATGGCATCATCGTCTAGGTCACATGTGTGGGCCTTTGTCATCTCTTGTTACTAGTAGAGTTCTTGGGAAGGTTTCTGGTGATACCTCCCTCTCTTGTACGGGTTGTACACTTGCAAGCAGATACAACTTTCGTATTCTGCTAGTCAGACAGTGTCCACTAGACCTTTTGATCTCATTCACTCTGATGTATGGGGCTTGTTCCATTTGTTTTGAAAGGGGGGCATCGATATTATGTGATCTTTATTGATGATTTCTCTAGTTTCACATGGATATATTTCTTGGAGTCTCGCACTCAGGTGCTTACTCTTATCAGGCCTTCGCTACGATGGTTCGCACTCAGTTTGACTTCCATTCGTGTTTTTCGTGCTGACTTTGCTGGTGAGTATCTATATCTCGTTCTCTTCGTCAGTTTCTTTCTGAGCAGGGCACTCTTGCCCAGTATTCGTGCACTGGTGTCCATGCTCAAAACGGTGTGGCCGAGGGTAAGCATCGTCACCTTCTTGAGACTTCTCGGGCACTGCTACTTGCCTTCTCTGTTCCTCCTCAGTTTTGGGCTGAAGTTGTATCTATTGTTGTTTACTTGAGTGTCTCTTTGGTTGACCGCCTCATTATAGCCACCTTCGTTCCTTCGGTTGTGTTTCCTTTGTTCTTCTCTAGCCTTGTGAGAGGACAAAGCTATCGGCACAGTCGGTCCGGTGTGTCTTCCTTGGGTATGACTCCGAGCGTAAGGGATATCATTGTTGGGATCCGGTTGTCTCGTCCTTTTTTCTCCGATGCTCCCTCCTCTCATGAGTTGGTTGATTTTCTTGACTTAGTCTGGCCTTCGTCTGACTCATCATCATCCTCTCCTCCTCGTCCTTCACCACCACCATCCACTTCACCACCTCCTTCTCCACCACTATCTCCACGTCCTTCCATTCTCTATCACTATACTCGTCGTCCGCTTCCTTCACCACCTTCCACCTCTTCTTCCTTTGTGCCTCATGAGTCTTCATACTCTGCACTCTCTCTTTCTAAGCCTTCCACATATCGAGATGTTGTTGCTCATCCTGAGTGGCAGTTTGCTATGGCTGAGGAGATTGCTGCTCTTGAGCATACCAGCACTTGAGATCTTGTTCCTCGTCCTCCTTCTGTTGTTCCGATCTCATGCAAGTGGGTCTACAAGATTAAGACTCTCTCTGATCGCTCTCTTAAGCGCTATAAAGCGTGTCTTGTTGCTTGTGGTTTTCAGCAGGAGTATGGTCGTGACTATGAGGAGACCTTTGCTTCTGTTGCGCATAGGACCATTGTTCATACTCTTATTGTGGTGGCCTCTGTTCGCTGGTGGACTATCTCTCAACTTGATGTCAAGAATGCATTTCTTCACGGCGAGCTGCATGAGGTCTATATGCACCCACCTATTGGCTATCCTGTTCTCGATGGCCATGTCTTTCGTCTCCACCGTTCTCTCTATGGCCTCAAGCAAGCTCCTCGTGCTTGGTTTGAGTGTTTCACCTCGGTTGTCACTACTACTAGTTTTGTTGCTAGTCAGCATGATCCTTCAGACTTCAAGTCCCTCTCTGCTTATTGTGTCTTCCTCGGTTTCTCCTTGATTGCCTGGAAGACCAAGAAGCAGACTGATGTTTCTCGCTCTAGTGCTGAGGCTGAGCTGCGTGCTTTGTCTTGTGTGACTGCTGAGGTGACTTGGTTATGGTGGCTCCTGGCTGAGTTTGGTGTTGCTCTCTCCTCCTCTACGCCTATGCACTGTGACAGTACCGGTGCTATCAGTATTGCTTAGGACCCGGTGAAGCATGAGCTCACCAAACATGTTGGAATTGATTGCTTCCATGTTAGGTTGGCTGTCAAGAACAAGATAGTTGCTCTTCAGTATGTGCCCTCGGAGATTCAGCTTGCCGACTTGCTTACCAAGGTTCATACTCGAGCTCAGCATTGTTTTCTGCTTTCCAAGCTCAATGTCGTTGATCCAACTTGAGCTTGAGGGGGGTGTTAGAGATATACTATATAGTATAAGGGCTTATTTGTAAAGCTTCCCTTCTCTTGTGCTATTGCCCTTTGGGTCCTCTTGTACATATTTGCCCTTTGGGCCTTTTGGAATGTATGCTGGCCATTTCGTCACACATGTAACCAGGCTTTAAATGCTTTTGTCGTGTTGCTGCTATCTAACTTGGTCAGATGCCAAAACACGACCATCATGGCAGATATCAGTTTACATTTCCAACTGCACGAAATGCTAAATAAATGAGCAGTTGATTTCTATTATTTGTTGAAACATTTGTGTCATCTATTGGATCCTTGACAGAAGTTTCAGTGGATGGACTCTTTGAAGCATTCTCACAGTGCGCTGAATTGAACCCTGATCCTAATGCTGGTAAGTCTATATAATTAGTAAACCAATAAAAATGTTATTTATTTGATGTTTATCTTTTTCTTTGCCAGAGAGTGATGAAGAGAATGGCTGGGCTCATGGAGATGAAAGTGATAAACATATAACTGATGGTAATCATTCTCCTTGTACATTTATATTGCAATTTCAGCCAAATGTTATACAGAAATTTATTTTCTTGCATGCAGGAAGTGACACTGAGCGCGAGTTTTCAGATGTCAACCCAATAGGTCAAACTGATGATCATGATATTACTCATGCTGTAGTTGAGGTACTCAGTGTATTTGTTATATTAAATTTTCCATTCGTGCTCTACATGACTATGAAAAGTAAGTACAAATGAAAAAAACTCTTTAAGTTTATTTGTATCATCATCCTAGGAGGTTCCCTACCCATCGGCAAAATATCTTAAAACAGCACAAAATGTGTTGGCATGTATGTACCTAGAGGGTTTGGTGGGACACCTTTTTAAAGCTTGGTGGGACACTTTTTAAAGCAACATGGTAGGTATAGGAAGCCTAAGGCATCCTCCCAAGTGAATTATGATCTTAATCCCAGTCTACCCCTCGGCTTTTCAGTCAGTTTTCCAGTCAGAGTATAGTATTGTATATTTGTATTTAGAAACTATGATCATCTGTAAATATCTTACAGTTTCATCACAAAATATGTGGAGGTGTAGTTTGTCGATATACCTGTCTAAACTGATCAACATTGGCAGTCGATTATATTACCTGAAATATTTTTATAAGTTTTAAATTATCACTCTCAACAGTTTGATTTGTAAATCTGGATTAAGCTTTCAATCCTTCCCCTGCCAAACTCATAGATAACACTAACAAAAATCTGGAAATGTCTATATGCAGCTTCAGATCAATGACCAACGTTTTGAGGATGCAGAGGAAGAACACGAGACCCATGGAAATGGACAGTAGTGCTGGCGCTTGTTATTGTCTTCTCCAAGGAACCATATAACATGGATTGTTGTTCCTCGCCGATGATGCAGATTGTTCCACCGTAAAGACTGAAGTTTATCTTTTCTTTTTCTAAACTTTTGGATGTCATAGATGGTCCACCTTGTAAACTTGCATCAATGACAATGTATGCGAGAAAAGGTCTTGCTACTGGTCAAGAAAATATAACTTGAAATCATCCTGGATATCTTTGAACGCGTTGTCTTTTGTACGACACATGTAGGATCATATTGAAACATACTCTGACAATGATCCAAAAACGTGTAGACGCTTGGCTTGGCTAGTCAAATGCCAAACTGGCAATCCTTAACCTTGATGAGGAGTTTGGGAGTGGAGTTGCTAGGTAATCAAACCGTATTGTAAAGGAGTGATCTAATTAACCAAAAAGAGGGGGGGGGGGGGGGATTGGATCGGCTAGAATGGGATTGGTCGGATTGATTGTACATGGTTGGTTAGACTGATTGTGTTGTGGCATTCGAACCGGCAGTAAGGTTTGGTTAGATCGACGTGTGCCAGCAGTCAGACCAACATCTAGGGCAAAAATGTAAATGGTCTCGAGTCACCGACGATCACCTTGTTGATGACGACTTGGTGCAGAGGCTTCTTGGTGATGAAGATGAACGTCTTGGCCTCTGCGAAACACGTAGAAATAGTAGCAACTCGATCTGGAGAACGAGTTACCGAGATAGATCGGTAAAAACTAGTTACGGGGGCAAGACAAACGATTCATGAGCAAATTGACAAGGATTACCGCGATTAAAACGCGATGGACGACGGGTTTACGACACAAACCAGCAAAGATGGACGAGCTATAGCTAAACCTAGGGTAGACGGGCAGTAGATTGAAAAAAGAACGATTCTACTAGAGTAGATTAGATTGGATTAGAGTCCCCTTTTCAATCAGCATTGCCCCTATAATTATAGGGGTTGGTCTTGTCGTCCCTAGGCTTAATTACTACCCTACATTGATTAGGGTATGAATCCAAGTCGTCAAAAATCAATTAGAGATAAAAATACCCCTAGATTAACTACAATCTCTTGGACTCAGATTGGGCCGGTCTAATCGGGCCCATGTAGCCAGTCTGATCGGGGTACCATGGTCGGTCGGACCGGCCTACTATGGCCGGTTGGACGACCTGTGTATGGGAAAACACATTTTCGGCCAAAATACCAATTTTGACAATTTTGACCATTAGTGCCAAATTTTGCTATCAACACATGCCCCCTGCCTCTTAGCAAACTAGTGAGCCAAAAGCACTACAGGTTAAGGGCAATATACTTCATATCGATCATCCGACACTTCAAGCATATTGCCACACACTTAGGAAGTACTTTTTCAAATACCTACCATTAAGAGCTCTACGAAATCGCTCTCCTTATAAAGACTAACAAATATGCATTACCTGGTGCGATTTCAATAATCTTAAAAGGACCTTCCCAATTAGGTGACCACTTGTTAAACTTCGTGCTTTTAGTGCCTAAAGGCAAAATCGTCTTCCAAACTAAGTCACCAACCAGAAATGATTTTGCTCTCACTTTCTTGTTGTAAGCTCTAGCTACTCTTCGCTTTTCTCTTTCTATTGCCTCTAGAACTCTCAATCTCTTATCGGTCACTTCATCCAAATTATCTTTCAAGAAAATTTTATAATCATCGAATGATAAGCCATCTTGTTTAAGAAATCTCAAAGAGCCAATATTCATCTCCACTGTTAAAATGGCTTCTTGCCCATACACCAACTCATATTGACTTACCTTCGTAGCACTGTGCTTTGCTATCCTGCATGCTCATAACGCCTCAGAAAGCACTCCATGCCACCTTCTAGGAAACTCCTCAATATTTTTCTTAATGTGCATAGTATGGCGAGGAGTTTATCAACTTTACCATAAGATTTGGTAAAATTTATTACTTATTTAGAAACAAATGAAGTACCATGATCTGTAGTAAGAGTTTGGGGAATAACGGATCTATGTATAATGTGCTTCAAGATAAATCAATTACCTCATTGTGAGTCATATTCTTGAGTGGCACGACCTCAGTCCACTTGGTGAAATAATCAGTAGCCATCAACACGAACTGATGTCCTTTTGAAGGAGGATGTATTTGTCCGATGAAGTCTAAATCCCAACCTCAGAACAACCATGGTTTGATAATAGGATTAAGCAAAGAAGCGAGAGCAAGATGAATATTACAAACCTTTGGCATGCTTCACATCCCCTGTAATACTTGAAACAATCTTCAGTCATCATCGGCCAATAAAAACCCACTCTCTTGAGCATCCAATTCATCTTCTAAGACGACTGATGAGTACCGCAAAGTACTTCATGAACTTCTCCCATAGCAACCTTAGATTGATCAGCATCCAAACTTTTCAAAAGTACTCCATCAACTATTCGAAGATACAATACATCATCAAACAACACAAATTTAAACGCTTGTTGCCGAACAATCCGATCAACCCTCTGACTAGGATCCTACAAATACTGAATAATTGGAGTTCTCCAATCATCCACATGACCTCTGGAAGTCCCTACCGCATTCTCAACTGAATCGACATTCGAAACTAAATTTTTATCCTAGCCCCCAGCTCCTGGCTGAATCTAACACGGGGCGGTCAGATCGTCCATAGTAGGCTAGTCAGACCGGCCGTTATTAGACGGCTGGCAAGAGGCGGTTAGACCAGCCTGACATGGCCGGTTAGACCGATGACCCCATTGCAGTTGGACCAGCCAATCAGGGTCAGTCAGGCCGATAGTGTTTGTTGCCTCGTGCGACATAGTTTTCTCAAGCACTGACTTTTCTTATACAAAAAATTTACCCTTCTTGACTTGATAGCCAGATGCTTGTTGAGCCAAGTGATTTGCTAATGAGTTGGCTTCTCTAAACACATGAGAAATCTCAAAACCATCAAGAGTACTAATTATGTCCAGGCACTTATCCAAATAGTTATTTAGCAACCCATTGAAGCACTGGTCATCCTAATAATGAATCTCCATATGCATGAACATATTTAACACCCATGGAATCTAAAAGTTTGAGTTCTAACAACAATGCTTCATATTCGTTCTGATTATTAGTGCAAGGGAATTCTAAATGGACCGAGGTCTCGAAACTCATGCCGCTAGGCGATATGAGTACCACTCCAACACCTTCGCCATTCTTGCAAGCCGAACCATCAAAGTAAGATTCCTTGGCACTACTTCAATTAGAGCAACGTCGCCACTCCAATTGACATCTACATGGTGATCAACGATAAAATTTGCAATGATCTGGCCTTTCATAAGCCAAATCATATTCTATCAAAGTGTAAGCCCACTTTCCGATTCTCCCACTTAGAATCGGCTTTTGCATCATGCATTTAATAATATCGGTCTAACAAATAACAATACATGTGCTAGATAGAAGGTAATGTCGAAGTTTGGTACATGCATAGTAAAGGGATAAACATAAATGCTCTAAAAATATGTACCTTGTCTCAGCATCTAACATGCGGTGACTCAAGAATGTGATGATGTACTCCTTCCCTTCTACCTCTTAAGTCAACATAGATCCTATCACGCTATCTTCTACAACAACATTGTTGGTGTAACAGATTACGCTAACAGGTTCTATAAAACCAAGGATTGACAAACGAAGTGTTTGTGAATGCGAACTATCTTAAGCCTCCGAAAAGGATAATAGCTCAGAATAGTTCGGAGTGTGTATTGAATATCGGAGTATTCGATGCCTCTTACAGGGTGAGAAGGGGGTATTTATAGGTAAAACTCTCTAGAGAAAAGACCTTTTTACCTCTGAATTACAACCGACATAGTGGATACTATTTTGGTATCCCTTATAGGGTTAATATGGTAAAACATGTCCGAAGGATGCTGATAATGTAGACGTCCCATCCTTCTAGCTGTTTGCCACTTCATAGAGGAAGCCTTTCGAAGGGTCTCTTCGGACCGGAGCCTGGACGGACCCTTCGTCTCCGAACCCTTTAATCCAGAGACTAATCTTGAGCTTCGAGATTAGACTTGCATTTATCTTGATCGCATAACTTATTTTCTTGGAACCTTGGAGGATCATGAGGATGGAGTATTTTCCCCTAACAGTAGCCCCTCAAATACGCTTCTTCGAATAGCCTGTACAGCAAGGAGAGTAGTATACGCAAGAAATATTTTCATGCTCAGGAACTTAGAAAAAATTCAAGGTATTATAGCCATTTGAAGCATCGTTGGCATCGGAGGCATATCTAATCCAGGCTTCGAACTTGAACCTCCGTATGATGGCTCTAAAAGAAAGTGAACCGTTATGACGGTAGTGCATCACAAAGAACCGTTACTTTTATACCGTTACCCCTCAAATAGCCGTTAGACCTTTCGAGAAAGCAACAACCGCAAAAGTTTTTACCACGGGTTCACATTACTTCACCTTTTGGCCCCACCTGTCATTGACACGGGTTGGATCTGCAAATGTGAAATCATGCACGAATCGCACCGAACAAGAACAGAGCGGTTATAAAAGAGGAAAGTGATCGGCGCTGAAAAGTTTTTACAGAGATTCTGTGCTTCATCTTTTCCATACTTACATATTTAACCTTCTTCTCCGAGATTCTCGAGCATTCCATCAATGGCGAGAACCAGTGCGAAAGTGCCAACGACAACGGTGACCTTGGCATAGCGGTAGGCTTGGGCCGCATCTGTGGCAGCAGCAATGGTGGGAGCTCCAGGTGGCTCCTGGCCTAAGGATCCACGGGAACTCCGCCCGCCATCCAAGAAGCCATTGAAGCAGACGTTCTTTCTCGGGCGATTGACCAGCATGGCAGAGTCCTTTGAGGAAGCAGTGAACGGCAAGCTGGGACCAGGAATGAGGACTCGAATTCCTAGGAAAGAGGTGATACCAGCGCCGAGGAGCGGAGAAGTAGTTGTCTTCGACGCTTTCTTCGAAGCAGGACTAGGACTTCCTTCAATTGATTTCCTGACGGAGGTTCTAGAGATGTTCCATGTCACCTTGTCGTAGCTGTCTTCAAATGCCATAGCTAGGCTAGAAATCTTTGAGTGGGCCCTCTGAGCCGAAGGGTGCGAAGGAAGGTCCGAAGTGTTCGCGGCAACCCATGAAGCTTCATGCCAACCCAAGCCACATGACATGCCCAGAGACTCCAAGCTACTGGTGGCCTTCGGAAGCGTCAACTTTCAGCTCTGGAAAGGGCTTTTGAATAATTTCCCTACAAAAGCGATCAACGACCGGTGGTATTCCGACTGGATACTCCAGTGGTTCTATGCCAAACGAAGATTCTAACTCCAAGAAGCTTGCTTCAATCCATAAATGGACTTTAGTAACTTGCAAACTTTCCCAACATTTCCTGGAGCGTCAAGACATTTAGGCTATGTCATGTACACATCCTCACTTAGGTTTCCATTTAGGAAAGTCGTCTTGACATCCATTTACCATATCTCATAATCATAAAATGCGGCAATAGCTAGAATGATCCGAATAGACTAAAGCATAGAAATGGGCGAAAATGTTTCATCATAATTGTTGGACCGGAAACAGCGACCAGAGGGGGGGTGAATGGGAGCTTTTAAAAACTTGGGCTAAAAACAGCCTTAGGTTTTAATTCTGTCTATTGGGGAACAGGCTTCAGACACCAACCTTCGAAGGTCTGGTTCGGAGGTATTTGACGGCTCCGAACACAGGCTTCGCAAGGAATAAAAGTCCGAAGACAAGTAGACTTCGCTCCACCCACAACCTCGAAATCAACTCTGCTAAGTCGGTGCAGGCTCCGCACACAGGGTGCTTCGAGCAGGCTTTGCACTTCACACTTCGCAAGAGTGAACTACCCTCTGAGGACTTCGACCAAGTACTTAGCAACAGCAACTGGTGCTGGGCTTCGTACACCAAAAGTCTGAACAGACACTAACAAACTTCGCTAGGGGCTTTGACACAAGAAGCAAAACGGGCTACGATCAGGGCTTCGCTAGTAAGCAGCGAGGTCTAGCCTCCTGTTACACAGAGCGAACGCGCACTGAAAAACACACTTCGCACACAACACACTTCGTCAACACAGGCTTCGATGCACTGTCACAAGTCACTCAATGTGACACACAAATGGACGAAGTATGCAGCGAGGTATGTAAAACAAGCTCAAGCAAAAAGCACACAGAGGCAGGGCTTCGCCGCTTGAACAAGGAACACAAAAATGAACTCACTGGATGTATTCAAAGTGTGAGGAGGCTAGTACAGGAGCTCAATAGTAAATGCTCAAAGTGTTAAATGCTACCTACCGAGCCCCCATATTTATAGCCCACAGTTCACCCAAGTGAAATGACTACTTTACCCCTAGGGTTTACACCAATTTTGTCTCTACAGAACAGAGGGGTACAAAAGGTAGTCTACTTTATTCTGGAGGCTTCTCTGTCAGCTTTGCAGAGGGGACAGCGTCAGCTTTTTGCAGAGCAGACAGTGTCAGCCTTTGCAGTCTTTGACCTTCTGGAGCCTCCCTTCGCACGCGAGGGTGCGGTAGCTTCGGTAAGAAGCCTTGAGCCTGATGGCCTTCGCTTCACCGAAGACAGCCTCCGATACAGTGACGGTTTTGAGCTGAAGCCGTCAAAGCCCTTGGGCCTTCGCACCACCACCTCCGGAGTAGACCACCACAGCTTCGCAGCTACTCCCAGCTCGAACTCCGTCAGTCCGTGTACCGAAGCCATGCATGGCCGAAGCACCACAAGTCAACCTCGCTCCGGAGCTAGCTTCGCTCCGAAGCCTTCCTCACTCCGAAGCCCTCCTTCGGAGTACCACCCTTCGAAGTCCCTCCTTCGTCCAAGGCCTCCGCATGAAGCATTCCCTGAGCACTTCGTCGCAGTGTCTCTTCCCGAGCACACTCCTCGACAAGCCTCACCTGGACCATGCCTTCGATGCGCCTTGACTTCTGAGACCTTCGTCGGGCACCTTCGAATGTCTCCCTCCGGAGCACACTTCGAACTCCTTGCCTCCGCAGAGGACTTGATCCACCATACTATGAAGTCACTCCATCCGGAGTATCTTCGAAGTGCCTCACCTCCGAGGACTTTGTCTCAGAGTACCTTCGCTCGAAGCCACGCTCCGCACTTACTGCCTTCTCCTGGTGCACTTCGACCCAAGGACCGACCTCGACCCCTTCGCAGCCACCGTGACGGAGCTCCCCGCTCCCCTGGCATCAAGCCTCCCGCTTGACCCACGTTCACCTGCCGCGAACCGTCCATCGCCTCCGAAGTCCCCTGCGCACCACAGACAAACAGACAAGTGTATCCAGTACTCCGGAGACCTCTCCGGGTTAGCAACCTTCGGCACACACTCCGGTGTACCGCCCAAAGTAACGAGACCTTCGGTACGAACCAAGTCATCATGTACTGTCGGACCCCTCCGACAGGTACACTCCGCTGCAACAGCTGCAACAACCAAACCACCGAACCCTTCGGTGAAACCACCTCCGAACACCTTCGGAGTTCCAACCTCCGAACCCCCTTCGGAGGTACCCCTTCGAACCAGAGGGTAAAAACCTGTCAATCACTCATCACAAACACCGAAACCAACTCTTGGTTTCTCAATCTCCCCCTTGATGAGTGCATTGACAACCAATTTCAGTTTCAAGAAAAATTAAAGAATTTCAGCACACAAGTGACCATAAAAACTCAGAAACGAGCCAAAACATGTCACTCGATAAAAGAATTTTCCTCCCCCTTTTCAAAAGAGTAAAAAGCCCTTTCGGCAAATCTCCCATTTTTCAAGATAAAAACTCCCTTGTGAAAATTATACCTTTTTGCAACAGAGAACCCAAATTTCTCCCCCTTTACAGCAGAGAACGTAGCAATTTCTCCCCCTTTGGCAATGCAAGCATCAAGGAGCATGAAAAAGATGCATTGCTTGGAGATGAGCAGAATTGCAAAGACATATAAAGCAAAAATATGCCAACAGTAATACCAATGATCATGGGCTCAGCTCAATTTAACATTCTCTAAAAACATGATTACAACATGTGATTTGATCATTTTTGAAACAAAAGCATCACCACTTAGTCAAGGAAACTAGACAAGTAAAAGCAAGGACTGCGCAAAGCTAGTCAATTTCTACTCTAGACAGACAAGTCTAGATCAAATGGAGCTATGAAAGCAAACTTGATAAGCAATGAATGTTTTTGTTCTTTTCTTAATGCCAGGGGTTATTTGTTTGTCCACCTTATACTTTCCAATCAGGCCAAGCCTAGGCATGAAAGCCATCAGAAGCTTAAGGCAATGATTTTGGCATACACTACACTATTCCAGTTCAGACCAATGTGCTATGGTAAGCAGTCTAGAATAGAGTAGTGCGACAAACAAACCCACCTGGATCTTTTTACTTGAAGCATGTAAATCATGGAGTTTCGATTTTAACTAAGTGAACCAATTTTTTAGCACTTGATGAACATCCATGAGTATGTAGAACAAGTTTTTCAAGTTGCAATTTTTAGCATCCAAGGAAAGGTGTCTTGCTATCAAGCAGATAAAAGATAGCTAAAGCAGTCCTGTCTAAACATGCTAGATTCAAGACTAAGCAGTGAGCATGATTTGACTTTGGAAAGAAAACATCATGCACATTAATGTTTCAGATGAATTAAAAAGAGCTGAGCTGACATGATTTCATGAATTATAATTAGGCATATAAGTGCAAAAGATGTAAATGCAATTTCAACACACAATTAGCAAATGCACATCCATCTAAATCTGCTCCCCCTCACAAAATGCCGTACGGGTGACAAATACCAAGTTCCCCACGCAAGTAGGCAAATCGAGAAGCATCGAGGGGTTTCGCGAAAATATCGGCTAGCTGGTGTTGGGTATCAACATATTGAAGTTCAATATCACCCTTCTCATTATGATCTCTGAGAAAATGATACTGCACATCAATGTGTTTGGTTCTGGAGTGCTGAACCGGGTTGTTTGCAATACAAATGGCACTAGTGTTATCACAGAAAAGTGGAACACTCTTATAATCTAACCCGAAATCCCGCAAAGTGGAAACCATCCACAAAATCTGAGAGCTACAGCTAGCTGCAGCAACATATTCGGCCTCAGCCGTCGATTGTGCAACACTAGACTGTTTGCGGGAAGACCAGCAAACCAATGAAGTACCCAGAAAATGACAAGTACCAGAGGTACTCTTCCTATCAATTCTACACCCAGAAAAATCCGCATCGGAATAACCTCGAAGACATAAAGATGAAGATGCTGAATACCATATGCCAAATTCGAGGGTATGTTTGAGATACCTGAGTATGCGTTTTACCGCTTGGTGGTGCGAAGCTCGTGGTGAATCCTGAAAACGAGCGCACAGACACACCGCGAAGTGTATGTCCGGCCTCGTAGCAGTCAAGTAGAGGAGGGAGCCGATCATGCTTCGGAACTCCTTCTGATCTACGGCTTCTCCATCTTCGTCAGGATCCAATGCTACAGATGTAGCCATTGGAGTGGCGGGGGGCTTCGCATCGGACATATCAAACTTCTTGAGCAAGTCCTTGGTGTACTTTGTCTGGTGGACGAAAGTACCTTGTTTGCTTTGTTTGATTTGCAAACCAAGGAAAAAGGTGAGTTCACCCATCATAGACATTTCAAATTCCCTGCTCATGGTATCTGCAAACTCGGCAACCAAAGCATGAGAAGAGCCACCAAAGATGATATCATCCACATAAATCTAAACTAGGAGGAAATCTTTGCCATGCTTGAGAGTAAACAAAGTTTTATCAACAGAGCCCATCAAATACCCTCGCTCAAGCAGAAAAGACTTAAGTCTATCATACCAAGCCCGAGGGGCCTGCTTGAGTCCATAAAGAGCCTTATGAAGTTTAAGGACTTTATGTGGGTACTTGGGGTTTTCAAAACCAGGGGGTTGTTTTACATAAACATCTTCACCTATGAAGCCATTAAGAAAAACACTTTTGACATCCATTTGATAGAGTTTGAATCCCCGGGATGTCGCAAAGGCAAGCAAAATCCTAATGGCCTCAAGGCGAGCAACAGGTGCAAAAGTTTCAGTAAAATCAATCCCTTCAAGTTGAGAAAAACCCTGAGCCACAAGTCTAGCCTTGTTTCTAATTATAGTCCCATCCTCCCCTTGTTTATTTTTGAAAATCCATTTTGTTCCAATGAAATGAACATTTGGTGGAGGATCAACTAAAGTCCAGACTTGGTTTCTCTCAAAGTTTTCAAGTTCCTCATGCATAGCATTGATCCAACTAGAATCAGAAAGTGCATGACTAACATCTAAGGGCTCAAAAGAAGCAACAAAAGCAGAATTAGTGAAGTGAGCATGTGAACGAGTTACCCTTTGATCAAGCTCACCAATGATCTGCTCTGGAGGGTGCATCCTTTGAACATGATGTGGAGCCTCGCGGCGGGATGCAGTCTCCCCCTCAACTTGTGCGTTGGAGTGGTCCAAGATGACCGATGTCGAGGTAGTTGCTTCGGGACCTTGTGCCGAAGTAGTTGAAGTGGGGTCAGCTTCGAGGGTTGATGTCGAGGGTAGTAGGGGTTCATCCTTGAATTCTCCGGGATCTTCGTCTTCGAAGATGGTCTGTTCCATGTCGTGTTCATTTGCCTGTTCAAATGCAGAACTAACAAAGGGGGTTGATTCATCAAAAGTCACATCACATGACTCGATGACAGTGTTAGTTTCCAAGTTATAAACACGATAAGAATGACCATGTGTAGTGTAACCCAAAAAGATCCCGTCAGAAGAACGCAACTCAAATTTATCCAAATTACCACGTTTTAGGATAAAGCAACGACAGCCAAAAACTCGAAGATGTGTAACCTTGGGCTGTCTCCCAAAACGTAGCTCATAAGATGTCAAGTTTAAAATTGAGCGCAAGAAGATTCAGTTTGAGATGTAACAAGCAGTGTTCATGGCCTCAGCCCAGAATTTTCTAGGAGTCCTATGCTCATCAAGCATCGTCCTAGCCATCTCAACCAAAGTGCGGATCTTCCTCTCAATGACACCGTTCTGTTGAGGAACCCGCGGAGCAGAGAATTGATGTTCTATGCCATGCTCCATGCAAAAGTCAACAAAGAGACTATTCTTGAACTCAGTGCCATTATCACTTCGAATGATTTTTAATGCACCAGGGAGTTCAATAAAAAGTCTCAAAGCCAAGCTCCGAAAGTGTGAAAACACTTCATCCTTGCTGGCAAGAAAGAAGACCCAAGAGTAGCGAGAGAAATCGTCGACAATTACTAATACATACCACTTGCCACCTAAAGAACTAACCCGAGAAGGACCTACAGTGTCCATGTGGAGAAGTTCTCCGGGTTGTTCAGTCATCACTGTGGTGACTGACGAATGCGAAGCAGCAATCATTTTTCCATGTCGACAAGGAGCGCAAACTAAATTCTTCTCAAACTTGAGCTTGGGCAATCCTCGGATCAAACCTAGGGCACTCAGACGAGCGAGCAACTCAAAGCTCATATGCCCTAGTCTCCTATGCCACTTCCAAAGCTCAGAAGTCGAATGTGCAACAAGACAATGAGAAGAACCAGATGACTCTGAAAAATCAGCTCTAAAACTCTCCCAACTCTAAAGATCTTACATACCACAACGCCATCAGAATTGAGCACTTGCGAAGTATCGCGATGGAATCGCACTTCGAAGCCCTCATCAAGCAACTGAGATACAGACAACAAATTGTATCCCAGATTCTCAACCAAAGCAACATCTTTGAGAGTGAAATTTGAGTTAATTCTTACCACACCTTTACCTTTCACTCTACTCCTTCGATTGTTTCCGAAGGTGATATGTTCCCTTTGCTTGGTTGTGGTGAGGCTGGAGAACCAAGCTGCATCTCCGGTCATGTGGCGCGAACAACCGGAGTCCATGATCCACGTGCCCTGCAAGCCTCGATCTGTCACCTACACATGATAAGAATATCTCGATCGCTCAGTGCTGGGTTGAGTGAAAAAATGACGAGGCATCCAACACTGAGTGACACGAGTAGTAGGCGCAGTAAAAGTAGATGATCTACGCACAAGATAATCAGAATGATGCAAAGTGCGAGGTCTACCAACATGCTGTGATCGGACAACATGTCGAGGTCTCCTACTCTGACGAGGTACAAATCTACTCGCCCGGGGTCTACCACCATATGGAACATGGTGAACACCTCGAGGAGCAAAACCTCTCCGAGAACCACGAGGAGCCTCAAAAGCAGGACGATAGTAAAACTCAGACTCATGCATACCTAAAGATGGGTAATGCATGTCCCGGTAACTCATCGCTTGAGAGCGTCGCTCATCCTTAATGCGACGAAAAAAGAAACCAATCAAATGACTCGCCCGCTGACAGTAGGAACAATGAAAAATTCTCCTAGGGGCACTCTCATGGGTCATAGGAGCAACTCTCACAGGCTCCTTGGGCTTCTGTTGAGTGGTTTTCTTGGGAGGAATTTTCTTGGCAGGAGAAGTGGTTTTCTTTTGAGCTCGGGTAGGTTTCTTGGTTGAAGGGATGTCTAACAGAGCTCTCTCTTTCTCTAAGGTAGTGGGTGAGGTGAAAACAGTTTTGTTCTTACTGTCTGAAGAAATCCTCTCAAAACCCAAACCTAGAGCTACCCCTGCTCTGTCAGCACACATCTTGGTTTTGGCCAAGAGCAAGTCCATCCTACCCTTTCCCTCAGTGCATTTATTAACCACGGAAAGAAGGTATTCATTTTCTGACATGAGGTTTTCAGCTCGCTCTCTAACAGTGCCTAGCTGGTCCTTAAGGGTAATGCATGTGTCACAAACAGGCTGCACATCCTTAGAACTACCGGCCCTCTCTAGTCTAGCCTCTAAATCATGAACATGTTTATCACGTAAATTAATGCGCTCGCGCAATAAAGAACAGTTCATGCATTCAACATTATCATGAGGTCTAGAATCCACCACCAAAAGCTGCTTCTGTGCAGTCTCAAGCTCAGAAAGAGTTTGAGCATGTGCAGAGCGCAACTGAGCAAGCTCACTCATGACAACAGAACAAGATTCACATTCAACATCATTAAATTTAGACTTAAGCATGGCATACTCAGTAGAAACATATTCTAGCCTAAGTCTAAGGTCTTTTCTTTCTCTAGCGGCTTGCACAAGCAATCTATCCTGACCAAGAACTACTTCATTCAGCTCATCTAATTTTATTAATAGTTGGTCAGATGATAGAGGTACCTCAGATGAGTCAAGCTCATCGCCGCTGTGATCGCTGTCGGCCATGAAGCAAAGGCCGGTGAAGTCTCGTCCTTTCTTGTCCTTCTTCCTTGGGGACTCCTCCTCCTCAGAGCTCGACTCCTCAGTTGAGGAAGTGTCGATGTCGCTGAGAGCAGCAACAAAAGCTCTAGAAGCGGCTTTGGCTACTCTCTTAGCCACCTTGCCGCGCTTGCCCTTCACAAAGGGTTTCCTCTCCTTCTTGTGGTATTTGGGGCGCTCACTCTCATCTCTCTTCTTGAGCTTAGGGCAATTGTCCTTAATGTGAGAAGTGTCGCCACATTCAAAGCAACCACTGAAACCACTTCTCCTCTGATCCCGTCTTTCATGATGAAAACGGGTGAACCTTCTGGCAATGAGAGCAAGCTCATCATCATCCAGAGTGTCCACCTGCTCCTTTGTGACGAAGACCAGGGAGGACAAAGCAAAACCATCTGCAAGAACACAAGTACCAGATGTGCTTGGTTCTGCTGCGGTGCCACGGCTAGTGCTAGAAACCAATGCCAATGGCTGTGGTAAAGAGCTTCTGTGCACAGCAAGAGATGCCTTGGCAATCTCTGTGGACTTCAGCTTGCTGAAGAGCTCATCACAGGTCAATGTGTCATAACCTGCAGACTCCTCAATGCTGGATATCTTCACTTCCCATATGCTACGATCAAGAGCATAGAGAAGCTTGATAGCCCTATCATGATCATTGTAAGCAAGCGTCCCGTTGGACCGCAAGTTACTCACTATAGCATCAAAGCGCGAAAACATGGCATCTATAGATTCACCAGGTGCCTGCACAAACAGCTGATACTGTTGATTGTATGTGCTTTGGCGCCTGGCCTTGATCTGAGTAGAGCCCTCATGAAAAATAGTGAGAGTGGTCCAAATTTCCCTAGCAGTCCTAAGGTGCTGCACCCTATCAAACTCACTCCGGCTCAAACCAATGAACAATATGTTTCTTGCCTTGGAGTTGGCATTATACTGATCTTTTTCTGTTTGAGAGGTACGAGTCTCAGGGATGGAGTATTGTGAGTCCACAATCTCCCAAATTGCATTTCCTTGGCTTAGCAAGTAAGCCTCCATGCGCACCTTCCAGTATGCAAAATCAGTCCCATCGAACAGAGGAATTTTACTAGCTCTGTCCATGTCGCCAACAGATCACAAAACCGGTTAAGGTCAACTGGTGATCTTAACCTGCTTTGATACCAATTGTTGGACCGGAAACGACGACCAGAGGGGGGGGGGGTTGAATGGGAGCTTTTAAAAACTTGGGCTAAAAACAGCCTTAGGTTTTAATTCTGTCTACTGCGGAACAGGCTTCGGATACCAACCTTCGAAGGTCTGTTTCGGAGGTATTTGACGGCTCCGAACACAGGCTTCGCAAGGAATAAAAGTCAGAAGACAAGCAGACTTCGCTCCACCCACAACCTCGAAATCAACTCTACTAAGTCAGTGCAGGCTCCGCACACAGGGTGCTTCGAGCAGGCTTCACACTTCACACTTCGCAAGAGTGAACTACCCTCTGAGGACTTTGACCAAGTACTTAGCAACAGCAACTGGTGCTGTGCTTCGTACACCGAAAGTCTGAACAGACACTAACAGACTTCGCTAGGGGCTTCGACACAAGAAGCAAAATGGGCTACGATCAGGACTTCGCTAGTAAGCAGCGAGGTCTAGCCTCCTGTTACACAGAGCGAACGCGCACTGAAAAACACACTTCGCACACAACACACTTCATCAACACAGGCTTCGATGCACTGTCACAAGTCACTCAATGTGACACACAAATGGACGAAGTATGCAGCGAGGTATGTAAAACAAGCTCAAGCAAAAAGCATACAGAGGCAGGGCTTCGCCGCTTGAACAAGGAACACAAAAATGAACTCACTGGATGTATTCAAAGTGTGAGGAGGCTAGTACAGGAGCTCAACAGTAAATGCTCAAAGTGTTAAATGCTACCTACCGAGCCCCCATATTTATAGCCCACAGTTCACCCAAGTGAAATGACTACTTTACCCCTAGGGTTTACACCAATTTTGTCTCTACAGAACAGAGGGGTACAAAAGGTAGTCTACTTTATTCTGGAGGCTTCTCTGTCAGCTTTGTAGAGGGGACAACGTCAGCTTTTTGCAGAGCATACAATGTCAGCCTTTGCAGTCTTTGACCTTCTGGAGCCTCCCTTCGCACGCGAGGGTGCGGTAGCTTCGGTAAGAAGCCTTGAGCCTGATGGCCTTCGCTTCACCGAAGACAGCCTCCGATACAGTGACGGTTTTGAGCCGAAGCCGTCAAAGCCCTTGGGCCTTCGCACCACCACCTCCGGAGTAGACCACCACGGCTTCGCAGCACCACAAGTCAACCTCGCTCCGGAGCTAGCTTCGCTCCGAAGCCTTCCTCACTCCGAAGCCCTCCTTCGGAGTACCACCCTTCGAAGTCCCTCCTTCGTCCAAGGCCTCCGCATGAAGCATTCCCTGAGCACTTCGTCGCAGTGTCTCTCCCCGAGCACACTCCTCGACAAGCCTCACCCGGACCATGCCTTCGATGCGCCTTGACTTCTGAGACCTTCGTCGGGCACCTTCGAATGTCTCCCTCCGGAGCACACTTCGAACTCCTTGCCTCCGCAGAGTACTTGATCCACCATACTCCGAAGTCACTCCATCCGGAGTATCTTCGAAGTGCCTCACCTCCGAGGACTTTGTCTCGGAGTACCTTCGCCCGGAGCCACGCTCCGCACTTACTGCCTTCTCCTGGTGCACTTCGACCCGAGGACCGACCTCGACCCCTTCGCAGCCACCATGACGGAGCTCCCCGCTCCCCTGGCATCAAGCCTCCCGCTTGACCCAGGTTCACCTGCCGCGAACCGTCCGTCGCCTCCGAAGTCCCCTGCGCACCACAGACAAACAGACAAGTGTATCCAGTACTCCGGAGACCTCTCCGGGTTAGCAACCTTCGGCACACACTCCGGTGTACTGCCCAAAGTACCGAGACCTTCGGTACGAACCCAGTCATCGTGTACCTGTCGGACCCCTTCGACAGGTACACTCCGCTGCAACAGCTGCAGCAACCAAACCACCGAACCCTTCGGTGAAACCACCTCCGAACACCTTCGGAGTTCCAACCTCTGAACCCCCTTCGGAGGTACCCCTTCGAACCAGAGGGTAAAAACCTGTCAATCACTCATCACAAACACCGAAACCAACCCTTGGTTTCTCAATAATCAACACCTTGAATCTGTATGAAACCTTTCGCCACCAATTGTGCCTTATAGATGTGAACATTTCCGTCAATGTCTATCATTTTCTTGAAGATCCATTTACACTCAATAGTTTTTACACCATCGGATGGATCAACCAAGTTCCAAACTTGGTTAACTCGCATGGACTCCAACTCAGATCCAATAGCTCCAAGTCATTTCTCAGAGTCTGGTCCCATCACTGCTTCCGCATAGGTCTTTGGCTCGTTGTTGTCCAACAACAACACGTCACGATGCCTAGTGGTTAAGAACATGTACCTCTCTAGCGCATGGACTACTCTCCCAGACCTTCGTGGGGCTGGCGCATCCATAACAGGGTCTGCAACATCTTGCGCCTCCTGTTCTAGTTCAGTGGAATCAGGAACACTTTCCAGTGGCTCTCGAACCTCTTCGAGATGCACAGTGCTCCCACTAACTCCTTTTGAGAGAAACTCTTTCTCAAGGAACACACCATTTCGAGCGACAAACACTTTACCCTCCTCTCTATTATAGAAATAGTATCTATTGGCGTAAAAGATTACGCTAACAGGTTCTCTAAGATTAAGAACTAACAAACAATGAGTTTGTTAAGTGAACTATCTCAAGCCTCCGAATAGGATAATAGCTCGAAGTAGTTCAAAGTTGTGTATTGAATATCTAAGTATTCGATGCCTATTACAGGGTGAGAAGGGGGGTATTTATAGATAAAAACTTTAAGGAAAAGACCTTTTTACCCCTCAATTACAACTGACATAGTGGAAGCTATTCGGTACCCCGAATAGGGCTAAAATAGTAAAATGTATTCGAAGAAGATAGATAAGGCAGACGTCCCATCAGTCTTGTTGTTTCCCACTGTATAGACGGAGTCTTCGGAGGGTACCTTCGAACCGGGGTTCGGAGGACCCTTCGGCTCGGAAACTTCATCAACTTTGGGGCAAGCTTCTATCCTAAAGCTGCATAAATTATCTTTGCCTTTTAATCTTAATGGCCCGAGGGATGAAGTATTTCCCCCTAATAGTAGCCCCTCGAATACGCATCTCAAATTTGACTTGTATAGCAGGAGAGCAGTATACACAAGAAATATTTTCAGATTAAGGGACTTAGAAAAATTTGAAGGTATTACATTTATTCGAAGTGTTTTCGACATTGAAGTATGTCCGACGAAAGCTTCGATTTGGGACTCCCGTGTGAACGCTTCACAGGGAAATGAACCGTTGTGGAGGCGAAGCATCGTGAAGAGCCGTTAATTTTGAGTCGTTACCCTTCAAGTAGCCGTTAGGCTCCCAAAAAAAGTAACGGACAAAACTTTACCGCGGGTTCACACCTTTTTACCTTCTGGTCCCACCTATCAGTGATAGAAGCTGAGCCTGCAATGTGAACACATGTTCAAAATGCAGTAACTAGTGGAAAGGCTATAAAAGGGGGAGCCAAAGCTCATCGGAATTTTATAGAGCTTTGCTTCTAAGCTTCCTTTCTTGAACCTCCCAACTTTCCCCAACCTCCTAAGCAACCAAACAATGGCAAGGACCAGCACAACAGTGCCAGCCATGGTGGGGACCTTGGCGCAAAGGCAAGCATGGGCGGCATCAGCAGCGGCGGCCATGGCGGGAGCTCCAGGGAGTTCTTGGCCAAAGAACCCTCGAGAGCTCCGCCCACCGTCCAAGAAGCCATTGCCGCAGAGCTTCATCCTCGGGAAATTGGCAAGTACAGCGGACTCCATCAAGGAAGAGGTGAACGGGAAGCTGGGATCCGGCATGAGGACTCGAGTCCCTGGAACAGAGACGACCCCGAAGCCATGGAGAGGAGAAGTAGTGGTCTCGAGGCTTTCTTCAAAGCCGGACTAGGACTTCCTGCGATCAACTTCCTGGCAGAGGTACTAGACATGTTCCACATTACCTTGCTGCAGTTGTCCCCCAACACCATAGCAAGACTGGCCATCTTCGAATGGGCCCTTTGGGCAGAAGGGTGCGAAGGGAGATCGGAGGTCTTCGCCGCCACTCACGAAGCCTCCTGCCAGCCGAAGACACAAGACGGACCCGGAGACACCAAGGTGTTAACGGCGTTCGGAAGTGTTAACTTCCAACTTTGGAAGGAGTACGCGCAACATTTCCCGGTGAAGGCCATCAACGATCAGTGGTACACCAACTGGATCCTCCGGTGGTTCTACGCCGAAGTTGGAGAGGATTCCAGCCTCGCAGGGCCCCTTCAAGAAATTTGGTATCGGAAGGAAGCCGAGGTTACTCCGAACCCAAGCATGCTTTCAACGCAGCTTGGGTTACTTTCTTCGGTAGCCGGTCGTATGAGCATGCTGGATCTGGCGGAGGAATTCATCGCCCTCCGGATCTTGCCTCTCGGAGCTGATTGGCCGATTGCATTTCAAAATGCTTCGGAGGGGAAGCTTCAAAGCCTAGGTAAGTCTTCACATTTTCTGCATTAACACATTAGAAACCAGATAACATACTTAATGGAATGCTACCTCTTTTCAGTGGCTCCTTTGGCGCTAGCTCCAGAATAGATTGCAAGAGCCACTGAACGGGTGCTCGGAGCCCCTACAGTGGTGGAGAAGCAGCGAAGGGTGGATCTAGTGGGAAGTTGGGAGCGCTTCAACAGGGTGTGGAGTGCTCTTGGGATGGAGCCTCCTCCTCTTCCAGACTTCGACTCAACTGGAGTGCCCCCCCGAAAAGGAAAACCACCGCTGAGCCCTCAAAAAGGGTCACCAAGACCCCCGTCAAGAAGGGGAAGAAGACAATGAAGCCTCCTCCTCAAGCATCTCCGATATATTCACCTTCCTCTCTGGACATTCAGAGCTCCTCTTCGCACGGCTCAGAAGAAAAGGATTCCAACGTCTAGATGGGGAAGGCCCTTGAAGACTAACTTCTGCAAGATAGCGAGGATGAGTCTCCAGCCATAGCCAGAGACCCCCCTTGGGAAGCTGCGGTAGCTAATGCAGCACACTCCTCCGAGCCTGCCGCAGCCGGCTCAGAACTTGGGTTAGCAATTCCTAACTCACCTGTGGCCAGAGTAGTAGTGACGGAGGTTGGGACATCGGCAGCGACTGCACCGGAGCAAACCTTAGGGGATGACCTCGAAGAATATCTTCGGATGTATGAAGTTCTGGAGGACCCCAAAATTCTCCCCCAAGGCATGGACGAAGGTATACCTCGAAGCTTTTGCCTTTGAAATTCCTGCAATGATTACCATACAACAAATATTCAATGAATACCTTAGCTTTTGTAGGTGCATCGAGAAGCGGCATGGCTTCAACCACCGGTGGAGCTTCGTCTTCAATTGGAGTTGAGGCTCTGGCTGGTGTAGTGGCTTCGACGACCGGAGCTATCTCGGGCGAAGTAATTCTGACCGAGAGGACAACGATTGAAGGAGGATCTACTCCAGCCGAAGTACTAGCTCCAGCTTTTGTGCCAGGGAGGGGCAAGAGTATGACTAGCTTCGGCCCCCTCCCTGCTTTGATGGCGACACCCTCCTACAACGACCCTTCAGTGAGCAACTCGGAGGAGGAGGTTGCGGTAGATTACCATCGGGCCCTGTCCTAGCTTCCTCTGTTAGCTCCGTTCTTAGAGCAATGGATAGGGCTCCGAACGCTTCTAGAACCCTTGGCAGATAAAGGCCAAGAGGTCGTGAGCTCCGAACTAGTCTCCGTCTTGAGCAAAGCCAGAGCACCGGAGCTTGATTTGGCCCTCGAAAGGGCCGCCCTTCAGGTATGCAACATACAACAAGTGTATTTAATTAATGAAATTACTTTGTACTCACTTTGCTTTTTTGCAGCAATTCATCCTTGCTAGAGCGACAACGACTTCCAATGAGCTCGAAGCTAATCGGCTCAAAAGGAAGGTTACCACCCTCTAGTCTGCCCTCAAAGGCTCCGAGGACAAAACATTGCAACTGGAGGAGGAGCTCCCCGAGGAGCGGAGGGCCAAGGCCATCACCGACGAAGCACTCCGGGCTGAGCAACAGAACAACACTGCACTCAAGGCTTCGGTCCAAGAGATCGAAGCCGAGCGTGTGGTGCTTAGGGCAGAGGTCAAGAAGCTTCGACAAGCAGCAACATATTCCAGCGCACAACTTGTGGAATTCCAAGACTCGATCCAACAAGCGCTGGCCTAGAAGATCACTCTGCTATCAAGAATAGCCGAAGTTTCTACTTCTGCTTCTGAGCTAGAGGTGGCAGAAACAAAGCACACTTCCATTGCTGAATAGACCATGGACACCCTCCAGGGTATCCTAGAATATTTTGGCACAATGTGCCCTTCGTATTCAGCTACGGTGAGCGAGCCCCTCGAGCGAAAGCTAAGGATGATCCAAGCGGCAACGAAGTTGTTGAAGGGCTCCGGGATTCGCTACGAAGAGATCTCTGGGCAGGTAGTTGGAATTGGAGTCCTTCGTCATGTCGAAGCCCTTGGGATTTCTGTTGCTTCGGTAGGGGGTTCAACGCTTGCCGGATTTGCCGATGAAGACTTGTTGCATCCTTCTCTAGATGTAGCTTCTTCTTGGGAAACTTTCTGGGTGATGTTGGGGGAGATAATCCCGACAGCCGAAGCGGGACCCCCAACTAGGGGGCCCGATGCCCGACGCCGAAAGGACCGGGACCTGCGAGGATAGAAGCCGGAGGCTCTCGGAGGCTCCGAGACCCCCCGGAGACGGCCCTCCGGGAGAAGGATGCCGGAGGCCGCCCTCCGGGAGAAGAATGCTGGAGGCCGCCCTCCGAGAGAAGATTGCCGGGGGCCATCCCCCGGTTCGCAGCAGTGAAGCCGGAAGGAACGTTGCCGGGGGACAGGATCGCGATCCTCTGGGCCGTGTCGGGTGGTGCAGGAGATCGCGATACGGATGATACGGTGCCAGAGCCGAATCTTCTTGTCTGTACTGTGTATAGTCCGTTTTGTCTGTACTACTGACCGAGGCCTGGCCACTTGGTAGTTGGTGGTCCAGAAGCACTCGACCTGTCGGGTAGGGCATCCTATAAATGCCCCTCAACTGTAGTTGTAACGAACAAGTTCAAGGAACATTGAATACACCACTCTCATTTCCACTAAACCTGTTGTCCGATCCATCGCTCCAACAGTTGGCACCGTCCGTGGGGATCCTAGTTCGAGAAGCTAGCGTCCTCTACACCTATTCACCCAAGCATGTCAAGCCGGAAGGGCGCAAGCATGGCTCCTCTACGCAGGTCAGCTCGTACCGCCGGGGTCGAGCCTGCCCCAGCCATCGACCCCAGTCCCCCGGCCCCCACCGTTACGCCTGTTGGGGCGCCCCCTGCGGAGCCCACCCAGGTGCCGGAAGGGACGCCCGAAGCCCGGGGCCCCGCCGGCCTACCCGAACCAACCTCCGCCAACCTGGCTGGGTTGCCGGGTGGGCCGCCAGAGCAACGTCCCCCGAGCGGACCTCCAGTAGTGTCCCTTCGGACCGATTACATCCGCTCGCGGGATCCCGACACCACTTCATGAGGAAGTGGGAGCCAAGCTGACGCCCTGGCCACCGAGAACGCTCGGCTGAAGGCGGAGCTGGCCATGTGGCGCCAGGAGGCGTCGCTGCGGCCTCCGGAGCCCTTCCGCGCCGCGGAAGCTGCGGCCGTGGAGCTGAGCGATGACGAGAACCCTCCGGATGAGGAGAACGCGTCTTACGACGAAGAGTCCCCCCTGCACCCGGATCTCCAGAGGGTGCACTTCGGGTCGAACTTTCGCGCCGCCAAGCTCCCTAAGTACTCCGGGGATTCAGACCCCGGTGAATTCTCTCGCTCGTACGCCCTGGCGATAGAAGCGTCCGGGGGAAGCCGGGACACCATGGCTAAGTGTTTCCCCCTGGCGCTCGAAGGGATCGCCCTCCGATGGTTCTGGTCGCTTCGACCTGGCACCATCCATTCATGGGACCAACTAAGGAAGAAGTTCGTCAACAACTTCCAAGGAACCTTCGTGGCCCCCATGTCCACTGGGAGCCTTTTCCAAGTAAAGCAGCAGCCCGGGGAAACTCTGAGGCAGTACTCCCAGCGCTTCGCTCACACCAAGGCCTAGATAAAGGGGCTTTCGGCTTCCTCCATCATCGACGCTGCCCGAGAGGGCATCACCCACCCGGGCCTTCTCGACAAACTCCACCGGAAGCCCATTTCCTCGGTGGCCCAACTCATGACGTATTTCGAGGAGTACGCTCGGTCTGAGGAGGGCCAGATGCGCCGGCAAGCAATGATAGTTCTTGTTCGGGCCCCCAGCGCCAGGGCATATGAAGCCTCGCCCAACCTTAGCCAAGGGGTTCGCCCCGCGCCCGGCCGCCAAGAGTCCTGCCGGCAGGACTTCATTCATAAAGACTCCCGACGAGGCCGGAAGCATCCCCGAGGGGAAGTCCTCAGTATTACTCCCCGGGGCCCCGCCAAGCATCTGCACGTGCCCGGAGGAGGTCGTCCTGCCGGGACCAAGGCCCCGCCTAGGGCACCCTCCGGAGGACCTTTCTACTACAGCATCCACGGTGAGAACCGGAGCCACGACACCGACTCCTGCCGGACCATACTCGCCCTCCGCAGCGACTATCTCGAGCGCAACGCCGGCCGCGGCTCCACAGACAGGGGAACTCCTACCCTTCACCCAGAAGCAGTCCAGGTAGTCGGGCGCCACGATGAGCCGGAGCTGGGGGCCTGGCCCCTGAATTCGGTAGGATCGCGGCCCCCCAGATCGAAGATACGCCGGATCGAGGGAAGCGAGTGGTCCTCCCCATTTCCGGAGGGGGCGCCCTAGGAACTCTATCCAAACGACAGCGACGGGACTACGTTCGAGAAGTCGGACACATCGGCACGTCCGGCCCTTCATCTCTCCCGGAGTGGTCCCACGTCCCCATCACCTTCACCGCGGAAGATGCATCCGGAGTCAAATTCCCACACGCTGACCCCCTTGTCATCTCGGCGGACATCGCCGGAGTCGAGGTGCGTCGCATACTGGTTGACGGGGGGAGTTCCGCTGATATCATCTTTGTGCAGGCGTTCGATCAGTTGTGCCTTTCGCGCAAGCACCTGCTGCCGGCTTCGCGACCTCTCCAAGGCTTCGCAGGCCCTCCGCTCGATGCCCTCGGCCAAATTATGCTGGAAGTGACCTTCGGCAGCTCCCCCCTTCAGCGTTGCGAAGAGATCTTGTTCGACGTGGTCGATTCTCCGTACACCTACAACGCCATCTTCGGTAGGGGGATGCTTAATCGGTTCGGAGCCATCGCACACCACAACTATCTGTGCCTCAAGATGCCAACCCCAGGAGGAGTGCTGTCAATTCTGGGCGATCAGGCCGCTGCCCGTCGGGTCGAATACGGTCATTTGGCGCCATTGGAGCCCCGGCAGGTCCACAGCGTCCGCGAAGGCGCCGAAGGAGCCAACCTCCCCGAAGCCGGGGATCCCGGGCAGAAGGGCCGCCCCACCAAGCCTCTCCCGGAGGGGGAGATCATCACCAAGATCTTGATCCAAGACGGGAAGGAGTACTCGATCAAGTTCGGAGGAAGCCTGGAGCCAGAGGTGTCGGCGCAGCTCGAAGGCATCATCCGCGACAACCTCGACATCTTCGCTTGGTCCGACGAAGACATCACCGGCGTCGACCGCTCGATCATCGAGCACTCGCTGGCAGTCGACCCGAAGGCCCGGACGGTCCGCCAGGGGCTCCAGAAGCTATCCGCCGAACGAGCCGAGCTCGCCAAGGCCGAAACAGAGAAACTACTTCGGGCGGGGGTTATCCGGGAAGTGAGTCACACCGACTGGTTGTCTAACCCAGTGTTTGTCCAGAAGAAAACATCTGGCAAGTGGCGCATGTGTATCAACTTTACTTCTCTAAATAAAGCTTGCCCTCGTGACCCCTACCCCTTGCCTCGCATCGACCAACTCGTTGATTCCACAGTCGGAGCAGAACTTCTCAGCTTCCTCGACGCTTACTCCGGCTACCACCAGATCTGGTTGAAGCCCGAAGACCAAGTCAAAACAAGTTTCGTCACCCCCGCCGGCGTATTCTGCTATCTCCGGATGCCCTTCGGCCTCCGCAATGCCGGGGCTACCTTTTCAAGATTGATCTCCAAAGCCTTGGGCCATCAGCTGGGGCGCAATGTGGAGGCGTACATGGACGACATTGTCATCAAAAGTACCACCAAGGGCCGCCACGGCTCGGACATAGCCGAGACCTTCGACAGCCTCTGGAGGTGCGGGATTCGACTCAATCCGGAAAAGTGTGTCTTCGGAGCTCGAGCCGGGAAGCTACTTGGGTATCTTGTTTCCAGTCGAGGCATCGAAGCAAGCCCGACTCAGGTTAATGCATTGCAGAATATGTCCCCCCTCAGAATCTGAAGCAAGCACAGAAGCTAGCCGGGCGGTTGGCTGCCCTCGGCCGGTTCCTGGCAAGATCAGCGGAGCGAAGCTTGCCCATTTTCGCGGCCCTTCGCAGTTCCAAGCACTTCGAATGGACCCCTGAATGTCAAGATTGCTTCGACCAGATCAAAGAATATCTCTCCGGCCTCGTGGCACTCGCCACACCCCAGGCCGGTACTCCGTTACTGGTCTACCTCGCCGCATCTGGAAGTGCGGCCAGTGCAGCCCTAGTCCAAGAGGAAATGCTCGACGGGAAGTTGATTCAACGCCCCATTTACTTCGTCTCCGAAGCCCTCGCCGGAGCTAAGGCCCGATACTCCAAATTGGAAAAGGTGGCGTACGCCCTCGTCATGGCATCCCGGAAGCTGCGGCACTACTTTTTGGCCCATGACGTCATCATCCCAACTGCCTACCCGCTCGGCGATATGTTCCGGAACAAAGATGCGACCGGCCGCATCGGGAAGTGGGCGGTGGAGTTGGCCCCGTTTGGAATCTCATTCGTCGCCAGGACAGCCATCAAGTCCCAAATCCTAGCCGACTTCGTCGCCGAATGGACAATGGTCCCTGATCGTGCGGGCATCAACGCAAGCGAGGGGGTCTGGACCGTTTTTTCAGACGGTGCTTACCAGGCTTCAGGGGCTGGAGCCGGGGCGGTTATCCTCTCCCCCTCCGGTCAGCAGGCCCTGTACTCCGCCCGCTTAAGCTTCAAGGCTACCAACAACGTCGCCGAGTACGAGGGAGTCCTTTTAGGTCTCCGCAAGGCACGCGCGCTGGGAGCGGTGCGTGTCGTCATCAAGACCGACTCGCAGGTAGTTGCCGGGCATATAGACAAGAGTTTCCAGGCCAAACACCCGGACCTTGCTTCCTACCTCGACGCCATCCGCAAACTCGAAGCTTCATTCAAGGGTATATCCGTCCAAAACATCCCGCGAGCCGAGAACAGCCAAGCCGACGCCCTCGCCAAGGCCGGGACAGGGGCTCAAGCCCTTCCGCCGGGTGCTTTTTTCGAGGAAATCATCCAGCCTTCGGTGCCCCATTGCCGTAAAGCATCCGCTTCCGCCGCGGATGAGCCCCCACCGGCTCCAGTTCTGTGCACAGTCAATGGCAACTGGCGGGAGCCCATCTTGTGCGCACTCGCAGGCAGCGAGGAGGATCGCCCTAGCCCTGACCAAGTCCGCCTCCAGCTCCGGGCAAGGTCCTTCCAACTGATCAATGGCATCCTTTACAAGTCGGGGGTATGTTCCCCGCTGCTCCGTTGCATCTCCCACGCAGACGGAGTGGCCATGCTCCGGGAAATCCACGAAGGGTTATGCGGGAGCCACTTGGCACCAAGAGCCCTCGCCGGCAAGGCTCTCCGACAGGGCGTATACTGGCCCACTATCGTCGCCGACGCCGAAGAGCTCGTCCGCACCTGCCAAGGCTGTCAGTGGATGGGGCGGCGCAGTCACAGACCTCCGGTCAGTTTGCTACCCATCCCTCCGGTATGGCCGTTGGCTCGGTGGGGGCATGGATCTCATTGGGCCATTTCCCCGAGCGAAAGGCAACCTACGCTTCGCCGTCGTCGCCGTCGAGTACTTCTCCAAGTGGGTCGAGGCCGAGCCACTGACTTCCATCACATCCCGAAGCGTCCAGAAGTTTTTTTGGCAGAATATCATATGCCGTTTCGGGGTACCCTGGCAGCTCACGTTGGATAACGGAACGCAGTTCGACGCTGGAGCTTTCCGGGAATTCTGCAACGAGTTGGGGGTCCAGCTCTGCTTCGCTGCAGTCCGACATCCCCAGTCTAACGGAGCTGTGGAGCGAGCTAACGGGCACATCCTCTCCGGACTCAACAAGCGCATCGTTGGCTTGGCCAAGGGATCATGGCCCGATGAATTGCCGAAGATCTTGTGGTCTATCCGGACCACCACCTCCCGGGCTACCGGTTTTACCCCATTTCGCTTACTGTTCGGCGATGAAGCAATGACCCCGACGGAGCTCCGAGCCGGTTCGTTGCGCGTCACAACACCTGCCGCCGACGACAAGCGCACCGTCTCCCTCGACCTGGCCGAGGAAACGCGGCTCAGGGCTGTCGCCAACCTCTCCCAGTATCAAAAAGAAACCAAGGCATGGTACGATCCCAATGTCAAGCACAATGAGTTCCAGCTAGGGCATCTCGTCCTTCGAGCGGTGGCCGCTCCCACCAAACTGGGCAACAAATGGGAAGGACCTTACATCGTTACGAAATCCGGCCGCCCAGGTTCCTACCGGCTCGCTACTTTGGAAGGCGAGGAACTGAAGCATACTTGGCATGCAGAACACCTGAAGCGTTACTTTCCGTAATCCCTTAGACGCATTCCACCAGCGGCCGATAGCGCCTGCTTTTTGTATCAAAATTGTGTAATACAATGGCAAGACACCCGGTTTCGTCTACCAAGCCACGACCCCAGGGGTTCGCGCATCCTCGCATCGGGTTCCGAACTCCGGTCCGACGCACCCTCACATTGGGTTCCGAACTCCGGTTCGACGCACCCTCGCATCGGGTTCCGAACTCCAGTTCGATGCACCCTCGCATCGGGTTCCGAACTCCGGTTCGACGCACCCTCACCTCGGGTTCCGAACTTCGGTTCGACGCACCCTCACCTCGGGTTCCGAACTCCGGTTCGACGCACCCTCGCTTCGGGTTCCGAACTCCGGTTCGACGCACCCTCGCATCGGGTTCCGAACTCTGGTTCGACGCACCCTCGCATCGGGTTCCGAACTCCGGTTCGACGCACCCTCGCATCGGGTTCCGAACTCTGGTTCAACGCACCCTCGCATCGGGTTTCGAACTCCGGTTCGACGCACTCTCACCTCGGGTTCCGAACTCCGGTTCGACGCACCCTCGCATTCGGGTTCCGAACTCCGGTTCGACGCACCCTCGCATTTGGGTTCCGAACTCCGGTTCGACGCACCCTCGCATCGAGTTCCGAACTCCGGTTCGACGCACCCTCGCATCGGGTTCCGAACTCCGGTTTGACGCACCCTCGCATTCGGGTTCCGAACTCCGGTTCGACGCACCCTCGCATTCGGGTTCCGAACTCTGGTTCGACGCACCCTCGCATTCGGGTTCCGAGCCCCGGCTCGATGCCCCCTCGCTTGTGGGTTCCGAGCCCCATCGGACAAGACACATTCATAGCGCCTTCCTCCTAGCTGGTTAGCGCCTACCCGGCAAGCCGGCTACCCGCTAAAAAGGGGGAGAAAGGAGGAGGAAGGAGAGAAGCAAGCACAAAGAAGGCTTCAACCACGTATATTAGAAAAGGGGAGGGGCGTACAACGTCCGTTGCAAAAGGACAGAAGAGAAGGATCAAGAGAAATTTTCATCCAAGCCAAGCAAGAAACGAAGGCCCCCTCGGCCGGAGGGGCCACCAGCGCCGGAGCGCGTTTCGGGCATATGCCCAGACACGCTTCGCGCGGACCTCTCCTTCTTTTTCTTCCGCTCCTCCTCCTTCTTTCGGGTGCGAAAGGCCCTCTGGTCCTCCTGAAGCTGGGCCCAGCTGCGCAGGTTGTCCCCCCCGGAAGGCGCTTCGTCTAAGCCGGCCTCCGTGTCGGACCAATCCACCGGCTTCGGAGATGAGGACGAAGAGCGGGACCCTGCTTCTTCTTCCTTGATGAAGCCCAGAACCCCCCTGAAGGATGTCAGGATCCACACGCCCATCGCCGCTACGGGGGAGGACGAAGCGTGCAGGCCGGTTCGCCTTCAGGACCTCGAAGATGGCCCATTGATGTCGAAGAGCGTCGTCAAAATCAAGCACTTCGATATCACGTTCGCAATCGCGGACACCCTAGATAAACCCCAGGAGGTACACTTTATTAATATGTGATTAAGTTCCTAAGCTATTACAGGTTAACGCAGCGGAAGGTCGCAAAGAGGTTACACCTTCGGGTCCGGCCGGCGAGCCGAGGCCGAAGACTTCGAAGGATCCGGAGGACCGCGGCCGCGGAGCGCCTCCTCCAGCCAAGCTTTGATTGCCTCGGGACCCTCGGTCTCCCAGACCGCCTTGAGCACTCGCCAAGATCGATTCAGCGCGACGCTCGGCGTTCGAAGGTGATCTCCCACGAAGACGACCGGGTGCGGGCTCGAAGGCGAAGGAAGGGGAAGGTCGGACACCTCGAGATGTCAGAGGATTCCGTAAGCAGCCACCCGAGCAGACACTTCGCTGTACTGCGTTACGGTCACGTGTATCTGCCGGACGGCAGACTGAATGAACTTCACCCGGCGAAGCAAAGACTCCCGGGCGATGTCGAACGCGCCACACCCGGTGCCGTAGCGCGCCAGCACCTTCCGGAGAGACACCGCGGTATCGGCCGCCGTCTTCCCTGCCTCAGCAAGTGCCTCGGTCATCTCCCCGTTCCGGGTGGTGAGGTCCGCCTCAGCCCGCTCCATCTGGGCCACTCGTACTCGGAGGGACTCCGCGCTGGCCGCCGCCTCCTCCCGAAGCCTGCCTGCCTCCGAGACCTGAGCTCGGAGAGAGGAAACCTCCCCTTTGAGTCGCCCTACTTCCGCAGCCCGAGATCGAAGCGCCTCCGCTTCGGCAGCCCGGACCCGGAGGGCGGCAACTTCTGCCTCCAGCTCGTCGGCCCATGCGGCCCGAGCCCGGAGCCCTTCCAACTCCGCAACGCGGGCCTTGAGGGAGCCCATCTCCGCCACTTGGGCCTCAAGTACTTCGGCCCTCGCCACTTGGAGACGGAGGGCTTCGACTTCCGCCGCCCGCTCCCGAGCCAGCCCCTCCGCGGCATCCGCTCGAGCCGCGAACCTCGCGATCTCCGCCTCGTGGCGTTGGCGTTCGGAGAGAAGGGCGATCATCTGACCCTGCGCCAGGGCAACCACCTGCGCGCGGAGAAGGTTAGCAAGAGAAGGGCTAGAGGCTCGTTGAAGGCACTCCAAGGATGTACCTGGCCCACTGCGGCCTCGGTGGCCCGGCCGAGGTCTAGGCCGTCCGACATCCCCAGCTCCTCCACCACCGGGGCTTCGCGGAGCCGCAGGTAATAGTTGTGGACCGGGGCCACCCTGGATGCGAAGTTCTCGCTGTTCGCCAGGAAGGGGCGCAGGAGGGGCACCGTAGCGCGCGCGCCCCGGTTGGAGGAAGGGGCCCGAGGTGAGCCCCTCGCGCCCTCGGCCGCATCCAGAGAAGCCCCTTTAGAGGCCCCCGCCCCCGCACCGGCTCGCTGCCCCGAAGCCCCCGTCGCGTTGACAGGGGCTGCGGGCCTCGCGTCTGCGGCGTCGTCCCGAGGCAAGACGACTGGCTCGACGACCCGGGTGGATGTGCCTGCGCAGATGAACGAGGTTGAAGTTCGAAGGAATCCCAGGGTTTGAAGAAAGACGGGTAAGCTATCTTACCTTCATCCGTGCCATCGCCAAGATCCTCCGAAGGCGGAGTAGGACCAGACGGGCTCGGGCGGAAGAAGAGGTCGTCGATGGAGTTCACGGGGGAACCTACCGCCGCCGCGGCGAGCTCGGCTTCCATGGCCTCGCGCCCTTCAACGGCGCCGAGTGGATCGGCCAACCCACCGCGATCCAGGCTGTTTGTCGCCCTGCTCCCGTGGGAGCCGACGGAGCCCCCCTCCAAAGTCGGTTGGTGCGGGGGAGAAGTCTCTGGGGGCGGCATTGTCCGGGCGTCATGGACCCCCCGCCTAGCCCCTGGCGCAGGGTCCGCGAAGGCCAAACGAGGGAGAGCACCCTCGGTCCTCTCGGTGCCCGAGCGGACGGGCGGAATCGGGTCCGGAATCGCCGGAGGATCCCCGTCGCTAGATCCTCCTCCTTCGGAGCGGGAGGCAGAGGCTGGTTCCGGGGAAAGCTGCTTGGGCCCTTTCACTATCTTCTTCTTCTTGGGGGGGGCGCCTGGGCGAGAGGCCACCGTCGGGATCGCCCACCTTCCTCTTCGAGACATCCCGAAGGGCCTCGCCCTCCAGAAGAGGCGGAGGCGAGAGCTCAAGAGCGCCCCACACTCGATTGGAGCACTCCCAGGAACCCACCAGTTCCAACTGTCGGGTGCGTTCGGCTTGGGTAGGGGCTCCAAGGATCCCCTCCGTCGCACGGGCCACCTCTTCGGGAATCCGGGCCACAAGCGACCCTGCAGTCCAAAGGTCAGAATCAAGATGCCCTTCGAGCAGAAAGCAGAGTCAAAGTAAACAAGCGCGAACGCTTACCAAGTTGGCGGGAGAGCTCCGCTGGCATCGATTCATCCCGGCTGCTCCGGAGCGACGCCGGCCATTCCTCCTTCAGCGGAGGGATTTCGAGGGCCACGAATTCCTCCGCTAAGTCGCGCATGCTCATTCGGCGAGCAATGATCTGAAGAAGCTTGATCCTCGCGGAGATCGAGCCGGAGTCAACTTCAACGCGCGCCTCCTTCCGGAACCAGATGTGGCGCGGAATCCCAGCGAGTCCAGAGCTAAGCCCCACGTGGACGTAGAACCACCGGCTCACCCATTTGGAGTACCACCTCTCGTTGATGGCCTTCGCCGGGAAGTAGTCCGCGTACTTCCTCCGGAGCTGGAAATTAATGCTTCCGAAGGCTAGTATTTGACCCCCTTTCTTCTTTGGCTGGCAGAGGGCCTCGTGCATCTCCGCGAAGACCTCCACCCTTCCTTCACAGCCCTCGGCGCGCATGGCCCACTCGAAGATGGCGAGGCGGGCCACGGCGTTGGGAGATAGCTGCGGAAGCTCCACGTGAAACGCGTCTAGCACTCCAGCGAGGAGCTCCGAGGCGGGAAACCCTAGCCCCACCTCGAAGAAAGCCTCGAAGACGACGACCTCGCCCTCTCGCGGCTGCGGGGCCGCCTCCCGACCCGGTCTCCTCGCCAGCGTCTCGGGACCAAGGCGGCCCCTAGTCGCTTGCTCGATCGACGCCTCCGTGCACGTAGATGGGCCGAGCTTCAGGGTCTGCTCCCGGAACCGCTCCGAGGCAGGACGGAGCTCGGGCGAGCCGCGTGCTTCTGATGGGCCTGTGGCCGCCGCCGCCGCAGCTGCCATCTGGCGCTGCAGAAAGCGCGGGTCCATCGCCATTGCCGGGGCGTCGCCCCTCACCATCGCGCAAGGATATGAGAAGAGGACTAGCGCTCAAGGAGCAAAGTGGGTGCAGTCTGGTGTGGCTAGAGCGTGCGCGATGAAGTAAGGAAGGAGGAACCAGGCGCGTAGCGGATGGTATTTAAGTACGGAGCCGTCGGTTTCCTCTTCTACTCGTTCCGTGTGTGAACGTGGCAGTTGCATGGCGCCTACATTTAATGTCTAACCGGCGCCTCGGGGCGCAGCGGCCTGCCGACGGTTCGCCTCCCCAACACCGTGTGCACGCGCGCGGCATTAACCGCCTTGGGTGGCGTTGGGCCACCTCCTCGGGACTGGAGCCCTGTGGTCAAAGGCGCGTAAGCATCTGGGGAGCTGGTCAAACTTCTCCCAACCCTTCGGGAAGGGGAATTCGAAGCGGACCTCCGCCTCCCGGTCTGGCTACGCCTGCCCGCTCCAAAGCTCTCCCGTGTCAGTTGGAGGGGGCTCACTCCGCAAGCCAGAATCCCAATGTAAGTTGCGTTCTTCATAGGAATCCCCGGGATTATCATGTGCGCTTCAAATCCTCTCTTGATGCAGGGCTTCCGAGAAGAAAGAAGCGAGGGGCTACTGTTGGGGGAGATAATCCCGACAGCCGAAGCGGGACCCCCAACTAGGGGGCCCGATGCCCGACGCCGAAAGGACCGGGACCTGCGAGGATAGAAGCCGGAGGCTCCCGGAGGCTCCGAGACCCCCCGGAGACCTCCCTCCGGGAGAAGAATGCCGGAGGCCGCTCTCCGGGAGAAGGATGCCGGAGGCCACTCTCGCCCTCCGGGAGAAGGATGCCGGAGGCCGCCCTCCGGGAGAAGAATGCCGGAGGCCACCCTCCGGGAGAAGAATGCCGGAGGCCTCCCTCCGAGAGAAGATTGCCGGGGGCCATCCCCCGGCTCGCAGTAGTGAAGCCAGAAGGAACTTTGGCGAAAGAAAGAAGAATAAGTGTACTGGGGGGACAGGATCGCGATCCTCTGGGCCGTGTCGGGCGGTGCAGGAGATCACGATACGGATGATACGGTGCCAGAGCCGAATCTTCTTGTCTGTACTGTGTATAGTCCATTTTGTCTGTACTACCGACCGAGGCCTGGCCACTTGGCAGTTGGTGGTCCAGAAGCGCTCGACCCGTCGGGTAGGGAACCCTATAAATGCCCCTCACCTGTAGTTGTAACGAACAAGTTCAAGGAACATTGAATACACCACTCTCGTTTCCACTAAACCTGTTGGTCCAATCCGTCGCTCCAACAGGTGATCTGGAAGACGGACCACAAAGCTACAGCCAAAGCTTGGATCGATGAGGCTCGCCGGTAGAAGCAAGCTTAGACGAAGCCTCCAGCTCTGACTTCACCATCTCCGACCCCGCCTGCTCTACCAGCCGACCCACAAGTTTAGCTTTATAGGGCGTTTAAGCATGTACAAGAAATCTTGTAAAGCCCTTTATATTAATGAATGAAAAGTTTATAAACGAGGAGTCTTTGTTTGAATGTTTATTCTTAGGTTTTGCTATGCACTTCAGAACTCGACTTCAAAGTACTGGAGCCTAGCGAAGGGCTCCGCCGATAGTGGGCTGTCCTTGAAGGCCCTACCGACACTCACGCTTCTCTGTTCCTCGGGGAGATCAAGGGGAAATAGTACCCGAAGTCCATCGTGAAGTCTTAGCTTATATTAAGGAAGAGGATAAGGAAGTAGCATCTTCATCATCCGAATACATAGATTGGTCTGACTCGGAGTACCAAGCCGAAGACCTGGTGGAGGCTAGGTCCAAAAGACTTCTGTCCTGGGCTGAACTTCAAGGGGAGCAGAAAAAACTACGAGCTTCTAAGAAGAAAAGCACTCGGACCAAGAGGAAAGTTTTGAAGACTCCGGGTTCCGAAGACCGAGGTGGTCTTAGAAATAGCTCTAGAGGTCGGAGGGGTCTCCGTTTTTATCTAGGCTTAGATCAAAATTTCTCTTGATATAATACAATATGATTATTCAATTAATATGATTTGTTTTGGAAGCATCTCTTAACTGTTCCTTACTCCCCTGCCCCTCCTTGTGGGTGGGGGACCGTACGCGTTGCGATAGGGTCCATCGGACACAATGATTGATATAACAACCTGATGCTTCGCACAACACTTGGTAATCATACTTCACTCTTTCATAGAGTTCTTCGAAATGTACGTTCATATTATGATGTTTATAAGTTTTGGAGCTAAGTTTACACTTGTAAGCTTCAATAGCAGCCGCTTAGGACTTTAAAAGTGTTTCATTGGGTCGGAGCTTTGAAACCTTATTGCTTGGTCACCTACGACTCTTTTACAGATACTTCGAACCCGTAGGCCGGAAATATGTTCCTTTAAAGTCCTTAGACTCTTCTACGGATCCTAACAGGCCGGAGCTTGGAATCCGTAGGCTGGCCACCTTCAGATCTTTTTATAGATGCTTCGAACCCGGAGGCTGGAAATCTGTTCTTTTAAAGTCCTTAGACTCTTCTACGGATCTTAACAAGCCGAAGCCTGGAATCCATAGGCTGGCCACCTTTGGCTCTTTTTACAGATGCTTCGAACCCATAGGCTGGAAATCTGTTCTTTTAAAGTCCTTAGACTCTTCTACGGATCCTAACAAGCTGGAGCCTGGAATCCATAGGATGGCCACCTTCGACTCTTTTTACAAATGCTTCGAACCCGTAGGCTCTAAATATGTTCTTTTAAAGTCCTTAGACTCTTCTACGGATCCTAACAAGCTGGAGCCTAGAATCCGTAGGCTGGCCACCTTCGGTCTTTCACGGAATCCTTGAACCAATGGTCCAAAGGCTGTTTACTGGGTTCCTTGAAAGATGCTTACCTCCACAAGCATCTCCGTTCCCCTGATGCGTCCACCAGGAGTAAGGATTATTTGAAGAGTAAACATAATTCGAACCTCCATCTTTATTTAATTTAGAAAGGTACTTTTACAATTGATTACAAGGAGCCCCTAAGCATAATAACGTTTAAGGTGCTACGCATGGCATGCATGCTTCAACTCTTCCCCTTCTAAATTAGCTAATTTAAACGACCCGGGGCGCCCTGAGCATAGGATAATATATGGTCCTTCCCATTTATTTCCTAGCTTCCCCGGAGCTATTACACTTCACAATACAAAATGACCTGGTTTAAGCTCGTTCACTTTTATCTTCGGGTCATACCATGCCTTCGTTTGGTCTTGGTACTTCATCAGATTGGCGACAACTCGAAGCCTTGTTTCTTCTAACAAGTCCAGCGAAGTGTTTTTTCATCTTCATTTCCAAGCTCCACTAAGCAGAGGGATCCACCTTTGAGCTCCGTAGGAGTCATGGCCTCATCTCCGAATAGCAACCTAAATGGAGTGAAGCCTGTGGACCTGGCTTGAGTGGTCCGAATGGACCATAGAATCTTAGGGAGCTCTTCGGTCCACATCCCCTTAGCCAACCCAATAATCCTGCGATTCAAACCGGAGAGAATATTTCCATTGGCTCGCTCGATGGCTCCGTTGGTTTGGGGGTGGTGAATGGCTGCGAAGCATAACTTGATGCCCAGTCCTTCGCAAAACTCTCTAAAGGGCTCAACTTTGAACTGAGTGCCATTATCCATAGTTAACTCCCTTGGCACTCCGAACCTGCATATGATATTCTGCCAAAAGAATTTTTGCACATTTCTTGAAGTGATAGCAGTTAGGGGTTCAACTTCAACCCATTTAGAAAAATATTCGATTGCTACCACTGCAAACTTCAAGCTTCCATTGGAAAAGGGCCGATGAGATCCATTCCCCATCGCGCCATTGGCCATACCGGGGCAATAACTTGAAGAGGTGTTGGCGGACGGTGGCTCCGTCTACCCATCCACTGGCACCCTTGGCAGGTTAGAACTAAGTCTTCCGCATCTCTTACAATTATTGGCCAATAGAGCCCCTGTCATTGTGTCTTTCCTTCTAGAGCACGGGGGGCTAGATGGCTACCACATAAGCCTTCGTGAATCTTCTGAAGTGTATCTTGGCCTTCGGGTTGTGAGATGCACCGGAGTAGGGGAGAACAAACTCCGGCTTTATACAATATTCCGTTGACAAGCTCATAATTTCGAGCCCTTGCTTGCAACCTTTAGGAATCCGGACCTTCTAACAAGACTGCGCTGTTTTGCAAAACATCCATTATCGGAGTCCGCCAATCGGCGACTAGGATGCAAAGGACTTCTACGGAGGGTAATTGATGCACCGTAGGCTTGATGAGTTCTTCGTAGAAAGCACCCTCCGGTACATCCAATGCTCCGGCCGTAGCCTTCGCTAGAATGTCTATAAGTTGATTATCTACTCGAGGGATACTTCGAATAGAAAATCCTTTAAACATTGCTTCGGTCTTGCGGATTTCTTATAAATACTTTGCAAAATGCGGGTTCTTGGCTTGAAAGCTGTTGGCGTAAAAGATTACGCTAACAGGTTTCTGTAAAAAAGAAACTAACAAACGAAGTGTTTGCGAAGAGAACTGTTCTAAGCCTCCAAAAGGATAACAACTTAGAATAGTTCAGATGTGTGTATTGAATAACTTGTCTTCGGTCTCTATTACAGGGTGAAATGGGGGGTATTTATAGGCCCAAATATTAAGGAAAAGAACTATTTACCCCTCTATTACAACCGACATAGTGGAAACTATTCGGTACCCTTGATAGGGCTAAAATGGTAAAAGACTAATCTAATGATATAAAAGATAAATCTTCCATCTTAGCTGGCAATAAAGATCATGAAGATCCTTAGTTCGAAGATGTACTCCGAACTAGTGCCTATCTTCGTACTTCAAGCTTGACTCAGGGTATCTTCGAAGATGGACGTCTGGGAACCTTCGAATCCACTATCTGCTTTCATACTGTTGTGGCAATAACCCCAAAGATGAGATATTTTCCCCCAACAAAAGCGTTTGTCAACATGCCCTGCGACGACTTGGGAATTTGTTTTTATTATAATCCTTGCTGCTCCAAGTGCCTTTGCCTTTCGGAGGCCTGGTAGGATCCCTTCGTACTCTGCGATATTGTTGGTGGTCTTAAAGTTGAGCCTCGTAGAATACATGGCCTTCTGCCCCGACAGCGATATTATCACAGCTCCAGCTCCAGCACCAGATGCCTGATAGGCTCCATCAGAAAAAATTGTCCACAGACCTTCAGAGGTTTCTTCCGGAGCATAGACTGCGGATGGAGTCCACTCGACCACAAAGTCAGCTATGACTTGGGACTTGATAGCTGTTCTCACCGTGAAGGAAATACCAAAGGGGGCTAGCTCGACAACCCATTTTCCGATCCTACCCGTAGAATCTTTGCTCCGAAGCATATCACCAAGGGGATACGAGGTAGGAACGATGAGATTATGTGCTAAGAAGTAATGCCTTAGCTTCTGCGAGGCCATTACCAAAGCATAAGCAAATTTTTCGAGCTCGGAGTATCTTGTCTTTGCTCCGGACAAAGCTTCTGAGACGAAGTAGACTGGGTTCTGCACTAGTTTTCTTTTAAGTTCAACTTCCATGACCAGTACTACACTTACTGCGGAGCCCGTTGCTGCAAGATAAAGAAGGAGATTTTCCTCTGGGAGGGGCACAATAAGTGTTGACAGATTTCCGAGATAATCTTTAATGCCATTGAAGCTCTTCTGGCACTCCGGCGTCCACTTGAAACTTTCAGACCCTTTTAGAGCTTTAAAAATTTGAAGGCTTCATTCGGCTGATCTGGCCAGCAATCTACTGAGGGCTGCGAGCCATCCTGTCAGCTTCTGGACCTACTTCAGATTTTCTGGTGGAGCCATTCTTTGCAATGCGCTTATCTGTGTCGGTCTAGCTTCGATTCCTCAACTCAAAACTAAGTACCCTAGTAGTTTTCCAGCTTGCGCCCTGAATATACATTTCTTAGGGTTGAGGCGAACTCCACATGCTCGGAGGCTCTCAAAGGTTTCAGCAAAGTCTAGGCTATGATGGTGCTTTACAACACTCTTTATTATAATGTCATCCATATAGGCTTTGACATTTCAGCCTATTTGATGTCCTAGAGCCTTAGCTATAAGACATGAGAAGGTGGCTCTGGCATTCCGCAAGCTAAAAGGCATTCAAACATAACAAATACTCCGGAGGGAGTTATAAAACTCATCTTGGCTTCGTCTTCGCGCTTTAGCCAGACCTGATGATAACCGGAGTATGCGTCCAGGAAGCTTAACAACTCGGGGCCAGCCATAGAATCCACAAGCTGGTCTATTTGGGGCATAGGGTAGGGGTCTCGTGGGCATGCTTTATTCAATGATGTGAAATCAATGCACATGCGCCACTTGCTGGAGCCCTTTTTCTGGACAAAAATGGGGTTAGCCAACCACTTCGTGTGGGCTATTTCCCTGATAATTATAGCCCTCAACAATTTCTCCACCTCCACCTTAGCGAGGTCTTCCCTCTCTGCTGATAACTTACGGAGCCCCTGGCGCACTGGTCTAGCCTTCGGGTTGACAAGAAAACTGTGCTCGATGATGCTCCGATCAACTCCGGGGATATCGTCGTCAGTCCAGGCGAAGATATCTAAGTTTTCTTTAACTACTTCCTCCAGTGAAGTAGCTATTTCCAAAGGTAGCCCGTTGCCAAATTGTATTGGGTACTCCTTTCCATCTTTCAGGATCATCTTCATGATCACATCACCTTCCGGGCTTAGCTTTAGGGAAGGGCCCTTTGAGGAGCCTGAAGACCTCAAAGCCTTCTCCGTGTGCTCCGACACACTATTCACCTGCCGAGGGTCCAGAGGTGGACCATGGCTGTACTCCGCTCTTCGGACTACAGCTTGGTCTCCTGAGATAGTGAGGACTCCACCTTGCGTGGGCATTTTGAGACACAAATAGTTATGATGTGCTATAGCTCCAAACTGATTCAACATTCCCCTCCAGAAAATTGCATTATAGGCATATGGGGCGTCGACGACGTCGAAGATAACCTCCTCCACCCTGGCCAGGGGCCCCTCTCCGAAGGCAACCTCAAGGCCTATTTGGCCGAGGGCATCGAGAGGAGGACCTATGAAGCCTTGGAGTGGGCGAGCTTCCGAAAGTAGGTGTCTCCGGGGAATGCACATCTGGTCGAAGTCCTAGACGAAGAGCATATATACGGAGCTCCCACCATCCACCACTATCTTTCAGACTTCAACTCCCGCTATATCGGCTGAAATAACAAGGGGGTCAGCATGAGAGAATTTCACCCCCACAACATCATTGGTAGTAAAAGAAATAGGTACATGAGACCCCTCGGGCATTTCTGCTGCCGAATTCAAGGTCCCTATGTGCCCTACTTCGCGGACATATTCTCTTCGCTGCCTTTTTGACATGTTACCGAGGGTCCCCCCTCCGGAGATGGGCAAGACCACTGGATTGCCATGATCTTGGGGATCCTCCTACTTCGGTGGTGGCATAATGTTGGCAACCGAGAGTTGCATCGGTGCTTCGGGGTTGCTGGCTCGAGCCACGGCTTGTACAGGCTCCGAACGCACTGCGAGAGGGGCTCGGTCCAAAGAACCTTGCCCCGAGCTTCGTCCTAAGTACTCACACCGAAGGGTCAATACGTACTTGCAATCTTTCATGTCATGGCTTCTATTCTCGCCATGCACACAACAGAAGAAGGTTTGGCGCCTACCAGCCGTCTTCTCTTGAGGCTTCGAGGTACTAGCCTTGTTAGCTTGCGCCTGTTGAAAGTTAAAAGGCATCTTCGGGGCGGAGGGTGAAATATTTAATACCTCGGAGCGGAGGTGCTTCTTTCCCCATCTATGATAATTGAAGCGATTATCAAGGGGGGCTTGCAGAGGAGTCGGGACTTCTGGCTCCGTCTTCACTTCTCGAAGGGCTGGTGCAGGCATCACAATTCTTCAGAGGCAGCCGGTGAAGTTTGCTGAGGAGGTCTAGGTTCAACATCCCTTCGCGTGCCGCATCCACTACCGAAGAGGTAGACAAGCCTTTAATCTGAGACTTGGTGTGGGTGAAGCGTGAAAAATACTCCCGAAGGGTCTCCCCTGCTTGCTACTTCACCTGGAACAAACTTCCGATTGACATTGGGGCTATGAACGTACCCTAGAAGTTACTCACGAACTTCCTCTTCAGCTGCTCCCATGACTTGATCGATCCTGGATTTAGAGACAAGAACCATCGGAGAGCCACACTTTCCAGCACGAGGGGGAAGCACTTCGCCATTGTGTTCCACACCCCTCCACTGGCTTCTATTGCCAAGGCATACGAACGAGAGAACTCAACACGGTCGGACCCACCGGAGTATTTGTGCAACTTTGAGGCCTTGAACTTTGGGTCGAAGGGCACTTTCTGCAAGTCCAGATGTAGTGGAGACTCGTCGTCGAAGGATGCATTCTCGGCTTCCTCCGGGACTCGAAGAGCTTCGGGATAATTACTAGGACCATCGTCTTGAGGCACCTCCAGATCAGTAGTGAAGGCTCGAGGGCGAAGTCTATCTGCAGCCTCTTGCCTCCACCTTGATACTTCCTCCTGAAGCCGCGCTACTTGGGTGGCCGCGTCCTCAGGAAGGTCTTTATCTCCTCCAGAGGGGATCTTCGGGTCTTGGGAACTGGAGTAATCAGTTCGAAGCACCGAGGGAGCTGCTTAGGGACCTCTGGGTGCTCGAGGTCTGATGACCCCTTCGGGAGTTGGTGGAATGACTGAGGGTCCTGCACCATTGGTCACGGTCACCAATGACCGATGCCATCAACCAACTCCGCCGACCTCCTGGCTCCTCCTACGGTTGCTGTCATTGCAGTCGCCGGGGCTGTCTTGGAGGACGAACCCTCCGACAGTGTTGATTCAAGCACCAGACACGAAACAGGTGACCCGAGGGGGGTGAATGGGAGCTTTTAAAAATTTCTCTTCTATAGAATAACCTTCGAACAGAGCCTTCGAATAGACTAGTTCGGAGGTATGAAACACACTCTGAACACAGGCTTCGCACAAGGAAAAAGTTCAAAGTCCAGAAGACTTCGCTCACACTTGATACCCAAAAACGCACTAGGCTTGGCAAAGTTTGTGCTGGCTCCACACACAAGGGTGCCTTCAAGCAGGCTTCACACAACCGCACTTTGCACAAGTGTGTTTCCTCAGAGAGCTCTTATCAAATGCTTCACACTAGTCATCGGTACTAGGCTTTGCACATCGGAGTGCTCTAAACAGAACTTAGCAAAACTGACATACTAGGCAAACTTTGGCTATGCTAAATAAAAAACAACTTCGCTCGCATGCAACATATGGTACTTTGTTAGTAATCTGTGATTACTAGCCTCTGATATACACAGAGCGAACGTACTCGAAAACTACACTGATTTTGCACACATAAGTGATAGAGTTCACTTCACTAGTAAGAACTTAGAGGAGAAACTAGGTGTTGGTGTAACAGATTACGCTAACAGGTTCTCTAAGATTAAGAACTAACAAACAATGAGTTTGTGAAGCGAACTATCTCAAGCCTCCGAATAGGATAATAGCTCGAAGTAGTTCGAAGTTGTGTATTGAATATCTAAATATTCGATGCCTATTACAGGGTGAGAAAGGGGGTATTTATAGGTAAAAACTCTAAGGAAAAGACCTTTTTACCCCTCAATTACAACCGACATAGTGGAAACTATTCGGTACCCTAAATAGGGCTAAAATAGTAAAATATATCCGAAGAAGATAGATAAAGCAGACGTCCCGTCAGTCTTGCTATTTCCCACTGTAGAACGGAGCCTTCGAAGGGTATCTCCGAACTGGGGTTCGGAGAACCCTTTGGCTTAGAAACATCAACTTGGGGATAAGCTTCTGTCTTAGAACGACATGAGTGTCTTTGTCTCTTGATCTCAAAGATCTCGGGGATGATGTATTTCCCCCCAACACCGGGTTCGCAAAGAATGAAATGGACTGCAGAAAACAATCCAAATAGTGCAAAAAACACAAATACAAGTTCATGCAATCAATGAAAACAAAACAAAAATTTCATTGCAACAACAGGGAACACAAAAACTCACAGATTCAGATGACAAATCATGGCAGATGGCACAAGGCTACCGTGAGTGTTGGGGGAAAATATTCCATCCTCAGGGTTATTGCCGTAACAGCACAAAGGCAGATAATGGATTCGAAGGTTTCCAGATGTCCATCTTCGAAGATGTCCTGAGTCAAGCTCGAAGTATGAAGATGGGCCTTGGTTCGGAGTATATCTTCGAACTAAGGCTCTTTGAGATCTTTTCTGCCAGCTAAGATGGAAGATTTATCTTTTATCTTATTAGATTAGTCTTTTACCATTTTAGCCCTATCAAGGGTACCGAATAGTTTCCACTATGTCGGTTGTAATAGAGGGGTAAATAGGTCTTTCCCTTAATATTTGGACCTATAAATACCCCCCATTTCACCCTGTAATAGGGACCGAATACAAGTTATTCAATACACACATTCGAACTATTCTAAGTTGTTATCCTTTCAGAGGCTTAGAACAGTTCACTTCGCAAACACTTCGTTTGTTAGTTTCTAATCTACAGAAACCTGTTAGCGTAATCTTTTACGCCAACAGTTGGCGCCGTCCGTGGGGAACCTAGTTCAAGAAACTTCGTTCTCTACCAACTTCTTACATCATGCCTCCTAAGCGGAGTGCACCTCGTAACCCTGTTCGGAGGTCCTCTCGAATCTCCGGAGAGGCACCATCCGACACGGTTGAGGTCGGAGGGCCTTCGACATTCCCTCCACCTCAAACTTCGGAAGGAGTTTCCATCCCTCGAACATACGGAGTTCCTCCGCCAACTCCCTCTATACTTCGACCATCCGGAGTCCCCCTTCCACCTTCAATCCCACTTCGAACTGATCCTCTCAGTTCTCAAGACCCGGAAGATCCTTCCGGAGGAGATGAAGACAATATTGGTGATACGGCCGCTCAAATGGCCAGTCTCCAAGCTGAAGTAGCGAGGTGGCGGCAAGAAGCTGCGAATAGGCTTCGTTCTCAAGCCATCCCAGTTATTCTAGAAGTGCCCGAAGACGACGAACCCATCTATCCCGAAGCCCCGGAGAACGCCTCCTTCGATACTGAATCTCCGCTGCATCCTGAGCTGCAAAAAGTTCGATTCGACCCGAAGTTTAAGACTTCGAAGCTCTGTAAGTATGCCGGAGATGAAGATCCGGGAGAATTTGTCCGTTCTTATGCCCTAGCAATTGAAGCTAGTGGAGGAGTTCGAGATACCATGGCAAAGTGCTTCCCCCTAGCTCTTCAAGGAGTGGCATTAAGGTGGTTCTGGTCTTTGAAGCCAGGATCAATTAATTCATGGGGGCAACTGAAAAGAAGTTCGTAAGCAATTTTCAAGGCACCTTCGTGCCTCCGATGTCGACGGGAAGCCTTTTCCAGGTGAAGCAACTCCCTAGAGAGACATTGAGGCAATATTTTAAACGCTTCGCTCATACGAAGTCGCAGATCCGAGGGTTGTCTACATCTTCGGTAGTTGATGCAGCTCGGGAAGGTGTCACTCATCAAGGCCTTCTGGATAAGCTTCATCGGAAAAGCATATCCTCGGTTTCTCAACTGATGTCATACTTTGAGGAGTATGCAAGGTCGGAAGAAGGTTGGCTTCGAAGAACTGCAGCTACTCCATCCATATTGCAAGAAGTAAAAGTAGAAGTGAAAACTTCGGCACAGCCACAAGAACCAGTTTTCGAAGTTCAACATGATCGGAGAAGGGGGCAGAAGCATCCTCGTTCTGAAGTCTTGAACATTGCACCCCCGCAAAAGTTCATACAGAGAGCTCCACAGCCTTTGGGGAACAAGGTCAGCGGCTGGAGGCCGCCAGGGAAAATGGCTGGCAAAGGCCAGACCCTTTTCTGCTGCATTCATGGTGAAAATCAAAGCCATGCAACTGATACTTGCAAGGCTATACTCACTCTAAGAGGAGAATATCTAGAAAGAACTTCGGGTCGAGGTACTACCGACCGAGTTCCAGCTCAAGCGCGCCCGGAGCCGGTCCAGGCTGTGGCGCGGATAGAAAACTCTGAAGCCGCAAGACGCCCTCCAGTGGCCAATGTTATGCCACCTCCGAAGCAAGAGGAAGGGCAAGACCGAGGGAAAATAGTAGTCCTCCCCATCTCTGGAGGAGGTACCCTCGGAAGCATGTTGAAAAGACAGAGAAGAGACTATGTCAGAGTGGTGGGCCACATTGGGACTTCGTCATCTGCAGCTGTTATGCCGGAATGGTCTCACGTACCGATATCTTTTTCTGCGGAGGATGCAGCTGGCATTAAATTCCCGCATGCAGACCCACTTGTTATTACTGCTGATATTGCGGGCACTGAAGTTCGAAGAGTGTTGATTGACGGAGGTAGCTCGGCAGACATTATTTTTGTTCAAGCCTTCGATCAATTGTGCATCTCCAGAAAGCACCTTCTTCCAGTGGCTCGTCTGTTGCAAGGCTTCGCTGGACCTCCGCTTGATGCACTCGGCCAAATAGGCCTGGAAGTTACCTTCGGAGAAGGTTTGTTGGCCCGAACTGAGGAAGTAATCTTCGATGTTGTAGATGCCCCGTATGCCTACAACGTCATCTTTGGAAGAGGCATGCTAAACCAGTTCGGAGTTGTGGCTCATCACAATTATTTGTGCATGAAGATGCCCACACAAGCAGGAGTCCTAACTGTCTTCGGAGATCAAGCTATCGCCCGGAGAGCGGAATATGGTCATGGCCCCCCTCTTGATCCAAGACAAGTAAACAATGTGCAAGATAATCAAGAAAATTTTTCAACCCCTTCCGAAGCTTCGAAGAAATCCTTCCCAAGACCAAGTCCTGAAGGAGAGATTGCAGCGAAGGTTATTATCAAAGATGGTAAAGAATATACATTTCAATTTGGTAAAGATTTACCTCCAGAAGTTGCAACCTCCTTGGAAAAGGTGGTGGAAGAGAATTTAGATGTCTTCGCTTGGTCTGACGAAGATATCACCGGAGTCAATCGGGATATCATTGAACATAGTTTGCTTGTAAACCCGAAGGCCCGACCTGTTCGGCAAGGACTCCGAAAAATGTCTGCAGAAAGAGCTGTTCTGGTGAAGGACGAAGTTGAAAAATTGTTGAAGGCTGGAATTATCAGAGAAGTGGCTCACACAGAGTGGTTAGCCAACCCAGTTTTCGTCAAAAAGAAATCTTCTGGGAAGTGGCGCATGTGCATTGATTTCACATCCTTGAATAAAGCATGCCCTCGTGACCCCTACCCCATGCCCCGAATTGATCAATTGGTCGACTCCACCGCAGGTTCGGAGTTATTAAGCTTCCTTGATGCGTATTCTGGTTATCATCAAATATGGTTGAAGCGCGAAGATGAGATCAAGACTAGCTTCGTAACTCCCTCGGGAGTCTTTTGTTATGTAAGAATGCCTTTTGGCTTAAGAAATGCCGGGGCTACTTTTTCAAGGTTAGTTGCTAAGGCTCTAGGTCATCAATTAGGTCGCAATGTGGAGGCTTATATGGATGATATTGTAATAAAGAGTGCTTTAAAGCACCAACATAGCCTAGACTTAGCAGAAACATTTAATAGCCTTCGGGCATGTGGGATCCGTCTTAACCCCCAAAAATGTATCTTCGGAGCTAAGGCTGGAAAGTTGTTAGGGTATTTAGTTTCAAGCAGGGGGATTGAAGCTAGCCCTACTCAAATAACTGCGCTACAAAAGATGGCTCCTCCAGAAAATTTAAAGCAAGTGCAAAAGCTGACCGGGCGTCTGGCAGCACTTAGCAGGTTTCTATCAAGGTCTGCGGAGAGAAGATTGCCTATATTTAAAGCAATGAAAGGGTCCGAAGATTTTTCATGGACACCGGAGTGTCAAAAAAGCTTCGAAGATATTAAAGAGTATCTCAGTAATCTCGCTACACTCACGGTGCCTACTGCGGACGAAACCCTACTCCTTTACCTTGCAGCTATAGGTTCTGCTGTCAGTGCAGTCCTTGTCAGAGAAGTGGATTTCAATGGGAAGTTGGTACAAAATCCTGTTTATTTTGTATCCGAAGCATTATCAGGAGCGAAGACAAGATACTCCGAACTCAAGAAGTTCGTTTATGCTCTGATAATGGCTTCGAGGAAATTAAGACATTATTTTTTGGCTCACATTGTAATTGTACCAACTTCGTATCCTTTGGGAGATATGCTCCAAAGTAAGGATTCCACTGGAAGAATTGGGAAGTGGGCAGTTGAGCTAGCACCCTTCGACATATCTTTTCTGGCAAGGACAGCAATCAAATCACAAGTCTTAGTAGATTTTGTAGCAGAATGGACTCCACCTGCAACTTTGGTTCCGGAGAAGTCAAGTGACGGAGTTTGGACTGTTTATTCTGATGGGGCTTTCCAAGCATCTGGAGCAGGCATTGGAGCAGTATTAATTTCGCCTTCAGGGCAAAGAGCAATGTACTCCGCAAGACTCAGCTTTAAGTCTACCAATAATATAGCGGAGTATGAAGTGATTTTACTAGGACATCGAAAAGCACGTGCTCTAGGGGCTACAAGAGTTGTTATAAAGACAGACTCTCAAATAGTAGCAGGGCACGTAGATAAAAGTTTTCAGGTTCGGCATCCACAGCTTGCAAAGTACTTAGAAGAAATCCGTAAGATCGAAGCACACTTCAAGGGTATTTCCATTCGGAGTATACCAAGAGCAGAAAATGTGCAAGCGGACATCTTAGCAAAAGCTGCAGCCGGAGCTGTGGATGTACCAGAAGAAGCTTTCTATGAAGAGCTCAGTACACCTTCGGTGCCACAAATTCCCTCTGCAGAAATTCTTTGCATTCCAAGTGCAGATTGGAAAAAGTCAATCATGGAACTTTTACAAGGAGGAACAAATTTGCCTGAAGAGCCACAGCTTTCAAGATTGAAACTCAGGGCTAGAAATTATCAAATAATCAACGGTATTTTATACAAGGCCGGAGTATGTTCCCCTTTACTCTGATGTATATCTCAGGCCAAAGGTCAAGAAATTCTTCGAGAAATTCATGAAGGCCTTTGCGGTAGCCATTTAGCCCCTCGAGCTTTGGCAGGAAAAACACTTCGCCAGGGGCTTTATTGGCCTACAATAACAGCTGATGCGGAGAGCTTAGTCCGCACTTGTCAAGGATGTCAGTGGATGGGTCGACGAAGTCATCGCCCACCAACAGCTCTTCAAGTTATTGCTCCAGTATGGCCTATGGCCAGATGGGGTATGGATTTAATTGGTCCCTTTCCAGTAGCTAAGGGAAATCTAAAGTTCGCAGTGGTAGCTATTGAATATTTTTCTAAGTGGGTAGAAGCAGAACCCTTAACAGCTATCACTTCGAACAATGTACAGAAATTCTTTTGGAAAAACATCATTTGTCGGTTCGGAGTACCTAGGCAACTTACAGTTGATAATGGAACTCAGTTCGATGCAGAACCTTTCAGGAAGTTTTGCGAAGATCTAGGTATCCAGTTATGTTTTGCTGCAGTGAGGCATCCTCAGTCTAATGGAGCTGTAGAAAGAGCCAATGGAAATATTTTGTCAGGGCTAAATCGAAGGATAGTAGGATTAGCAAAAGGACTGTGGACCGAAGAGCTTCCGAAGATTTTGTGGTCCATTCGGACTACGCAAACAAGGTCCACAGGTTTTACTCCATTCAGATTACTATTCGGAGATGAAGCTATGACCCCAACGGAGCTCAAAGGAGGATCACTTCGCAGCACCGAACCGGAGATTGAAGAAGAAAGAGAAGCTTCGCTAGATTTATCAGAAGAAACAAGACTTCGAGCTGTGGCTAATTTATCAAAATATCACCAGCAGACGAAGACTTGGTATGACCCGAAAGTTAAGATCAATGAGCTTAGGCCGGGTCATCTTGTTCTACGAAGCATTATAGCACCAGGGAAATTAGGAAATAAATGGGAAGGTCCATATTTAATTGTTCGTTCAGGACGCCCTGGCTCTTTTAAATTAGCTAATTTAGAAGGTGAAGAGTTAGCACATACTTGGCATGCTGGAGCACTTAAAGCGATACTTCGCATAAGGGCTCCTTGTAAATCACTTGTAATCATCTTCTGAATTAATAAAGCATATGGTTCAGATAGTGCCTTCCCCTCATAAACTTCCAGCTTCCGAGTGGACGCACTAGAACCGCGGGGTTGACCGAGAGGGAAGTGTCATAAAGCTGAATCATATTTTCGGACTTCGAATCATTGGTTCAAAGCTTCCGACGTGGGGGCTGACATAATCCGGAGTCCAAGCCACCGACTTGTAGGCATCTGTAAAAGAGCCCAAAACCACATCATGCGGAGTCCAAGCCATTGGCTGGTAGACTTCCGTAAAAAGAGCCGAAGGTGGCCAAAATATGCGGAGTCCAAGCCATTGGCTGGTAGACTTCCGTAAAAAGAGCCGAAGGTGGCCAAAATATGCGGAGTCCAAGCCATTGGCTGGTAGACATCCGTAAAAAGAGTCCAAAGAGACCATTGCAAACTCCGAACCATTGGTTTGAAAGAGTTCGCAAAAAAGAGCCGAAGGTGGCCAAAGCAAAACAGAGTTTGAGCCATGAGCTTCGAATGTCTGTTAACATAGTCCGAAGTGACAAATTATCTAAGACACTAAGGTGTCCTTAAAGTTATCTCAAGTGATTTCTTTCAAAAAACAAGGGTACTAAGGTGCCATTCTTCAGACTACAAATAGTCGAAGACATTTTATAAGATTTTAAAAGATCTTTAAATTGCAGAGGGGCTCCGAACCCCAAAAAATTGTACTCCAAAGTTTTTCTTTGCGCATAACCATCTTTGAATACAGTTCGAAGTTGCTTATCCCCAAAGAGGGGCTAGTAAATATGGAGACAATTTTAAATAGGTATTCATTATTCGAACGAATATGTTTACAGATTACATCATGAAAAATTGGTATCTATACCAAGAAGGAATCGAAGACCTCTTCGATCTCTAGAGCTAGGATTGGAACGACTAGTTCCAGCGCCGGGAGTTATAACAACTATACGTTTGACTCTCTTGCCTCCCTTCGAAGCTCTAAAGTCCTTCTGTTCTTGTTGAAGCTCGGCCCAAGTTCGAAGCCGTTCGGGGCTCCTTTCCCAGCTTCCAAGTTCTTCAGGTTTTTTACTTCGAACTTCATCTTCGTCTTCAGACCATATAACGTCTTCAGAAGACGAAGTGTTCAAGTTAACCTATTTTTCTTCCTCTTTAATATAAGATAGTATATCTTTGCTTACTTCGGGCGCAATTACACCGGAGCTATCTCGAGGAACTAAAAACCAGGGGCGCTTATAAGCTTTTAGAAGATCGAAGGTGGTCCACAATGAGCGAAGTTCATTGTTAATATCTAACACTTCGATATCTTCCGTATGAGGCAAAGCCTAAAAATATGATAAACAAATTTTCATTGATAAATGTTCATAAGCACAAAGCTTTACATAGCCAAAAATCCTAAGATATTTCTAAACCTGCGGGTTCGGAGAAGGCTGATTGCTTGAAGCTTGGGTCCGAGCTTGTTTCTGGCGTTGTCCTTCGTCGATCCAGGCCTTGATCGCAGAGCGACCTTCGGCTCTCCATGAAGTCTGGAAGGCTCGCCAGGCAGCGGCCACACCTTCGGAAGGAGTCAGAAGCCACTCGTCGTCGAAGGTAATTGGGCCCTCTCCTCTGCTCGGAGTTATCGATCGGCCCAGATCTTCGTAGTAGCGAAGTAGGCCAACAGCAGCCACTTGTCCGGAGAGTTCTCCGTATCGAATGCCTGCTGTCTTCATCTGCTTCACCACTCCATGAATCATTTTCAACCGGCACAGAAGAGAAATTTTATCATCAGAAGGAAGTGTCCCAGTAGTACCGAAGTACTCCAGAACACCTAGCAGTTGATTCATAACTTCCGCAGCTACCTTCTCGGACTTCAGCTTATCTTCGATCAGTGCGTCCTTCATCGAAGTTACCTCTCCCAGAACCCCACAAAGTCTAGCAGTTTCGGTAGTCAAGATATTCTTTTGGTTCAAAAGCTGGCTAGCTTCTTCTTGGAGTCTGACAAGCTCGGTCCCTGCAGTAGCGTGCTCCGCCCGCATTTTTTCAATTTCTGCTCGAAGCACAATTCTTTCTGCTTCGAGCTCTTTATTTGCAGCCTCCAAACCTTGTCTGGCCCTGCGCTCCGTTGACACTATATTGTCCATCTGAACCACTCGGCTTTCGGAGATGGTGAGATTCCGTTGAAGGATGTTATTTTCCTCTCGAAGACGAGCGATTTCTTGATCATTCGATATATTCGCAGCTCGGGCCAAGACTGTTTGCTGCGAAAAGAAAAACCAAGGTAAAAATTTATTTGTAGATGAATTCTATGTTATTTCGCAGATGCTTCGTACCTGGTAAGCTGCGCGTTCTATAACAGCGTTAAGCTCCGACCTGTTCGCTTTGCTCAGAATGGCCACTAAGTTGGTCTCCCCTATGTCGCAACTAGCTCGATCCAAAGGCTCGAGCAAAGTCTGAAGACCAGTTGTTCGCTCTAAGAAAGGAGCTAGAAGGGGTAGCATACTTATCGCCTGTTGGACATCCTCGTCCAGCGAGGGGCCGGAGTGTTGGCCTGTAGTCTTCGGAGCCCCTGGAGACTGGCCCCCCTCGGTAGATTGACTCTCGTCTGTTGAATCAGACGGAGTTGATCCGGAACTCGCAGCAGGGAGGGGTTCTATATTCCTTTTGCCTTTTCCAGGTCCCATTTGAGTGGCACTTGGTATTGGCTCCGAAGTCGTCGAAGGTCCAGGGATTATTTCTTCCTGGCGGACCTCTTCCACAGAAGTGGACTCTGTAAAAAAAACAAAAGTATTATACATTGTATAAATACACAAAATAAACATAAAATAATTATTCGAAGTTTACCTTCGACATTCTGGCGAGGGGTAATCATTGGGCTGTTTGGCGGATCGAAGGCGAGATCTTCGTCCGAATCAGCCGTTAAATCTTTGACTGCAGGAACATTTTCCTGGGCAGTCCTTGTTGCCTCTTCAGGAATCGAAGCCATAGTGACTTCGACTCCACTTTCATCCACAGGAACTTCGTCCTGAGGTAAATCCTCTTGAACTGCCGAAGTCCTTGGTTGCTCAAGGTTATCTCGAGACTCCGGCACGTTCGTAGGTACTTCGGCTTGTGCAGTCCTTTGAGATGCATCTTCGTCTATCAGACGCACAAGCAACCTCCCTTCGTCCTCTTGGGAGTCAGAGACTGAAGCCCTTGGGCTCGAAGGTGCTGGATTCTTTGGTTTCCGAGCCACCTTCTTGGCTGGAGTCTTGGCGGAGCTCGAAGTCCCAGCTTCGGCTTTCCTCTTTTTGGGCCCTTTCTCCGAAGGTACCCAATCCATCAAAGAGGGCGGAGTGATTTCCAGCATTCCCTACACTCTGTTAAATCTTTCCCAACTCTCGACCAACTTGATTCTCCATTCCTTTTCGGTCGGAGTTGGAGCGACCAAAATCTTCTCTGAAGCCCGCACGATTTGCTTCGAAGTAATAGGGGCTGAAGAAGCTAAAAAATGAATTAAGTTAGTTACTTCTTCGAATGAATATGCATAATATATGTTGTTTTCGAAGTTACCTGCAGGGCTCGAAGTCGAAGTGATTTTTCGGAGACCGCCTTCTGAATCCTCTTCGAAGATGATAGGCCAGTTGGCCATCAGTGGAGGGATTTGTAACCCGAGGAACTCTTCGGCTAAGTCTCGCATGCTCAACCTTCGACTGATCTTCTGAAGTAAGCTGAGGCGAGCTTCGAGCTGACCTTGGTCTGGATGCACTAGGGCTTCCTTCCGGAATTAGATGTCTTTCAGAGGTCCGGCCAGAGGATTGCTCGCCCCAACTTCGGCATAAAACCATCTCATGACCCAGTCGGTGTACCATCTTGCATTGATGGCCTTAGCAGGAAATTGAAGGGCGTATTCATCCCGAAGCCTGAAGTTAATACTTCCGAAGGCTACTACCACTTTTTCACCTCCGGGGCCTACGAAGGTTTTTGGCTGGCACGAAGCTCTGTGTAGCGCAGCGAAAATCTCTGCCCTTCCCTCATAGCCTTCGGCTCTCAACGCCCATTCGAAGATAGCTAAACGAGCTACTGCGTTCGGAGAAAGTTGAGGAAGAGTGACGTGAAACAAATCAAGTACCTCAGCCAAGAAGTCCACTGCCGGAAGGCCTAAGCCAGCTTCGAAGAAGGCTTCGAATACGACCACTTCTCCGAGCCTTGGCGATGGGATAAGCTCCTTTCCAGGTTTGCGGATCATGACTCCAGTACTAATCTTCCCTTCTACTGTGACCGCCAAGGATTCTCTTTTGCAGGTAGAAGGTCCCAGTTGGAAGGATTGATCCAAATATTTCGTTGATGGTGGGCAGAGACCTTGATCACCAACATTTTGGGGATTTCCCCCTCCTGCCGCCATGGATGCCGTTGCGGGTGTTGGAGGAGCCGTCGCCAATGCCGCAGCCACTGCTGCTGCAGCCGCCTGCTGTCGAGCCAAGGCCGAAGGGGCTCCAGTACTCTTGGTTTTCGCCATTGAAGCTACTGGGCTGCTTTGGAGGAAGAATGGAAACTAGGGCTCAAAAGGTGTTTGTTTGCAAGAGAGCGGTGGAAAGGTACTCAGGAAAGTTCTAGGCCCTCTATTTATAGCCTAGACTTTACATTTTTTACCGTTAGTCTGTGCCGTTTCGCATTCTTGCCCGTTACTTCTCTCCGAAATTAACGCATTCCGTAGTTTCCGTTAGAAGAAGGAAGCTAACAGCTATTTCTTCTAAGTCTAAAAGGCTTTCGAGCTTCCTGAGTCAGTTCTAAGATAGTTCGAAAGTAATTGTCTTAAAACTGATTCGGAGTTTAATATCTTCGTATATTTCAGAGATAAATTAAAATCCAATAACCCCTACACCTGGTTATTTTTTCTTCCGTATACTGCTCTCCTAACATTACAGGTTTAACGGAGAAGCGTATTCGAGGGGCTACTGTTGGGGGAAAATATTCCATCCTTAGGGTTATTGCCGCAACAGCACAAAGGCAGATAATGGATTCGAAGGTTTCCAGACGTCCATCTTCGAAGATGTCCTGAGTCAAGCTCGAAGTATGAAGATGGGCCTTGGTTCGGAGTATATCTTCGAACTAAGGCTCTTTGAGATCTTTTCTGCCAGCTAAGATGGAAGATTTATCTTTTATCTTATTAGATTAGTCTTTTACCATTTTAGCCCTATCAAGGGTACCGAATAGTTTCCACTATGTCGGTTGTAATAGAGGGGTAAATAGGTCTTTTCCTTAATATTTGGACCTATAAATACCCCCCATTTCACCCTGTAATAGGGACCGAATACAAGTTATTCAATACACACATTCGAACTATTCTAAGTTGTTATCCTTTCAGAGGCTTAGAACAGTTCACTTCGCAAACACTTCGTTTGTTAGTTTCTAATCTATAGAAACCTGTTAGCGTAATCTTTTACGCCAACAGTGAGTACAGAAGGTTCTAAAAGTGGAGTGCATAGTGTTTCCCTAGACCTCAGCCAGCCTCTCCTTTTATAGGCACTACTCAGACCTGTGAAAAGACTATTATACCCCTAGGGTTTACAACTTTACCGCGTCTGGCAGTCACGAGGGTACAAATGGTAGTCTACTTTATTTAAAGATCATTTTGTGTCAGCATTGCAGACTGGTATCTTGGAAGCTCCCTTCGCACGTGAAGTGATGTAGTGGCTTCTGTAGTAGGCTTCGAACCCGTAGGCCTTCACTATAACGAAGTCTATCTTTGATACAAGTGACGGTTTTGAGCTGAAGCCATCAAAGCCCTTGAGTCTTAGCACCATCACCTTCAGAGTGGATCACCACGACTTCGCAACTCCCCTTAGCTCGACAGCCGCCCATTAGTGTACCGAAGCCATGTTTGGCCGAAGCACGTCAAGACAACTTGACTCCGAAGCCCCACTTGCGAAGTACCTCCCTACGTAGGGTTTTTTCCACCACTATTCGAAGTCCCTCCTTCGTCCAAGGCCTCCGCATGAAGCACTTCCATAAGCACTCCTTCACAGTGTCTCAACCTTGAGCACACTCGAAGAGCCTTACCCAGACCATGCCTTCAATGCACCTCGACTTCTCAGACCTTCATAAGTTGTCTTTCCAAATGTCTCCGTCCGAAGCACACTTGGGATCCTTGCCTCATTCCCAAGGGCTTTGTCTGCAAGCCTTCGAAGTTACTCCTTCGGAGTACCCCTTTGAAGTGCCTCGCCTCTAAGGACTTTGCCTTAGGGTATCTTCAGCCAGAGTCCCCCTCCGCACTTCCTGCCTTCCACTGGTACACCTCGACCCAAGGACCGACCTTGACTTCACACAACCTCCGTGACCAAGCTCCCCGCTTGCCTGTCGTCAAACTCCCTGCTTGACCTAGTTCACCTACTGTGCTGACCGTCCCGTCACCTTCGAAGTCACCTACACTCCAACGACAAGTAGACAAGTGTATCCGATACCCTGGAGACCTCTCCGGGTACACACTCCGATGTACCACCCAAAATACTGACCCCTTCGGTACAACCTTCAAATTGTATACTGTCAGACCCCTCCAACAGATATACCTCGCTGCAAACTTGTGCAGCTAGCAAACACATAACCCTTCGGAAAACATGCCTCCGAACCCATTCTAAGGGATCCCTTCACCCAGAAGGAAATCTGTCAATCACTCATCACAGACTGAAACCAAGGCACATCTCAACTTGGTTTCTCAATCTCCCCCTTGATGAGTGCATTGACAACCAAATTCAAATTCAGGAAAAATTTGAAAATTTTCAGCGCACAAGTGACCATAAAAACTCAGAAAAAGCCAAATCATGTCTCCTAAAAAATGAATTTATCTCACCCTTTCTCATGAAAAGCCCTTTGGAAAAACCTCCCCTTTCGACAAAGCATGAAAGCATCATTATCATTTCTCCCCCTGAAATACAAACATTCTTTCTCTTTGGCAATGCAAGAATCAAGGAGCAATAAATGATGCAAAACCTCTGAAGTATGATGAATGCAAAGACATATTGTGCAGAAATATGCCAAAGGTAATGTCAGAGATTATGTGCTCAACTTAGGTTAACAAAGCCCAATTCTCACTTGAAGCAAATTATCGTGATAGTTTTGGAAACAAAAGCATCACCACTTAGACTAGCAATCTAGCCATGAAAAGGCATTAACTGTAGAAGCTAGCAAATTTCTACCAAGGAAAGCATATCCAATTTTGTGGAGAATTTAGCAAACTTATTGGGCAATGAATTCATACTTGCAATTCTTTTTATGTTGCGAGGGGTTATTTTCTTGTCCACTTTATGCTTTCCAATCATGCCAAGCCTAGGTGAAGAAAAGACCATCAGAAGCTTAAGGAAATGATCTTGGTATACACTAAAATATCCTAGTTCCTACCAAAGTGCAATGGTAGGTGTTGGGGGAAAATATTTCATCCTTCGGGTATTAAGGAAACCTCTACATCAACACAGTCAGAAGCTTTGATCTCTGAAGGTCTTAAAGCATCAAGGGCTTCACTGTATTTGGAGCCTTCTTCAATGAAAGCCTCCGCAAAGGCTTTGGCATGATGAAGAATCCTAGAGCCTCTTTACCCAAAGGGGTACTGCCAGCAAGGACAGAAGGATTATTTTCTCACTATTAAATTAGTCTTTTACACTTTTAACCCTATGAAGAATATTAAATAGTATCTTCTAAGTCGGTTGTAATTTGAGGGTAAAGGAGTATTTTCCTAATGTATTCCATTTATAAATACCCCTCTTCGATCTGTAAGGGGTATCGAATACTCAGATATTCAATACACACGTCGAACTATCTCAAGCTATTATCTAATTCGGAGGCTTGGAATAGTCTTCATAAGCAAACACTTCGTTTGTCAGTCTTTCAAGTTCTCTAAACCTATTAGCGTAATCTTTTGCGCCAACAGTTGGCGCCGTCCATCGGGAACCTAGTACAAAAACTTCGTTCTCTACAAATCCTTTCTTAGAGCCATGCCTCCTAAACGGAGCCTAGGCACTAGTCCCCTCCGAAGGTCTTCTCGGACCTATGGTTTGGGATCTTCGAATACCATCGAGGTTGGAGGAACCTCCGTGGTCCCTCCACCTCAAACTCCCGAAGTAAACACTCATCCTCGAGCATATGGAGCCCCTTTTGCGGCCGCGCCTGTGCTCCAAACCGACGGAACCCCTCCTGCGACTCCGTTTGTGCTCCGAACTGACTTCGTCAGTTCCACCTAGCCACAGAAAGATAAATTCAGAACCTTTCCAATGCCACTGGTTTCATCTCAAAATACCTTCTAGATCAATGGGAATCGTCAAAACAAGATAGAGTCCAGAATCTGTCAGCATGTTGTTTTCTGCGATATTGGGCCTTTGGGCCGTGTATCCAGTTGAGCCCATTAGGGGTACATCCCGAACTAATATATAAGGTATTTCTACAGCCATCTAGGGTTTTTGGGTTTAGTTTACACGTTGCTTTGATAGCCACCACTTCACGGATTTGTAATTGAACCCCAACTCGCAGATTCCAATAGAATTTCAATTCGATTGTGTTTTATATGTTCTTGCTTGTGTTCTTTGATTTGCAGGCAAGGATTAGCCTTCTTGGCAAGGTCAATCAGGCCATGCTTGGTTGATAACCAACGGAGCAGTGGTGTAGCGATTGCATGGGCCGATCTCATTGATCGGAAGCCTGATCATCAACGTAGAGTTCTCCACAAATCGTTGTTTATCCCCCACCTGACAGAAGATCAGGCACCCCCTCCTCCATGAGGCCCCTCCGGAGGAAATGAAGGCCATCTAGATGACATGGCGGCCTAGATGGCTTGGCTTCAGGCCAAGGTAGAAAGATGGAGGCAGGAAGCTGCCGATAGGCTTCGCCCTCAGGCTAGCCCTATCATCTAGGAGGTGCCTCAAGACGATGACCCTATTTACTATCCCGAAGCTTCTGAGGTCCAAAGAAGCATCGAGAATGCTTCCTTTGGCGATGAGTCTCTGCTACACCCAGACATGCAAAAGGTGCGCTTTGACCCCAAGTTCAGGACTTCGAAGCGGTGCAAGTACTCCAGAGATGAAGACCTCAGAGAATTCTCCCGCTCTTACGCTCTTGCAATTGAAGCCAGCGGAGGGGTTCGTGACACGATAGCCAAGTGTTTCCACCTTGCGCTCGAAGGGGTGGCTCTGTGTTTGTTCTGGTACTTAAAACCAGGATCAATTAAGTCCTAGGAGCAGTTGAGGAAAAAATTTGTGAGCAATTTTCAAGGGACCTTCGTGCCCCCTATGTCTACAGGGAGTCTTTTTCAGGTGAAGCAGCAACCTTGAGAAACTCTACGACAATTCTTCAAGCGCTTCGCTCATACGAAGTCACAGATAAAGGGGCTGTCTGCATCATCCGTTGTTGATGTAGCACACAAAGGTGTCACGAATGCGGGCCTCCTCGACAAGCTTCACCGGAAGCATATTTCCTCAGTAGCGTAGTTAATGCCCTACTTCGAGCAATATGTCAAGTTAGAAGCAGGATGGCTTCGAAGGACTGCTTCGTCTTTATCAACCGTCCCCAAGAAATCAAACTTGAACTGAAGACTTCAAGTCCTACACAAGTGTTCTCCTTCGACAATAATCAACATGATGGACGAAGAGGACAAAAGAATCCTCGCTCCGTGGTTCTAAATATTGCCCCTTCTACTTCGAAATTGCCTACTAAGTATCCACAGGCTCAGGGCAACAAGGTCAGCGGCTCAAGGCCACCAGGGAAGCCAGCTGGCCGAGGCCAGGTCTTCTTCTACTGTGTGCATGGTGAAAACCAAAGCCATGCTACCGATGCATGCATGTCCATATTATCTCTGTGGAGCGAGTATCTCGAGAGGAGCTCTAGTCGAGGCACTCTTGACCGAGCCCCTCCTGCAACACGTCGGGAGCCGGTGTAGGCTGTCGGACATGTGGATAGTTTCGAAGCCACAAGACAACCTTCGGTGGCTAGTGTTATGCCACCTCCAAAGAAAGAGGATAACCAAGACCGTGGCAAATGGGTAGTACTGCTCATATCCGGAGGAGGGACCCTGAGAGGCATGTCGAAGCGTCAGCGGAGGGAATATTTATGCAAAGTAGGGCATATTGGGACCTCCTCGTCAGCCGTTGAAATGCACAAGTGGTCTCATGTGCCCATATCCTTCTCCGCAGCTGATGTAGCTGGAATTAAATTCCCCCGCGCGGACCCTCTTGTTATTACAACTGACATTGCAGGAACAGACGTCCAACGAGTGTTGGTTGATGGTGGAAGCTCCGCGGACATTATCTTAATCCAGGCCTTCGATCAATTGTGCATCCCATGGAAGCATTTACTTCCAGCAGCTCGTCCTCTTCAAGGCTTCGAAGGCCCTCCTCTCGATGCCCTCGGCCAAATTGGCCTCAAGGTCGCCTTCGGAGAGGGTCGCCTAGCTAGATCGGAGGACGTGATTTTTGATGTCGTCGACGCCCCTTATGCTTATAATGCTATCGTCGGAAGGATAATGCTGAACTAGTTCAGAGCTATTGCACATCACAATCACTTATGCCTGAAATGCCTACGCAAGGAGTACTTGCGGTCATTGGCGACAAACCTGCAGCTTGGAGGGCGGAGTACGACCATGGCCCACCTCTTGATTCCAGGCAGGTAAATAATGTGGAGAACCATTCGGAGGATGCTTCTACGTCAAGAGACCCCTTGAAGATCTCCTCCCTCAACCCAAGCCCTGAAGGTGAAATTGTAAAGAAGACAATTGTCAAGGACAACAAAGACTATCCCATCCAGTTTGGCAAGGAACTTCCTCCAGAAATTGCCACTTTTCTAGAAGAAGTAGTTAAAGACAATCTAGATGTCTTTGCCGGGTCAGACGAAGATGTTCCTGGAGTCGACTGAAGCATTATCGAGCATAGCCTGCTCGTCAACTCAAGGGTTCGACCTGTTCGTTAGGGGATCCATAAGTTGTCGATAGAAAGGGCGGATCTCGCCAAAGCGAAGGTTGAAAAATTATTAAAGGCTATGATCATTAGGGAGGTGGCCCACACGGAGTGGTTGGTTAACCCCGTCTTTGTCAAGAAAAAGGCCTCGGTCAAGTGGCACATGTGCATTGACTTCACATCTTTGAATAAAGCATGCCCACGTAACCCCTACTCCATGCCCTACGTTGATCAATTCATCGACTCTACAATCGGCTCTGAGCTTTTAAGCTTCCTCGACACGTACTCCGGATATCATCAAATATGGTTAAAACACAAAGACGAAGCCAAGACAAGTTAAATAACTCCTTTAGTAGTCTTTTGTTATGTCAGAATGCCCTTCAGCTTAAGAAATGCCAGGGCAACTTTTTTAAGATTAATTGCTAAGGCTCTAGGTCACCAGATAAGTGGCAATGTTGAGGCCTATATGGATGACATTGTAATAAAGAGTGGTTTGGAGCACCAACATAGTCTAGACTTAGCAAAAACTTTTGAGAGCCTCCGGGCATGTGGAGTTCACCTCAACCCCGAGAAATGTATCTTCGTGGCTAAAGCAGGAAAATTGTTAGGGTATTTAGTTTTGAGTAGAGGGATCAAAGCTAGCCCAACGCAGATAAGTGCATTGAAAAGGATGCCTCCATCGAAAAATTTGAAGCAAGTCCAAAAGCTCGCCGGACGCCTCACGGCCCATAGCAGATTTTTGGCAAGGTCCATAGAGCGGAGCCTCCTAATATTCAAAGCTTTGAAGGGGTTCGAAGATTTTTCCTCGACACCGGAGTGCGAAAAGAGCTTCAATGAAATCAAGGACTATCTCGGCAATCTCGCAATGCTTACTGTGCCCCTCGTAGATGAAACTCTTCTTCTCTATCTTACAGCCACGAGCTCTGCTGTTAGTGTAGTCCTTGTTTGAGAAGTAGATTTCAATGGGAAGTTGGTTCAGAATCCGATATAATTTGTATCAGAAGCTTTATTCGGAGCCAAAACTCGGTACTCCGAGCTCGAGAAATTGACTTATGCCCTAGTAATGGATTCGAGGAAATTGCGACATTATTTTTTGGCACATAATGTAATTGTACCAACTTCTTACCCTCTTGGAGATATGCTCCGAAGCAAAGATTCTGTGAGGAGAATTGGGAAATGGGCTATCGAGCTATCCCCTTTTGGTATTTCCTTCGTAGAAAGAACAACCATCAAATCATAGGTGGTGGCTAATTTTGTAGCGGAGTGGACTCCGTCTGCAGTATGGGCTCCGGAAGAATCAAATGAAGGTGTATGGACCATATACTCTGATGGAGCTTTTCAAGCATCCGGAGCAGGCGCCGAAGTGGTCATAATTTTTCCTTCTGAGCAAAAAGCAATGTACTCCGCAAGGCTCAAATTTAAGTCCACTAATAATATTGTGGAGTACGAAGGGATCCTACTTGGGCTTCGCAAAGCGCTCGCACTTGGTGCCGCAAGAGTTGTTATAAATACAGATTCTCAGATTGTAGCAGGGCACGTTGATAAGAGCTTTCAAGTTTGACATCCACAACTTGCTAAATATTTGGAAGAAATCTGCAAGACCAAAGCAGCATTTAAAGGGATTTCTATCCGGAGCTTCCCACGAGCCGATAACTTGCAAGCAGACGTCTTGGCCAAAGCTACAGCCGGAGCCCAAACATCCCAGAAGGGGCTTTTTATGAAGAACTTGCCTCCCATTAGGTGCCACAACTCCCTCATGTTGAGGTAATTTGCATACCAAGCAGTGTTTGGTGGAGCCCAATTATGGATTTGTTGGGGGAAAATACTTCATCGTCAAGGTTACTGCTACAACAAGGCAAAGGTAGGAGACTTAATCGAAGGTTTCTAGCATCTAACTCCGGTTATGTACTGGGACAAGTTCGAAGGCTAGAGGTGAACTCTAGTTCGGAGTATATCTTCGAACGTTGACTCTTTAGAGAGCTTCCCTGCCAGCTAAGATGGAAGGTTTATCTTCTTTCTCATTAGATTAGTCTTTTACCGTTTTAGCCCTATGAAAGGTACCGAATAGTTTCCACTATGTCGGTTGTAACAGAGGGGTAAGAGGGTTTTTTCCTTAAGATTTTGGCCTATAAATACCCCCTGTTTTACCCTGTAATGGGGATCGAATACTGAGTTATTCAATACACACCTTCGAACTGTTTTGAGCTATTATCCACTCGGAGGCTTGAAATAGTTTACTTCACAAACACTTCGTTTGTTAGTTTTTAAGCTTCAGAAACCTGTTAGCGTAATCTTTTACGCCAACAGGATTTATTGCAAGATGAAGCTAATTTGCCCGAAGGCCCAAAGCTATCAAGATTATAGTTGAGGGTCTAGAACTATCATATTATCAATGGTATTTTATACAAGGCCGGAGTCTATTCTTCCCTACTCCGACGTATCTCCCAACCCGAAGGCCAAGACGTACTTTGGGAAATTCATGAAGGCCTATGTGGTAGCCATCTAGCCCCTCGGGCTTTAGTAGGCAAAACACTTCGCTAGGGGCTCTATTGGCCTACTATAGTAGATGGTGCAGACTCTTTAGTCCGCACTTGCCAGGGTTGCCAATGGATGGGAAGACGGAGTCATCGTCCACAAACACCTCTTCTAGTTATAACTCTGGTATGGCCAATGGCCCGATGGGGAATGGATCTCATTGGCCCCTTCCCAATGGCAAAAGGTAGTCTGAAATTTGCAGTGGTAGCAAATGAATATTTTTCTAAGTGGGTCGAAGCCAAACCTCTGACCGCTATCACTTCCAAAAATGTGCAAAAAATTTTCTGGCAAAATATTATTTGTAGATTCGGAGTACCTAGGCAGCTTACAATTGACAATGACAATTAGTTCGATGCCGAACCTTTTAGAGAATTCTGCGAAGGTCTTTGTATCGAAATGTGCTTTGCAGTTGTCTATCATCCCAAATCCAATGGAGCCATCGAGCAAGCCAATGGTAATATCTTTTTAGGCTTAAATCGAAGGATAGTAGGATTGGCGAAGGGGATATGGACTAAGGAACTTCCGAAGATTTTGTGGTCCATCTGGACCACTCAAGCAAGGTCTACAGGATTCACCCCTTCCCGGTTATTATATGGAGATGAAGCCATGACGCCGACGGAGCTCAAAGGAGGTTCCCTCCGCACCATTGAACCAGAGCTTGACAATGAAAGACAGACTTCGCTGGACTTGATGGAAGAAACAAGGCTTCGAGCTATTACCAATATAACGAAGTACCAACATCAGACGAAGACTTGGTATGACCCGAAAATAAAGATTATTGAACTTACGACGGGCCATTTGGTATTGCGAAGCATAATTACTCAGAGAAAATTATGAAATAAATGGGAAGGACCATATATCATCCTATGTTCAGGACACCTTGGATCTTTTAAATTAGCAAATTTAAAAGGTGAGGAATTAAAACATGCATGGCATGCAGAGCACCTTAAGCGTCACTTCGCTTAGGGGCTCCTTGTAACAGATTGTAAACACCTTTCTAAATGAATAAAGCTTATGGTTCGAATAATGCATGCTTCTCAAGATGATTCCTACCCATAGTGGACACACTCAGGGGAATGGAGCTGATTGCGGAGGTAAGTATTATTCATTCGAACCCAATCAACGGACTTTGAGCCACCGGCTCGAAGCATCCGTCTAGGTGGGAAAGTACCATGAAAAATGGATTCCAAGCCATCGGCTTGAAAGCATCCGTAAAAAGAGTCGAAGGCGACCAAAATACATGGATTCCGAGCTATCGGCTTGAAAGCATCAGTAAAAGAGTCTGAAGTGACCAAAATAATCGGATTCCAATACATACAAAAAAGAGTACTAAGATACCATTTATGGACTATAGACCTATAGGATGGAAGAGCCCTACGAGGTCCATAACGACCATCTACCTTGATTTCGAGCCATCGGTTCCAAATTATTACTCAATACAATAAGGGCTATGAGCATCCAGAATTAAAAACCTTATTAAAATTGTGCACTTAGCAGACATGACAATCGTTGTGCATGTCCGTCTTCGCTTGATAATGGAAGGTGCTCACCCTCAAAGAGGGGCTAGGAAGTAAAGGCAAAGGCACAATTTCAAAGCATTTTAGTTTATATTACTTAATTATATTACATCATGAAAAATTAGAGTATAAACCAAGAAGAAAATGAAGATCCCTCCGATCCTTAAGACTAGTTTCGGAGGTAGCATGATGTTGATAGCAAAAAATGGCATTAAATGGTTAAGATTGTTGTTGGCGTAAAAGTTTACGCTAACAGGTTCTCTGAGATCAAGAATGGACAAACAGTGAGTTTGTGTTTAAGAACTGTCTCCAGCCTCCATATTGGATTATAGCTCAAGTAGTTCGAATAGGTGTATTGAATAGCTGAGTATTCGATCCCCGATACAGGGTAGAGAGGGGGGTATTTATAGGCAAAAATGCCTAAGGAAAAGACCTAATTACCCCTAAATTACAACCGACATAGTGGAAACTATTCGGTACCCGGAGCAGGGTTAAAAGGGTAAAGTTATCCATGGCAGACGGATAAGCCAAACGTCTTATCAATCTTGTCGTACTGCTTCGGAGCCTTCGTATCTTGCGAGGGGCTTCTCCGGACTTCGAATCGAGGAACCCTTCGGCTTGATGCCTTCTCCTTCGAATAAGAGCCCACCGGCTCCGAAGCTTAGTGAATCTTTAAGTTGTTAATCTCTAAGTCCTGAAAGTGAAGCAATTTCCCCCAACAATTGTCAAAATATCAATTTTGGTAATTTGGGCCAAAAATACACATGTCCTGGATTGGGCCAAAGCCCTACAGGGCCGAAGGCCCACTAAAGTTATGGGCTTCGGAGGCTTCTAGCAGGCCTGCTAGCTTCGGCCCGAAGGCCTTCGGAGGCCTGCCTCACCGAAGCTTCGACCCGAGGAGCAGGCTTCGATGGGCCTGGCCGAAGGCCTACTTTGGGCTGAATTCCAGAGATAGAGTTTGAGTCTGATTCTGGCTAATTTTATCCGTACGCATGATTAGGCCAAATCTTAACAGATTAATCTTAGAGATTAGAAGATTAGCCCCTATAAATATAGGGGTGAGGCCGATTCATTAACCCCCCCCAACACAAATCAAACACAAAGCCCTAGCTTTGAACCGTACCTTTACTTTATTCTTTACTTTTTTGCAACCTTCATGGGTTTGCCTGGAAGCCCTCTGCCGGCCACTTCGGAACAATGGTAATCCTTGTTACTTTGCCTATGAAGTATCCGCTAATCTGTGTAATAGATTGCTATCGCCATGTTACTTCGCCTGTGAAGTATCCGTTAATCTGCGTAACAGATTGCTACCTTCGTTTCCCTACTGCAACACTTAGCAGAATTCAGTCCCTAGGCCGAATTGGCACTTGATCTCTGTTCTGATTGAAGGTTTCACACTCGGAGCCACTGTGCCAGAGGTATTCAGAGCCAGGAGACTGGTTTCAGAGGCTTCCAGAACACCCTTCGGTGGGAGTACTGCTTCGACTACCCATGCCAGACCGTCACGCTGTTGTCGGTTTGACCGAGTCCCGCGTGCCAACACGCTTCGCAGCAGGCTTCGTCATGACAGTCTTTGCCACGTTCATACCCCACGCCATACGAATTCATGCCAGTGCGTCGCGTTCAAGTTATTCTATCATGTCATAGACTTCGCGCTGAACCCCGTTGTTCGGAGGTGATTGTCGTGTTGAGATCTGTTCAGAGCCTGCCTTCGGCCAGATCAGTCCAAACGCCGAAGACTACCTTGGGTGGGACCCTTCGCATTAGACTCTGAAGGTACCCTTCGGCGATACCCTTCACACTATACACTCTGAATCAGTCAGGCTCCACTCAGCTTGTTGATTTATTTTGTTTAATATATTTCTTTTCAGCTAATTGGATTATTTCTGTGTGATCTGATTACCTCGTGACTCCACCCCCCTTACCACTATTAAGGGTAGTCGGAACGTGACATCAGTGTTGTGTTACGCTTAGGCTTGTCCCTAAGTATCCGGACACTTTTGGATCGTCGAACTGACCCAAGTGCGGGGACACATTTTCATGACAACACCTAACTTCGGGGACGACTTGTTCCTGAGCCCGGAGTCTTCATAACTTTGCACTTAATCCGCTTCCCTTTCTTTGAAGCCCTGAAGTCCTTTTGTTCTTGCTGAAGCTCGGCCTAGGTCCGAAGTCGTTCGGGGCTGGTCTTCACTTGGTCTTCGCTAGACCACTCCTCTTTGGACCAGTCGATGTCCTCCGAAGATGAAGATGCTAAATTTAAAACTTCCTCCCCCTTTTGCTCCTTAATATAAGCTAGTACTTCTTTACAAATTTCACGTATAACTTCTCCATGGCTCCCTCGAGGAACTGAAAATCGAGGATGCATGTGAGGCCTTAAGGCTTCGAAGGTAGCCCACTGTTGACGGAGCCCTTCGTTAACCTCTAGCACTTCAAGTTCATCATCCAAAAAAATGTGGGAAATCCTAAAAACATTTCCAAATAAGTCCTTTTCATTGAATGAAAGACAAAAATACAAGTCGAAGGCATGCTAGTCGAAGGCAGCGTCCGCACTTGCTTTTGACGGTGGCCTTCATCGATCCACACCTTCACCATCATTCGTCCTTCAGCTTTCCAAGATGCTTGAAAAGCCTCCCAAGTTGCGATGACGGTGGGCGAAGGGGTCAATAGCTGGTCGCTGGCAAAGCTGGTAGGGGCTACTCCAGGGTCCGGTGAAACAGAAATCCCGATGTCCTCGAAGTGGCGAAGTACTCTGGGAGGGGCTACTTGTCTAGTGATCTCTCCATACTGAGTACCCGAAGTCTTCATCGTCTTCGCCGCCGCTTGGATCATATTCAACATATGAATCAATGCATCATTGGCCGATGACGAAGAGCCACAAGTAGGTCCCAAAATATTCCAAGACGCCCGAAGGACGTCCATGGTCTTGGAGGCTATGCTGTCACACTTTGTCTTCTCCGCAACCAAGGACTCAGTCGAGTGCCGCATGTCATGGATCAAAGTGGTGAGCTCGACCGTCTTCATCATGAGGACAGTCTTCTGCCCAAGCAGTAGCCTAACATCGTCAGCCAAACGTTGCCGCTCTTCTTGAAGCCTTATAGCTTCAGCTTTGGTTCGGAGCACCACTCGCTCAGCCACAAGCTCTTCCTTTACAGCTTCCAGTTTCGCCTTTGCGCTCTGCTATGCGTGAGCTACCTCCTCCAAGCTCGAGGCCTTGTTCTCAGAGTCAGCAAGGCTCTCTTAGAGAGCCGTCACCTTCTCTTTAAGCCAATTGCATTCGTGCTCATTGAAAACTGCATCTGCATGAGCTAAAACAATGTTCTAACAAAAGGAAAAGAAGAGCGAGGTGAGTATGTTATATATACTTTAGATGAAACTAACTTTTGCAGGTGCTTCATACCTGGTAAGCTGCCCATTCAAGGGCGGCATCAAGCTCCGACCCTTCGGCCTCGCCTATGATGGAGACTAATTTGGTCTCCCCCACTTCTCGACTAGCCCAAGCCAGAGGCTCTAGCAGAGTTCGAAGCCCTGTCCTCCTTTCAAGAAAAGGGGCCAGAAGGGAGAGACTTGTTAAGGCACTTTGATCATCGTCAGTGAGAGAAGGGTCGGAGTGAAGAGAAGCATCTTCTGAAGCTTCTATCGATTGTCCTCCGTTAGTCGACTCCGACAGAGTCAACCCCGCTGCAGGAGCAGGCATCGACCAAGATTTACCTTTTCCCTTTCCAGGACCCATCGCCTACTTTGGAGCCTTCACCTGTGCCGGAGTTGACTCTTGCCTTAGAGCCACTTCCAGTGCCAGCGCTGTCTCCTGTGCTGTCAAGCTTTGGGACCACCTCCTTAGCTGGGGCCACCTCTACCGGGGTTGATTCCGAGAATTCAAAGGTATATGCTATTATTTAAATGTTGCATGTAAAAGAAAGTGAAACAAGCTTCGATTGAGATATACCTATGACACCTTGTTGTCGGACAAGCATAAGACTGCTCGGAGGCTCAAACATCTGAGCGAAGTCTTCGTTAGATTCTGGAGATCAAACTGAAGAAACAACTATTGCAGTTTCCTCGGCTGCAACAACCACCACCTAGTCCAGAGCTGAGGCTTCCGCATTCTAGGCCTGAACCCTTTCGGCCTCAACTCCTCCTTGGTCCAAAACTGGGGTGTCTGTCTAGCCCGATGGAGTAGCTTCGACATCCATCGTCCCAGGCTCGCCCCCCTCTTCGGCTGGCGCCACTTCCGCACCATCTTGGACGAAGGTATCAGTTTCCATCCGAGTCCCTTCTTCATCGTCCCCCTCAAGAAGATCTTCGAACTCCTTCGCCATCTGCATGTCTCCATCATCTTCATCGTTGGACTGATTCGGCGATGAAATAGGTGATTTTGAAGGAGCACGAGCCTTTGGCTTGTGGGTCACTTTCTTCACTGGCGTCTTCACTGGGCCAGAAGTCCCGGCTTCGGCCTTCCTCTTCCTTATAGCCAATCCATTGCGAACCAGTCCGAAAGGGTCAAGGGCTCGACTCCGAGTACACTCCATACTCGGTTCAATCACTCCCAGTTCCCTACCAGCTTCACCCTCCGCTCTTTCTTCATGAGCATAGGGGCTCTGAGGACCTTCTCCGAAGCTCGGACTATTTTCTTCGGAGTACAAGTCATGTGTGGAGCTGAAAGATAAGATATCATCTGATTAATTCATTGAAATTAAATCGATATATCTGTATGAAACACCTTGATGCAGGATATGCAGAAAGCCTACCTACGGAGTTCAAAGGGATTTCTTGAAGTCCCCCCTCTGGGTTCTCTTTGAAGTGGATTGGCCAGGCGGCCATCAAGGGAGGAATTCAAAGGCCAATGAATTCCTCCGCTAAGTCGTGCATACTCATGCGTCGACTCACGCAGTACAACAACCCAAGACGTACCTAAAGCTGGCTTTGATTAGGATTGATTTCCACCTCCCTCCGGTACAAGATCTCCTCTAGGGGCCCCACCAAGGCGGAGGCCATCCCCACCTCCGCATAGAACCATCGGAGGATCCATTCAGAGTACCATCGGTCGTTGATGGCTTTCGCTGGAAATCGGTCTTCGAATTCATCCTGAAGCTGGAAGTTTATGCTTCCGAAGGCCACCACCATCTTCTCCCCTCTAGGTCCGGTGTACGTCTTCGGCTGACACGAGGCCTTGTTGAGAGAAGCGAAGATCTCTGCTCTTCCCGCACATCCTTTGGCCCGCATGGCCCATTCAAAGATGGCCAAGCGAGCAATTGCATTGGGAGAAAGTTGAGGGAGCTTTACATGGAATAAATCCAATACCTCCGCCAAGAAGTCCACTGGAGGGATCCCGAGTTTAGCTTCGAAGAAGGCTTCAAATACCACGACTTCTCCCACTTGTGGCACCGGAATAACCTCTTTCCCGGGGGATTGCACCTTCACTCCGAGCCCCAGCTTCCCGGCCACCGCCTCGGCAATCGACTTCTTCGAGAATGTCAACGCCCCCAAGCTATACGACTGGTCCATATACTTGGTGGACGCTGGTCGGAGATCGCGAGGGCTAGTAGGTCGAGGATTCTCCGAAGGCCTCACCGCCACTGCCGCCGCTGCCATGTCCTACTGCCGAGCCAAAGCCGAAGCCAACGTAGGAACTTTGGAACTAGTTTTCGCCATTGGAGAAAGCTAGGAGGGCTAGAAATGTGCGTTCAGGAAGGAGAAAGGTGAGTCTACAGAAGCAGTCGGTAACGTGCCTAAAAATCACTATTCTTCTTCCTTTTATAACCCATGAAATCCATTTTGCTATATGTTACAGAGCAACGTTTGGGTTGCTCTATTTTGGTTTGGATGCCGTTATGACATGCAGGGTCATCTCAATGAAGACTTGCAACCGCCGTGAGTTCGTGCGTCCATTAGTGTTCTTAGAGAGTAACGACTCTAATTTGGGTCTAACGACTCTGAGAACTAATGGCTAGTTTGGATCCGAAGGAACTTTGATTCAGAAACCTCTTCTTTGGACACCTCCCAACGGGTTTCGGGTGCGGAGATTCCTTACCTCCGAAGATATTATTTCTAATGGTTGTAAGGACTTTCGGATTTCCTTTTTCCAAATTTTAGACATGAAATTATTTCCTGCGTATACTGCCCTCTTCATTGCACAGGAAATTCGGAGAGAAGTATTCGAGGGGCTACTAATGAGAGAAAATATTTCATCCTCCGGGTATTAAGGAAACCTCTACATCAACACAGTCAAAAGACAAAATGAAGTCAGAAGCTTTGATCTCCAAAGGTCTTAAAGCATCAAAGCTTCACTGTATTCAGAGCCTCCTACAATGAAAGCCTCCACAAAGGCTTCGGCGTGATGAAGAATCCTAGAGCCTCTTTACCCGAAGGGATACTTCCAGCAAGGATAGAAGGATTATTTTCTCACTGTTAAATTAGTATTTTACCCTTTTAACCTTACGAAGAATATTAATCAATATCTTCTAAGTCGGTTGTAAATAGAGGGTAAAGGGGTCTTTTCCTAATGTATTCCATCTATAAATACCCCTCTTCGCGCTGTAAGGGGTATCAAATACTCAAATATTCAATACACACTTCGAATTCGGAGGCTTGGAATAGTCCTCATAAGCAAAAACTTCGTCTATCAGTCTTTCAAGTTCTCTAAACTTGTTAACGTAATCTTTTGCACCAATAGTAGGCAGTCTAGAATAGAGTAGTGCGACAAGGCAAACCCACCTAGATCTTTTCATGTTAAGCACATAAAGCATGGATACCATTTTTTGATGATTTTTATTGATTTTCAATGTAAGAATGACATGAAAAGCATTTGATTTTCAAGTTGCCTTTTGCATTCAAAAGAAAAGGATTCTAGCTGCCAGGTAGACAAAAGATAGCCAAAGCAATTGAACCTAAAGCATGCTAGATAAAGGCTAAGCAATGATTATCTTTTGAATTTTGCAAATAAAATCATGCTTGTAATGAAAATAGATATATTAACTAGAGCTGAGCTAACATGATCAACACAATTATGCAAAGGCACATATGAGCAAATATAAGTCAATGCTATTGCACATAGAAAAGGCTTATGCAGACCAATTAAAACATGCTCCCCTCACAAAATGACGTAGGGATGACAAATACCAAGTTCCCCACGCAAATAAGAAAACCGAGAAGCATCAAGAGGTTTGGTAAAAATATCGGCAAGCTGGTTCTTGGTACTAACATATTGAAGTTCAATATCACTCTTCTCATTGTGGTCTTTGAGAAAATGATTTCTCACAACAATGTGTTTGATTTTGGAATGTTGAACCGGGTTGTTGGCAATACAAATTGCACTAGTGTTATCACAAAAAAGAGGAACACTCTTATAATCTAACCCAAAATCTCACAAAGTACAAACCATCCACAAAATCTGTGAGCAAAAGCTAACTGCAACAACATATTCAGCCTTAGTTGTAGATTGCGCAATGCTAGACTATTTGCGGGAAGACCAGCAAACAAGAGAAGTACCTAGAAAATGACAAGTAACCGAGGTAGTTTTCCTATCGATCCTACACCTAGCAAAATCCACATTTGAATAACCTCGATGGCATATTGAAGAAGATGCAGAATACCAAATGTCGAATTATACCTTAGAATGCGCTTTACTGCTTGGAGGTGCGAAGCTCTTAGCGATGCCTGAAAACGAGCGCACATACCCACAGCAAAGTGTATGTTTGGCCTCGTAGCAGTCAAGTAGAGGAGGGAGCCGATTGATGGAGGAGGGGGTGCCCGATCTTTCATCAGGTGGGGGATAAACAACGATTTTTGAAGAACTAGACGTTGTCGATCTGGCTTCCGATCCATGAAATCAGCCCTTGCAATCGCTACACCACTGCTCCATTGGTTATCAACCAAGCAAAGCCTGATTGACCTCACCAAGAAGGATAATCCTTGCCTGCGAATCGAAGAACACAACCAAGAACGCAGAAAACGCAATCGAATTGAAATTCTATTGAATCTTCAAGTTGGGGTTCACTTACAAATCCGGCGAAGCAGCGGCTATAAAATCAACGTGTAAACTAAACACAAAAACCCTAGATGGCTTTAGAAACACCTTATATAGTAGTTTGGGATGCACCCCTAATGACCTCAACTTGATACACGGCCCAAAGGCCCAATTACGCAGAAAACAGCATGCTGATAGATTCTAGACTCTATATTTTTTTGACGATTTCTGTTGATCTAGAACGAATTTTGAGATGAAAAATGTGGCATTGGAAAGTTTATGAAGTTATCTTTCCGTGGCTGGGTGGAACATCAAAAACAGAGTTCGTATGTAGCCTGGGAGATGATTTTAGTGCACGGTGCTCCTGGAATCCGAGTTGGACACGAATTGTAATTGGATTGGACTCTCAAATTAGCTTGGACGTCCTTCCTTGTTCTTCTCCAACTCTTTGTTTATCTCCAAATGATTTTCATCATCTCCATGGTTCCTAACAATAATAATAATATATGGTAGTAATTTATTCCCAAGATAATATACTAAGATACTTAGAAACGAGTTGACCTAGAGATTTAATCGTCGTGCTCGAACTCGAATAATTGGATCTTGGTATTCATGTATGGTTGTATCATTGGTAGGGATGTCCTCATCATGCTCCCCTTATTGATTTGGAGTCTACCTCGACTCAACGTCTATTGTTCCCCAATCAACTTCCATGATAATACAAGAGTTCCATATACATGCATCTCTTCTATTGACCCAAGAAAGTATTTCTGAAATTGAAAATTTATGCATCTCATGGTGTAGCATCTGAGGTTCAAATATATAAAAATTAAATCTAACATAGAAATCATGCACCTTAACTTGTTTCCTCACAATCATGATCGTATCCCAACTGGTGATGTTCTCATCATTCTCCCCCTCTTGAAATAGAGTCATCCTCGACTCATACTCATATTTTCCTCCCATGGTTGGTTTCAATTTTGCAATGTTAAATGTGGAACTATCCCAAAACTTAGGAGGCAAAATAAGTTTATAGTTATGTAATTCAACAGAAGATAAAAACTCGTGAGGCATATCAAATTTACACTTATGTAGCTCAATATGAGATAAATAGTTAGTGATAACTAGGGGCAAAGTATAAACTATATTAGTAAGAGAATAATAAGCAGTTTCACAAAGCACAACATAGCACACATCTTGACTATGAATTTATGTTTGATCAGTTTTATGTGCAAGGATAGAAGAATCTTTTAATTTGATTTCATATTGAATTTCAGATCTAATATCAAGTTGTTTGCTCTCATTAGTTGCCATCTCGATATCATCTTTAACAATTTCATCAGAAGTTGAAAGTAACAAAGTAGATTTCACATCCTCATGCACAATGGTATAGTTATTAGTCCTATTATGGTGAAGTGCATCATTATCAAATTGCAAAGGGTGTTCTATTATTTCCGCTGATGAAGCAACCTAAACGGGAACCTGTAAGGACTTTTTACTTGACACCTCAACTTGTGTAGAGATGGAAGGCCATATGGTTGCTGATGTTGTTGTAGGTACATGTGCAGATGCATGATGAACACTTGGGGAAGAGAAAGGCTTGGTTAGTGCCGATGTGCTCGTCACTCGTGGTGGATAGGAGTCTCTTGCCTTGTATTGTCATTCCTACAATTCTTTCTCTGCAATGATGGTAAGATGGAACAAATGACTAAGAGTATTAAATTCTTTATAATAAATGATATCTTTAATCTCATACCTCAATCCATTATAGAAGTGCCACATCGTGTCCTCCGAGTGCTCCACAACACCACAACGGGTTATGCTCTCTCGAAGCTTAGCATAATACTCTCTCATAGACATGTTTCCTTGAACTAAGCATTGTAGTGGCTTACACAATTCACGATGATAAGGAGAGACAAATTTACTACGCATAGATCTTTTTAAATGACCCTATGTATCAGGTTGTAATTGAAGTTCACTTATATCTTCCCACCAGATTAAAGCACAATTTTTAAACATACCAGTTGCTTGTTTAACTCTATGTTATTCAGGAACTAGATATAAGTTAAATTTATGCTCTACGGTCATCTCCCAATCAAGGTATTCTTCAGCATCATATTCACCATAAGAAGATGGGATGGTAAACTTACTTTTGATAGAAGAAACATTGTTACCATGATTATGATTTGTCATACCTCCCATACCTGTCATGATTAGTAGAAAAGGAAAAACACTAGGAAAAAATATTAGCCCTATCAACTATTAGGTAGTGGGAGGTGCTCTTGCTCAAACTCAAGCATCTTACCACAACCTTACAAGGTTCTTACCATCACAGGGCAGTGGATGGCACAATCTTGGTCGTGGCACAATTCTTGACTGGTTGGTGACTTCCAAAGAGAGTGGTATACGATTGCAAAGACTCAAGATGCACCGATCATAAGTATATATGTGGAGTCTAGGTGGTTAAACAAGAGTAATCTACATGGTGGAACATGATTCAGAAACAGATAGTAATATTAAATAAGTGTCCAAAGTACTTGTACTAATTGCTGGTTTGAATGTGATCCCTATGAAAACAAGGCTTATATGAGAGAGTGGTTGAGGCTCAAAGGATGACTTATGTATTGACAAAATCAACACAAAACAGTACCAAAAAGTGCTCCCTTTTCTTTGATATTTTTAACTCCTTTTTTGATCTATTTTTTTACACTTCTTTTTTTTGACTAGGAGCACAAACAAGACAAACCAAGAAGATGTGATACAATTTTGCTGCAAAGAAGTGCTATGTAGATAAATAAAGATGAGCTGAAAAATCTATGCAAGAAACTTCGCGGCTGGAAAGCTCGATATTTCCGGCCGAATTTGGAAAAACTAAAATCGGCGAATCTAGAAAGCTAGGAAAACTTAGATCTAACTTTTTCTTTAGATTTCGAAAATGTATTTATTTTCCTTATTCCGAGTCTGTATGCAAAAGATATGACTGCTTTATCGGAGGCAGTCTGAATCAAGGTTTTGGAGGTTCTAGTTCGGACACGAATTGCAAGTCATATGGGAATTATGGGTGGTGGCTAGTATAAGGGGTTTAGAAAAAGGGATCACAATACTAACCAGCAACCAGACTTGACCAAGGACACAAACTCAATACTACAGACTCTGAAACCAAAACATGTAAAGGCTAGGGATGGTCTTGGAATAGGGAAAACCAACAAATACAAATTTTTGGTTGGCTTTTTCGTGGACTATGGGATGAATATGAAATCAATATAATCTAAGATACATGAACCTAACAGTAAAACAAGCTCTAATACCACTTGATGGAGGAGGGGGTGCCCGATCTTCCGTCAGGTGGGGGATCAACAACGATTTGTAGAGAACTCGACGTTGACGATCCGCCTTCCGATCCCCGAGATCGGCCCTCGTAATCGCTACACCACTGCTCCATTGGTTATCAATCAAGCACAGCCTGATTGACCTCACAAAGAAAGCTAATCCTTTCTTGCGAATCAAAGAACACAAGAAAGAACGCAGAAAACACAATCGAATTGAAATTCTATTGGAATCTGTGAGTTGGGGTTCACTTACAAATCCGGCGAAGCGGCGGCTATCAAATAAACGTGTAAACTAAACCCCAAAACCCTATATGGCTGTAGAAACACCTTATATAGTAGTTTGGGACGCACCTCTAATGGGCTCCACTGGGTACACATCCAAAAGTCTCAATAACACAGAAAACAACATGATGATAGATTCTGGACTCTATTTTGTTTTGACGATTTCTGTTGATGTAGAACAAATTTTGAGATGAAACTGGCGGCATTAGAAAGGTTATGAAGTTATCTTTCCGTGGCTGGGTGGAACGTCAAAAACGGAGTCCGTATGCGGCCTGAGCTATGATTTTAGTGCACCCTGCTCCTGGAATCCGAGTTGGACACGAATTGTAGTTGGATTGGACTCTCAAATTGGCTTGAACGTCCTTCCTGATTCTTCTCCAACTCTTTGTTTATCTCCAAGTGATTTTCATCATATCCATGGTTCCTAACAATAATAATAATATTAGGTAGTAATTTATTCCCAAGATAATATACTAAGATAGTTATAAAAGAGTTGACCTCGAGATTTAATCGTCGTGCTCGAACTCGAATAATTTGATCTTGGTATTCATGTATGGTTGTATCATTGGTAGGGATGTTGTGGGATCGGAATGGCGACTAGAGGGGGTGAATAGGTGTCTCAACACTTTCTTTCGAATGTGATGGCCTAGTCGAATCACCCAACGCACCTCTAAAAACACAATTTCAAGTTTCAATCCAATCAGTACAAAAATTGAAAACACAATTTCAAGTTTCAATCCAATCAGTACAAAAATTGAGCTCCTCAAGATGAAAAATCACAAATCAGCTTTGACTCAAGATTTTTAATCATCAACTATAAAATCACTCCCTCAAGAGATCAAATCAAGTTTGTAGTAGTGAATCAACTTGTGTCAATTCAATCTCAAATGTAATGCATGTACTTCTGAAATTTGTCGGACGATGAATAGTAATACCAATTTTCAATAACATTCAGCATTTATGTTTTGAAACAAAAGGTATACTTCAAATCTAGTCTCAATATTGATTTCAGCACTCACTAATCAGAACTTGACAAACTAGGTGAATTCAGGATGTTCAATATTCAGTACAGCAATTTCAGGACTCCTGGAGTGGAACCAACACAGCAAACTGTAGCACATCTGACAAATGCCAACACGTACAGATTCAGAGCTAGAAATTCACTTTACAAAATACATCTCAAGCATTTAAATTTCATATGTTAAACAGGGCAGAGATGGAATCTAATTACACGTTCTGAATAAACCAGCACTAAACACATTCAGATAATATTACACTAAATAGCACACAAAACAATCAGTCCTGAATTTATAAAACAAGATTGAGAAGATAATGCACAAACTGATTTCAGAAGGTAACTCAGATTTCAGCCATCAGTACATGCAGCAGAACTAACACCATTCTTCAAACAGAATCAAAAGTATACACAGCAATTGGACTAGAAACAAGGAATCCTGATTCAATTCTGCTCTCAAACTCAGTTTAGAACATAACTAGACAATTCATGTTGTTAACAATTGCTGTTTGTCACTTTCATGCAGAAAAGAACTTTCAGACCAAAGATTCAAAGACAGGTATTGTCAATTACAGCAAAAACAGAACAGAACAATTCTGTTCCTATTCCTGATAACTATAGTGGGCAAAGTTATAGATTGAATTACTGAAAACAAGCTTAAATACCTGAAACCAGAACTTTATCACTCAAAACAATTTAATCATATCACACTATACTTTGAAACTATTGTGTCAACAACAAATAGAAACTGAACACAGTATTACCTGTATTAAAACTGAAACCACAATCTATGTCTAACTCAAATCTGAATACACATTTCAATTCAGACTACTGATCTAGCACTTCAATCAGAAAATTCATATCAGTTCACAACAATTCAATGTAGATATAGAAAACTTAGTATAAATTCTGCTGTTGTGTTGTTTAATTCAGAAAGCAGACCTAGAAACTTGAATATAAAAGAGGTAAAAAGAGCAGTACTGATTCCAGATATATTGCTGTCCAGATGAACTGAAACAGTGTGAAAAGTTCAGTAAATTTGAAAGGATACTTTTGGGGTTCTAATAATCAAGCACCATAATCAACCCAAGATAACATATATGAACTTTGGCAAATCAACAGAGAACTACTTTGTAGATACAAACTGATTTCAAACACAAGAGGTCAAGTAGATCAGATATTTTCCTCAAGACTATTTGATTCAGACTGAAGACAAACCAAAATATGTTCCATCAAACAATTTCAGCTCTATTCCATTAGACTGAAGATCAACCAAAACAAAGACTATCGAATGAAACTACACAAGCGAACAGAACTTCATTGCAGGAACCAAAAGCAAAAACAGAATAGAAATCAATCCTTAATTTCTACAAACATGGTTGTGAAATACCTTTGATTAACTTCAACCATGATATCACTCTATAAACATCCCCAAAGATCAGCCAAGATAATGATGAACACTTGATGAAACATTTCATCAAACATGTGGGGAGCAAAAACCAAAACTGAAAAACAGTTCTAGAATAATTTTTCCAGCAGTGAGGTGCCTACTTTGAGCAGCAAAAGAAAAACGAATACATCACAGAAATCCTTTGCAACTATCAAAAATGGATGATTCAATTAATGCACAACAAAAGTTACTTGGACATCTCACACAAGTTCTGTACTGGATTCTCCAGAAAACGCAGCACAAAATCGATTTCGACCACAGAAACATACCTGCGCTGGAAACTGGATTTACAGTGAACAGTGTTTTCGAAAACACTGTGCAGATCCAAAAATTATCGTCCAATCTTCTTCAAACATAAGTTTTCACAGCCATTTTGATTGGAAAAATTTGTCTCAAAGTGCTCTAATGGTTCAGCCAACATAGGGGGGATAATATCATACCAACTCCTCTTCTAGAAGCCCCCATTTGACACATAGACCCTTAGTAATTTCAGATTTAATAATTCTGATAATTACCCTATACAAGCTAAAAGTAAAATTACAAAATGACTCTCCTTTTAATATAATTTTAGAGTAGAACCACTCCAAAAATTATACCAAGAGGTTACACGACTAAACTGAAAATTTAAACTATAACTAGACACCTATTTATTGAAATAACAAAAACAATAAACGTTTCGATGGTTTTCAGCAAAAACCGACAAAGCCTCTCAGCCCTTCGACTCATGACACTGTTCCGCGACTCCGAGCGCCAGCAAGCCACTTCCGCTCTCGATCCGCTCGAGCCGCGCGAATGCTTGTCCTGGCCTCCCTCTCGCAAACCCGGTCGACATGCCGTCGTAGTTAGCCGTCCGTCCAAGTCTCGCTCCGTCTCTTCGTGCACTCTTGAGATCTTCTCCAACTTCGCCTGGCCTCCCTGATCGTTCGGCATCAAGCTCCCCGCTCGACCCTCGATCACCTGCCGTCGACAGTCGATTAGCATCTCCACCCTGCACAAACAAGACAAGCCAAATCAACAACGCGATGCACCGCCAAAACCCTCGGCAGCCACACCTCCATTCCACATCGAAACCCTCGATGCACTCAACTCACTCTCAACTACTCATCCACTCAGATGCTCATCCTTGTCAATCACTCATCATTCAGACCGAAACCACCCATGGTTTCTCAGATGTCCTCATCACCGATCATGCTTCGAAACTCCTTCTGGTCTACGACTTCTCCATCCTCATTAGGATCCAATGCTACCGAAGTAGCCATCGGAGTGGAGAGGAGCTTCGCATCAACCATGTCAAACTTCTTGAGTGGGTCCTTAGTGTACTTCATTTGATGAACGAAGGTACCTTGTTTGTTTTGCTTGATTTGCAAACCTAGGAAAAATGTGAGTTCACCCATCATGGACATCTCGAACTCCCTGCTCATGGTATCTGCAAACTCTGTAACTAAAGCATGAGATGAGCCACCAAAGATTATATCGTCAACGTAAATCTGAATTAGGAGGAAATCTTTGCCATGTTTGAGAGTAAAAAGGGTTTTATCAACTGATCCCATCAAATACCCTCGCTCAAGCAGAAAAGACTTAAGTCTATCATACCATGCCTGAGGGGCCTGCTTGAGTCCATAAAGAGCTTTATGAAGTTTAAAGACTCTATGGGGGTATTTGGAATTTTCAAAGCCAGGGGGTTGTTTTACAAAAACATCTTCATCTATGAAGCCATTAAGAAAAGCACTTTTTACATCCATTTGGTAAAGTTTGAATCTACGGGATGCATCAAATGCAAGCATAATCCTAATGGCCTCTAGACAAGCAACAGGTGCAAAAGTTTCAGCAAAATCAATCCCTTCAATTTGTGAAAAACCATGAGCTACAAGTCTAGCTTTGTTTCTAACCACAGACCGATCCTCCCCTTGCTTGTTTTTTAAAATCCATTTTGTTCCAATAAAATGAACATTAGGAGGAGGATCTACAAGAGTCCAGAGTTGGTTTCTCTCAAAATTTTCAAGTTCTTCATGCATGTCATTTATCGAACTAGAATAAGATAAAGAATGACTCACATCTAAGGGCTCAAAAGAAGCAACAAATGCAGAATCAATGAATTGAACGTGAGAACGTGTTACCCTTTGATCAAGCTCACCAATGATCTGCTCGGGAGGATGCATCCTTTGGATGTGATGTGGAGTCTCGTGATGGGAGGTTGTCTCCCCCTCAACTTGAGCCGAGGAGCGATCGAAGATGACCGTTGTAGAGGTAGATGCTTCGGGGCCTCTTGCCGAAGTGATTGAAGTAGGGTCTATTTTGGGAATCGATGTCGAGGGAAGTAAGGGTTTATTCTTGATGTCTTCGAGATCTTCTTCTTCAAAGATAGTCACTTCCATATCTTTTTCACTGGCAAGCTCAAAAGATGAACTAACATAGGGGGTTGATTCATCAAAAGTCACATCACATGACTCGATGACAGTATTACTATCTAAATTGAAAACTCGAAAGGAGTGACCATGTGTGGTATAAACCAAAAAGATCCCATTTGAAGAACTTGAATCAAACTTATCCAGATTTCCACACTTTAGGATAAAGCACCGACAACTAAATACTCCAAGATAAGTAACCTTGGGTTGTCTCCCAAAACACAGTTCATGAGAAGTTAAGTTCAAAATTGAGCGCAAAAAGATCCACTTTGAGATGTAACAAGCTGTGTTCATGGCCTTAGCCCAGAACCTTCTAGGAGTCCTATGCTCATCGTGCATCGTCCGAGCCATCTCAACCAAAGTGTGGTTCTTTCTCTCAACAACACCATTTTGTTGAGGAACCCGCAGATCAGAGAATTGATGTTCTATGCCATGCTCCATGCAAAAGTCAACAAAGAGACTATTTTTGAACTCGGTGTCATTATCACTACGAATGAATTTCAATGCACCTAGAAATTCAGTAAAAAGTCTCAAAGCTAAGCACCGAAAGTGCGAAAACACTTCATCCTTGCTAGCTAAAAAGAAGACCCAAGAGTAACTAGAGTAATCATCGACAATGACAAGAACGTACCATTTGTCGCCTAAAGAACTAACCTGTGAAGGACCTACAGTGTCCATACGGAGAAGTTCTCCGGGTTTTCCAGTCATCACCATATTGACTGGTGAATGCGAAGCAACAATCATTTTTCCATGTCGACAAGGAGCGCAAACTAAATTCTTCTCAAATTTGAGCTTGGGCAATCCTCGGATCAGACTTAGGGCACTTAAGCGAGCTAGCAACTCAAAGCTCATATGCCCTAGTTTCCTATTCCACTTCCAGAGCTCAGAAGAAGATTGTGCAACTAAAAAGTGAGAATTAAATGACTCTGAAAAGTCAGCTCCAAAAACTCTCCCAACTCTAAAAATCTTGCAAACCAAAACACCATCAGAATTGAGTACTTGCGAAGTATCGCGTTGAAAACGCACTTCGAAGCCCTCATCAAGCAACTGAGATACAGAAAGCAAATTGTATCCCAAATTTTCAACCAAAGAAACATCTTTGAGAGTGAAATTTGAGTTTCTTATCACACCTTTACCTTTCACTTTGCTTCTTCGGTTGTTGCCGAAGGTGATATGCTCTTTTTGCTTGGTTGAGGTGAGGCTGGAGAACCATGATGAGTTTCCGGTCATATGGTGCGAACAACCAGAGTCCATGATCTACGTGCTCTCTAAGCCTCTATCTGGTGCCTACACACAATGAGAAAACCTCGATCGCTTAATGCTGGAGTGAGTAAATAATTGACGACGTATCTAGCACTGAGAGATAGGAGTAGCAGGCAAGGAAACAATAGACGATATATGCACATGATATGTAATGTGGTGTAAAGTGCGAGGTCTATCTACATGATGAAAACCATACAAATGACGAGGTCTCCTAACCTGTTGAGGAACAAAACCTATAATACGTGTGTTGGGGGAAAATATCTCATCTTCGGGGTTATTGCCACGACAGCATGAAAGCAGATAGTGGATTCGAAGGTTTCCAGACGTCCATCTTCGAAGATATCCTGAGTCAAGTTCGAAGTACGAAGATAGGCGTTGGTTCGGAGTACATCTTCGAACTAAGGCAATTAAAAATCTTTATTGCCAGCTAAGATGGAAGATTTATCTTTTATATCATTAGATTAGTCTTTTACCATTTTAGCCCTATCAAGGGTACCGAATAGTTTCCACTATGTCGGTTGTAATAGAGGGGTAATTAGGTCTTTTCCTTAATATGTGGGCCTATAAATACCCCCCATTTAACCCTGTAATAGGGACAAAATACAAGTTATTCAATACACACATTCGAACTATTCTAAGTTGTTATCCTTTCGGAGGCTTAGAACAGTTCTCTTCGCAAACACTTCGTTTGTTAGTTTCTATTCTACAGAAACCTGTTAGCGTAATCTTTTACGCCAACAATTGGCGCTGTCCGTGGGGAACCTAGTCCGAAAAACTTCGTTCTCTACCAACCTCTTACATCATGCCTCCTAAGCGGAGCGCACCCCGCAATCCCGTTCGGAGGTCTTCTCGGATCTCCGGAGAGATACCATTTGACACGGTTGAAGTCGGAGGCCCTTCGACATTCCCTCCGCAAACTCTGGAAGGGGCTTCTATCCCTCGAACATACGAAGCTTCTCCGCCAACCCCTTCCATACTTCGACCACCCGGAGTCCCCCCTCCACCTTCCATCCCAATTCGAACTGATCCTACTAGTTCTCAAGACCCGGAAGATCCTTCCGGAGGAGGTGAAGACAATCTTGGAGATATGGCCACTCAAATGGCCAACCTTCAAGCTGAGGTAGCAAGGTGGCGACAGGAAGCTGCGAACAGGCTTCGCTCTCAAGCCATCCCAACTATCCCAGAAGTGCCCGAAGATGACGATCTCGATTATCCCGAAGCCCCGAAGAACGCCTCCTTCGATAATGAATCTCCGCTGCATCCTGAGCTGCAGAAAGTTCGCTTTGATCCAAAGTTCAAAACTTCGAAGCTCTGTAAGTATGCCGGAGATGAAGATCCCGGAGAGTTCGTTCGTTCTTATGCCCTAGCAATTGAAGCTAGCGGAGGTAGCAAGGTGGCGACAGGAAGCTGCGAACAGGCTTCGCTCTCAAGCCATCCCAACTATCCCAGAAGTGCCCGAAGACGACGATCTCGATTATCCCGAAGCCCCGGAGAACGCCTCCTTCGATAATGAATCTCCGCTGCATCCTGAGCTGCAGAAAGTTCGCTTTGATCCAAAGTTCAAAACTTCGAAGCTCTGTAAGTATGCCGGAGATGAAGATCCCGGAGAGTTCGTTCGTTCTTATGCCCTAGCAATTGAAGCTAGCGGAGGAGTTCGAGACACCATGGCGAAGTGCTTCCCCTTAGCTCTTCAAGGAGTGGCATTAAGGTGGTTCTGGTCCTTGAAGCCAGGATCAATTAATTCATGGTCGCAGCTGAAGAAGAAGTTTATAAGCAATTTTCAAGGCACCTTCGTGCCTCCCATGTCAACAGGAAGCCTTTTCCAGGTGAAACAGCTCCCCGGAGAGACATTGAGGCAATATTTTAAGCGCTTCGCTCATACGAAGTCGCAAATTCGGGGGTTGTCTGTATCTTCGGTAGTTGATGCAGCTCGAGAAGGTGTCACTCATCAAGGCCTCTTGGATAAGCTTCATTGGAAAAGCATCTCCTCGGTCTCTCAGTTGATGTCATACTTCGAGGAGTATGCGAGGTCAGAAGAGGGTTGGCTTCGAAGGACTGCCGCTACTTCGTCCATATTGCAAGAAGTTAAAGTAGAAGTGAAAACTTCGGCACAGCCGCAAGAACCAGTCTTCGAAGTTCAACATGATCGGAGAAGAGGGCAAAAGCACCCTCGTTCTGAAGTCATGAATATTGCACCCCCACAAAAGTTTACACAGAGAGCTCCACAGTCTACGGGGAACAAGGCCAGCGGCTGGAGGCCGCCAGGGAAAACGGCTGGCAAGGGCCAGACCCTTTTCTGCTGCATCCATGGAGAAAATCGAAGCCATGCAACTGATACTTGCAAGGCTATACTCACCCTAAGGGGAGAGTACGTAGAGAGAACTTCGGGTCGAGGTAGTACCGACCGAGTTCCAGCTGCAACGCGCCCAGAGCCGGTCTAGGCTGTGGCGCGGATAGAAAACTTTGATGCTGCAAGACACCCTCCGGTGGCCAATGTTATGCCACCTCCGAAGCAAGAGGAAGGGCAAGATCGAGGGAAGAGAGTAGTTCTCCCCATTTCCGGAAGAGGTACCCTCGGAAGCATGTCAAAGAGACAACGAAGACACTACGTCCGAGAAGTAGGTCATATTGGGACTTCGTCGTCTGCAGCTGCAATGCCGAAGTGGTCTCATGTACCGATATCCTTTTCTGCGGAGGATGCAGCTGGTATTAAGTTCCCGCATGCAGATCCACTTGTTATCACTGCTGATATTGCGGGCACTGATGTTCGAAGGGTGTTGATTGACGGAGGTAGTTCGGCAGATATCATTTTTGTTCAAGCCTTCGATCAATTGTGCATATCTAGGAAGCATCTCCTTCCAGCGGCTCGTCCTTTGCAAGGCTTCGCAGGACCTCCGCTTGATGCACTTGGCCAAATAGGCCTGGAAGTTACCTTCGGAGAAGGTTTATTGGCCCGGACTGAGGAAGTAATCTTCGATGTTGTAGATGCCCCGTATGCTTACAACGTCATCTTCGGAAGAGGCATGCTAAACCAGTTCGGAGCTGTGGCGCATCACAATTATTTGTGCATGAAGATGCCACACAAGCAGGAGTCCTTACTGTCTTCGGAGATCAAGCTATTGCTCGGAGAGCGGAATATGGTCATGGTCCCCCTCTTGATCCAAGACAAGTAAACAGTGTACAAGATAATGAAGAAATTTTTTTAGCCTCCTCCGAAGCTTCGAAGAAGTCCTTTCCAAGACCAAGTCCTGAGGGAGAAATTGCAACGAAGGTCATTGTTAAAGATGGTAAAGAGTATACATTTCAATTTGGTAAAGATTTACCCCCAGAAGTTGCAACCTCCTTGGAAAAGGTGGTAGAAGAAAATTTGGATGTCTTCGCTTGGTCTGACGAAGATATCACTGGAGTCGATCGGGATATCATTGAACATAGTTTACTTGTAAACCCGAAGGCCCGGCCTATTCGGCAAGGACTCCGGAAAATGTCTGCAGAAAGAGCTGCTCTAGCGAAGGACGAAGTTGAGAAATTGTTGAAGGCTGGGATTATCAGAGAAGTGGCTCACACAGAATGGTTAGCCAACCCAGTCTTCGTTAGAAAGAAGTCTTCCGGGAAGTGGCGCATGTGCATTGATTTCACATCCTTGAATAAAGCATGCCCTCGTGACCCCTACCCCATGCCCCGAATTGATCAATTGGTCGACTCCACCGCAGGTTCGGAGTTATTAAGCTTCCTTGACGCGTATTCTGGTTATCATCAAATATGGTTGAAGCGCGAAGATGAAATCAAGACAAGCTTCGTAACTCCTTCGGGAGTCTTCTGTTATGTAAGAATGCCCTTCGGCTTAAGAAATGCCGGGGCTACTTTTTCGAGGTTAGTTGCTAAGGCTCTAGGTCATCAATTAGGTCGCAATGTGGAGGCCTATATGGATGATATTGTAATAAAGAGTGCTTTAAAGCACCAGCATAGCCTAGACTTAGCAGAAACATTCAATAGCCTTCGGGCATGTGGGATCCGTCTTAACCCCGAAAAATGTATCTTTGGAGCTAAGGCTGGAAAGTTGTTAGGGTATTTAGTTTCAAGCAGGGGAATTGAAGCTAGCCCTACTCAAATAACTGCGCTACAAAAGATGGCTCCTCCGGAAAATTTAAAGCAAGTTCAAAAGCTGACTGGGCGTCTGGCAGCACTTAGCAGGTTTTTATCAAGGTCTGCGGAGAGAAGCTTGCCTATATTTAAAGCATTGAAAGGGTCCGAAGATTTTGCATGGACACCGGAGTGTCAGAAAAGCTTCGAAGATATTAAAGAGTATCTCAGTAATCTTGCTACACTCACGGTGCCTACTGCGGACGAAACCCTACTCCTTTACCTTGCAGCTACAGGTTCTGTTGTCAGTGTAGTCCTTGTCAGAGAAGTGGATTTCAATGGGAAGTTGGTCCAAAATCCTGTTTATTTTGTATCCGAAGCATTATCAGGAGCGAAGACAAGATACTCCGAACTTGAGAAGTTCGTTTATGCTCTGATAATGGCTTCGAGGAAGTTAAGACATTATTTTTTGGCGCACAATGTAATTGTACCAACTTCGTATCCTTTAGGAGATATGCTTCGAAGTAAGGATTCCACTGGAAGGATTGGGAAGTGGGCAGTTGAGCTAGCACCCTTCGGCATATCTTTCTTGGCAAGGACAGCAATCAAATCGCAAGTCCTAGCAGATTTTGTAGCAGAATGGACTCCACCTGCAAATTTGGTTCCGGAGAAGTCAAGTGACGGAGTTTGGATTGTTTACTCCGATGGGGCTTTCCAAGCATCCGGAGCAGGCATTGGAGCAGTGTTGATTTCACCTTCAGGGCAAAGAGCAATGTACTCCGCAGGACTCAACTTTAAGTCTACCAATAATATAGCGGAGTATGAAGGGATTTTATTGGGACTCCGAAAAGCACGTGCTCTAGGGGCTACAAGAATTATTATAAAGACAGATTCTCAGATAGTAGCAGGGCACGTAGATAAAAGCTTCCAAGTTCGGCATCCACAGCTTGCAAAGTACTTAGAAGAAATCCGTAAAATCGAAGCACACTTCAAGGGTATTTCCATTCGGAGTATACCAAGAGCAGAAAATGTGCAAGCGGACATCTTAGCAAAAGCTGCAGCCGGAGCTGTGGATGTGCCCGAAGAAGCTTTCTATGAAGAGCTCAATATACCTTCGGTGCCACAAATTCCCTCTACAGAGATTCTTTGCATTCCTAGTGCAGATTGGAAAAATTCAATCATGGAACTTTTACAGGGAGGAACAAATTTGGCCGAAGAGCCACAGCTGTCAAGATTAAAGCTTAGAGCCAGAAATTATCAAATAATCAACGGTATTTTATACAAGGCCGGAGTATGTTCCCCTCTACTCCGATGTATATCTCAAGCCGAAGGCCAAGAAATTTTTGAGAAATTCATGAAGGCCTTTGTGGTAGCCATTTAGCCCCTAGAGCTTTGGCAGGAAAAACACTTCGCCAGGGGCTTTATTGGCCTACAATAACAGCTGATGCGGAGAGCTTAGTCCGCACTTGTCAAGGATGCCAGTGGATGGGTCGACGGAGTCATCGCCCACCAACAGCTCTTCAAGTCATTGCTCCGGTATGGCCTATGGCCAGATGGGGTATGGATTTAATTGGTCCCTTTCCAGTAGCCAAGGGAAATCTGAAGTTCGCAGTGGTAGCTATTGAATATTTTTCTAAGTGGGTGGAAGCAGAACCCTTAACAGCTATCACTTCGAACAATGTACAGAAATTCTTCTAGAAGAACATCATTTGCCGGTTCGGAGTGCCTAGATACCTCACAGTTGATAATGGAACACAGTTCGACGCAGAACCCTTCAGGAAGTTTTGCGAAGATCTAGGCATTCAGTTATGTTTTGCTGCAGTGAGGCATCCTCAGTCTAATGGAGCCGTAGAGCGAGCCAATGGAAATATTTTATCAGGGCTAAATCGAAGAATAGTAGGATTAGCAAAGGGACTGTGGACCGAAGAGCTTCCGAAGATTTTGTGGTCCATTCGGACTACGCAAACAAGGTCCACAGGTTTTACTCCGTTCAGACTACTATTCGGAGATGAAGCTATGACTCCAATGGAGCTCAAAGGAGGATCATTTCGCAGCACCAAACCAGACATTGAAGAAGAACGACAAGCTTCGCTAGATTTATCAGAAGAAACAAGACTTCGAGCTGTAGCAAATTTATCAAAGTATCATCAGCAGACGAAGGCTTGGTTTGACCCGAAGGTTAAGCTCAATGAACTAAGACCGGGTCATCTTGTTCTACGAAGCATTATAGCACCAGGAAAGTTAGGGAATAAATGGAAAGGTCCATACTTAATTGTCCGTTCAGGGCGCCCTGGCTCCTTTAAGTTAGCTAATTTAGAAGGTGAAGAGTTAGCACATACTTGGCATGCGGAGCACCTAAAGCGATACTTCGCATAAGGGCTCCTTGTAATTCGCTTGTAATAATCTTCTAAATTAATAAAGCATATGATCCTGATAGTGCCTTCCCCTCATAGACTTCCAGCTTCCGAGTGGACGCACTGGAACCGCGGGGTCGACCGAGAGGGAAGTGTCATGAAGCTGGGTTGTATTTTCGGACTTCGAACCTGCAAGTTCGAAGCTTCCGACGTGGGGGCTGACATAATCCGGAGTCCAAGCCACCGGCTTGTAGGCATCCGTAAAAGAGCCCAAAACCACATCATACGGAGTCCAAGCCATTGGCTGGTAGACTTCCATAAAAGAGCTGAAGGTGGCCAAAACATGCGGAGTCCAAGCCATTGGCTGGTAGACTTCCGTAAAAAGAGCCGAAGGTGGCCAAAATCTGCGAAGTCCAAGCCATTGGCTGGTAGACTTCCGCAAAAAGAGCCGAAGGTGGCCAAAATATACGGAGTCCAAGCCATTGGCTGGTAGACATCCGTAAAAAGAGTCCAAAGAGACCATTGCAAACTCCGAACCATTGGTTCGACAGAGATCGCAAAAATGAGCCGAAGGTGGCTAAAGCAAAACAGAATTTGAATTATGAGCTTCGAATATCTGTTAACATAGTCCAAAGTGACAAATTATCTAAGATACTAAAGTATCTTGAAAGTTATCTCAAATGATTTCTTTCAAAAAACAAAGGTACTAAGTTGCCATTCTTCAGACTACAAATAGTCGAAGACATTTTATAAGATTTTAAAAGATCTTTAAATGGAAGAGGGGCTCCGAACCCCCAAAAAATTGTACTCCGAAGTTTTTTCTTTGCGCATAACCATCTTTGAATATAGTTCGAAGTTGCTTGTACCCAAAGAGGGGCTAGTAGATATGGAGACAATTTTAAATCGGTATTCATTATTCAAACGAATGTGTTTACAAATTACATTATGAAAAATTGGTATCTATACCAAGAAGGAATCGAAGACCCCTTCGGTCCCTAGAGCTAGGGGTGGAACAACTAGTTCCAGCACCGGGAGTTCTAACAACTTTGCGTTTAACTCTCTTGCCCCCCTTCGAAGCTCTAAAGTCCTTTTGTTCTTGCTGAAGCTCGGCCCAAGTTCGAAGCCGTTCGGGGCTCCTTTCCCAGCTTCTAGGATCTTCAGATCTTTTATTTTGAGCTTCATCTTCGTTTTCAGACCAAGTAACGTCTTCAGAAGATGAAGTGTTCAAGCTAACCTCTTTTTCTTCCTCTTTAATATAAAACAGTATATCTTTGATCACTTCGGGCGCAATTACACCGGAGCTATCTCGAGGAATTAAAAATCGAGGACACTTGTAAGTCTTTAGAAGTTCGAAGGTGTTCCATAATGAGCGAAGTTCATCGTTAATATCTAACACTTCGATATCTTCCGTATGAGACAAAGCCTAAAAATATGATAAACAAATTTTCATTGATAAAGGTTCATAAACACGAAGCTTTACATAGTCAAAATCCTAAATTATTTCTAAACCTGCGGGTTCGAAGGAGGCTGACTGCTCGAAGCTTGGGTCCGAACTTGCTTCTGGCGTTGGCCTTCGTCAATCCAAGCCTTGATCGCGGAACGACCTTCGGCTCTCCATGAAGTTTGGAAGGCTCGCCAGGCAGCAGCCACACCTTCGGAAGGTTTTAGAAGTCGCTCGTCGTCGAAGGTGATTGGGCCCCCTCCTGCGTCCGGAGTTATTGATCGGCCTAGATCCTCGTAGTAGCGAAGTAGGCCAACAGCAGACACTTGTCCGGAGAGTTCTCCGTAACGAATGCCTGCCGCCTTCATTTGCTTCACTGCTCCTTGGATCCTTTTTAACCGGCGCAGCAGAGTGACGTTGTCATCTGAAGGAAACGTTCCAGTAGTACCGAAGTACTCCAGAACGCCTAGCATTTGTTCTATGATTTCCGTAGCTACCTTCTCGGACTTAAGCTTTTCTTCGTTTAATGCATCCTTGGCTGAAGTCGTTTCTCCTAGAACTCCGGAAAGCCTAGCATTCTCTGTGGTTAAAGTATTCTTCTGATTTAGAAGTTGGCTAGCTTCCTCTTGGAGCCTGACAAGCTCGGACCCCGCATTAGCATGCTCCAACCGCACCCTTTCAATTTCCGCTCAAAGCACGATCCTTTCTGCTTCGAGCTCCTTATTTGTAGCCTCCAAACCCTGTCTGGCCCTGCGTTCTGCTGAAATCATATTATTCATTTGAACCACTCTAGCTTCGGAGAAAGATAAGTTACGCTGAAGAGCTTCGTTTTCTTCCCGAAGCTGAGCAATTTCACGTTCGCCTGATAAAGTTGCAGCACGGGCCAAGACCGCTTGCTAACAAAAGAAAAAACCGAAGTAAGAAATTATTCAGGTATAATTTGTTATTATTTCAAAGGTATTCCGTACCTGGTAGGCTGCTCGTTCCATGGCAACATTTAGCTCCGAACTCTTCGCTTCGCTTAAAATAGCTACCAGCTCCGTCTCCCCGACTTCGCGACTGGCTCGACCTAAAGGTTTGAGCAGAGTCCGAAGCCCGGTTCTTTGCTCCAAAAAAGGAGTTAAAAGAGGGAGCATTGCCGAAGCTTCTTGGTCATCCCTGCTTGGCGAAGCTCCGGAGCGTTCTACTGAGGTCCTTGGAGCTTCAGTAGATGGCCCCCCTTTAGTAGATTGACTCTCGTCTGTTGATTCAGACGGAGTTGATCCTAGAGCAGGGAGGGGTTCTATATTCCTTTTACCCCTTCCAGGCCCCTTTTGAGCGACTTCCGGGTTCGGCTCTGAAGTTGTCGAAGGCCCTTGAATTGGATTTTCGCGACGTACTTCTTCCACGGAAGAGGGTTCTGCAAAAGCAAAAGTATTATACACTGTATAATGTTGCAGAAAAGAACAAGAAAATTATACGAAGTTTACCTTCGACATTTTGGTGGTGAGCGAGCATTGGACTGCTCGGAGGGTCGAAGGTGAGGTCTTCGTCTGAATCCGGAGTCAAAACTTCAACTGCCGGAGTATCTTCTTGAGCAGTCCTCCCTTCATCCAAGACCGAAGTCACAACAACTTCGACTTCACTTTCAGTCGTAGGGGCTTCGATTTGCTCTTCCCCTTGAGGCAAATCCTCTTGAGCATTCGGAGTTCTCATTTCTTCTAGGATAGCCTGAGACTCCAGTGTACCTGCAGCATCTTCGATATGAATATCTGTTTGAGCTGCATCTTCATCAATCAACCTCACTAATAGTTTACCTTCATCCTCTTTAGAACCGGAGGTTGAGGATCTTGGGCTCGGAGGTGCAGGTTTTTTGGGCTTCTTAGCCACCTTTTTAATTGGAGTCTTTGCGGAGCTCGAAGCCCCTGCTTCGGCTTTCCTCTTCTTGGGTCCTTTCTCCGAAGGCACCCAATCCATCAGAGGGGGCGGAGTGATTCCCAACATTCCCCATACTCTGTTAAATCTCTCCCAACTCCCGACTAACTTGACTCTCCATTCTTTTTCGGTAAGAGTTGGAGCGCCCAAAATCTTCTCCGAAGCCCTTACGATTTGTTCCAAAGTAACAGGGGCTGAAGAAGCTAAAAAAGAAAAATAAATTAAGTTAGTTTTTCTTCGAATGAATATGCATAATACATGTTGTCTTCGAAGTTACCGGCAGGGCTCGAAGTCAAGGTGATCTTCCAGAGACCGCCTTCCGAATCCTCTTCGAAGATGATAGGCCAGTTGGCCATCAGTGGAGAAATTTGTAACCCGAGGAACTCTTCGGCTAAGTCTCGCATACTCAACCTCCGGCTGACTCTTTGAAGTAGATTGAGGCGAGCTTCGAGCTGACCTTGGCCGGGATGCACTAAGGCTTCTTTCCGGAATTGAATTTCTTTTAGGGGTCCGGCCAGAGGATTACTCGCCCCAACTTCGGCATAGAACCACCTCATAACCCAGTCAGTGTACCATCTTGCATTGATGGCCTTAGCAGGGAATTGCAGGGCATATTCGTCCCGAAGCCTAAAATTAATGCTTCCGAAGGATACCACTACTTTCTCACCTCCGGGACCTACGAAGGTCTTCGGCTGACAGGAAGCTCTATGTAGCGCAGCGAAGATCTCTGCTCTCCCCTCACAGCCTTCGGCTCTCAGCGCCCATTCGAAGATAGCTAGCCGTGCTACTGCGTTCGGAGATAATTGAGGGAGGGTGACATGGAATAAATCGAGTACCTCCGCCAGGAAGTCAACTGCTGGGAGGCCCAAGCCGGCTTCGAAGAAGGCTTCGAAGACAACCACTTCTCCGGGCCTTGGTGCCGGAATAAGTTCTTTTCCGGGCTTGCGAATCATCACTCTGGTACTGATCTTTCCTTCTACCGCAATTGCTAGCGATTCCCTCTTGCAGGTAGATGATCCCAGTTGGAAAGACTGGTCCAGATATTTCGTTGAGGGCGGGCAAAGACTTTGATCATCGATGTTTTGGGGATTTCTCCCTCCTGCCACCATGGATGTTGCTGCAGATGCCAGAGGCGCTGTCGCCAATGTCGCAGCCGCTGCTGCCGCAGCCGCCTGCTGCCAGGCCAAGGCCGACGGAGCTCCAGAACCCTTGGTCTTCACCATTGCAGCCGCTGGGTTGCTTTGGGGGAAATGGAGGCTAGGGCTCAAAGAACTCAAGGGGCTCAAAAGGTGTTTGATTGCGAGAGAGCAGTGAAAAGGTAATCGGGTAAGTTCTAGGCCATCTATTTATAGCCTAAACTTTACATTGTTACCGTTAGTCCATGCCGTTCCGCATTCCTGCCCGTTACTTTTCTCCGAAATTAACGCTTTCTACAGTTTCCGTTAGGAACAGAAGTTAACGGCTATTTCCTCTAAGTCTAAAATACTTTTGGACTTCCTGAGTCGGTTCTAAGATAGTTCGAAAGTAATTATCTTAAGACTGATTCGGAGTTTATATTGTCGTACATTTCGGAGATGAATTGAAATCTAATAACCCCTATGTCTGGTTTTTTTTTCCTTCCGTATACTGCTCTCCTAACGTTACAGGTTAAATGGAGAAGAGTATTCGAGGGGCTACTGTTGGGGGAAAATATCTCATCTTCGGGGTTATTGCCACGACAGCATGAAAGCAGATAGTGGATTCGAAGGTTTCCAGACGTCCATCTTCGAAGATATCCTGAGTCAAGTTCGAAGTACGAAGATAGGCGTTGGTTCAGAGTACATCTTCGAACTAAGGCAATTCAAGATCTTTATTGCCAGCTAAGATGGAAGATTTATCTTTTATATCATTAGATTAGTCTTTTACCATTTTAGCCCTATCAAGGGTACCGAATAGTTTCCACTATGTCGGTTGTAATAGAGGGGTAATTAGGTCTTTTCCTTAATATGTGGGCCTATAAATACCCCCCATTTAACCCTGTAATAGGGACAAAATACAAGTTATTCAATACACACATTCGAACTATTCTAAGTTGTTATCCTTTCGGAGGCTTAGAACAGTTCTCTTCGCAAACACTTCGTTTGTTAGTTTCTATTCTACAGAAACCTGTTAGCGTAATATTTTACGCCAACAACGTGGTCTATCACCATATGATACATGGTGTACACCACGAGGGGCAAAACCTCTCATGTGAGCATGGGGAGCCTTGAAAACAGGATGAGAGCGATAAACAGACCGATGCATACCTAAAGATGGGTAATGCATGTCTTGAAAACTCATCTCCTGTGAGCGTCATTAATCCTTGATGCGACGAAAACAGAACCCAACAAAATGACCCACTTGCTGACACAAAGAGCAATAAAAAACTCTCTTAGGGGCACTCACATTAGTTCTAGGACCATTCTCACAGGCTCCTTGGGTTTCTACTGAGGCTTTTTCTCTAGGGGAGGTGGTGATTTCTTGGAAGGCTTGTTAGGTATCTTGGCTTTCTGAGGAGTGTCTAATAGGGATCTTTCTTTCTTAAGGGTTGTGGGAGGAGTGAACACATTTTTGTTTGACGTAGTTGAAGTGGTTCTCTCATACCCAAAACCTAGAGCTAACCCCGCCCAATCTACCACAGACATAAGGTAATCATTTTCACTCATGAGTTTTTATACTTGCCCTCTAGAAAATCTGAGTTGGTCCTTAAGGGTGATGTAGGTAGAACAAGCAGGTTGCACATCCTTAGAGCACTCAGCACTCTCTAATCTAGACTCTAATTCATCGACACGCTTGTCCCTCAAATTAATGCTTTCAATAAGTAAAGGACAGTTCATGCATTCATTAACAACAATAGGTCTAGACTCCACTTCCAAAAGGTTCTTCTCTGTAACCTCAAGCTTATCAATAGCTTGAGCATGCACAGAACAAAGCCGGCCAAGCTCACTAATGACAACAGTACAAGATTCACAATCAGCATCATCAATCTTAGACTTAAACATGGCATATTCAGTTGATACAGATTCAAGCCTAAGTCTAAATTCTTTTCTTTCTCTAGCAGCTTGTTTTAGTAATTTATTCTGGCTGATGACTACATCATTCAGTTCATCTACTTTGAAACAAAGCTGGTCATAGGATAGAGTTACCTCAGATGAGTCTAGATCATCGATGCTATGGATGCTGTCAGCCATTAAACAAAGGCCGGTGAAATCCTTCGCATTCTTCTCCTCCTTCATTGGAGACTCCTCCTCAGAGCTGGACTCCTCAGCTGATGACGTGTCGATGTCACTGAGAGCCGCCATAAAGTGTCTTGAAGCAGCCTTGGCTACCGTCTTAGCCACCTTGCCGCGCTTACCCTTAATGAAGGGTTTCCTCTCTTTCTTGTGGTGTTTGGGGCGCTCACTCTCTTCTGTCCTCTTAAACTTAGGGCAGTTAGCCTTAATGTGAGAAGTGTCACCACACTCAAAACACCCTCTAAAACCACCTCTCCACTGATCCTGTCTCTCATTGTAAAAACAGGTGAACCTCCTAGCAATGAGAGCAAGCTCTTCATTATCTATCCACCTACTCTTTTGTAACAGAGACCAGGGAGGACAAAGAAAAATCTCCTGCAAGAACACAGGTACAAGATGTGCTTGGTTCTGCTGGGGTGGCACGGTTAGAGCTAGAAACTAGTGCCATGGGAAGAGGCATAGAGTTTCTATGCCCTACAAGAGATGCTTGGGCAATCTCTATTGACTTAAGCTTGTTGAAGAGCTCATCACAGATTAATGAGTCAACCTGCTACCTCCTCAATACTGGATATCTTCACATCCCATGTGCTACGATTAAGAGCATAGAGAAGTTTGATATCCCTATCGTGGTCATAATAAGCAAGCGTTCCTGTGGAGCACAAATTACTCACTACCGCATCAAAGCGAGAAAACATGGCATCTATAGATTTGCCAGGGCCTTGCACAAACAATTGATACTGTTGATTGTATGTGCTCTGGCGCATAGCCTTGATCGGTGTAGAGCCCTCATGAAAAATAGTGACTGTGGCCCAAATTTCCCTAGCAGTTTTAAGATGCTGGACTCGATCAAATTCTCTCCTACTCAGGCTTGTAAACAGTATGTTCTTAGCTTTGTTGTTGCTCTCATACTGTTGTTTCTCAGCTTGAGTAGTGTGGGTCTCAAGAATAACATATTAGGAGTCCACAATCTCCCAAACCACACTTCCTTAGCTTAGTAGATAAGTCTCCATGAGAACCTTCTAGTAAGCAAAGTTAGTTCCATCAAACAGAGGAATTTTTCTCTAAACCCTAAACCCTAAACTTTGTCCATGTCGCCAAATGATCACAAAACTGGTTAAGGTTAACTGGTGATCTTAACCCACTCTGATACCAATTGTTGGACCAAAACATGCGACCAGAGGGCGGGTGAATGGGATATTTTAAAATTTTCTCGTCTGCAGAACAACCTTCGAATAGACTGGCTCGGAGGTATGAAACACACTCTGAACACAGGCTTCACACAGGGCAAAAGTTCAAAGTCCATAAGACTTCACTCACACTGTGATACCCAAAAACGCACTAGGCTTGGCAAAGTTTGTGAAGGCTCCGCACACAAGGGTGCCTTCGAGCAGGCTTCGCATAACCGCAATTCACATAAGTGTGTTTCCTCACAGAGCTCTTATCAGATGCTCTACACAAGTAACTGGTACTAGGCTTTGCACTTCGGAGTGCTCTAAATAGAACTTAGCAAAACTAACAGGCCAGGCAAGCTCCAGCTATGATAAATAATAAACGACTTCGCTCGCATGCAACAGATGGTACATCAGCTATTAATCGTGATGACTAGCCTCTGATATACACAGAGCGAACGTACTCATAAACTACACTGATTTCACACGCATAAGTGACAGAGTTCACTTCATCAGCATGAACTTAGAGCAAAAAACCGAGTTCGCACAATGAAATGGGCTGTAGAAAAACAATCCAAACAGTGCGAAAAACTCAAATACAAGTTCATGCAATCAATGAAAACAGAACATAAATTTCATTGCGAGAACAGGGGAAACAAAAACTCACAGATTCAGAGTACAAATCATGGTGGCTGGCTCAAGGCTATAGTGAGTACAGAAGATTCTAAAAGGGAAGTGCACAGTGTTGCCCTATACCTCAGCCAACCTCTCCTTTTTATAGGCACTTCTCAGACATGTGAATAGACTAATATACCCCTAGGGTTTACAACTTTACTGCCTCTAGCAGTCACAAGGGTACAGATGGTAGTCTACTTTATTGGAAGCACCTTTTGTGTTAGCTTTGCAGACTGGTATCTTCGGAGCCCCCTTCGCTAGCAAAGTGTTGCAGTGGCTTTAGCAGTCGGCTTTGAACCCGTAGGCCTTCGCTACACCAAAGTCTATCTTTGATACAAGTGATGGTTTTTAGGTGAAGCCGTTAAAGCCCTTGAGTCTTCGCACCATCACCTTCGGAGTGGATCACCACGACTTCACAGCTACCCTTAACTCGATAGCCGCCCGTCCATGTCCCAAAGCCATATATGGACGAAGCACGTCAAGATAGCCTGACTCTGAAGCCCCCCTTCGAAGTACCTCCCTACGGAGGGTTTTGTCCACCACCTTTCGAAGTCCCTCCTTCGTCCAAGGCCTACGCATGAAGCACTTCTATAAGCACTCCTATGTAGTGTCTCAACCTTAAGCACACTCGAAGAGCCTTACCCGGACCATGCATTCGATGCACCTCGACTTCTGAGATGTTCGTAAGGTGTATTTCCAAATGTCTCCATCCGGAGCACAGTTGGGATCCTTGCCTCATTCCTGAGGACTTCATCCGCCAGTCTTCGGAGTACTCCATTGAAGTGCCTTGCCTCCGAGGACTTTGCCTCAGGGTATCATCAGCTGGAGTCCCCCTCGGCACTTCTTGCCTTCGACTAGTACACCTCGACCCGAGGACCGACCTTGACTTCACACAGCCTACGTGACCAAGCTCCCTGATTTCTTAGCGTCAAGCTCCCTTCTTGACCTAGTTCACCTACTGTGCTGACCGTCCCGTCACCTCCAAAGTCACCTGCACACCAATGACAAGAAGACAAGTGTATCCGATACCCCGGAGACCTCTCCGGGTACACACTCCGATGTACCACCCAAAATACCGACCCCTTTAGTACAACCTTTGAACAGTATACTGCCGAACCCCTCTGACAGATATAGCTCGTTGCGAACTTGTGCAGCCAGCAAACACCGAACCCTTCGGAAAACACACCTCTGAACCCATTCGGAGGGACACCTTTGCCTAGAAGGAAATATGTCAATCACTCATCACAGACTGAAACCAAGGCACATCACAACTTGGTTTCTCAGACGCCGACGTGATATCTGCATTGCAGGATGGCTTGAGGAAGCCATCCGAGCTATTCCACCACCTGATCATGTATGCACCGATTAATCCTGGCCACATGATCACTTTCGCCGAATAGTTTGCCAGCGCTGCAGATGCTCCCGAAGTTACATGACAACAACAAAGATCGAAAGAAGAAGGAGCATCGTCGATCACCCTTGACTCGCCGGTCACCCGCGGCCCACTGATCGCCCACCTTCAAAGATCACACCGACCACGGTCGGCCCTGCCTCCCAAGAATAATAGGAAGGAGAAGGAGATCATAATTGCCAACCGTGAAACTTGGTTGTGAGGCTGAGATGACATGGCCCTGCGGGAACTGCTAGATAAACACTGCATCCTTCATCCTAATACTCGGAATTGCTTTCAGCTGCAGAACTAGATTGTGATAGAAGCTAGAACGTCCCACCGACCCGATAAGCGTCGTCAGGACACCGATGAAAGAAGACCCGAAGATGCTAGGAGCAAATACGTCGCTCCTCCGGGAAGGAATGATTTCCAAGAGCCCGCCTGAATGATCTCCATGATATTTCAAGGCACGGTGGCCTCCGAGACGAAGCACCAATAGAAGCTAATGACACGTCACGTCAATGCCATTAGCATCGAGGCACCAGAGTTCCTCCGATGGTATGAGGTTCCAATCACCTTTGACCGCCTGGACCAGTGGACTGATGTCCCCAAACCCGGGTGCTTCCCACTCGTCATCGACCCTGTCATCCTCAAGGTCTACCTGAAGAGGGTGCTGGTCGATGGGTGGAGCAGCCTCGATGTCCTGTCCAAAGGGACGTTGGGGGCACTCGGCATCGACCACTCGGTGCTCCAGAAGATCGACACTGATGAGGACATCACTTCACATGATACACACATGGAGCCTCCACCTACAATTCAGTTACTAGGACGAATCACACGCGCCCGTGCCCGTCGCTTGAACGATGAGGTTAATTCTTTCCTTAGCAACTATGTCAATATTTGTTTGGACGGGATGCTACTGAATACTAGTGATATTTTGTTGCTTAGGAACATGGGAGATGGAATAGAAGAGTTGGAGCTGAAGACAGAGTCGCACGGATGTTTTGAAGTCAAGATTTCGCTGGTTCGGACTACATCAACCACCCTGCACCAAAATGGGCATAACTTCCTCATACGAAGTCCGATTGGCGCGTTCTTTGACTTTTTGGAAAGCTGAGGAGAAGACGGATCATTTGCATCCCTATACATTTGGAGTCTCGAGTCGTTCTGTGTGATTTAAATAGTCCTGCATTACAGAACTGGGCCATGTTGGCCCATAGTATGAGTCTGTACGTCTTCTAGCCCACAACCCGTGTCTATTCGCCTTCCACAGGCTGCCACCCTATATATTCTCATGCCAGCCGCCTCTAGGGTTAGGTTTTGTTTTGTTTGCATCTACACTGTTGTGTTTAGATCCCGCCTCTTGCACCGGACCGATTGGCTGCTGCATTGGCGTTTGTGAAACCTCACCTTATCATCGTTTGTCTGTGATTTGGCATTCGATTTGTATCCTTCCTGTTCTTGCTTGTGTTCTTGGGTTCGCTTGCAGGAATTAGCCTTCGTGGCGAGGTCAATCGCATTCTGCGTGGTTGATAACCAACGAAGACAGTGGTGTAACGATTGCAAGGTTTTGATCCGCCGGACCGGAGCCTTGGATCGCCAACGTCGAGATTCTCCACCAACCCAAGTTTATCCTTTACCTAGCGGAAGATCGGGACCACTCCCCCATCAGACACTCCCTTTTATGGGATTGTCCCAGGGAAGTTGTCCCTTCCTCTCAGCACGATCAGCCTCCTAGTGACATTTTGTGTTCGGGACAACTATCGAACCGAGCATGTCAAGTTCTATGTCACGGATTTCGAGATTGTGTATCATGCCGTCCTCAGAATACCTTCACTCGCCATGTTCATGGCAGTGCCCCATTACGCCTACTTTGTCCTCATGATTCCAGGACCAGGTGGGGCCTTCTCCGTGAAGGGGGACGTCGCCACCTCGCATGCCTAGGAGCAGGACAGCCTCACATTGTGCGAGGTCATGGACATGTCTCTTCGCATGGCGGATATTATCCAAGATGCCAAGACCACATCGGCCATGAGACTTGAACTCCCTAGTTCGGCACCATCGCCGACTGCACTGTCACCATCATTGGCCGATTACAAGAGTATTCAGCTATCAGAATATGATCCCTCCAAGACAGCTCTAATCGGGGTTACGCTTGATCCTAAATAGGAAAGTGCGCTCGTCATCTTCCTCTGCTCCAGCGCCGACATCTTTGCTTGGCAACCCTCTGACATGCAAGGTGTAGCCCGAGAGATGATCAGACATGAACTTCATGTCGACCCGGCTGCCCCGCTGGTCAAGCAGAAGATGTGACAGTTCACTGAAGACCGCAAGAAGCTGATCAATTGGTGCATGACCTCCGCAGCTACCTTCTCAGACTTCAGCTTATCTTCAATTAACGCATCCTTCATCGAAGTTAGCTCTTCTATTACTCCAGAGAGCCTAGCCGCTTCCGTAGTTAAAGAATTCTTGTGATTCAGTAGCTGGCTAGCTTCTTCTCAGAGCCTAATAAGCTTGGCCCCCACAGTAGCGTGCTCCGCCCGCATCTTCTCAATTTCTGCTCGAAGCACAATTTTTTCTGCTTCGAGCTCCTTGTTCGCAGCCTCCTAGCTTTGTCTGGCCCTGCGCTCCGTTGAAACCATGTTGTCCATGTGGACCATTCGACCTTCGGAGATAGTCAAATTTTGTTGAAGAGTTGCATTTTCCTCTCGAAGGCGAATGTTTCCACGTTCATTGGAAATGTTCGCAGCTCGGGCCAAGACTGTTTGCTGCAAAAAGAAAAAACCAAGGTGTGAAATTATTGGTATATAAATTTGATTCTGTTTTGCAGATACTTCGTACCTGGTATGCTGCGCGTTCCATGGCAGCATTAAGCTCCGAACTCTCTGCCTCGCTCAAGATGGCCACCAAGTCCGTCTCCCCAACTTCGCGACTAGCTCGATCCAAAGGCTCGAGCAAAGTCCGAAGCCCAGTTCTTCGCTCCAAGAAAGGAGCTAGAAGGGGGAGCATGCTTAAGGCTTGTTTGTCATCTTCGTTTGGCGAAGGTTCGGAGTGTTGACTTGTGGTCTTCGGAGCCCCAGTAGTTTGGCCCCCCTCAGTAGATTGGCTCTCGTCTGTTGACTCAGACAGAGTTGATCCTGAGCTCGGAGCAGGGAGGGAGTCCATCTTCCCTTTGCCTTTTCCAGGCCCCATTTGAGTGGCTCCTGGAATTGGCTCCGAAGTTGTCGAAGGTCCAGGAACTGTATCTTCGGGATGGACCTCTTCCATGGAAGTGGACTCTGGAAAAACAAAGGTATTATACATTATATAATTTCGCAAAAAAGGATAAAAGAATTATTCGAAGTTTACCTTTGACATTTTGGCGGCGGGTGAGCATTGGACTGCTTGGCAGATCGAAGGCGAGATCTTCGTTAGAATCAAGCGTCAAATCTTCGACTGTCGGAGCATTTTCCTGAACAGTCGTTGTTGCCTCATCTGGAATCAAAGCTACAGTGACTTCGACTCCACTTTCATCCACAGGGGCTCCGTCCTGAGGCAAATCTTCTTGAACAACCGGAGTCCTCGCTTGCTCAAGATTCTCTTGAGACTCCGGCACGTTCACAGTTTCGTCAATTCGTACAGCTCTTTGAGCTGCATCCTCATCAATCAACCTCACAAGTAACCTACCTTCATCCTCCTGAGAATCGGAGATTGAAGCTCTTAGGCTTGAAGGCGCAGGAACTTTTGGCTTTCGAGCCACCTTTTTAACCGGAGTCTTGGCGGAGCTCGAAGTTCCAGCTTCGGCTTTCCTCTTCTTGGGCCCTTTCTCCGAAGGTACCCAATCCATCAGAGTGGGCGGAGCAATTTCCAGCAGTCCCCACACTCTGTTAGATTGTTCCCAACTTCCAACCAACTTGATTCTCCATTCTTTCTCGGTCGGAGTTGGAACGCCTAAAATCTTCTCCGAAGCCCGTACGATTTGTTCCGAAGTTATAGGGGCTGAAGAAGCTAAAAAACGAGTTAAGTTTGTTAATTCTTCAAATAAATATACATAGAGTATGTTGTTCTCGAAGTTACCTGCAGGACTTGAAGTTGAGGAATTTTTTCGAAGACTGCCTTCTGAATCCTCTTCGAAGATGATAGGCCAGTTGGCCATCAGGGGAGAAATTTGAAGCCCTAGGAATTCTTCGGCTAAGTCCCACATGCTCAAACGACGACTGATTTTTTGAAGCAAGCTCAAGCGAGCTTCGAGTTGGCCTAGATCCGGGTGCACTAAGGCTTCCTTCCAGAAGTGGATTTCTCGCAGAGGTCCAGCTAGGCGGCTGCTTGCCCCAACTTTGGCGTAAAACCATCTCAAGATCCAATCAGTATACCATCTAGCATTAATGGCCTTCGCAGGAAACCGAAGAGCATATTCATCCCGGAGTCTGAAGTTGATACTTCCGAAGGCAACTACTATATTTTCACCTCCGGAGCCTACGAAGGTCTTCGGTTGACATGATGCTCTGTGTAGTGCTGCGAAGATCTCCGCTCTTCCTTCACAACCTTCGGCTCACAACGCCCATTCGAAGATGGCAAGGCGTGCTACCGCACTCGGAGAGAGTTGGGGGAGAGTGACATGAAACAAGTCCAATACCTCCACTAAAAAGTCGACTGCCGGAAGCCCCAACCCAGCTTCGAAGAAAGCTTCGAAAACAACTACTTCTCCGGGTCTCGGTGATGGAATGATTTCCTTCCCAGGTTTGTGAATCATAACCCCAGAACTGATCTTGCCCTCTACTACGGCCGCAAGTGATTCTCTTCTGTAGGTTGAAGGCCCTAGCTGATAAGATTGATCCATATATTTTGTCGACGCTGGACAGAGGTCTTGATGGCCAACATTTTGGGGATTTCCCCCGCTGTCGCCATTGATGCTACTGCAGGTGTCAGAGCAGTCACCGCCAATGTAGCAGCCGCCGCTGCCGCTGCAACTTGCTGCCGAGTCAAGGTTGAAGCCGCTCCAGGACCCTTGAAGCTGGTTTTCGCCATTAGATCTCTTGGGTTGCTTTGAAGGAAAAGGAGAGGCTAGGGTTCGAGAGTTGGTCTGTTTGCATGAAAGCGGTGGAAAGGTACAAGAAAGGGTCGGGTCCTCTATTTATAGCCCAGACATATTTTTTACCGTTTGCTTATGTCGTTTCGCATTCTTGACCGTTACTTTATTCCGGAATTAACGCATTATGTAACTTCCGTCAGAAGGAAAAAGCCAACGGCTATTTTTTCCAAGTCTAAAAAGACTTTCGGATTTCCCAAGTTAATTCTAGAATACTTCGAATGCAATTCATTTAGAAAATAATTTGAAGTTCGCATCTCTATACATTTCGGAGGTGTATTGAGTCTGCTAATATCTGCACATGAATATGTTTCCTTGCGTATACTGCTTCCCTAACATCACAGATTTAACGGAGAAGCGTATTCGAGGGGCTACTGTTGGGGGAAAATATTCCATCTTCAAGATTATCATAGCAACAAGATAAAGACTGGTGATTAAGATGAAGATGTCAGATATATAATTTCGGAGATGCATCCATTCAAGTTCGAAGTATGATGACGGGCTCTAGTTCGGAGTATATCTCCGAACATAGACTCTTCCAGGAACCTCTTTGCCAGCTAAGATGGAAGACTTATCTTCTTTCTAACTAGATTAGTCTTTTACCATTTTAGCCCTATTAAGAGTACCGAATAGTTTCCACTATGTCGGTTGTAATAGAGGGGTAAAAAGGTCTTTTCCTTAATGTTTGGGCCTATAAATACCCCCCGTTTTACCCTGTAATGAGGACCGAATACAAGTTATTCAATACACACTTTCGAACTATTCTAAGTTATTATTCTTTCGGAGGCTTGGAATAGTTTCCTTCGCAAACACTCCGTTTGTTAGTTTCTAATCTTCAGAAACCTGTTAGCGTAATCTTTTACGCCAACAATTACTGCTCCGATGCCTTCTCCAAATGCTTGGAAAGCTCCATCAGAGTATATAGTCCAAATTCCTTCATTTGATTTCTCCCGAGCCCATATTGTGGATGGAGTCCATTCTGCCACAAAATCTGCCACCACCTGCGACTTGATCGCTGTCCTTGCCACAAAGGAGATGCCAGAGGGTGCTAATTCAACAACCCATTTTCCAATTCTTCCTGTGGAATCTTTGCTTCGGAGCATATCTCCTAAGGGATACGAAGTTGGTACAATCACATTATGCGCTATAAAATAATGCCTCAATTTCCTCGAAGCCATTATCAAAGCATAGGTGAACTTTTCAAGCTCAGAATATCTTGTTTTTGCTCCAAACAATGCTTTGGATACAAAACAGACTGGATTCTGTACCAACTTCCCGTTGAAATCAACTTCTCTGACAAGGACTACACTGACAGCAGAGCCAGTAGCTGCAAGGTAGAGGAGTAGGGTTTCGTCCGCAACAGGCACCGTGAGTGTAGCGAGGTTACTGAGATAATTCTTAATATCATCAAAACTCTTTTGACACTCCGGTGTCCATGCAAAATCTTCGGACTCTTTCAATGCATTGAAAATGGGCAAACTCCTCTCCGCAGACCTTGCTAGGAATCCGCTAAGTGCTGCTAGGCGGCCAATTAGCTTTTGCACCTGCTTTAAATTTTCCGGAGGAGCCATCCTTTGAAATGAAGTTATTTGAGTAGGGATAGCTTTGATCCCTCTACTCGAAACTAGATACCCTAACAATTTTCCAGCCTGAGCCCCGAAGATACATTTTTCGGTGTTGAGACGGACTCCACATGCCCGAAGGCTATTGAACGTTTCTGCTAAGTCTAGTCTATGTTGGTGCTTTAAAGCACTCTTTATTACAATGTCATCCATATAGGCTTCTACATTGCGGCCTATTTGATGACCTAGAGCTTTAGCAATTAACCTCGAAAAAGTTGCCCCGGCATTTCTTAAGCCGAATGGCATTCTTACATAGCAGAAGACTCCTGAAGGAGTTACAAAGCTTGTTTTGATTTCATCTTTGCGCTTTAACCAGATTTGATGATAGCCAGAATACGCGTCGAGGAAGCTTAATAACTCTGAACCAGCAGTGGAGTCAACTAATTGATCAATTCAGGGCATGGGATAGGGGTCATGGGGGCATGCTTTATTCAAGGATGTAAAATAAATACACATGCGCCAGTTCCCGGAAGATTTCTTTCTAACGAAGACTGGGTTGGCTAGCCACTCCGTATGAGCTACTTCTCTGATAATCTCAGCCTTCAACAACTTTTCCACTTTTGCCTTAGCAAGGATGGCCCTCTCCGTAGATAACTTCCGAAGTCCTTGTTGGACAGGTTGAACCCTCGGGTTCACAAGCAAGCTATGCTCAATAATATCCTGACTGACTCCGGGAATGTCCTCATCAGACCATGCAAAGACATCTAAATTTTCTTCGACTACTTTTTCTAACGAAGTAGCGACTTCTGGAGGCAAATCCTTGCCGAACTGAAATGAATAGTCTTTGCCGTCTTTGACAATAACCTTCGTCACAATCTCTCCATCGGGGCTGGGTCTTGGGAAGGACTTCTTCGAAGGTTCACCTGAAGCAGAGATATCCTCCGGATTGCCTTGTACATTGTTCACTTCTCTTGGGGCGAGAGGGGGGCCATGACCATATTCTTCTCTTCGCGTAGTGGCTTGATCTCCAAAGACAGTGAGCACTCCCGCTTGTGTGGGCATCTTCATACATAAATAGTTATGATGCGCCATGGCTACGAACTGATTTAACATGCCCCTCCCGAAGATAACATTATATGCGTACGGGGAATCTACAACATCGAAAATCACCTCCTCCGTCCTTGCCAGTAGCCCCTCTCCGAAAGCAACCTCCAGACCTATTTGGCCGAGGGCATCAAGAGGGAGTCCTGCGAAGGAGATGTTTCCTGGAGATACAGAGTTGATCGAAGGCTTGAACGAAGATGATATCTGCCGAACTCCCTCCGTCAATCAACACTCTCTGGACTTCAGTCCCTACTATATCGGCAATAATAACAAGGGGATCTACATGCGGAAATTTTATGCCAGCTGCATCATCTGCAGAGAAAGATATCGGCACATGGGACCACTCAGCATGGCAGCTGCGGACAAAAAAGTTCCAATATGGCCCACTTCCCAGACATATTCTCTTTGCTGTCTCTTCGACATACTGCCGAGGGTCCCTCCTCCAGAAATAGAGAGGACTACTCTTTTACCTCGATCTTGACCATATTCCTTCTTCAGAGGTGGCATAATATTGACCACCGGAGGTTGTCTTGAAGGGTCAAAGTTGTCTATATGTGCCACAGCCTGGATAGGCTCCGGACGTACCTCGGAAGGAACTCGGTCAGTAGTGCCTCGACCCGAGGTTCTTTCAAGGTACTCGCCTCTTAAAGCGAGTATAGACTTGCACGCATCAGTAGCGTGAATTCGATTCTCACCATGGACACAGCAGAAGAAAGCCTGGGCTTTGCCAGCCGGCTTCCCTAGCGCCCTCCAGCCGCTGGTCTTGCTTCCCGAGGCTTGTGAAGTCTTAGGGGCAAATTTCTGCGGAGGAGCAATGTTCAGGACTTCTGAACGAGGATGTTTTTGCCCCCGGCGTCTGTCATGCTGGACTTCGATGCTAGGCCCCTGCGAAGGTGTTGAAGTCTTTACTTCGAGCTTGACTTCTTGCAGGATTGACGAAGTTGAAGTAGTTCTTCGGAGCCACCCTTCTTCTGACCTAGCACATTCTTCAAAATAGGCCATCAGTTGAGCTACAGAGGATATCTATTTCCGATGAAGTTTATCAAGGAGGCCCGCATGGGTAACTCCTTCTCGAGCTGCATCAACCACGGAGGACGTAGACATCCCTCATATTTGCGACTTCGTATGGGCGAAGCACTTGAAAAATTGTCTTAAAGTTTCTCCAGGCAGCTGCTTCACCTAGAAAAGACTTCTCGTAGACATTGGGGGTATGAAGGTACCCTGAAAGTTACTTATGAACTTCTTCCTTAATTGCTCCCAGGTTTTGATTGATCCTGGCTTCAGAGACCAAAACCATCGCAAAGCCACCCCTTCGAGAGCAAGAGGGAAACACTTGGCCATGGTGTCTCGTACTCCCCCACTGGCTTCAATTTCCCAAGCATAAGAACGGGAGAACTCCTCGGGGTCCTCATCTCTGGAGTACTTACAGAGCTTCGAAGTTTTAAACTTAGGGTCCAAGCGCACTTTTTGTAACTCGGGATGCAGCAGAGACTCGCTATCAAAGGAAGCGTTCTCTGGGGCTTCGAGATAAGGAAGTTCGTCGTCTTGAGGCACTTCAGAAATGATAGGGGTGGCCTGAGAACGAAGCCTATCTGTGGCTTATTGCCTCCACCTCGCCACTTCAACTTGGAGACTGGCCATTTGGGCTGCCATGTCACCAAGACCATATTCATTTCTTCCGGAAGGATCTTCCGGGTCTGGAGAACTGTACGCGTCAGTTCGAAGCAGAATCGGAGCTGGAGAATGGACTGTGGATGGCCGAAGTATAGATGGAGTTGGAGGAGGAACTCCGTATGCTCGAGGAAGGGGAATCCCTTCGGGGGTCTGAGGTGGAGGAATTACCGAAGGTCCTCCGACCTCGACTGTGTTCGAAGATCTTGCTCCGGAGGTCCGAGGGGACCTCCGAGTAGGACTACCACCTGAACTCCGCTTGGAAGGCAAGGTTTGAGAACTTGGTAGAGAACGAAGTTTTTTGGACTAGGCTCCCCACGGACGGCGCCAACTGTTGGCGTAAAAAATTACGCTAACAGGTTTTCAGAGATTGAAACTAACAAACGAAGTGTTTGTGAAGTGAACTATTCCAAGCCTTCGAATTGGATAATAACTTGAAGTAATTCGAAGTAGTGTATTGAATAACTGAGTATTCGATCCTCATTACATGGTAGAATGGGGGGTATTTATAGGTGAAAATCTTAAGGAAAAGACCTTTTTACCCCTCAATTACAACCGACATAGTGGAAACTATTCGGTACCCCTAATAGGGCTAAAATGGTAAAAGACTAATCTATTAACAAATAAGATAAGTCTTCCATCCTAGCTAGGCATGTAAATTCTCTGAAGAGTCGACGTTCGAAGCTATACTCCGAACAAGAGTCCGCATTGACACTTCGAACTTGACCTCGTAATAAACCGGAGTTAGATACTGGAACTTCGGTTTAATAGATTGCCTTCGTCTTGTTACTGTAGTGACCCTGAGGATGAAGTATTTTCCCCCAATAGTCATGCTGCTAAAGACTAGTACAACCAAGATGGTAGTGGAATTCATTGAAAGAATAATCTACAGGTTCAGAGTCCCAAATAAGATCATCACAAATCTAGGGACTCCATTCACGACCGATGATTTTTGGGATTTCTGTGAAGACGATGCCTCAGATGCACACCCTTGGGCCAATGGACAGATCGAGCGTGCCAACGAAATGATTCTACATGGGCTTAAAGCAAGATTGTTTGATCCTCTACACAAATATGGTGGTCGCTGGATGAAGGAGTTGCCCGTAGTTCTCTGGTGTCTCTGCACATAGCCCAGCAGGACCATCGGTCAGACCACATTCCTCTTGGTGTATGGGTCGAACGGCGTCCTCCCGGTGGACATGCTGCACAAAAGCCCGAAGATACTTCAATATATTGAAGGTGTCGCCTAACGTACTCAAAAAAATACATCGACAGTTAGGAAGAGGCCCGACTGGCTGCTTCGATACAGACCGTTCGGTACTTGCAAGGCCTTCGGAGGTATCATGACCGAAATGTTCACCAGCGCTCTTTCCGAGTAGGTGACCTAGTCCTACGCCAAGTTCAATCGGCAGTCAGGACCCACAAGCTCTTGGCTCCTTGGGAAGGACTCTTAATCATCGCTGAGGCTACGCACCCAGGATCGTATCGCTTGATGCGAAAAGATGGCCAGAAGCTGGTGAACTCTTGGAATATCGAGCACCTCAGGTGATTTTATCCCTAAGCGAGATAAGTCTTTGATGATTATTTCATAACAAAGATATTTTTTCCTGGATATTGCACTCCAGAGGTTTCAATCTCTAACTGTTCTATCCTCGATGCCATGATCCACTCTGACTCGACTACAACATGTATTTACCGACTACCTTCGCTCTAGTTTCGTGGTCATGGTCCACTCTGGCTCAGCTACAACATGTATTTACCGACTACCATTCTAGCCTTGATGCCATGATTCGCTCTGGCTCAGCTTCAACGTGTATTCACTAACGGCATCCGCTCTAGCTTCGAGGTCATGATTCGCTCTGACTCAGCCTTTGCCAAGATGAATGCTCACCACCACTCTATCCCTACGGCTATGACCCGCTCTTGCTCGGCTATTGTTGGATCAAAGGAACGCTTGATTCCTTTTCGCGAGAACTCTTGGAGTTCAAAGCCTGCTCGACACTCGGGCATCTGCGAGTCAATCACTCTTACTAAAGCGACCATGATCCGCTCTGGCGTAGTCATTGTGAGGGTCACTCATTTTCCTGGGGCTTCTAACAAGCACTTATCTTTACCCGACTACCGACGCTCACCCTTGGCGGAACGTGATGCTAATGGTTCTAAACAACTTTCATGTGGCCTGAGTTCCCTACGTTTTGACCTTAGCTATATCGATGAAGCTGGGCTAGATTTTGAACATGGTCGCACAAGATAGTAAAGGCTTAAAATGAAGAAATCTTTATTACATTCTAATGAGATGTACATATACAATGAGTTCTTCTACTATATTTCTTATCTGCTCAGTAGGATCAAGAGCGGTGAACTCCAACCTAAAGAACAGGAAGTCGCTGACCGACTCCCTAGGTGAGCTGTCGTCCAAGACACCAACTGGCCCAGGTCCATTGATGAGCGAAGATGGTCGGCAAGGTCTAGGATGACCTCGACACCGCCAAGATCAGGCACCGTGCCCTGAGGGATAGGACACTGCTGTAGGACCGAAAGTAGCGACCAGAGGGGGGGTGAATGGGCGCCTTAAAAAATTCTTTCGAATCAATGGCATGTTCCCAATACCCAACGCACCTCAAAAGACTACGCAGCAGAAAATAAACAGAAGGCCTAAGTCTAAAGGTTTCTAACCTAGAAGCAACTGATGATAAACAGTGTAAAACTAAAGTAGTGCAACTAGGCAGATGAACAAGGTGTAACAGGCCTAAACTTCTCAATGAAATGATCTAAGTATGTGTAAGATGAAAAGAGAAGTTACTGTCCAAATTTGTCTCCTGTTCGGAACTTGGCGAAGCCCCCTTCGCATGTCGAGGTCTGCTTCGGAGGTTGGTGACGGAGCCTGCTTCGGAGGTCAGTTGCGAAGCATGTTGAAGATGCCGAAGGTGTTTGGTTCTAGTCTAGTTCGAAGTGGCAAGAAGCAAAGTATGCTTCGAAGCGAAGTATGACAAATGTCGGAGCCTGCTTCGAAGTGTGTACTTCGAAGACAAAGCTTCGAACATAGCTTCGAACCAACAGCTTCGAAGTCAAACCTTCAAACACAGAACTTCGAACACAACAAACAGATGAACGACCTTCGAACAGAGAAGCGAAGCCTGCCACATGACAGAAAACCAAGTCCGAAGACAATGCTCTACCTTCGAAAAGAGCAAGCTCCGAAAAGAGAGGCGAAGGGTGACACGCCACAGAAGACAGTGCGAGGCCTAGCGGAGCTACAAGCTTCGAACCCAACTTCGAAACTTGTCGAAGTATGGACTTCGAACAGATAGAGCCGAAGCCCCTTCGCACTATCGTTTGAAGTAAGCGATGCTGACGTTCAGAAAATGCTTCGAAGCTTAGCAACACAGAACGCAAATCGCAGATCGAAGATCGAACGAAGCCTTCGAAGATGTTAGATCGAAGCCTGCCTCACGGAGCTGAGGGGCTTCGAATCAGAGAAGGGCTTCGCTAGAAACACAGCCAGAAAAGGTAATAGACCCTGTCAGCTTCGATCAAAAAGCTGTGTAGTAGAAGGTGAAAAGCTGCACAGAACACTGTAGCTGCAAGGAAATAGTACTACTTGCAACAGCAAGAACTAGTACTACTAGAGTGAAGAACACACCCAGCCGAAGCCTCCAAAGCCTCAAAAATCACGGGAAAACTTGCTATGCTAATGAAATGTAGCCATTAAAAACTTTGCAGATACTGCACACAAGGAAATGGGGGCATTTACTGCAACATTAAAAGCAAGGCATTAAACACAGGAGCAAAACTTCCTGGCGACGCAAGCAGGGAACAAGAGAAGAGAGAGGCAAGGCAAGAGACAAAAAGTGACCCAAGAGAGTCTAGAGAAGAGTGGAGGTGTTTGGGCTTCGGAACCCAGATAGGCTTCTTGGGTGGAGCTTTAGGTGGTTCATGGATCACTCCATCCTTGGGCTGACAAGCCTGGGAAGACTCAGTGGAGTGAGTCTTGGGATACCTCTGCTCTGGAGTCATTTTACTCCACTCCACTGCCCGGCTGATGGCACTCTCAAAGTCAGCCTTGGTGTAGGTGTAACCTACCCCAAACCCATCCTGCCTCTTGAACTGCTGGATCATCATGCCAAGCTGTGGCTCTCTGGCACTGATCCAACTCATGATAGAACGGAGGTAAAAATTCTCATTCTGAGAATCTGCTAGCTCCTCTCTCAAGGAAGCTAGAACCTCCACCTGAGACAAGCAGGTCTCACACTCACTCTCTACTTGGACAGACTTTTCAGCTTTCAGCTTGATTAGCTCCATTCTAAGAGACAGACAGTTCTCACAGACAGTGAGTGGAACTGACAATGTCTCAAGCTCTAGCCTAGTCTGCGCAAGCTCAGCTCTCAACCTCTCTAAATCACCCAAATGCTCATCGCCCTTGGATTTCAGCTCAGCTAAGGCAGCTAGATGAGATGGGCAATCAACACAGGGTGCGACGACAGTGGCTTGAGCATCTTTCAGCTCCAGCTGAGTGCTTTCAAGCTCAGTGGCCAAAGCGTCATTCTCATCAACCCTTTCTGTGTACCTGGACTTCAGAGTCGACAGGTCACACAGAAGCACCTCACACTTCGGGCACTCACTGCTATCACTCAAGCAAGGAGAAGAAGATAGACTCTCGATTCTGCCGTTTGCCACGGCAAGCTCACTCTCTAACTCATCTATCCTCTTCTTAGCCCCCCTAAGCAGTTTTTCCCGATATCTCAACTCCTGACGATTGCTCTCAAGTAAATCAACTATTTCGCGCTCGTAGGATGATACCTTGTTGTCGTCGTCGTCGGAGTCGTCGGAGGAGCTCTTTTCTTCCTTATCCCCAAGAGCCATTGAACAGAAGCTCTTGCGGGATCTTCAGCGCTGGTGTGAGCGGCTCTTCGGCTTGTCCCCGAAAGCCATGAAGCAGAGGCCCGCCGGATCATCCTTGTCCTTCCCCTTCCTGATGGCAATCTCCTCATCGCTTGAGCCCGATGAGGAGGAAGAGGACGTGGACCGCTGGGAGTAGCTTTTCTCCATCTCGGCGAAGAAGGCCTTGTCGCGCTTCTTGTTCCCTCGCCGGTAGTCCTTCAGGGCCTTTTTGAAGAACCGGGTCTTCAGCTTGCCCTTGTTGAAGGAAGGGTTCTCATGCTTGCCGGAGTCGTGGAAGCTGCCACCGGTGCCCTTCTTGTATCCATTGCGCTTGGGGCAGTCGGCGATGAAGTGTCCTGGATCACCACATTCAAAGCATCCGGATTTTGTGCCGTGTCTTTTGAACATTCTTTTATCATAGACACGACGCACCCGGTTGTTAAAAAGACACAAATCATCATCTCCCAACAACTCAAGCTGGTCCTCAGTGATAGACATCAAAGAGAACCTAGCACAGCTCACAGCAGAGGGATCAACAGAAGGTGTAGCAAGGGCCAGGTATTTTGATCCAGAGCCAGTGAGATTTGATCTCAACTGGATATCTACCTCTGTGGCCTTTAGCTTGCTAAACAACTCAGAAATGGTCAAGGTATCGTAAGAAGTGCTCTCAACGATGGAGGATACCTTGATCTCCCAGATCTTTGGGTCCAAGGTATGGAGAACCTTGAGCGCCTGCTCGTGATCTGAGACTAACTGAGCACCCTCAGCCTTGTTGTCCCGAAGCTTGTTAATGATCGATTGAAAATGACCAAACAAAGCCTCAACAGATTCACCCGGCTTCTGTGTGAAATTCTCTTATTCACGCCGGTAGGTCTGATAGAGCCGAGCCTTGACCTGTGTTGTTCCCTCATGGTGTGCCTTGAGGGTAGCCCAGATCTCTCTCACAGTGGAGAGATGACTCACACGCTCAAACTCAGTGGGACCTAAGCCAGAAAACAAAATGTTCACAGCCTTACTGTTGCTCAGATGCTGAGCAATGATACCAGCAGTACCTTGCTCAGTAACTGGCAAAATGACAAACGTGGTGTGAACGCAAATGTCCCATATGTCCGAACCCTGGCTCATAAGATAGGCTCGCATGCGAGTCTTCCAATAATTATAGCCATAGGCTTCCAAGGACGGGACCTTGCCGGGAGACGTCATGGTCACTACTGGGGTTTAGAACCGGTTAAGGTATGGAAAAACCCTAACCTCGCTCTGATACCACTTGTAGGACCGAAAGTAGCGACCAGAGGGGGGTGAATGGGCGCCTTAAAAAATTCTTTCGAATCAATGGCCTGTTCCCAATACCCAACGCACCTCAAAAGACTACGCAGCAGAAAATAAACAGAAGGCCTAAGTCTAAAGGTTTCTAACCTAGAAGCAACTGATGATAAACAGTGTAAAACTAAAGTAGTGCAACTAGGTAGATGAACAAGGTGTAACAGGCCTAAACTTCTCAATGAAATGATCTAAGTATGTGTAAGATGAAAAGAGAAGTTACTGTCCAAATTTGTCTCCTGTTCGGAACTTGGCGAAGCCCCCTTCGCATGTCGAGGTCTGCTTCGGAGGTTGGTGACGGAGCCTGCTTCGGAGGTCAGTTGCGAAGCATGTTGAAGATGCCAAAGGTGTTTGGTTCTAGTCTAGTTCGAAGTGGCAAGAAGCGAAGTATGCTTCGAAGCGAAGTATGACAAATGTCGGAGCCTGCTTCGAAGTGTGTACTTCGAAGACAAAGCTTCGAACATAGCTTCGAACCAACAGCTTCGAAGTCAAACCTTCAAACACAGAACTTCGAACACAACAAACAGATGAACGACCTTCGAACAGAGAAGCGAAGCCTGCCACACGACAGAAAACCAAGTCCGAAGACAATGCTCTACCTTCGAAAAGAGCAAGCTCCGAAAAGAGAGGCGAAGGGTGACACACCACAGAAGATAGTGCGAGGCCTAGCGGAGCTACAAGCTTCGAACCCAACTTCGAAACTTGTCGAAGTATGGACTTCGAACAGATAGAGTCGAAGCCCCTTCGCACTATCGTTCGAAGTAAGCGATGCTGACGTTCAGAAAATGCTTCGAAGCTTAGCAACACAGAACGCAAATCGCAGATCGAAGATCGAACGAAGCCTTCGAAGATGTTAGATCGAAGCCTGCCTCACGGAGCTGAGGGGCTTCGAATCAGAGAAGGGCTTCGCCAGAAACACAACCAGAAAAGGTAATAGACCCTGTCAGCTTCGATCAAAAAGCTGTGCAGTAGAAGGTGAAAAGCTGCACAGAACACTGTAGCTGCAAGGAAATAGTACTACTTGCAACAGCAAGAACTAGTACTACTAGAGTGAAGAACACACCCAGCCGAAGCCTCCAAAGCCTCAAAAATCAAGGGAAAACTTGCTATGCTAATGAAATGTAGCCATTAAAAACTTTGCAGATACTGCACACAAGGAAATGGGGCATTTACTGCAACATTAAAAGCAAGGCATTAAACACAGGAGCAAAACTTCCTGCGGCGCAAGCAGGGAACAAGAGAAGAGAGAGGCAAGGCAAGAGACAAAAAGTGACCCAATAGAGTGGATTTGATTTCAGCCAAAAGGGTAGTCCAAACCCTAGGGATTGGGGTCCTATTTATAGGCAGCCCAACACTAGGAATATTCTACCAGCCCCTTAGGGTTTTTACAGACTCAAAAATAAAAGAAAAGACTCTACTGCCCTTAGGAATTCTTACAGACACAACTGACTGACTGTGGGCCTAGAGTTACAGATGACTTATCCGGAAGCTCAGCTTTCGTAGCGACTACGGCTTCTCTTCTGGACAGTCAGATACAAGATCAACGGTTGTCAGTTTTGCGCCGAAACTGACAAAGCCTCCACCGGCTTTGCACCAGGTACCCGGATTGGGCCGGCCCGATTCCGCAGCTCTCTCAGCCCGACAATCACTCACCGCCCATGTACCTGAGTCAACCCTGGTCAACAGCCCAGTGGGTCTTCTACTGCTTCTGGCCCATGCACCCGGATTGAGCCAGCCCGACTTCACAGCCTCCTCTGCCCGACAGTCGCTCGCTGCCCGTGTACCTGAGTCACACGCGGCCCATGAAACAGCAGATCTCTTCTTCTTCTGTCCTCTTTGACTATCGTTGACAATGACTCATCACTTCTGGAGCCATGAAGCCCACGCTATTCAGCATGGCTCCTCAACTGCCACCTCAAAAGATCCATATCGCTCGGTCCATACAACGACCACGCGAATGGTCTCCGGGCTGACAACCCTCCACAGCTTCCTAGAGGGGTGTCAAGAGAAGTCATTCCGACTTCTTTGGACTGTCCTAAGCCCCGGCATAGTCCGTGGTCTTCTTACCTAACTGTAGTGTGTTAGGGGAGCTGCAAATCCACGCCCAAGCCATGCACAGAGGTCCTCCATAAGGTCACCGCATGGACTTGCAGTCCCATCTTCAAGACGACAGTAATCTTCAAGAAGTAAAAGTAATCACGACTACAGCCATGAATATTGATAAAGAAATCAACAAGTGAAGATTCACTTACCGAAGTCTGGAGGCTCTTGATAACCCTTCAAGAAACTGTTGCACCAAGCCATCTAGAGGGCAATGCCTTTTGATGAAGCAAAGAATCAAGACAAAGAAGATGATATATGCTGATATGTTGAAGAAACTAAAGGCAAAAGGGACCTATTAATAGGTCCAAATGGAATGCGGAGAGGCAAACCACCAAAGTCTTATTAAAAACAGATCCCCGCTAATGACACATTTAAGTCGCTCCGCTAGTCGCCGTATTGCAACAGTAAAAATCTCGAGCCATGTATAAGGGATTCACCGCCTTACGCGGTTCAAAAAGCATGTATTTGGCGTGCGTTATCCCTATGCTAACGAGCATGCACTATGGCCAAATGATCACAACCAGTCGGATTGCATACAAAAATACAAAAAGTGACCAAGCAACATTATGTTACATGTCTTGCAAATATGTCACACATATTTTTGTCACTCGGTAGGTGTAGGAGGAGCAGGAGGATAATATTCAATGTCCGAAATCAAGGTGTCGGCCGCTTCCTCGACCTCGGCATAAGCCCATTGAGCGTCGGCTTCGCTATAATGCACTGGCCACCCCGCCTGGATGAAGTCCAGTTGGATGGTCGGGTAAAGTGCCCGGAAGATCCCTAGCACATGACTTGGTGATGCCTCGAGGTGCCCATGAAGGTTGTAGCTTAGTGCCGGGTGCCAAAAACTTGCTTTTGTAAATTTTGGCAAAACGGGAATTGCTCGGATCAGCCTCGACATTTTTGCACGTAGCGGAGATGCTTTCCTATATTTTGTTGGTCGGACTAGCCTTACTAGGCCGGTCTAACTGGGTCCTATTGGTCGGACCAGCCTTGGGGGGCCGGTCGGACCAACTGGTGCTGGACAACTGAAAAACGCCAGTCGCACCAGACATAGTAGGTCGGTCAGACCGGAGTACAGAGGGTGGCCTGATGGGCCCTACGGCTATGGTCAGATCGGTAGGCTCTTGTTCGGCCTCCTTTCGCGGCTCGCCTCCATCTTGCTCCGAGGGGCCCCCTTGGGGATTGGGACGTCCTAGAACTCCACCTTGACCACGATGGCCTCGTACACCTCCTACGGACGCCCTCGCGGTGCGACGGACAATCTGTCGAAGACATCACCCCTTGTTGCACCCATTTGATTCTGCATGTTATAAAAATCGTAAGGCACAAAGGGAGCAATATAGTAGGGGTAGGGTACCCGGGAGGTGGAAAATAACACGTAGGCCACTATGCCATCGTCAAGTGATATGGCGGTGGAGGAAAAGGTGGCTCTAGTGGTTTTGCCCATCGTGGGACGAACCTACTCTTCTGTGGAGGGTTCAGCCTTCTTGGCGGTCCTGGTCGAGTGTTCTCCTTCTCAGCCCTCTTTCTATGCTTTTGAAGCAGCATCTCGTATGTCACCTTCAAATTTTTGCAGGTCCCAGCTGAAGATGATGTGTTGGTGTTCACCTTCCACACTCTTACCTCAGGGTTCTTCACCATGAGTGTGTGCGTGCGAGGATCTCCAATCACGACCACCTTCCCCTTGGATGACTGGGCCTGCTCGAACCGAATCAGGACTTTCTTCCCATCGAGATCAATGGTTTTCACAGGAAAGGGATCCTTGTCAAGCTTCATCTTAGGGTTGGTATCCAACTTCAATCGTCCTTCCTCTATGGCCGATTGAACCCGTCAATGAAAAACATTGCAATCATTAGTAGAATGGGAATGTGAATCATGCCACTTATAGTAAGCTCGCTTATTCAAGTCATCGGCAGTTGGAATGATGTGACCCTTTGGTAACCTGATGAGCTTGTTCTTCAGCAAGAAATCAAATATTTTGTCACACTTGGTCACTTCAAATGCGTACTTTACTTCACTAGGCTGACTCTTAGTGGGAGACGGCCGTAACTCAGAGCAAGTAACAAGCTTGGACTTTCTAGACCAAGTCCACTCTGCAGTGTACATGTCGGCCGAGTCATCCTCACTCTCCCATGATTCCTCATCGGACTGCTCCATGATGTGCACCTCGGCCTTGAGTTTATTAAAGGTCTTAGTGAATTTCCTACCTTTGGCTCGGCTTCCCTGAACCAGACCCTGCTGTAGGACTTGACTAACTTCCAAGAAATCCTAGCCATCTAGCTTCTCCTTAAGTTTAGAGTGTAAACCTTTAAAAGCTAGGTCGGCTAAGTCCCTATCAGAAATGTTCAGGGTAAAACATTGGTTTCTGGTGTCCCTAAAATGCCTAATGTACTCAGAGACACTCTCACTAGCCTTTTGTCTAACCGATGTTAGGTGTGAGAGCCTAAGTTCAGTTTCCCTAGTATAAAAGTAGTCATGGAACTTATGCTCTAACCATGCCCAAGTCTGCATGAAGTTTGGCAGTAACGCCAAAAACCAAGTAAAAGCGGTGCCGAAAAGCGATAGAAAAAATAATCTAAGCTTCAATGCATCCAACCCACTAGCTTCACCACACTGTGCTAGGAATTGGCCTATGTGCTCTAGGGTGGTTTTACTACCTTCAACGTCAAATTTTGTAAATTCGGGAACCCTAAATCCATGCGGGTACAGGATAATATCGAAGTGGTCTGGGTATGTCTTGTGGTAAATCCTAGACCGATCCCTAGTTGTCCAACCTGTACAGTTTCTAAATAGCGCATGAATCCGCTCTTCGATGTCATATGCGCCTCTTGCCTACGCTTGTCTCTCGTGCGGGGGCACGACATGTGGTGGTATCTCGGCGTGTCAGCCGTGTGGCTCCTCCTCTTGTGTCGGCTCATGATATGGGACATGCTCGGGTCTATACGGGTGCACGAGAGCAGGAGGTGCAGGTAGCGCGGGAAAAGGTAGTGTAGGCGTGGGCGGAGGAGGTCCGTAGTAGGTGGCATGGGCGGTCTGACCGGCCATAGGGCCGGTCTGATCGAGGGTGAAATGGCCGGTCAGACCAGCCTGATGGCTGGTCTAACCGAGTGTTGTCAGCTGCTAAGGTTGGCACATGCCGGTCTGACCAGCCCAAGGGCCAGTCTAACGGACAGGGTTGTACGTGATCTCGACCATGGATGATGAGGGCGGAGACGCGATGTCTTTCTCAGTACTCATGTCGATTCTACTGTGTATGTGATGAATAGGGGGTACAATTTCAATTAGAGTTGGAGAAGCGACCTCGGAAAAGCTAAATCTCCTAAACATCGCCTCCATTCTAGAGTCGACCATGGTCTCTACATGATTTCAATGTAGCACTAACGGCTTTATCTATTGTGGTGGATACCTCTTACTTGATGTCCCAGGAGGATAGTCGAGTGGACGACGGTGTTACCTTGCTCCCGGAGAGGTCAGGGATGTCAATGCCACGCTTGACAAAGCCCCCACGGGCCTTGGTGAAGCGCCCAAGCAAGAGAGCATGCAACTCTTCTTTCTTAGTCTCGATCTCTGCCATATCTTCCGTGGAGAGGTCGTCAAGGGTGGGGAGGATGATGTTGCTGTTGTCAATCTCCGCGCTCCCCATCGGGTCCATCAGCATCAAGGGTCCCGTTGATGTAGACGTAGTAGATGTACCCGTCGCCGATGTAGTAGTGCTTGGCATGTTTGTCCCCAACGGAGTCGCCAAAAAGTGTGTTGACACTAAAACCTGTTGATCAAAATGCTAATACACTAACGCCGATTCGATGATACAAAAGCACATGGATAATTAGAGATAACCCTAAACGTGACATGACACCAACGTCGTGTTCCGACGACCCTTGATAGTGACAAGGGAGGGTGGAGTCGCTTGGCAATTAAATAATATAAAAATATTATTCAATTAACCGAGTTGTAGATAAAAATACCAAACCGGCCAATTTAGGGCCGGTTGGACCAAAGTTAAACTGGCGGTCAGACTAGACAAGATAGGGCGGTTAGACCGATGCTATACCATCGGTCGGACCGGTGATGTAGTGGGTTCGGCCGAAGGGGGCTCTAGCGTACCGTGCGAAGGGGTGGACGAAGGGGTCCCTCCGGCCTTCAGTTGGTCTGACCGGTAATGAGGTCTCTGGTTGGACCGAGGGTGCTTGAAGGGCTCTCGAGGGGTACTCCGACTTCTGGTGTGACGTCCAGCCTTCGGTCGGTCAGACAGAAGGGTAATCCTTAGTCGGACCGAAGGGCTGGAAGGGTTCTGAATGAGAGGCTCTAGCATCCGATGCAAAGGGTCTTGAGGCCTCCTCCGAAGACCGGTTAGACCGGCCTCGTGCCACCAATCAGACCGCTACGTGCTAGCGCGTCAGGTGGCGACATAGCACGGGCCGTTCAGACCGGGGTAGTGCCTCCGGTCAGACCATGGCTTCTGGAATTTGGTCTTCGGGGTTCCGGCGACCGTCTTTCCATGGACAACTTGCAACAAGTGTTCTTGGTGAAGAAGATGAGATGAAACACTACAAAAACTCCAAAAGCTGAGAGGCAATTCAGCCAAGAGACTGAATTACCGATAAAAACTTATAAAACGATAAAAATTCGTTACGTGGATTAAACGGGTGATTCACAAGCTAATCAAAAAGGCTTACCATGATTATGACACGATGAACAAATAGTTTATAGCGCAAACCAACAAAGATGGATGTGCTAAGCTAATCCTAGGGCAAGGAAGTAGATTGAAAAGTAAAGGTACGATTCAAGGTAAATAATAGATTAGATCTATTAGGGTTTTGGGGTCCCTTGAATCGGTCTTGCCCCTATATTTATAGGGGTTGGACATGACATGTCTAGGCTCTAATTTGACTTAGATACGATTCCAATTCATTAAAAATTGATTAGAGATATAAATACCTTTAAACCAATTTAATCTGAATTAGACTCAAATTGGGTTGGTCTGATCGGACCCATATGGCCGGTCTGACCGGGCCTGCATGGCTGGTCAAACAGGGCATACATGGCTGGTTGGACCGTCCTATGCTAGGTCTTGGCATATTTTCGGTCCAAATTACCAATTTTGACTTTTTTCCAATTTTGTATATTAATAACACTTTTTGCTATCAACACGCCGATCGTCGAAACACCGCCTTCTTCATCCACGAGTTGGGTTCTGCACTGGAAGCAAAACTTGTTATTGGAGCTGAGCGATGTGGTAATGTAGGCAGGGTGGACACCGAGGATGATGACATCATGGCCTTAGCTGCCATATGCATCCGAGTCGGCACCTGGAGATGAAGGGATCTTTGGAGAGCCCTTAGCCTACAACCGACAAGGCAACGCTCCGAGTCACACGACGTCTCAGCGGAGTTGACGTCTGCTTCTTTACCTTCCTCTCCAAGGGGGAGAAAGCCTCCTTGCTCTTCCTCTTCCTATTGGGTGTGCCACCGCTCGTCCCAGTGTGCTTCTGCTCGATGGAGCAGGGGTGCTCTAGCAGTGGAGTGAGACAGATGAAGGCGGCCCGACCCTTCACAATTTCACATTCAAGACCTAAAGATTGATCACAAGTTCCGCCAAACCCTTGATGAAGAACATGAGGAAACAGCATTACCTCCGGTCGGGGAAAATCAAGATGGAAGGGGCGGCAGTGGGTAGAGCATTGGGCTTCAACCTTGCTACTGAAGACGCTCTGTGCCCTCACCACCGCCTCCTCCAATGACAAGCCCTTGGTCGACTCCCTGGTAGGATCGTTGGGCCCCGAGAACTCGTACCTAGGGTGGAGCCATTGCTTCAGTGGCATAACCAAATGAAGCAAGAAGTTGATCATTACCTGGAAGCCAGTGAGGTTGCTTTCTCGAAAATGGTGGATCAAGGCCAACAACTCATCAACTTGCCCCTGCTCCTCGACTAGGCACCGATTGGTCCATGTGGTGGACCCCAATGGCAATCGGTCGATCTCCGGAGATAGGGATGGCTCGTGGTTGGCCACATGAAACCATCCCGAGTGCCACCCCTTGTTTGAAGAGCAAAGTGGGACAGAGATGTACTCTATCACCTTCCCATCGTGAAGCTAAAGCTGCAATCCTCCAACCACTTTGCTCCGAAGAGATCACAAGAAGAAGAAGTTGCAGAAAAGATTGAAATGGGGATCGATCCCAAGAAAGATTCACACAACTCGATGAAGATAGCAAGGTGGAGAATGGAGTTGGGATTCAGATTGCATAGAGAAATTCCATAATGATGAAGAATGCCATGAATAAAAGAATGAGCCGGAAACCTGAAGATGCGAAGAAAGAAAGAATTGAAGACCATGATCTCATCGGTGTCTGGGGAGGGAATGTGTTGATGTCAGCCGCTCGCCATGATGAGATGTCCTTTGGTGGGATCTCTCCCCTATCCCCCAGTGTCTGCACCGCCTCTTCTCCAATGGAGGAGACGCAGAACTCATCCAGGCGATCCACCGGCTTCCGAGGAGTGTTTGCCGCCACTTAAGTCCTAGAGGTCCCTGCCAAAGGTTTCACATTGAACAGCCGCCACACTTTGCGATAGAAAACTGCACTATTGCAATGCCAAGAACTTTTGTGAGGTGCCAGGAGAACAGGAGAAGGAGGAGAAAAAGATGGAGTATTACTTCAAAATACGTCGAGGTAGGTTACTTATAACTTTCCTCCCAGCGGTTCCCCGTTCCAAAGCATCACGACTGCCAAAGCGAGAGGTTTAGAAAAGCACCTTTTCACCATCAATCACCCCGGCGTAGATCCCAAGGATCACTTAGAGGGTCTTGAACTACGCTCCAGAAGACGAAACAAGAAAAAAGCAAGTGAAGCGACAACGCCAACTACCATCTCCCCACGCGGTAACTTCCATTTGTAAGGAGGTCGCATGGTTTCAAAACCAACTACACCAACGGTAAACTCCCTCAAAGAAGATGTTTTGAGACTAGAACTCATTCTTCGAAGGAACTTTAGCCTCGGGGGCTACACTTGGTAGGTGCACCTAGGCAGTGCATCGATCGTAGACATGACTACATAAAAGGTACTTGGAGCTCTTCCCGTCCGCTTTGAGCACGGCGCATGCCAAAAAGAGATCGGGAGCTACTGTCGTGGATATGATCTAGGGTACCCCACCGAGTGGTTTCACTCGAGTCACTGACTGCTTGCTAGGCCAGCCCATGAAGAACTTCCTGACTACTAGGCCTCCCACTTGGGAGCGCATGCGCCCGAGTGGTGAGATGCAAATGGTCGATCCAGGGCCATCCTCCTAATGGTTATCCCCAATCAATGCCAATGGTTACCTCCAATCAACACTGACGTCTCTATGACAGTCATTAGCGCTAATTAAAGGCAGTTATGCTGGTAGTTATGCGGTTGTTTCCACATGCTATCAATGTTATGGTTAATTCTTGTAACTCCTCAGTCCTTCTCCTATAAAAGGATTAGCGGAGGCCCTAAGAAGGGCACGGTATGACACGATACAATAACACAACACATCATCAGATCACACGGACTCGACACTAGAGAAGGCAACACCCCACCCATTCACCCATACACACACAGGAGTAGGGTTATTATCCTATGGGAGGACTGAACCTATCTAAAACTCTCTCATGTTTGTCTCCTTGTTGTTTTTACCCTTTTTTGCCCCTCTCGACCGGGGTAACCATCGAATCTATAGTCGTGACTCCTCCCTTCTACCTACACAAATCACACTACGGGTACCCCCTATAGGCTTGCCATTCCCACACAACGACAAAAACACAACACATGAAACTCTAAACTCAGAACCAAAACTTATAAAATTAATAGTATACCTAGGATCTTTCAAATTTCAAGGCAAAGTACACTACGCGGATCTAGACTGCCGCACAATAGACCCTTTTTGGCTTCACCACAACAACTCCCTATGAAGCATGGCCGAGTAAGAGTGTCTTCCCTTTATCCATGCCGAAGGAGTAGGGGCACCAGCACCCAAATTTGTAGTGGTCGATACAGGTCAATATCATATCGACCGGCCATTGGAGCTCACTAGGGGGCATCATAATCGGCCTCCTACGAAAGGGGAACGCCGATCAGAGGAGGCAAAAGTAAATAAGTAGAAGCAAGTAAAAGGGCAAAATTACCTACCTCGGGTCCTGCATCAACGTCACTTGGGTGGAGTCATTCCTGGTAAATCGATGAGGAGCGATTGAAGATATGTTGCTTCAATTCACCCCACCATCGGTGGAAGGTGAGGAGCCATGTTGAAGAGCATGGGCCTTATGGCTCCAGATGTGATGAGTAATTGTCAACGAAACTCAAAGAGGAGATGTGAAGACAAGATGAGACCTGCCCTGTATGGGCTACGTGTGACTCAAGTACACGGGCAGCGAGCGACTGCCGGGCAGAGGGGCTGCGGAGTCGGGCTAGCCAATCCGAGTACATGGGCTAGGAGCAGCAAAGGATCCACTGGTCTGTTGACCGGGATTTACTCAGGTTCATGGGCGGCGAGTGATTTCTAGGCTAAGGGAGCCGCAGAATCAGGCCGGTCCAATCTGGGTATCTAGTGCGAAGACAGTGGACACTTTATCAGTTTTGGCGCAAAACTGATGAGCGCTGTTTATCTTTATTTATGATTTTACTATTTTGCCTTTAGGCCCACAGTATGTGTTATTCGAGTTAGTAAAAAACCCTAAGGGCATTTCGATCATTTCCAATTTTATTTTCAGAGTCTGTGTAATTTACCCTAGGGGTAAATTTGTCTTTTTTCCCTTCTGTTGGGTTGCCTATATATAGGCCCCAACACTCTAGGGTTAGGGTAAACTCATTTGCAATTAAAAATTTGAGTTCAATATATTCCCCATTTTTCTTCCGCCGCCGCAACCGTTTTTCCCTGTTCATCCGCACGGCACTGATTTTTCCTGGGATTTTTCGTCGCCGGCTAATTTTTTTCGTTGCTCTGCACGGATCCACGTGCTCATCCTTTCGCCATTTTCCTTCTGGAGGCAGGCAGCAGCGCGTGGCGCACGGTAGCTGAGATGCTATGACAGCGCGCACAGGCGCATGGCAGGTGGCGTGCGGCATCATGCCCTAGCCATAGCCTGTGTTGAGCAGCGTGAGTAGGCAATGGAGGACAGGTTTAGCACGAAGATCCATCGCGCAATAGGTGCAGTTGTCCTGGCGGTGTGGTACTCAAGGCAGCCTAGCTCCTAGGTGCTTGCGTGCAGCGCGTCAGCAGTTAGGCTGCGTTTGCGGCATGTCAGCACGACAGAATTGCAGTGTTTTTAATTGGTGGGGACCGGTTGAAGCAGTGCTCGGCACGTGAGAGTGGGCGCGGGGATCGACTGAATTTTTTCTGGCGTAGGCGCAGGCTGCAAGCAGCGTGCTTGGCTGATCGCAGCGTGGCACGCAACACGATGCGGCCGACGGCTTGGAACAGTGCTTGTGCAGGTTTTGTGTTCGGCGCAGAACACACTGGGAATTTTTTTGGTTGAAGCAGCACGTAGACAACCTGTTAGACGGAACGCAAGAAAGGGAGACAGCCATCAACAGTAATTTCTTTTTTCTCGTTTTGCATGAAGTTGAATTATTTTTCTAGATAGATTTAATTGCTACAAGAATTTACTCCAGATTGTATTATGGTTGTCCATTGATATATTTCCTTATTGTTAATGCATTTTAATTCATCTGTAAATGAAATCTTTCATCTGCAGTTATTTTGTTTGATTAAATGCCTATGATGTTTGTTATTATGATGCCTAAAATGCATGTGAGATGAATGCATTGTTGGTCTGCTGTTAAGCACTTTGTTGGTGTCTTTTCGTTTAGGACACCGGTTGTTGTTAGGCTAGATTATTTTCACTGTTTTTGATCTGCCATTGATTCGAAATAATTTTTAGGCGCCCATTCACCCCACCTCTGGTCGCTACTTTCGGTCCTACAAGTGGTATCAGAGCTTGGTTAGGGTTTTTCCATACCTTAATCGATTCTAACCCCAGATAGTGATCATGACTTCCTCTGGTAAGGTCCCGTCCCTTGAAGCATTTGGCTACACTTATTGGAAGACTCACATGCGAGCCTATCTCATGAGCCATAGCTTGGACATTTGCGATATTTGTGTCCACGCTACTTTTTCTGTGCTTCCTGTTGCTGAGCGCACATCTCTTGAGATAATTGCCCAGCATCAGAACAATAGCAAAGCGGTGAACATTTTATTTTCTGGTTTAGATCCCAATGAGTTTGAGCACATTAGTCATCTCGACAATGCTCGAGAGATCTGGGCCACCCTCCAGGCACACCATGAGGGGATAGCTTAGGTTAAGGCTAGGCTCTATCAGACCTACCGGCGTGAGTATGAAAATTTCTCACAGAAGCCGGGAAAGATAGTTGAGGCTTTGTTTGGTCACTTTCAATCGATCATTAACAAGCTTCGGGCCAACAAGGCCGATCGTGATCAGAGCTGGTCTCAGATCATGAACAGGCACTCAAGGTTCTTCATACCTTGGACCCTAAGATCTGGGAGATCAAGGTATCCTCTATTATTGAGAGCGTTTCCTATGATACCTTGACTGTCGTAGAGCTTTTTAGTAAGCTCAAGGCCTCAGAGGTTGATATCCAGTTGAGATCAAATCTCACTGGTTCTGGCTCAACAACCCTGGCCCTTGAGACACCTTCTGCTGATCCTACTGCTTTGAGCTGTGTTGCTTTTTCTTTGATGTCTATCATCGAGGACCGGCTTGATTCGCTAGGAGATGATGATTTGTGTCTATTTAACAACTGGGTGCATCATGTCTATGATAAATGAATGTTTAAAAGACACGACACAAAATCCAGATGCTTTGAGTGTGGTGATCCAGGTCATTTCATCGCCGACTGCCCCAAGCAGAAGAGTTACAAGAAGGGAACTGACGGTAGCTCCTACGAATCCAGCAAGCACGATAGCTCCACATTCACAAAGGGCAAGCCCAAGATGAGTTTCTTCTGAAAGGCCCTAAGGGAGTACCGGACGTGAGAACAAGAAGTGAGATAGGGCCTTCTTCGCCGAGATGGAGAGAAGCTACTCCAAGAGATCATCGTCTTCTTCCTCGTCTTCAAGCTCAAGTGATGAAGAGATCGTGATGAAGAAGGGGCAGGACAGGGACGGTCCGGCGGGCCTCTGCTTCATGGCCTTCTGGGACAAGCCGAAGATTCACTCGCGTCACAGCCAAAGACCCCACAAGAGCTTCTACTCAATGGCTCTTGGGGATAAGGAAGAGAAGGGATCCCCCGACAACTCCGACGATGATGACGACGATGAAAAGGTATCTTCCTATGAACAAGAAATTGTTGAATTACTAGAAGAGAACCGTCAAGAGTTGAGTTATCGGGAGAAACTGCTTAGAGGGGCTAAGAAAAGGATATATGAGCTTGATAGTGAGCTTGCCATGGCCAATGGAAAGATTGAGAGTCTATCTTCTTCCCCTTTCTTGGGTGGTAGCAGTGAGTGCCCTAACTGTGAGGTGTTGTTGTGTTACCTGATGACTCTGAAGTCCAAGTACACAGAGAGGGTAGATGAGAGAGACGCTTTGGCCACTAAGCTTGAAAGCGCTCAGCTGGAGCTGAAAGATGCTCATGCCACTGTCGTCGTGACATGTGTAGACTGTTGTAACACCCCAAATTTTCAAAGTAATAAAAATATTATTTAATTCAATTTCTTGAATTTATTATTCTGAAAATACCTTTAATACCCTCCTCTCCCATTTTGAACTACAACATAGAGTTGATGACCAAACCAGGAGCTTAAAAGTTTTTTATAAACTCCCAAGGCCAAGATATATTTTTGAGAATTTTTACAAATTTTTATCCACCCTAGAAATGCCCCAAAAGATTTAATCTATTTTCTGCAATTATTTTAAATCAGAAAGCCTTTTAAAATAATAAAGGACCTCCCCTCCCTTTCTCTCTCTCCCAGCCGGCCCAGCCCACTCCTCCCCGCGTGCGCCAACTGACCAGTGGACCCCGTCCGTCAGAGACCACCTCCCCACCTGCGCGCCCGGCCTCACCTGTCGGCGCCAACAGTCCCCCCCTTGCGCCCGACCGCTCGGCCCCACCCATCAGCCCTCTCACTCGCGCGCTCACGCCCACTGGCCAGTGGCCCCCGCCTGTCAGTATCGTCGTCCACCTCACGCCGCCGCCCCCAAATCACGCCGGCCGACGACCTCGCTCTCGGATTCGCCTCGCCGGTCCCTCCCCCATTAAATTGACGCCATTAATCGGTCCCCCACGCCCGGCCGACCGTTTCCCCCATTATTTCACCGCGTCATCGCCCCCGGATCGAGCGCGCGCATGCATGGCAGGAGCTCGCCGGCATTGAAGAGAGACTTTACTCTCGGCCTCCCCCGATTACGCCCCCTCTGCCCCCACCGACGACCCTATATTAACCCCCTGGCCGCCCGCAATGCACCCCTACGCCCATTCACAGCGAGAACAAACAGAGTGCCCTCGCTTCGATTTTTAGCGCACCACCGCTGCCCTCGCTCCAGCCGTCACTCGCCGTCGTCGGAGTCCTCCTCCGTCCTCACCGACCGCACCGCTACGACCGCAAGAACTGCCTCGACCTCGGCCACACCTTCGCTGGCCAAGGAGACCACCGGATCACCGTCGCCGTCGAGTACCCGAGTATCCCATCGCATCTACCCTCACCGCCGATCACCGCCTGCCATCCTTCATCGCCATCGAAGGTACCGTCGTGACTGCCGTAGCGTCCCCTTTCCATTTATAGGCTTAGCTAGGGCCGCCGTCACTCGCCGTGGCCCCTGGCCCGCTCGCCGTAGTCGAAGAAGATGACCGGCACGGGTCGAGTACACGTGCCGTGTCGGATTCGATCCCGACCGTGCGATCGAGATCGAGCGGCTCCAGTTTCACCACGTGCGCGATCTAATCCGCACCGTCGGATCTAATCGAAGCGGTATGTTTTAATCTCACGCGTTTATTTCTATTTAAAACCCGCACTCGATCTCGTGCGTCCACGTAGTACCCTTTCGCGCGTTTTAATCATGGCCGTCCGTTATCACTTAACCGTCCCGCCTCGCTCTCGCGCGTTGGATCTGGATCCAATGGTCTAGATTGGGCCGGACCACGCGCACAATGCGCGGGTTCACCATGGGCTTGGCTCACCGTGGACCCGAGCGGATTTAAATTTAAAAATAAATTCCAGAAATTGTTTAAAACTTGTAAAATTCATATCTGGCGCATTTGAACTCTAAAAATTACCATTTCAATTTCAGAAAATTGATAATATTATTCTCTACACATTCATTCCATAAAAACCATATGCTTACTTTGAAATTTTCATGTTTATTTAAATAGGTGTTCAAATACCCTTAGGATAAAAATGTGAAATTGATTATTTAAAATTCAGTAAGGCTTATTTTTATTTTATTTCCTGTTAATAAGATGAAACCACTGAAATTGCCCATGAACCTTTCATTTTAAATTGATTAGAATGTTTAAAATGAGGTTACTCCCATTTAAAACTCTTTTCCAAGAACAACACTTCAATTTAATTCCTTTTAAAATTATTCGTAAAATGAATTTCAGAACCTTAACAACTTGATTTTTCTTTAAATCAAACCAACCTAAACCTATGTGCTTGTTGTGTGATTTTATATTGTTTAGATTGGGTGTTGTATTTATTTTATTTTACTTTATTTATATTGGAAAGACTACGACGCCGTCGAGGAGCCGGAATATTTCCCGGAAGTTTCTCCCTCCCCATTCGCTGAACAAGGCAAGTCACCAAACCAATCTTTTGAGCATATTGAACCCATGTTTTATTAAACTATCACTAAAACACATAGGTTATACATGCATTAGTCAAATGAAACCCCTACAATATATTTACTTAGGATCCCCCGACCTTGATGTGCAACCCAAGCCATGCTATCTCGCCTAACCTCCTTGTCACCTTATGATTAATGTTATTAGCTAGTGTCCAATGTATTGACACAATCGCTATAGGATAAAAATGATTCGTAGTACATGGTTCTACTATATGATCCCCATTGTTTCTTATCTGTGGAATTCTGTCGGTGATGAGTTGTGGTTGTGAGTGGATGCATGGTGGGTTCCGGGTGCAAGCTAGGGCATTGGTCGGTAGCACCCGGGGCAATATAAGGACCGGTATGCGGCATCCGTTGCAATATACTTACGTACTAACCACAAGTCTAATGGGTAAGTCCTAACTAAGGTATGGAGTGTTCCAAACCGAGGCCACCATTTGGAGATGGGTCAAGCAGCACCTGCGGGTGGCTTGTACCAATGTGGCGCAAAAGGGGGTGATACGTTAGCCGGGATGCGGCCTGACGCGCCGGCGAAACCTAGTGCGGGTGGTTATCGATTGGAGCATTTCATGCCAAGGTTTTGGCACGAGTTCCCGTGGTATGGGTCATCTCGTTTGGGATGAGTGCGTGCCTTGTGGGTACAGTAGTACATCTCCAATCAGAGTCATAAATCTTTTTGAAAAGCCAAGCCAATGGTTAAGGGCAGGTTGTGTGACATCCCACAGTTAGATTACTTTGAATATGTATGTGCATGATGGTTTGACATGTAAGGACTGTTGTGCGAGGAGGTAAAACGTACTCCTCGAGTTAGATGATGTTATTGATGTTCATGTTTATATTTTCGCATGATAAAATTTGATTACACTAAATGCCATAACTGAAAATGTACTTTTCCGCACTTTGAGACATGATCCTTCCATTGTTATTACCTTGCATTATTACTTGCATTTGCGGTGGCTTGTTGAGTACTTTTTGTACTCATACCCGTTGAACACCACAGAGGATGCCTACTATTAAGACGGTCTGGAGTAGCGACCCAGTCAAGCAAAGATCCTGAAGAAGGCGTTCGTCATGCTATTTACTTTTATTATTTTTATTTCAACTCTGATGTAATAAATATGGTCTACGTACCATGAATACTGTCGTATGTACGTTGTCGCATGATGAACCTCTTGTATTATTGTTTTTCTTATGAAATTCAATAATGTTCCGATTTCGGTAAATCGGGGCGCCACAAGATGGTATCAGAGCCGACTTGACTGTAGGAAGCCAAACAGACCCGCCTAGTCAATAGCTGCAGAAAATTATTTCTCGAAAACCTACTTTATAAACTTTGTTCCTCCCCTCACTTTTCATCAACTTGTTGTTTTGTAGATGCCTGTCTACCAAGTGCACAGCTACTGCCGCCACTTCGAGGGCTTCGTCCGGGAGCTCCGCATGATGCTCACCTTCCTCGGGTTCCTCTTCGAGCCCGAATTCCAAGGGGTGTACCTGGAAGAGTTTGCCGGACCTTGCGACGTCTCCCTCACCGTCCACGGCTCCGGAGAGCATCTGTCATCCTACACCACCGCGCTTGGACGCCCGACCTTCGACGTCGCGTGCCAACTGAGTCACCCTCTAGGCCCTTATGGAGTTGAGGATGATCTACGATGATCGTCTTCAGAACTCGTCCTTCCGGCTTGTGCCAAAGCGCACTCTCGGCGCCTACCGTAGTATCTACCTCGGAGTTCACTCCGTACGTGATCCGGTCATGGCCAGGCAGTCACGTCTTCTTCAGGCTATGGATGACCTTCATACTGAGGCGGTGCACGACGCCGACGAGCACCATGAGGCGGTTGAGTTTCTTCGTGAGGAGACGAAGAACTTGATCCAGCAGAATGGCGAGCTGCAGCGCAAGATCATGCAGCTGCAGAAGGACATCGCGGACATGGTTCCCCTCCTCCCTAGGAAGAGGAAGCCCATCCGTGAGCCCGGCCCTCGCCCCAAGAGGATCCCGCCACACCCCTCCACCGCCAGACCGTCCACCGCCAACACCCCTACACTGCGCCCCGGCCTCGTCTCCGACTCCATTATCGAGAACTTTCTCGAGCCCACCATCCCTCAGGAGCCGCGTACTCGTGATTCCGAGAGCACGGAGACCGCCTCCGGTGGCGAGTAGACGTTAGATTGTCGCTATTTTAATGAAGCAAAATCTTGTATGTGGTTCTATCCACAACGAGTGTGTTGTGGGTAGAATAAAAGCTTGATTGTAATGAACAATTTTTACCACTAATTTATATGCGTGAAATTTTTGGACTATTTTCTTTAATTGTTTTGTCATCATCTTGTTACTTTATAACATGGTATTCAGAAGATGGCCGACCACCAGAACGCCGGCTCCAACCACAAAGATGGAGGAAGCCGCGACGCGCCCTGAGGGTGTTGTACCCAACTGGGGTGCAACAGGCCCACGTCAGTCTAGGTTGCCATCCGCCAACCATCCTACTTTGGCGGAGATGATGGCGAATCAGAACCAGCTGATGACCGCCCTCCTCACTCAAATGCAGCACCAACAAGCTCAGTTGGACCGTCTGCAGAATGGGGAAACCGCCCCTCACGCACCAGCACCCGCACCCACTCCCCAACTTCTCGGAGTTCCTGCGTGTGCATCCCCCTATCTTCTCGAGCACCACCAACCCCATGGAGGCCAGAGATTGGCTCCGCACCATTGGGAAGAAGCTTGATCTCCTCCCCTGCACCGACCGGGAGCGAGTGGCCTTCACCACTCACCAGCTCTAGGGTCCCGCCGCCGAATGGTGGGACAACTACCATGAGTCCCAGCCTGAGGACCACGTGGTGACATGGGCGGAGTTCACCATCGCCTTTCGCACCGCCCACGTCCCCGCCGGAGTCATCGTGGTGAAATAGCAGGAGTTCCGCGACCTGCAGCAGGGCAGTCAGACTGTCATGGAGTACCTCCATGAGTTCAACCGCCTGGCTCGCTACGCGCCAGAAGAAGTGTGTACCGACGCCCTCCGCCAGGCTAAGTTCCTCCGGGGACTTAAGGATGAGCTGTCCATTCAGCTCGTCGCCACCGACTACACCGACTTCCAACGGCTAGTCAATAAAGCGCTCATCCAAGAGACTGAGCAAAACAAGATGGACCTCAAGAAGAGGAAGATGATCGCCTTCAAGCATCAGCAGGCGAACTCTCAGAGGCCCTGCTTCGTCCCTCCGCCACCAGCGCCCGCCTACAATCCTCAGCCCGCCTACAGGCCACCTCACGCCGCCGGTGGATCCAACGCCGGGCATCCTCGCCCCGCTCCACCAGCTCCGGCCACTCAGCCAACGCCAGCCGCCAAGGCCCCAATCTTGAAGGATTGCCAAGGGAGGCCGGTCGTCTGCTTCAACTGCCGCAAGGAAGGGCACTACTCGCACCACTGTCCCCACCCCAAGCAGCCCCAAGGCACGGCACCCAACCAGGCGGTTTGTGCCCGCGTCAACCACATCACCGCGGAGGAAGCTCAAGAGGCTCCTGAAGTCGTGCTCGGTACGTTTACTGCAAATTCCGTACCAGCTATGATATTGTTTGACTCTGGAGCGACACATTCCTTCATCTCGGAAGATTTCGTGAAAACCAACGAGTTGGACGTGCTCCCTCTATCCATCCCCATGATGATTGCCACTCCCGACAATAAAACCTTAGCCCACTTATACAGCCCTAAGGTTCAGATAGAGATCCAAGGAGTAGTATTCCGGGCCAAGCCAGTCCTCATAAAGTGCACCGGACTCGACCTCATCCTAGCGATGGATTGGTTGATGAAGCATAAGGGAGTGATCAATTGTGCCAACAGGTCCGTCACAGTGACCAACCCTGAAGGCGAAGCCATCACCTTTCGGATGACCAGTCGCAAACCACTCGAAGCGTCCCTCCACTCGCTAGCTCTTGAAGAAGTACCCATAGTCAAGGAGTTCATGGACGTCTTCCCTGAAGAACTACTAGGAATGCCTCCCAAGCGGGACATCGAATTCAGAATCGAACTTGTCCCCGGGACCGCTCCAATCTCCAAGTGCCCATACCGGATGGCCGCCAACGAATTAGCCGAGGTCAAGAGCAACATTAAAGACCTAGAGCAGAAAGGGTACATCCGACCGAGTACCTCACCCTGGGGTGCACCGGTCATATTTGCCATGAAGAAAGACAAGACCAAGAGGATGTGCGTGGACTATAGAGCCTTGAACGACGTAACCATCAAGAACAAGTACCCATTGCCTCGGATCGACGACCTGTTCAATCAACTGAAGGGATCCTCGGTGTTTTCCAAGATTGACCACAGGTCAGGTTATCACCAGTTGAGAATTACAGAAGAGGACATACACAAGACTGCCTTCACGTCTCGCTATGGGCTCTACGAGTATACTGTGATGTCGTTCGGACTCACGAATGCCACGGCCTTTTTCATGAACATGATGAACAACGTTTTCATGGAGTTCTTGGATAAGTTCATTATGGTATTCATCGACGATATCCTTGTCTACTCCAAGACCAAGGAAGAACACGAAACCCACCTCCGTCTGACCCTCGGAAAGCTAAGGGAACAACAACTGTACGCCAAATACAGCAAGTGCGAATTTTGGTCGTCTGAGGTGAAATTCCTAGGCCATGTCATATCTGCCGGAGGAATAGCAGTGGACCCGACCACCGTGGAAGCAGTAACCAACTGGTTGAAACCCACGACCGTGACCGAGATCCGGAGCTTTCTCGGATTGGCCGGATACTACCGCCGGTTCATCGAAAATTTTTCAAAGATCGCCAAGCCTATGACCAGACTTCTACAGAAAGAAGTGAAATTTGAATGGACCCTTGACTGTGAAGAAAGCTTCCAGACCCTCAAAAAGAAGCTCGTGTCAGCTCCTATTCTGACTCTGCCAGACATCCGGAAAGACTTCCACATCTACTGTAATGCCTCTCGTCAAGGATTGGGATGCGTCTTAATGCAAGAAGGAAAGGTGATATCCTACGCCTCCCAACAACTGAGACCGCATGAGTTGAACTACCCGACCCACAACCTGGAGTTAGCAGCCGTGGTTCATGCCATGAATATATGGAGACATTACCTTGTGGGGAATCGATGTGAGGTCTTCACCGACCACAAGAGCCTCAAGTATATATTCACCCAACCAGACCTGAACCTCAGGCAAAGGATATGGTTGGAACTGATCAAGGATTATGACTTGGGCATCCATTATCATCCAGGCAAGGCAAATGTGGTGGCGGACGCCCTTAGTCGAAAAGGGTACTGCAACGCCATCATGATTCAGGACCAGGCTCCTTTACTTTACAAGGAGATGGAAAGGCTGAATCTAGGGATCACCACCCGAGCATACCTCACTGCCTTGGAGTCTCGGCCTGTCTTGACAGACCAGATCTGAGAAAAACATAAGGAAGACCCAGACATCTTGGAGATCCAGCAGAACATGAGAAAGGGTAAAGCCCCCGGATTTTCCGAGGACGAGCATGGTACCATCTGGTTTGGAAACCGGATATGCGTACCCAACAAGCCTAAGTTGAAAAGCCTCATCCTTCAATAAGCCCACGATACTCTATACTCCGTACATCCCGGGAGTACCAAGATGTATCAAGACCTGAAGGAAAAATATTGGTGGGTCAGCATGAAGATAGAAATGGCTGAGTATGTGGCCAAGTGCGACACATGCCGGCGAGTCAAGGCAGAGCATCAAAGACCTGCCGGACTTCTTCAACCCCTCAAAGTCCCTAAATGGAAGTGGGAAGAAATAGGAATGGACTTCATCACGGGACTGCCCAGGACCCAAGCTGGTCATGATTCTATCTGGGTGATCGTCGACTGACTCACCAAGGTGGCTCACTTCATCCCGGTCAAGACAACTTACACCGTCGCCAAGTTGGCCGAGTTGTACATGACCCGGATGAGGAGCCATGCTGAATAGCGTGGGCCTCATGGCTCCAGATGTGATGAGTCATTGTCAATGATAGTCAAAGAGGACAGAAGAAGAAAGGAGATCTGCTGTTTCATGGGCCGCGTGTGACTCAGGTACACGGGCAGCGAGCGATTGTCGGGCTGAGAGAGCTGCGAAGTCGGGCTGGTCCAATCCAGGTACATGGACCAGAAGTAGTAGAAGACCCACTGGGCTATTGACCAGGATTGACTCAGGTACACGGGCGGTGAGTGATTGCCGGGCTGAGAGAGCTGTGGAATCGGGTCGGCCCAATCCGGGTACCTGGTGCAAAGTCGGTGGAGGCTTTGTCAGTTTCGGCGCAAAACTAATAACCGTTGATTCTGTATCGGATTGTCCAGAAGAGAAGCCGTAGTCGCTACGAAAGCTTAGCTTCCGGATAAGTCATTTGTATCTCTAGGCCCACAGTCAGTCAGTTGTGTCTGTAAAAATACCTAAGGGCAGTTGAGTCATTTTCCTTTATGTTTTAGCGTCTGTAAAACCCTAAGGGGCTGGTGGAATATTCTAGGCCATTGGGCAGCCTATAAATAGGGCCCCAATCCCTAGGGTTGGACTACCCTTCTAGAAATCACTTTTTGAATCATTCCTTGGGTCATCTTTTGTTCCTGCGTGCTTGTCTCTCTCTCTCTCTTGTTGTGCGCCGCCAGGCATTTGTTCATTGCATTTTGCCTTGCATTTACTCTTTCTCAGTAAGATTAAATCTTCTGTTCTTGTTGGGGTGCATGCATAGATTTCTATGGTTCAGAAGCTTCGATTCGTTTGTGCGGTGTTGAATTTATTCCTGAGAATGTGCCTCGGTTGCGTTTGTTCTTCACGCTAGTAGTACTAGTTCTTGCTGTTGCAAGTAGTACTACTACACTGTAGCAACAGTGCACTAGTACTAGCTTTGCTTTTTCTTCGTAGCCTTTTTGATCGAAGTAGACTGGGCTGAGTACCTTTTCTGGGTGTTTCTGGCGAAGCCCCTTCTCTCTGTTCAAAGTCCCTCAGCTCCGTGAGGCAGGCTTCGATCTGATATCCCCGAAGGCTTCGTTTGAACTTCGGCTTCTTTTTTGTGCTGTGTCTCTAGCTTTGCAGTACACGTTGCACTCTGTCAGCTTCACATAATTCGATAGTCTTCGCGAAGGTGTTCTCAGTCTCGAGCTGTTCGAAGTCACTACTTCATCAGGCTTCGAAGTTAGCTTTGAAGCATTTCTCACTGATAGACTTCTCTCAGTGTTTGCAGCTGTCTGTTCCGAAGGTCTTATTGTGTTTGTTCGAAGGTAGAACGTAGGCTTCGATTTTGATTCTCTGTCGCGTGTCAGCCTTCGCTTCTCTTTTCGAAGGTTGTTTGTCTGTGCGTCGTGTTCGAAGTTTTCTGCTCGAGGGATAGACTTCGAAGCACTCGGTTTGAAGCAAGCTTCGATACTCTCGTACTTAGCTTCGAAGCATCTTCGTTCTTTTGCCACCTCGAACTAGGTTAGACTAAACCTCCTCGGCAGACCTCGACAATCATCACCGAAGCAGGCTTCGACCAGAGAAGCAGGCTTCGACCTCCGAAGCATACCTCGACTGGCGAAGCAGGCTTCGCCAAGTTTTGAACATGAGACAGATTTGAACAAGTAACTTCTCTTCTCACTCATTGTGCACCTAGATTGCTTTACTGAGAAATTTGTCTAGCCGTGTCTTGAGTATTCTGTTTATCTGTCTAGTAGCACTGCTTTTGTGTTTCTCTGGTTTATCAACAGTTGCTTCTAGGCTAGATACCTTTAGACTTAGGCTATCTGTTCATTCTATGCTGTTTAGTTATTAGAGGTGTGTTGGGGATTGGGAGCAGGCCATTGATTCGAACGAATTTTTTAGGCGCCCATTCACCCCCCCCTCTGGTCGCTACTTTCGGTCCTACACCGGATAGTATGCCTTCACGGAGTTCCTAAGAAGATTGTATTTGACCGTGGGAGTCAGTTTACCTCCAAGTTTTGGAAGAACCTTAAAGAGGAACTCGGCACCCGGCTGAACTTTAGCACCTCCTATCATCCACAGACCGACGGTCAAACCGAAAGGGTCAACCAGATATTGGAGGATATGCTTAGAGCTTGTGCTCTAGACTTTGGCGGAATGTGGGACAAGAACTTGCCTTATGCAGAGTTCTCCTACAACAACAACTATCAAGCCAGCCTGCAAATGTCCCCGTTCAAAGCACTCTACGGACATAAGTGCAGAACGTCGTTGCTCTGGGATCAAACCGGAGAGTCACAACTGTTTGGGACAGATATATTAAGAGAAGCTGAAGAGAAGGTCAAGGTCATAAGGGACAGGTTAAGGATAGCCTAGTCCTGACAGAAAAGCTACGCCGATAACCGTCGAAGGGACCTAACCTTTGAAGAGGGTGATTATGTCTATCTCTGAGTCACTCCCCTCCGTGGCACTCAAAGGTTCAACATGAAAGGCAAGCTAGCACCCCGCTATGTCAGACCTTTTCAGATCCTCCAACGGCAAGTAGAAGTGGCATATCAACTGGAACTGCCTCTATCCTTGGCAGGAGTTCACGATGTGTTCCACGTCTCCCAGTTGAAGAGGTGTCTTCGTGTGCCCGCCGAGCAAGCCGATCTTCAACAGCTCAACGTCCAAGAAGATTTGACCTACATCGAGAAACCCATCAAGATCTTGGAAACCAAGGAAAGGGTAACCAGGAGTCGTGTAATTGGCTTCTCCAAGGTTCAGTGGGACAACCACCCCGCCGAAGAATCTACATGGGAAAAGGAAGACGAGCTGAAAGCCCAATACCTCGAGTTTTTCGAGTAACGTTCCAATCTCGAGGACGAGATTCTTTGTAAGGGGGATAGGTTTGTAACACCCCAAATTTTCAAAGTAATAAAAATATTATTTAATTCAATTTCTTGAATTTATTATTCTGAAAATACCTATAATACCCTCTCTCCCATTTTGAACTACAACATAGAGTTGATGACCAAACCAGGAGCTGAAATTTTTTGTATAAACTCCCAAGGCCAAGATATATTTTTGAGAATTTTTACAAATTTTAATCCACCCTGGAAATGCCCCAAAAGATTTAATCTATTTTCTGCAATTATTTTAAATCAGAAAGCCTTTTGAAACAGTAAAGGGCCTCCCCTCCCTTTCTCTCTCTCCCAGCCGGCCCAGCCCACTCCTCCCCCCGCGCACCAACTGACCAGTGGACCCAGTCCGTCAGAGACCACCTCCCCACCCGCGCGCCCGGCCCCACCTGTCGGCGCCAACAGTCCCCCCCCCCTTGTGCCCGACCGCTCGGCCCCACCCGTCAGCCCTCTCACTCGCGCGCTCACGCCCGCTGGCCAGTGGCCCCCACCTATCAGTATCATCATCCACCTCGCGCCGCCGCCCCCAAATCATGCCGGCCGACGACCTCGCTCTCGGATTCGCCTCACCGGTCCCTCCCGCATTAAATTGACGCCATTAATCGGTCCCCCGTGCCCGGCCGACCGTTTCCCCCATTATTTCACCGCGTCATCGCCCCCGGATCGAGCACGCGCATGCATGGTAGGAGCTCGCCGGCGTTGAAGAGATTCTTTACTCTCGGCCTCCCCCGATTACGCCCCCTCTGCCCCCGCCGACGACCCTATATAAACCCCCTGGCCGCCCGCAATGCACCCCTACGCCCATTCACAGCGAGAACAAACAGAGCGCCCTCGCTTCTATTTTTAGCGCACCACCGCCACCCTCGCTCCAGCCATCGCTCGCCGTCGTCAGAGTCCCCCTCCGTCCTCGCCGATCGCACCGCTGCGACCGCAAGGACCGCCCCGACCTCGGCCACACCTTCGCAGGCCAAGGAGACCACCGGATCGCCGTCGCCGTCAAGTACCCGAGGAACCCACCGCGTCTACCCTCACTGTCGATCACCGCCCGCCGTCCTTCATCGTCGTCGAAGGTACCGTCGTGACCACCGTAGCGTCCCCTTTCCATTTCTAGGCTTAGCTAGGGCCGCCGTCGCTCGTCGTGGCCCCTGGCCCGCTCGCCATCGTCGGAGAAGATGACCGGCATGGGTCGAGTACCCGTGCCGTGTCGGATTCGATCCCGACCGTGCGATCGAGATCGAGCGGCGCCAGTTTCACCACGTGCGCGATCTAATCCGCACCATCGGATCTGATCGAAGCGGTATGTTTTAATCTCGCGCGTTTATTTCTATTTAAAACCCGCACTCGCTCTCGTGCGTTGGATCTGGATCCAACGGTCCAGATTGGGCCGGACCACGCGCACAGTGCGCGGGTTCACCGTGGGCCTGGCTCACCGTGGACCCGAGGGGATTTAAATTTAAAAATAAATTCCAGAAACTGTTTAAAACTTGTAAAATTCATATCTGGCGCATTTGAACTCTAGAAATTACCATTTCAATTTCAGAAAATTGATAATATTATTCTCTACACGTTCATTCCATAAAAACCATATGCTTACTTTGAAATTTTCATGTTTATTTAAATAGGTGTTCAAATACCCTTAGGATAAAAATGTGAAATTGATTATTTAAATTTCAGTAAGGCTTATTTTTATTTTATTTCCTGTTAATAAGATGAAACCACTGAAATTGCCCATGAACCTTTCATTTTAAATTGATTAGAATGTTTAAAATGAGGTTACTCCCATTTAAAACTCTTTTTCCAAGAACAACACTTCAATTTAATTCCTTTTAAAATTATTCGTAAAATGAATTTCAGAACCTTAACAACTTGATTTTTCTTTAAATCAAACCAACCTAAACCTATGTGCTTGTGTGATTTTATATTGTTTAGATTGGGTGTTGTATTTATTTTATTTTACTTTATTTATATTAGAAAGACTACGACGCCGTCGAGGAGCCGGAATATTTCCCGGAAGTTCCTCCCTCCCCATTCGCTGAACAAGGCAAGTCACCAAACCAATCTTTTGAGCATATTGAACCCATGTTTTATTAAACTATCGCTAAAACACATAGGTTATACATGCATTAGTCAAATGAAACCCCTACAATATATTTACTTAGGATCCCCCGACCTTGATGTGCAACCCAAGCCATGCTATCTCGCCTAACCTCCTTGTCACCTTATGATTAATGTTATTAGCTAGTGTCCAATGTATTGACACGATCGCTATAGGATAAAAATGAGTCGTAGTACATGGTTCTACTATATGATCCCCATTGTTTCTTATCTATGGAATTCTGTCGGTGATGAGTTGTGGTTGTGAGTGGATGCATGGTGGGTTCCGGGTGCAAGCTAGGGCATTGGTCGGTAGCACCTGGGGCACTATAAGGACAGGCCTGTGGGATCCGTTGCAATACACTTCCGTACTAACCACAAGTCTAATGGGTAAGTCCTAACTAAGGTATGGAGTGTTCCAAACCGAGGCCACCATTTGGAGATGGGTCAAGCAGCACTTGCGGGTGGCTTGTACCAATGTGGCGCAAAAGGGGATGATACGTTAGCCGGGATGCGGCCCGGCGCGCCGGCGAAACCTAGAGCGGGTGGTTATCACTTGGAGAATTTCATGCCAAGGTTTTGGCACGAGTTCCCGTGGTATGGGTCATCTCGTTTGGGATGAGTGCGTTCCTTGTGGGTACAGTAGTACATCTCTGATCAGAGTCATAAATGTTTTCGAAAAGCCGAGCCCACGGTCAAGGGCGGGTTGCGTGACATCCCACAGTTAGATTACTTTGAATATGTATGTGCATGATGGTTTGACATGTAAGGACTGTTGTGCGAGGAGGTAAAATGTACTCCTCGAGTTAGATGATGTTATTGATGTTCATGTTTATATTTCCGCATGATAAAATTTGATTACACTAAATGCCATAACTGAAAATGTACTTTTCCGCACTTTGAGTCATGATCCTTCCATTGTTATTACCTTGCATTATTACTTGCATTTGCGGTGGCTTGTTGAGTACTTTTTGTACTCATACCCGTTGAACACCACAGAGGATGCCTACTATGAAGACGGTCTGGAGTAGCGACCCAGTCAAGAAAAGATCCTGATGTTGGCGTAAAAGATTATGCTAACAGGTTTCTGAAGATTAGAAACTAACAAACAAAGTGTTTGCGAAGGAAACTATTCCAAGCCTCCGAAAGGATAATAGCTTAGAATAGTTCGAAAGTGTGTATTGAATAACTTGTATTCGGTCTATATTACAGTGTAAAACGGTGTAGGACCGAAAGTAGCGACCAGAGGGGGGGTGAATGGGCGCCTAAAAAATTTTTCGAATCAATGGCCTGCTCCCAACACCCAACGCACCTCAAAAGACTAAGCAGCAAAACGTAAACAGATCATCGAAGCCTAAAAGTATCTAGCCTAGAAACGACCAGTGTCCTAGACAAAGAAACACCAATACAGTGCTAATAGGCAGATAAGTACAACATTTAAAACATGGGCAGATCAGAGTTCACCATAGCAATTTAAACTGAGGACAAATGAAAAAGATGAGAAGTTACTGTTCAAAGTTGTCTCCAGGAAGGTACTTGACGAAGCCTGTTCGGATCAGTTGTGTGAAGCCTCTAGTCCTATATGACGAAGGTTGTCCGAAGCCTATGAAGCGTGCGAAGTCTGAGAATGTCGAAGGTGGCTTCGGAGATGACGTGTCGAAGTCTGTATATTGTCGAAAATTGTCGAGATCAAGAAAATCGAAGTGTGTTCGAAGACTGTAGAAGTCAGATTTGAAGCTGTGGCACTGTCTTTCGAAGCCTATAGACAAGCTTCGAATTCGAAGCCTGTAAGATTCGAAGCTACACGATAACCAAAAACAGACTTCGCTATCTAGATTCCGAGCAGCAAGCCAGAACAAGAAAAATTCGAAGTCTACTAGCTAAGAACCATTCGAAGCCTTCACTTGATCTTCGTCAGGGAACTGTAGCTAGCGAATAGCCTTCGCAGTATAAAAGACTTCGTAATGCACAGACCAGCGGAGGCACTCCGGAAGATTACACCGAAGCACATGCTTCGAAAAACATTTTTCTGAAATCTTCGCAAATCAGACTTCGCAGCTTCGGAGTTCACACAGCTTTCAATGCTTTCACTCCTTACGAAGTGGGACCCACACCTCAAAACTTGAAAGATCAAACAGGCTGCCAAAAAAAACGTAATAGGCTCTTAAGAAACCTGTTGCAAGCTTCTACTACCAGAAGATACTACTGATCTGGAGAGAAGTCTCGGTGGGACCTACACACATTGGATGGGACAAAACTTGGCTGCCAGTTCTTGAGCACTAGCTAGAAGCAACCTATCCCTCTGGATTGTAGGTTCCATAGAGAGCATTCATGACAGAAAAAATAGAATCCGAAAGCAATGAATGGCTATCTAGCCTGCTATGCTACAGATCGTGCACAAATATCAATTCGGCCATGCAATAAAAATGAGGTGTGATGAACTGTAGCAAGAACCGAACCCACAAAGAAAAACAGCGGACACATGAAAACAATCCAAGCACGTAAAACAAGGTACTATCGAAGACTAAGAAAGAATAAAGCACCTAAAATATATGAACGTGCAGATGAACAACCAACAACGATTCTCTAGCACAAGTTTGCTGGCAGCGCAAAAACTGGAAGAACAGGACAGAACCGTGGCGGCGCACAAAGCAGGACATGAACAAACTGACCCAAAACTTTTTCTGGATTAAAAAGTATTACTCAAAATGGGTAACCCTAACCCTAGGATATCGGGGCCTATTTATAGGCAGCCCATTAAATGTAAAAATGCAGAAATACCCCTAGGAATTTTTACAGACGCTGAAATAAATGGAAAAGACCAAACTGCCCTTAGGATATTTTTACAGACTCGACTGACAGACTGTGGGCCTAAAGGCAAAATAGTAAAAACCTAAATAAAGGTAACTTGTCCTGATGCGGGGCTTTCGTAGCAGCTACGGCTTCGCCTCAGGATGGTCAGATCCGAAATCAACGGTCGTCAGTTTTGCGCTGAAACTGACAAAGCGTCCACCGTCTTCGCACCGGGTACCCGGATTGGGCCGGCCCGATTCCGCGGCTCCCTCAGCCCGGCAATCACTCGCCGCCCGTGTACCTGAGTCAATCCCGGTCAACAGTCCAGTGGATCCTCTACTGCTCCTAGCCCATGTACCCGGATTGGGCCAGCCCGACTTCACGGCCTCCTCTGCCCGACAGTCGCTCGCTGCCCGTGTACCTGAGTCACACGCGGCCCAGACGCAGCAGATCATCTCTCTCTTTTTAGTCCTCTTTGACTATCGTTGACAATGACTCATCACATCTGGAGCCATGAGGCCCACGCTATTCAGCATGGCTCCTCAATCTCCCCCTTGATGACTGCATTGTCAACACTTCTCTTCTTCTGCTCTTCAGTACCTGTGAACAATTGTGGAAACACGAAAACAAAGCACAAGAAAACAGAGAAGAAGAAAATAAAGTAAAAGTTTAACCCTAATGACCAAAAACCGAACAAAAGCAAGAAACGGTCATTATGGTTAACCAAAGGTAAAAGCTCAAAATGAGTGCAGTCTCAGAAACATCAACAAGGATATCAAAAGAGTAAGGACAAACGGGACAAAAACTCCCCCTGAAACAAATCCCAGAGAAAGCCAAAACTCCCCCTTAAACTCTTCTCCCAAAATTTCTCCCCCTTGTTGACAAGTGAACTCATCAAGCACTCGAAAAACGACACTGACTCCCCCTGAAATGCAACTCCCCCTCAAAATATGCAATGAATGCAACTGGGGTGCAGGTGGAGTGTAGAAAGCATGCTTCTCAGATATGATTGACTGCAATTACGACATCTAACAAGTATAGCAAAAGACATACTGTCTAAGACTCATGGCATGATCAGTGCAACAGATGATATCTAAAGAAAGTCATTAGCACTCATTTTTCAGTTTTTGCAAACAAAGGCATCACCACATTTTCCAGTGAACAAGCAAGGTAGAACATGATATGCAGAAGCTAACTGATATCGACCAAGATAAGCATTGTCCAAAACAAAGTGCTTCAGCAAACTTGTTTTTTTTTTAATTTTCAGGTTTTTTTTCATTTTCCTTTTTCATTTTTGCCAAGGGTTATTTGCATGTCAAACCTTATGCTAACCGACCAAGTCAAGCCTAGGCCAGAACTGGACCATCGGAAGCTTAAGACATTGGTCTTGGCATACACTACACTGTCCTAGTTCATACCAAAGTGCTATGGTAAGCAGTCCAGAACAATGCAATGCGACAAAGCAAACCCACTTGGATCTTTTTAACTCAAGCATAAAAGGGCATGGAATTTTCATTCATTTTTGATTTTTTATCATTTTATAGCATATTTTCCATGTTAAAGCATAAAGATGTCCAAGTTGCATATCTACATCTATGTGATGAACTAGCTACAAGGCATGTAACAGATAGCAAAAGCACTCAGCCTACACATGCTAGTTACCAGAAGCAATGGTGATCATTTTTCAAGTTTAAAGTGTAAAAGCCATGCATATGACAGATATCAGACATATCAAATGAACTGAAACAAAGCATGATCATCGACAAGTAATCAAAAGCATGTACCAGCTAGAATAAGTAAAGCAGTTCAATCATATAACAGAAGCAGGCTCAAAAGTGTGATATGTGAATATGTATGATATGAACACACACAAAAGGACTCAAGAAAAGAGTAAAGAAGAAATAAATGAACTGACTCAAAATATCCTAAAAAGGATACACAACACCCAAATCCCCTCGTAAACGCTCAAAAGTAGACTGATCTAGGGGTTTGGTGAAAATGTCAGCCAACTGATGATGGGTATCAACATGAACAAGGTCAATGACACCTTTCTCATATTGATCCCGCAAAAAGTGAAAGCGCACATCAATGTGTTTGGTTTTTGAATGAAGACATGGGTTTTTCCCTACACTAATTGCACTGGTGCTGTCGCAAAACAAAGGAACTCTGGTAGGAAAGAACAACCCAAAATCTCTCAGAGTGGAAATCATCCAAACCAACTGTGAGCAGCAGCTAGCAGCAGCTACATACTCAGCCTCTGTGGTCGAAAGAGCAACTCCAGATTGCTTTCGAGAAGACCAAGATACAAGGGAAGAACCAAGAAACTGGCAAGTACCGGAAGTCGACTTGCGATCCAACCGGCACCCACCAAAGTCGGCGTCCGAAAATCCAGATAAATCAAGAGAAGATGATGCTGAATAGTAAAGACCAAGATCAGGCGCATAAGTGAGATACCTGAAGATGCGCTTGACAGCCTGCCGATGAGACGCGCGTGGTGAAGACTGGAAGCGCGCGCACAGTCCCACGGCAAACTGTATGTCTGGCCTCGTCGCCGTTAAGTACAGCAGCGACCCGATCATCCCTCGAAATTCTCTCTCGTTGACCTTTACGCCGCTCTCGTCCTTGTCTAGACCCCCAGATGTGCCCATCGGGGTCATCTGCGGCTTCAACTCACCACCAAAGTCAAATTTCTTCAGCATGTCACGAGTGTACTTACCTTGGTGGATGAAGGTGCCGTCCTTGGTCTGCTTGATCTGGAGCCCTAGAAAATACTTAAGCTCACCCATGAGGCTCATCTCGAACTCGCTGTGCATCTGCTCAGAAAACTTGGACACAAGATCGTTAGTAGTACCGCCAAAAATAATATCATCCACGTAAATCTGAGCGACTAAAAAATCTGAAGCATCTCTGAGCAAGAAGAGAGTCTTATCCACAGAACCCATCACAAAGCCCTTCCCAACAAAAACTGCTTTAACCGGTCATACTAAGCCCTGGGGGCTTGCTTTAACCCGTATAAAGCTTTCTGCAGCTTAAAAACATGTCGAGGAAACTTGGGGTTCTCAAAACCGGGGGGCTGCCTAACATAAACTTCCTCCTCTATGTACCCATTCAGAAAAGCACTCTTGACGTCCATTTGAAAAAGCTTAAAACCCTTCGAAGCGGCAAAAGCTAAAAGAATGCGAATGGACTCAAGACGGGCAACAGGGGCGAAAGTTTCTTCAAAATCAATACCTTCCTTCTGGCAGAAACCCTGGGCAACTAGTCGAGCTTTGTTGCGCACCACAACCCCATCTTCACCTTGCTTGTTCTTGAACACCCACTTGGTGCTTATGGGGTTGCATCCTGGTGGCAGCTCTACTAGAGTCCAAACCTGATTGCGGACAAAATTTTCAAGCTCTTCTTGCATGGCATTAATCCAGTTCGAGTCAGAAAGAGCATGAGAAATGTCTCTGGGCTCAAAAGATGCAACAAAAGCAGATTCAGCAAACACAGCAAGAGAGTCAACAGACGAACGCAAAGTTCTTGAAGACAAATCACCGATGATGAGCTCAGAGGGGTGATCACGCTGAACTGCTCGGGATCCCTGGTGATCTGAAGTCACCTCACCGGAGTCAGCAGCAGGCACCTCTGGACTCGACTGAGGGGGCTCGATCGAAGTGGAAGAAGTGATCAGAGGTCCGCCCTCATCCTCAGTCGAAGTCTCAGAAGGTGTGGGCTCTGCAGGAGGTGCAGACGGCCCACCCTCATCAGCAGCTGGAGAATCCTCATCTTCCTCGAAGATGGACTCTCCGAGCTCACCATCACCAGAAAGCTCAAAAGAAGGAGTTAAAGAAGGCAAGGACTCATCAAAAGAAACCTCACAAGTCTCGACAAGCTGCTGGGATTCGAGGTTCCAAACACGGAAACCTCGAGAATGCAATGCATAACCAAGAAAGACTCCGTCCCAGCAACGAGACTCAAACTTGTCCAAATGCCCTCCCTTCTTGAGCACAAAGCACTTGCAGCCAAACGCTCGCAAGTGGCTCACCTTGGGCTGTCTGCCAAACCGCAACTCATATGAGGTCTTACCTAGGTAAGCTCTAAGAAAAATGCGGTTGGCAAGATCGCAAGCCGTGTTCATGGCTTCAGCCCAAAAGCGCCTAGGAGTCCTGTGCTCATCGAGCATCGTCCTGGTCATCTCGACTAGCGTGTGGTTCTTTCGTTCCACAACGCCATTCTGTGGGGGAGTGTAAGGAGCAGAAAACTGATGATCAAGACCCCGATCACTGCAGAAGCTGACGAACTGAGAGTTCTTGAACTCAGAGCCGTTGTCGGAGCGAATTGCTCGCATCCGACCATTGTTCTCATTCTTCAGCTTCAAAATCAGGTCATGAACAAAATGAAAAGTTTCATCCTTAGACTCTAAGAAGAAAACCCACGAGAATCGAGAAAAGTCGTCAACAATCACAAGAGCGTACCACTTCCCACCGACTGAGCGTACCCGAGCTGGACCGACAGTGTCCATATGTAATAGCTCGCCCGGATACGAAGTCATCACCTGAGTCACAGGTGCGTGAGAAGCTGGCAACCATTTTCCCGTGATGACAGGGATGGCAAACCAGATCCTTCTCCATCTTAAGCTTGGGCAATCCTCGGATGAGGTCCATAGAGCTCAACCTGACTAGCAGGTCAAAAATCAAATGGCCTAACCTCCTATGCCACTTCCAGAGCTCAGAGGAGGATCCAGCAATCAAACAGCGAGAAGGGCCAAAAGAACTAGAGAAGTCAATCCGAAAAACTTTACCGAAAGGTAATATCGGGCAAATCAAAGATCCTCTAGAATCAAACACAGAAGAATTTCCCTTCTTAAAACGCACCTGCAAACCATCCTCAAGAAGTTGCGAAACAGAAATCAAATTGAAGTTCAAGTTTCCAACCAAAGCAACGTTCTTCAAAGAAAAATGGTCTGAAATGCGAATTGAGCCAATGCCACTTACTTTCCCTTGACCACTGTTCCCGAAGGTGATGTACTCTTTGGAGCTCGGGGGAGTGAGACTGGAGAACCATCTGCGATGTCCCGTCATGTGGCGAGAGCATCCTGAGTCCATAATCCAAACGTCCTCCAGTCCCTGATCCTGCACAATCAGTGGTTGTAAGTGGGAGCAAATGGTTCGGCACCGGGTTTAGCAAACGAGCTAAACCAGTGTCGAGCCATCTGCTCAAAAGACGGAAAGCAGAAATCATCAGAAAAGTTTGGACCAAAACGCGGCTCAAAGCGCGGTCCTCGGTTCTGCCTAAAACCTCGGCTACGAGGTCCAGGTCCGTAGCCAAAACGGCTTGGAGCTCTACCGGAACGAGCACCACCATCTGGAGCATGGGCATGAAAGTCGTCTCCTCTACCACCACCTACACGACGCGGCCTGGCCTCCAGCCTCTCCCCGCGTCGAGGAACACGCAGTCTACCACCCTGCTGGTAGAACTGCTCCTGACCACCACGAGCACGCTCTGCTCTCTCAACCCGCTTCCTCCTGAAGCAAAACTCCGCAAGATGCCCGTCTCTCTGACAGTACTCACAATGATAGGTGGGCTTCTTGGAATGTGGTTGAGGCTTGGGGTTCTTGGGCTTAGTGGTGTTTGGTGTCGGCTTCTTGGGTTGAGAGGGTCCAGGAAGAGAGTCAAGAGAAGTGTGGAGGAGTTTGGGCTTTGGAACCCAGAAGGGTTTCTTGGGTGGAGCTTTGGGTGGTTCATGGATCACTCCATCCTTGAGCTGACAAGCCTGGAAGACTCAGTGGAATGGGTCTTGGGATATCTCTGCTCAGGAGTCATTTTACTCCACTCCACTGCCCGGCTAATGGCACTCTCAAAGTCAGCCTTGGTATAGGTGTAACCTACCCCAAACCCATCCTGCCTCTTGAACTGCTGGATCATCATGCCGAGCTGAGGCTCTCTGGCACTGATCCAACTCAGGATAGAACGGAGGTAAAAGTTCTCATTCTGAGAATCAGCTAGCTCTCTCTCAAGGATGCTAGTACCTCCACCTGAGACAAGCAGGTCTCACACTCACTATCTACCTGGACAGACTTCTCGGCTTTCAGCTTAATCAACTCAAGTCTAAGAGA